>JAKWBJ010000538.1:3017708-3621250 GCA_023159175.1 Wohlfahrtia magnifica
TTCATTCTATCTCTCTCTCTCTCTCTATACTCGGTTTGTCTGTCTCTTTTATTTATAAAATCATGGGATTTATTTGTTATCAAATCCATTACGAAAATAAACAATTTAAATCCTTTACGGTTTAAAATACAATTTCTAAAGATTGTTTTTTTATTTTATTTTATTTTATTTTGTTTGCCTGACCACTTTATTTGCAAAATAATTTACAAAAAAAAAAAAAAAAAATCCAATAATTTTTCTCTTATTTTGTTATCAATTTTTAGACATGAATGCTTTTTATTGTTTAACAAAAACATCACAAAACAAATTTACTTTTTGTCCATATGATATACTTCTGCACGAAATAAAAGTTTAAAAAAAATTATTCATAGAAAATATTAAACCCTTTTAACTCTGTTTAGGACACGTTGACTTTTGTTATGAATTCATAGAAAAAAAGATAAATAAACGGTGAAGAAAAAATTAAACAGAGTTGAGACGCCTTAGGATAGCACTTAGTTGGCAATTTTAATATATAAAAATCAGCGATATAATAGCTTACAATGAATTGATCGACAGAAGAATAGCTACGGAGCAGAGTATTTTTAGCCTTGAGAGAAGCCCTCTCTGATTGCTGGCAAAATCGTTATGATGCGAATGAAGCACCGTCTTTCTGCCACCCATTTAAACATTTGCGAAATAATTCGCGAAGTTTCTGAAATAATTTCTTAAAATTTGATAAATTATTTTTAATTGATACAGTTTCGATCCATAATTTCGCTTGCCTCACATTACTTACTGACCTCTGCTGCTTGTGGATTGCAGGCCGAACTTAGCCTAGATTTCCTAGATTGTGTTTCGTTTTTACTGTTACTTTCGTATACTGTCACCCCATTCATCAGCTAATACCAGAAGCATGTGTTTCCTATTGAAAATTGTTCACTCCGGCATCTCTCATAACTTTCTCTATCAGTGTGTTAAAGAGGTCATACGACAGGGTGCTTATCTCAATCTTTGAATTCATCTTTATTTGGAAAGCTTCAGTATTTCATCGCTGCAGAGCTTCTGTGATTTGTTGACGAACAATTTAACAAGTATTTTTCAAGCACCTTTGCTTGACTAATATTTTACTATCCAGAGAGGCTGCAAGGCTTAGGCTCCACTGAGAGTGTTCTAAAAGTCTCCAGCCAACTGCTGCGGGTTATCAAATACATATGTACATATGTGATCTGGCGTTATCATAATGCAGCAGAATACCTTTGCTTTCGACCAATTCTGGTAGCCTTCCCAAACACTCGAAACCTTCCCCTAAAACCTCGACCTGTAGTCATTTGTGGAGAGGCGCCAGTTTTGACCTTGACTTTTTATTAAATTATCATAATCATTATCATCATACCGACCAGGCACTATTGCATGACACTGCGACCCATGGGATCTATTGTGTGCCGGTTGCAGCACCCTCGCAGAAACAGAATTCAGAGGAGCGCTCACAATCGGTTGCAGAATGGTAGCAGAAGTAGTACATTCACCACAACGGCAGATGCAAATATGGATTATGATACATCACGGCGAACTGGATTATAATCTTACACAGATTCTGTTTGCCTAAACTGCGGATGAGGTTACATTCGAATGTGACAGGTTCATCGACGAACGTAGCGTATTGGAGAAGGTTTTTGACTGCAGACCAACCTTTGAAAATATGATTAGCGAAATGCGCTCATCGAGTGTCAAGTGGAACGTCGGCAAAGTGTTCTCTGGATGAGACCAATGGAACTACAACGAAGCCGACAACCGATCGAGCGAGAACTGCGAGAAGGCTATGAGTCGTATGCGAACAATTGAACTGTAACGAACGTGACGTTTAGGTTTAATGCTCTAGACGACCTCTTGACGTAATGCTTAGACGGTAGTTCTGAGAGGATTCACCGTCGGACACCGGGATGATATTAGTGGGTAAAGGTCCTGACTGAGGCTTTCAACTGCTTAACACTTCGATAAAAAAAAATGGGATCTATTGGTATCCGGTCTACAGTTCGTTCAGTAGATCTACTGCCTTCCTAATGAAGACCAGCAGATCTGAAACTATAAGAGTGTATACGTCACCCAGTGAGACCCTATGTCTACCTAAACATTTAAAGATTGATATGTTTATAAAGCATCCCATATTCACACAATATGTGTTCCGGTGTTTTTGATGCCTTTTTCTGTGTCCGTCAACCTATTAAGATGCGTTCTTAGTTCGCAGTTGCATTTAGGAAACTCCGTTAGGATCTTTAGGTCCGGCCTGCCATACTTGTAAACATCAGAGCGATGATAAAATTGCGAACTGTTCGCCGCCCTAGAGTGGCGAAGTCATCTTGGAGCATTCTAGCGTTCCAACATCTGGCAATTTCACAATCCTTGATTAGATTGAGGATGGTAGTAAGTAGTGCTGCACAGTAAGGCCCCGGACCAATATAGGGTACCACGAAACTTTTTTTTAGCAAGTTTTTTAATATAATAATACGCTTTAAAAGTTAGGTCGATTTTGTTGCATTTCAGCAGTGTTTCACTGGTGATAATTCGGTCAAACAAATTTTTTTGACTTCACTCACATGACCGTCAATAACTGAGCCTCTTTGAGTGACCAGCCTTTTTCAAATGAATGCCAACTATCATGTTGTTGATAATTAATGCATCCGCTATATTCAGATGACACACGAAATAATACGCTTTAAAAATTAAGTCGATTTTGTTGCATTTCAGCAGCGTTTTGTTAATGATAATTCGGTCAAACAAAATTCTTTGACTTCATTCACATGACATGAACGCAAGTTTTCATGTTGTCGATGATTAGTGCATTCGCTATATCCAGAGTACTTACATCCTGGCCTTGCTCTCCCAGTAGTAAAATCTCATTCACTTTTTCAGTGATTGGCCGACGAGTGCGAAGAGCATCTTTGTCAACAGAATTTCGTGAACGGCATACTTGATACAGTGTTCATACAGAGCATTCTCATAGATTCTTGTAGCGTTCCTTCTAGTAAAAATACATTCCATAGCTTATTTCATCACATATTTCAATCATTTTCAAATTTTATTTTTCGTTCGGTGTTAATTCCCTGCGAAAGTCGTTGTTGCCAATTACGACATGAATAAATTCAAATCGAATATCCATAATCTTTACTTTCTCTATCTTCCTTCCCATAGGATACATCCCCTAAGTAAGTAAGTCACAGGCTTAACGCGAGTATCGTTACGCTACCATATCCTACGGTGCCCAAGGCACGAATGAATACAATGTGTCTATCAACGCCCCCACACATGATAGAAACCAAATGTGAATACCAAATTCGAAGGTATGTTATTTGGACCTGACTTTCACCGTGGTAAGTGTCACAGACTATCTAAATTTATACCGAACTATGTGTCACGGCACGTGATTAAGAATATAACTCCACACTGAGTTAGTGCCCTTCCCTCGATTTGGGTATAATCCACAGCCACAATGTTGCTCCCACAAGGAGGCCTCACCATAGTAGGGCAGGGATCTAGGTTCCTGGGGATCTCGACTCTAGTCGTACCAAATTTAAACCGCTAAGGCTTCATAACATAAATTCTACTACCAGTTTAGGTACCAAATGATTTCAGACTAGTGAGGGCTGGTCTCAAGTGAAGGAGTAATTTTTATCAAGCTTGGTAGAGTATATATGTAAATGAATCTATGTTTTCGTTAGAATGTTAACTTAAACAAAATTCCTTCTTAAATATTTAAATAAAAAGTGTGCTTAACAATCCAACATACCACCATAGCGTTCCATGCTTCTGTAGGTTATCTAAAATCCTTACAACCCATACATAAATCCTATTGTGTTGGATACCACCTTCATAATAATAGGCAGGACAATGACAAAAAAAGGGAAATAAGTGAACACTCAGCAAATATTATCATCAGATGTGCACAACCAATAAACGTACACAAAACACACGGTTAAATATTAAAAATAAAAATTTTAAATAAAAAATAAAGAATAAAAAATAAAGAATAAAAAATATTGTTTATGATATAAAATCACACAAAAAAAAAACTTTCAATCTATTCATACGTTTATTCATTCATTTATTTGTTCATTCATTCACTCATTGAAAAGAAAACCTACACATGAGCCTCTTCTGTTGATATGTAGGTGGTGGTTAGATTGTCCTTTTTTTGTGTGTGTCCCGTTTTTGTTGCAGATGCCGTTTTATTGTTTGAAGCTTAGGACCTGTCAGTAGCAGTCGTTCCTGTGGTGTTTGATTTTTATTTTAAAGCTTTTTTTTTTTTTTTTTTTAAAGGAGGTTATAAATGTGTTTTTTTTTTGTTATATTTTTTATTCATACATATGCTTTAAAATGATACCTGTGACCTGGAAAATTTGACATCATACGTTAAACCATTGTCCTCGTCCTCGTCCTTTTCAAAGCCTTATGAATGTCTCTTAAATGTTAAGAACGGAATAACTGCTTAGAGCACCAAGTCTGGTGAACTGGTATTGGGTATACAAGTTAATAATGTCGGTTATTTTGCTTCAAAAATGCATTTATTATAATAACGAAATGAATTGATACATTATTCAAAATATTGTCCATCGTTTCCCACTACTTCTTCCCATCTTTCTGGTATCGTATGGATTCCGTGCCGAAATAACTGCTCCGTTGTAAAGAATGAATCAAGCCATTAATTTCTGATGCACTATTTTGAAGTGAAGCGTATTACAGTAAGGACGTTTTGCATCGATCAAGGTCATAGTCAGAAGGGGCAAGGTCTGGGCTATAAGGCGGATGAGTCAAAACTTCGCATCCACTGTTTTCAATATAGTGTTTGACCGGTCTTGCAACATGTGGCCGAACGTTGTCATGATGGAAGATTATGGCTTCGTGTCTGGTCAAATATTCAGGTCGTTTTTCGTTGATTGCTCTATTCAAACGAATCAATTGTGTTCGATACAGGTCCGCTGTGATTGTCCGACCAGATCAATTCAATAGCTCATAATACAAAACACCCTCTGATTCCACCAAATACAGAGAATTACCTTAGCGTTATGGATATTCGGCTTCGGCATTGATTTAGCTGGTTAGCCAGGCTTTGCATATGACTTTACAATAACAATACGTTACAAAAATGACTTCTTTTTGTAGCGTTCAAGCATCATTTCCGACATGCAAAATCGTCTTTCAACGTCTCTCGTTTTCAATTCATATGGAACCCAACTTCCTTGCTTTTGAATGAGTCCCAAAGCTTTTAAACGTAGAGAAATGGCTTCTACCAACAATCGATAACTTTCAGCAGCCGTTTTCTTCAAATGAGGGAACGTTATCAGACTTACCCGCAAAACATATTTTTTAGGCACAAACTTCAACATTATTGTAGCGATTGAAAAAAAAATGGGTGTTTACACTTTGGCGTCTGTCGAATACTAGATTATATTGATAGATAGATACCCTCCTGAATACCATATTTGTTATTATTGACACAAACCATATGTGATAGTTCTATTACATGTTATTCAAATCGACATTATTAACTTGTATACCCAATAGGTTGGCCAATGAGTAAGTTTTTGACCGAAGAGATCGATTACAAGCAACGTTGGTATATTAAGGAGATACAAGAAGATTATCTTTTTGTATTGCTTTTAAAAGCAGCGCTTTATCTCAGTGTGCATTCACGGTGTGCAATCGGATGTGCATTCTAAATACACTCTCTAGTTTGCTAAGGGCCTTTTAAAGTTTTAGCATGGGAATTGAATCTGGTGCGGGGCGAATCTGCTTATCCAATTTTTAGAAAGGACGCAAGTTTTCGTCTGCACTTTCTCTTTTTTTCCGCTCCTTCCTCTTTTTTGTAGGATAATCACAATTGACCACATTGCCTCCTAGTGATGCAACTATCGATTCTTCTAGTGGTTCTACACCCTCCTATCTGCCTACTTAACAATAATAGAAGCTCGTACTCAAAAATCATATTAAAATACTAAAAATCCATTCAGAAATTAAAAATCTTAAGACATTTGGGGGCGGCGTGATGTTGTGGTTAGACCAAGTTCGACCCATGTTCGAGCCCCAGTAGAGGACATGACGAAGAAAAATTTAATTGTGGTTTCGAATGTTTTATAAAGAGGCTTTAACTTCCCTTCAGACAACTCCATTTAAAAAATAAAGCAGAAGCCCCCTAACCTTCCCGCATGCCTTTGGCGATGATGGCATATAGAAGACGAATGATCACGAAAACATGCCACCTACTGGTCAAAAATTACAATGCTATAGTAAAGATCACCACCAATTAGCAAGCATCTTCACCACTACGCAAAATCATATGGAGGAAGCTACAGTGGATTAATCATCTAATTAGCTTGAGAGATCAAATTGATTAAAGAAACTGCAACAAAGCCATGGATGCTTTGTGGTAAGCCAATATGCTCCCTAGAGGAGTGACAGAGAAAAAAATTATAAATTGAAATCAACTAAGTAGATAGTAAGGCGTGTTGCATTTGTCATTCAAGTAAGAAAATAATAGCCGTGATCCGCACAGTTGCAGAAGTTAAAAATTTGTCAATTCCTTCATGTTTTCAATAACTGGTACTATAAACAATGACCACATGGCAAACTTTGTCTGAGTTTTTGGTTTTAAAGTCTAAAAGGTGCAACAGGTCTTTAGTTTATTGCGACCAGGTTCGCTTAATTTCTCAATAAAAAAAATATTTCTTGAGATGAATCTCATTTTTATTTATTTGAGTGCATCAACAACTAACTTTGCCACTTGTGAGAATCCAAAAACAATTATGGAGAAACCTTTATATCTGAAGGTATCAGAGTAACAAGGCGTTGGGTCTTGTGACAACGCTGGCCTGTTGTTTGGCAGGTACCCTAGATGTTAGCCACAATATATTTTGAAAATGATTTCGATTTCTCATAGTTCAATATGACATATCGCCTATGAAGTATTCAACTTTGAATATTTGCTTACTCTAAATGATTCTAGAAACAGTGTAAAGCCAACAAAAGCAATCGTAGTTTGTGCTCTTCTGGCAACATGCATTGCATGAATTCAAAAATAGTTAATCTTTTAAAGAGATCAAGTATCTTTGTTTCATTAATTTAGCGGGAATAGGGTTGCCATGGTGCATTATTTTGTCCCTCACTGTAAATCATCTTACCTTGTAATTCGCAATATTTACATATTTACATAATATTTACATTATTTTTTTTTTGCAACAGAACAACAACCTCATATGAAGGCAACAACAACAACATCTGATGTCATATTAACTGAGCAGAGATTTATTTACATGACAAGTATTATGAAATCATTATTATTTCGTGCTGCAGCAAAAATTTTAAAAAAGGTATGTATAGAAGTGTTAGTCGGTATGTTATAAAAAACGGTTTCTGCTTATTTTGAAATACTCAGGGGAACAATTTGACAAAAAAACACGCGTTTTTATATATTTTTTCAAGCCACAGTATTTGCAAAATCTTCTCAACATATTTGAATAATCAGATATAGACAGGGAGTTACAATAATATGCTCTTCACTCATTCTATAGTAAATCTGACAGTATTTGCAAAGTAGTAATTTGTATGTGTGTGTGTGTGTGTGTGTGTGTGTATGATTTTGTCAAATGTTTATGATTTGTAGAACGAAAAAAAAAAATTGCAAATATTTCCCGTCCATGCTATTCCAACTTTTTTCTTTCTTTTAAGTTGGCATGCGAAAATGTTGAGATTTTTTTATTTTTTATTTTATTTCTTTAAAATTTTTGTGGTTGAAATTAAAAATTAAGGGCGGTGGTGGCATTAGCATTTTTTGATATATAAACACTCCTTTTGATAACTGTTTGACTACTGCTTTACTCATGACATCGTGCAGGGTTGGGAGTGAGCAAATAAAGCAATTTGTATTCAAAATATGAAAACAACTTCTTCTCTCTCAAAAAATTGCTTATTTGTGTCGTTACCGCTCTATTGTAGTTGCTATTGCTATTGCTGATGTTGTTATTATTTGCGTTGTCAATGCTGTTGTTTAAACTTCTTTATGAATGAGTAGATTTGTAAAGTAAAAAAAAAAAAATATTTTAGCGAAAACAAATTGAGAAAAAGTAAAATAAAAAATAATGTTCGCTGAAGTAGAATCTTGGAAGCCACTACACCTTTGCGAAGTTTTTCTGTTAATTTCTTTGTGCGATTTTTAGTCACTAAAGTTCTCTGTAATGATGAAAAATAGAGGCCTATTTTCTTGTTTTCTGATGTAAAAGGTATCGGAAGAAATTTATGAAAATTAAATAATTTGCTAAATCTAAATCTAAATGCAGTGTTATTTCGCTTTTTATACCTCTTAATGATAATGTTCCGCTATTTTACAGCTCTTCAGTAAGCGGCTCCAACTAATGATTTCTTATTGCCTCGCTACATGAGAACCCTATAGGGTACAGTTCATAAGTGGTTGCAGTACGCCAGGATATTTTTTTTGATTTGTAGTTCGAAAGGCTCAATATTAACTATAATGTTTCGCATCGAATTATGCATGCTAAACATTGATCGGCGAGGGCTTGAAGTCGATTCTTGTTATTTTTAATAGACCCTGGGTTTCATATCCGTATAAAAGGACAGGCTTTACGCACGTGTTGTAAATTCGTTTCTTGAGATGTCTAGATAAGTCGATGAACATTCATAGACCTCTCAGCAAGTACATTGCCTGACGGTCCTTATTAATGTGCACCTCTTTGTCTTCTTTTGCGCCGCCGGTTGTAGTGATAGCACTATAATATTCTTTATGGTATTGTGTTTGAGAGCAAAGCGTGTAGTATAAGTAGTGTTCATTCTCATTAGTTTGATTTAAGGAAAATTGATGCGCAGAAGCAAGTAGTGAATTGACAGAAAAATAGAACTGTGATCATGAATTTGATCATGAATTTTCAATGATCTTAATTCAATAGTATTTTGAACCTGGATGTTTCACAAGCTTAACGAAAACAACAAAGAAAACTGGCTTAAAATTGCTTTTCAACATCTTGTCCGCCAGTCATAAACAGCGCTTTTTGTACCGAATCTTTAAGAAAGATGACACATGATGCTTATACATAAACATGAACAAAAGTGAGGGTCTCCAGTAGATACATCAATGCCGAAGGTCAAGCTTGGCCTTCATTTAATGAAGACTATGATCTGTCCTTATTGGGACCAGGAAGGCATCGTGCACTGGACAATGCTGGAAGGAAATACCACAGTCAAAAATAAGCTCTATATAGCCTAGCTACACCGCGTTACAAGAGTACGTTGTGGTTATGGGACCGTCTCTGATGACACAGACATAATTTCCGTTTACATATTGGCTAAGCAATCTATGATTATTTATTACAAAGAGTGTTTTCTGGTTGAAGCAAGTTATGGAAGTGTTGAAGAATAGTTATGAATATAGTCAAGCACAAGGATAAAAAGATGAACACACAACCTGATTTTCAGCTGTTGACTAAACAAGGGCCATTTTTTTTCTCTGTAACTTTTGTAGGGAGTATATTGGGTTTCCACAAAGCATCCATTGCTTTGTTCCAATTTCTTAAATCAATTTGATATTGAAAGCTAAGTAGATGATTAATCCACTGTAGCTCCCTCCATATGATTTTGCGTAGTGGTGAAGATCCTTGCTAGCATTGTAATATTTTCTCAGAGGTGGCTTGTTTTTCTGATCATTTGTCTAATGTTTGTCATCATCGCCCGAGGTATGCGGGAAGGTCATGGGGTCTTTTTCTTTATTTTTTAGATGGAGGTGTATGGAGGGAAATTGAAGCCTCATTTATTTAACATTCGAAACCACAATTAAATTTTTCTTCCTCATTTCCTCTACTGGGGCTCTAACCTGGGTCGTTTGTGTTGTTATGCACGCGCTCTAACCACTTTACCCATGCCACCCCAACACTTTACTGCACAAATGGCGACCAATTCAAATCTTGCGTTAATTTGTGCACACCCTTTAATTCTTGCGTTAATTTTAGAACACCCTTTATATATATTAATTATAATATGTAACATATGAAATGCTTAAAAGCGGTACCATTGAACAGAGTTGGTGTGTTAAAGGGTTTTAAGGGTTTTAAGTCCCGTACATCGTCTTTCGATCACTTTACCTCTTTAAACAATATAATGATTCTTCAACGCCAGACCACAGATTTTACACGTAGTCAAAGTCAATAAATTCAATAGGAAGTTCTTCAGTAGCCGGCGTATTCTCCAGACCTTGTACCATCCTTAGCGCTTTTTAAAATCTTTTATGATACACGATGTCAAATCTTTACGTCAAGTTTTTTGCCCAACTTAATTTGACATTTCTTTGTTTCAGTGTTTGACAAATTCAACCATGGAAAGGTATATAATTGAGTAGCGCTTAGAGCTTGTGTGAAGTGTATCCACAAAGGGTAACTGTTTGGTGTGGTTTATGGGCTGGCGGCCCATAGTCCGTACTTCTTCGAAAATGATATCGATCACGCAGTTCCGTGAATTGTGTTCGCTATCACGAACGAACTTCTTGTGGCCAGAAATTGAGGGTATTGATCTGGACGATATGTGATTCCAACAGGATGGTGCCATTTGCCCCACAGCCAACGAAGCAATGGCTCTTTTGCGCGAGATATTCAATGGTCGTGTTATCTCATTTTGTGGCAATATTAATTGGCCACCACGATCGTGTGATTCGATGTTGTTGGACATCTTCCTTTGTGTAGTTTAAGTTTTTTTTTATATTTAATTTTTTATTTTTATGCTTCAAAATTTGTAAATAATTTTCTGCTACAACACCAGTGTTTGATTTTAAAACTAATAATTGTGCCTACAATAGCGTACAATTCACATATTCACGATATTGTAGCGAAAACAGTTGGTGGTAAATTTGTATGTCAAATATTATGTGGTTGTTGCTCTTGTTTCGTTTTGTAAAGCATCCTCAGTGTCATTTTGTTTTTCTGCTCATTTTTGAATATATCGTCACCGGTATACAAAATACCAGGAATATTTTAGTGATTGCGGTAGATATTTTTCATATTTAAAATATGAAATGAATGAAAATTGTCATTCAAATAATTTAATTTTGTTCTTTTCTTTTTTTTGGCATTCTTAGAAAATGTACGTCATTCTCATATTTAGTAAAATTCAAATGACAGTCATTTAGTCGGGCAGTTGTTTTGTGTTACTGCGTAAACGTAACGATAAAGACAAAGCATGTCGGAAACGAAAAAAATAGCTTCAATAGGAATGTTTTGGATTATAAAATTATATGCAAACAAAAACAACAACAATAACTACATACGACATACATACTTACGTATTTATATTTGCTCTGGTATTTTGACTATTTTTTCAACTGTGGCGCCACTTTAAAGTCATCTACACTTCATTCATTACTCTTATAATGACAATGACTTACATTTTGTCAACATTTATTCTTAAGAAGTGTGTGTTTGTGTAAGAGTGTTTTTGAAAATGTTTTTGTTTCAGTTTAAAACTAAAATAAGTACTAAAATAACTGAAAAACTAATTTAATTTTATTATTTTATTGAAACAAATTTTAAGGCGTGTTTCGCTTAGTTTCTTTAAAAAATTATTTAAAGTTTTCTGCTCTTTTCTTGAATTAGATTTTATTTGTTTTTTGAGTCCTTTGTGGGAATGACTGCAAAAAAAGCTTTTTGCAAAAAACTTAAAGTCTTGAATCATTTCTTTATTTGGTGGTAATTCAATAAATTTTATGTTTAAACTTAAAGTTTAGCCAACAAAACTTGGAAAAAATCCTTTTCTTAATGGCAAATAGGCCACTATGTAAAAATATTAATTTTCTTTGCTCGTGTTTGCGTTAGTACTTGCAGCAGCTTAAAAAGAAGCACCAGAGAATGACAATAAGTACCCAAAAACAAAGTATACTTAAGTACTTATTTAAATTTTTAGTTGTTGGCCATACCCTTACATTAACAACATAGAGATATAATTCCACTTCATGTTTATAGCAAACATGCCTGTACACAACCATCTTAATTAACTTAAATAACACGTTTGTATCCGTGTTATTCGCTACACCTACAAAAATACTTGTATGTATTCGAAGTATGAGTATCAATGGCTACGGAAATATATTTAGAGTACATTAAGTACTCATGTGTATTTAAATAATTATCCTACAAAAGCTCAAATATACAAACATTTATAGAGAATTTTTTTTTTAATCAGGTTTTATTTTTTATTAGCATTACTAAAATGTCAAATCTAAAACACTTTTATTAACGGTATCACAGCGATTTCAAAAAAAAAAAAAATACTTTGTAGAAATATACTCTGGGTATACTTAAGTAGAAATATTCCCATACACAAGTATAAATATACTCATACCGATAAACACTTCACATTTAAAAGTGCGGGTATGACAGGCACTTCATGCAACTCCTACTTGAAGTTATTTAAATTGCACTGGCTTAGAATATGTTGTGTATTTTTAACTTTACTCATTCATACATATTTGGCCACCAATGCTTTAAATGTACTCAAAACCATACTTTTGTCATTCTCTGAGAAGCACTAGCTTCTCTCATAATGATTGAACTACAATTGGTATTTTATATTATATGTCAATACTCAGCAAATATACTCTACAAGCTCAGCGCATTTATTAGCTGGCTCGAGAACACTATGTCTTGAAATAACCATAGTAATTTTGTTACATTTTTTGACAGATGATTATTCCGCATATAAAGAACGCTGCTGTAAAACTAATTTTACCGCTAATACTTCGTGCGATTTTTTAGCTGATACACCAAAGATTGCTCTACTCTTTTGGTATGTTATCTAGATATAGCCGACTTATGGAGACTAATTTTTTTCTTTCCTTTAGAACATTTTTCTTTGCAAAAAAATAGTTAAGAACTGTATGAGCTGAATACACACATGTATCCATCATTTAAAAAATTCTTTTTAATTTTTATGACTTCAATGATATCCAACTTCACGGAACAAGGCAAGTTGATTCCTTATAAGATTCCTTACATTATATAAAAAGTAATCGGGTTTTTTTGTTTTTGGTAAATTTTTGAATAAAATTAAGAAAATCAATTTTTTAATTGTCAATTTATCTTAATAGTTGCTTTCAATTTCTAAAAAGCATTGCCACTAGCAAATGCCCTTCGATTATCCAGGTAGAGAAATACGTCAACTTCACGTGTGTTAGGGAATGTGTGACAAAAAAAAAAAAAAAAACTATAAATCTTGGCGCTTGCAACAAGGCTACGCTATGTTGGCCACCCTAGGACCGAAAGAGCTGACCGTTTGTCAAACAGAGGAGCTAGGTTGGCTTTTACTAAACATGACTCCTGGGTTGAGGGAGAATTCGCTCGTCTCTGGAGAAGTATCTCGGTTATGAGACAGACGAAGAAATCTAGAAGGTATCTAGAGCAAAATTAGAGTACTAAGAGGTACATTTTGGGTATTGTGGTCTTAAGTACCATCAACTATTTTATTAAGGATGTTCGCTGTAGCTTCTACTCGTTGTGTTGTACGAATTTCTCCGAAGACTTCCGGCATATAAATGATCGTGTACCACTCAGAATTGACCGTCCCACGTTGCTCAAGCAGAGTAGTGACCACATTACCTATTCGGCCGATGAAATAGGCGACCATTTACTTTGCCGTGCTTTTTGCACCACCAACTTTTGCTGGATTTAGCTCGTCTTGGAATACTCACACGGTCGATTACAGTTTTGTTCCCAACTCATACGCATATATCCATGATTCGTCACCTATCATGATTTGATACACGTCTTTTAAAGTACCACGGTCGAACTTTTCAATCACCAACCAACGCGAGTCGAGCACTTCTTGTGCCAGAGTCCAAATCTTTCGGACTTTAGAACTGTTTTCCTTGGCAGTCCGTTTCTGATTGCCTTGTCTGATCTGGCTGATGTGAATATCAGCAGGAGCTCTTTTTTTGTACATGCGACTGGTTGGTCCGGATCGAACCGGGACGCAGACATGTAGGTTGTTCATTTTCTGGATTACTGATGGGTATCACAGTAGGATCAATATTGGACCCAGGTGGGCTGGATACTTGTCTGGCTACTCGTCGTAACTAACTAACTAATTAAGTGTTCATTCCAAATCGTATGTACTAAAATGGATCAAATGTGCAAGGATGCTTTTGTCTCACAATATTTCACATGACGTTTTTGCATTATCGGTTCACGCACTGCATCGATGTATTGTGATACAGCAACCGATTTTGAACGACCTTTACGGAGATTATACACGACAGAACTACGACCACGATTGAATTATTTATTCAAGCGATATACTTACTGTGCTGTACCATACAAAGAACTGAGTTCACAGACATATTCTTGTTGATGTAGTCCACGTCGAAAGTTCTGAAAAATAATACAAAGAAAACCTCTTCTTGAAATTGTAATTTTTTGGCCAAATTAATTTTCTTAACTAACTGTAAATAAAGCAGATACCACTTGTACCTTAAAACGTTGTGCGTAAGTTTATGCCAAAAAATTTCAAATTTTATTATGTTGTTGCCAGATTTTAGCTATTGGCAGTTCCCGAAATATAAATAGTACCCCTCGTATGAGCACAATCACCATCAAATAAAAGCAAACCGCGAATGCTTTTTATGCGACTAATATCACAAATCTGAGTCATAAATGTTAAGGCCCCGCTACGTTTTATTCCACTGTATGTCTTAAAAAATCTGCTCATTCGTAAACGAATATAAAAGCAAATAAATAGTTGAGTTAATTGAAAAACTTTTTGTTAAATATTGTTTCCATAAGTCCTGTAAGAGAACCTAAGCGCAGTAATATCGGTAGAGGGGATTAAATTTATGTGTGTAAAGAAGTAAATTTTTGCTGAATAGCTCAATAGAACCTTAATAAATTATCAAAAGATTTTTTAAGTCTACCTTTAGAGATATAAAATCTTACAAATAAGTATTTACAAGAACTGAACTAAAAAGTTTATTATTTTCTTTAAACGCACTTAACATACATACATACATACATACTTTTTAAGAAACTTTTTTGTTCTACATATTCTTGCTTTCAAATCAAATAATAAATTCGATGTTCATGTTCATGTTCTTTTAATTACTGGTTTTTAGGTATTGCGGTTTGCATTGAACATTGTCTGTTTAAGTCGCAACACATTCACAAGGATATGTGTGTCCTGTCATTCTCTTTCTTTTGCTGTGTGTATGTGTGTTGCTGCTGCTATAATCATGTGTAAACTTTTTTTTATATATTCACTTGCTGCTGCCACGCTATTCATGTACGATTTGGTTTTGTATTTCTATGCAATTGGAAAATCTTTTTAATTTTTTGTTTCTCTAGTTTTTCTCTAAGATTAGAAAATAACAATTTCCTACATTTGCTGGCAAATGTACAACAACTTGTTGTGGTGGTTAAACAGAAAAATCTTTTGGTCGCTTTTTCCTTTTCTTTTTCTATGTCGATTTTAGCAAACATTTTCAATCGAAAGTTGTTTGAAAGGAATTCTTAAGTAATTGCGATTACAAATAAGAAAATTATTTTTTGGTTTGTTTTGTGTGTTTGTGTGTATTTATTAAGAAGATAAGTTTTTGTTTTGTTGGTAATCAATTTAGAAAAATTAAAAATTTTTCCAAACTATACATACATATGTATATTCCGTACATCTTAAGATTTTAGAATTGCCCGATGGTGAACGTCATAGCGATTCATTGTGACAACCTTTAGATATTGTAAATAATCGATGACTGACAAATTTATTTGGTGTCATATATGACTTTTTAAAGGAATTGCCAAATTTTCATAGATGACTAAAATTAATTTTGTCCTGCAGGCGTCCAAGTATTAGGGACTTCCAACAGACAATATCATCGACAATCTATAGTGCTTCAGTCGTTTACAGGGACGTATAGCAGACAAAATTCTGAATCGTTCAGCATGTAGTCGACTCATAATAGGCAATATCGCTAAATATCAGATTTCTTTAGTATAGTGACACTAAAAAAACTTTAGTGGTGTCATTGGCACGAGGATTCATCAATGAAATCTTTCGTTTGCAATAATTTCATACAAACTTCGTTTTGATACTGATAACGTGACGATGATTCATTGATGAAAATAATAGAGTGACAATGCCGCTTGTGTGCTAAAGTATATGATAACATTGGGTGAGATAAATAGTGTCTAACTATCGTTGCAGAAAATTTTTTACACATTATATTTCCATGAAATTTCAAAAATGTTCTTCATAAAAACGTGATTCCTTCTTTTTGTCCCAGCATAGTCATCTTTTAAGCTCTGTACAGACGATCATCAGATCTAAAAGTAATGTAAGACCTAGCAATTTGCTGACAACGACCAGACAATTGGGAAATTTGCACCATAATGTATACTGTGAGTTTACACGATGCAAGACATTTGAAAATCTGGCAATACATATGTCTTTTTCTGACAATAATGTGTGACAATGTTGAAGGACAAAAATTGTAACAGTTGTAAAAATTTACGGTAAGTTTTTTTGACAATTTTCTTAGATCTGACAATCGTCTGAAGAGACTTTTTATTCTTTTCAAAATAATATTATTTTTCATGTCTGTAGGTATGTATTGTAAATGATCCGCCATCTAACGTTTTCTTTTAACGAGTGCTTATTTCGTGAAGGTTAACTCATGTCTGATTTGACAGATAATTAGTTTTATCCTTCTGCTGAACGAATATGGTTGTGTATACGCTTAAAGAACGCTGGGAAATATTGCGACATTACTTTGAAAATCATGGTAATGTTGCAGAATGTGTGCGAAAAATTGTGTACGGATTTTGGAAGAAGAGAAGCATCGTGAGCTCCGTATGTAAACAAGCAAAATTGTCGTATTTGGGACACAGAAAACCCGCACGAATACGTTGAAAAGCCGATACACCCAAAACGAGTCACTGTTTGGTGTGGATTTTGGTCCATTTGGGCCATTTTTCTTCGTTGACTAAAATCTCCTACCATCTAAAATTTAGGAGAGGTATAGATTGACAGAACGCATTGTATCCCCTAAGTGACGGGGGATACAAAGTCCTTGATTGGCCGTCCCAGTCACCCGACCAAAACCCCATTGAACACCTCTAGGGAGTCCTTAAAAGAAGCGCTTGTTGTAACTCTGGAAATTTAGATGATTTGTGGGAAAATGGAGCGGAGTGGAATCAAATCGATGAAAGAATCTGTGAGAATTTAGTTGAAAGTATGTCGCGTCGTATAGAAGCCGTTATTAGAACGATAGCTACCTTTCGTTAATATTAAATTAAAAATAAAAATAATAAAAAAATTAAAAAAAAAATATTAAAAAATTTAACACAAAAAACTGTCCTAATTGTCTTTTATTCAGATTTAACTTGTTGTACCCATAATTCAAAGAACAAGTAAACACTGGGACAGTTGTTTGAGTGACTGTATGTACATACATACATATGTACATTCCACTCTTTTCTTATTACTTTTCTAATTTCTACTTTTGTAGACAAATATTTCTATCACCAACAAATCATCACTAATAAGTGTGCAAATAAGTACGTGCATATGTACCATGTACGTAATACGTACATATACATATGTATTAAGTACGTACATATGTACGTGCATATGTACTATGTACGTAATACGTACATATACATATGTATTATGTACGTACATATGTACGTACATAATTATTATGTACGTAATACATATGTATTATGTACGTACATAATACATATATATACATATGTATTATTACTTATTATTATTATGTACGTACATATGTATTATGTACGTAATACATATGTATTATGTACGTACATATGTATTATTATTCTTTTAATTCGTATTAAGGATTCACCCTATTTTAGGTAACAGTCAAGTGATAATTTTAATATTATGGTTTTCGACATATGTTCATACTTACATACATACAGACAATGTACATATATTGTATGTTTAGGGTCCGCCAAATAAATTTTTGTATTGAAAACAGGGGGCAAAATATCGAGTGTAGCTTCGGCTGTGTGGCATGTAGCACCGTCTTGTTGAAGCCAAATGTTGCTAATATCCTCCTCCTCCTAATATCCTCTTTTGTGAACAAAAATTCGTTCAACATGGCCCGATAGCGATCGCCATTGACTGTAACGGCCACTCCTTGCTCATTTTCGAAATATGCCTCTGGACCAAAATCCGCACCAAACAGTGACTCGTCTTGGGTGTATCGGCATTTCAATGTATGCGTGCGGGTTTTCTGTGCCCCAAATGCAACAATTTTGCTTGTTTACATACCTGCCAAGATCCAAATGAGCTTCAACTGGAAAGATGATTTTTTTTGCAAAATCGGCATCTTCTGTAAGTCGATCGCAGGCCCACTTAGCGAAGCGAAAAAAGCGTATACACATATTCGTTCAGCGAATGGATAAAACTAATTATCTGTCAAATTAGACATGAGCTAAGTGTTACCATTCACGATATAAGCACTAGTTGAAAAAAAACGTTAGATGGCGGACCCTTTCTCTGGCAACCTAGGACTAAATCACGAAATTATTTATTTATTTTAAAATGTTCTGCGTAAGTAAAATTGTATCGCAGATGGTGGTTAGATAAGAAGTGCAAGTAAATAAATAATATTTATTTTAATCATAAAGCGCCGTGTGGAATAAATAAAATCAATGCAAATTGGAATACTAAGCGATCAGCAAAGTAACAAGTAATAATAAAAAGTGAAAATATTAGTATTGTATCACATTATTATTATAACTGCACACTCTTTTCTTAGTTGCTTTTTCTCTGTACTCTGTGTGTTTCCCTCTCATTTTTATTTTTTCTGCGATCAAATGTTTTGGATGCACAGGTTTCAATTAACAACAAATCATAAGTAATAAGGGTGTACATGCGTACGAATTAAAAGATTTTTTTAATTTGTTTTAATACACACCCTACTTTAGGTTATGGTCAATAAAAAGTTAATTTATTACGAATAAATATAATTAATTACATATTTTCTGCCGAAGCTACACAAAGAAGTAGCGTAATATCGATAAAAAAGTAAAGAAATATTTATTTAAATATATCTTAGGCTTAAATAGTTATTAATATTTGATAAATAACGGTTGAAAAACCAGAATAATAGAATAACTTTTATATGTAATTACATTATAATTCTGGTTGTCCACATACATGCATACATTAATGGGTCTATATAATGTATTATAGTTGTAAAAACCTTTATATTTTGTATTCCTATTATTATCTATTATGTATAGTGTTACTTATATTATCTACGCTTGTACGTACACTTATTTTACTATCCTATCCTATCATACTGACCTATAACTTTTGCTACAAAGAAACACATACGTTTAACAAACACTCTTATTAGATTTTACAAAACTCAAAAACTACTGGACCGATTTCGACCAAACTGTATATATATCTGCTATGGGGCGTGAGGAGTGTTTGTGTGTAGTTTGAAATTCGTTCGACAGATGGCGCAATATTTAGTTTTTTTGTGTATTTGCACCGTAACTCAAGAACTACTGCACTATGCTGTGTTTCGTTGAAGCCGTTGGTTCGATAATCAGCCTAACATCTTTTTGTGAAAAAAAAAGTAAATAAATATCTATCACTCTTTTTTAAACTCTATTTGCGCAATAAGCCTATTTTATGTTTTGCTGAAGGCGTTAGGTGCTTGATCGGCGTGTGACGTTAAGTATCCCGACACCGACTCATACATAACATCTTTTCGTGAAAAGTTCGTGGGTGTCAAACGTTAGGCGCTTGATCAGCGTGTAGCGACGTTAAGTATCCCGACACCGACTCATACATAACCTCTTTTCGTGAAAAGTTCGTGGGTGTCAAACGAAAAATAGGAACTTATTAAATTAAATATTAATTTATTCAAATTAAATATTACATACTCGTACATTTTATTAAATTAACCCAAGGTGTTAGTGAAAGTAAATTAATTGTATTATTGAAAGCTATTGAAAAAAGTAAATAAGCTACAGGTAAGACAATAAAGGGCAGCCTTAATAATTAATAACTAAAAATACTGATTTGATTTTCTTCGAGAGGTAGTTCAACATAAAAGAAACGTTTGTGGCCAGCAACGCAATATATAATTCCATTTGAACAATAATTGCTATGTCGATTTAGTGCACCTTTTATTCTTCTGCTAAATATCAATCAGCCGTGACTTTGCGTGCAAACCAGACTTACAGTGAAAATGAAATTCGAAGGTAAAACAACGTTTGCCCGGATCTGGTAGTGTTATATATATTACCAAAATATATAAGTACCAAAAAAATAAAAAGAGTAAATATATGTCCATAACATTCCACATACAAACAGCCCATCCCTGCTTGTCAAATGTCACGTTACGTTGCCATCAAATTTTTTTTTTCAACAGATTGGGACGTTACAGTTACAGTCAAGTAAGTACTTTCATAGCTTCTCATATAACAAAAGCGATCAAGTGACACGACTACATTTACGGCTTCTACGTCTACGTCCGGCCAATTCTACCTTAAGTGCGTAAGTACATATTTACTGTTATTGTTTTAATTCGATATTAAAATATAACCTATTTTAGGTAACGCTCATAAGTCGATTGAAATATTTTCTATATAATTTTCAACATATGTACATATGTATGTATGTATGTATGTACGAGTATGTTTATTTATTAGTACTCTTAACCACAATTCTAAGCTAGAAACTATTTATGTATTAAGTACATATATAATTTTCTGGCTAAAATTATATCGGGGCACTCACGTGGATGTGGAGATATTTGTTTTATTTATTTTCGAAATTCCATTTTATTACAAATTACAATTTAAGTGCTGCAAGTGGTGTGATACAGCCCCTATGCTGGTAGTAGTGCAACAGCCCAGTCCCATTATCATTTTTCTGTGCTGTGCTGTGCTAACCATCTCTCTTTTTCTCATTTTAATTGCCAAGAAAAGTTCATCGTAGCGTACCTACTGTATTCACTCACGCACGTATGGAATAAATAAAGTCAAAGTAAATTGGATTACTAAGCTATCAGCAAAATTAGCAAGTAAAGAAAGAAAAAAAAATATTAAAATTGCTTCACATTATTTTGCCGAAACTCTCTCTATGTATACATACATACATATATCACTCTTATATTTATTTTTTGCGATCGAATTTGTTTTTATAAATAAAAAAAATTTTAGTCAAGAAGAAATAACAAGTAATTAGAGTGTTTGTGCGCACATAACTGTTATTTAATTTTCTATTGCTTTCGATTACACCCTAAGTTAGGTAGTTGCTACACAACTACCAATATTTGTATACCGCGCAGTGTGAATAGCTAACAAAGAACTTTTTTGGAACAAAGTTTTTAACAAGAAAATAATCATTTTAGGATTTTCTAGGTAAATATATCAATTAGATCGTATGCGTAATTAAAATTAGATATTGGGCTACATTTTTTTATCACACAATGACAACTTAATACCTTACTTTTGTAAGACAAAGATACAGATCCATAGCAACTCTAATATTTAATTTTTATCATTTACATTATTTGTGTTCCTCAATTGAATTTTCTGTTCGCCTAATAGCACAGCATGATTTAAACACTCAGCTTTGTTTATAAACAAACAAGCAGTAACGTCGTTACTAATAAAAGTCAAATTTCAAATTATCACCTACTAAATATTGTGATCTTCTATTATTTTTGCAGGTATACTACTGTAACCAAATGGAGTGACTGATGACGAGCAGAGGAGAAGAGAACGAATGAACGAATTAAATAGAGAGAGTAGTGTATGAATAAATATAATGAATAAAATCAAATATAACAAAACAATAAAAATGTGTATGTCGGTGTTTTATTTTTGACGAAAGCAATTTACTGAATAATCTGAGAACCTATTATTATCCATAATGTCATGTACGAAATTTATGACGAAAAAAAAATAAACAAAAAATAATGGAAAAATCTAAAAAATAAAAAACAAATTAAAAAGGGGAAAAGAAAACTAAATATAAATTTTCTACAATATCTGTTAGCCTGGTATTTTTAAGCAAATCTTATAATAGCACCGTCACTGACGTAAATAGTGTAAGAGAAGAAAATAAGTAAGGAAGTAAGAAAGAGTAAGTAGGTAAGAGAAAGTACGTAAGGAGAGTAAGCAGGGCTGCCAGATAATTTTGATTAAAAATCGGCATTATAGGCACTTCGATTTAAAGAAATCGGCAAATAAAAATTCCCACTTTATATACGATAATTCAGCAATGTTTATATATATAAAAATAATATAAAAATAATACAAAAATAAAATAAAAGTTATATAAACAAAATGTATTTTATTGTCAGTACAATGGTCATATTTGCTTGTCTCAATATTCGAGAAAAAAATGTAAAGCAAAGTGCAGGGAAATTGGGTATGGCCAACAATAGCGAATTCTATCAAGATAACAATTTCAAACACATGTCGGGTCTTACAAAGCTTTCGCTGATCTTTAATTATTCCAAACTTTAAGAAATATCCGCTTTGAACTCAGAAATTTACGTAATTGAACAGATTTTGGATGAATTGGCTATGGGAGTCCATCAAAAAGAGTCGACAACTTAAAGCAGGGTTAACAAATACTTGTTATTTTAAACCCAGCCAATGTTTTCATTGGGTTTTATTACTGTTTTTAAATTTCGTGCAATTCTGCAATATTTTTTTTTTGTGTTTGTTAGTACGAATAATATGTCTTATTATTTACTATGTTTTATTGTTTTGCGCTCTTGGTAGTACCAACGGGGCGTTATATACTATGAGATGCTAAAATCACTGTACACACTGCAATTACTTTATTTGTACCTTGAATTATGAGAAAAATGGCCGGAATATAAGGACAAACATGATAAAGTTATTATCTCGTGTGACAACGCATGGCTTGACGTTGCCAAAAATATTTTTTCTAGACGAGATTCGAAAAGTTTGTACAACCAATACGTAAATTGTGTTTACTTTTTTGTAAATATACCGTGAAAACCTTTAAATTAACCTTTTTAACTTTGTTTTACTTATTATACAAAAAAAACTTAAAATCTCACCATGATTTATTTTAATATAATACCCCATTAAATCTGGGTGCTTTAATTGTGTTACCCAGTGGGTTTTCAACGCTGGCTTAAAGTAACTGTAGAAATATTGGACTCCATAGAGTCAAAAAATTCTTCACAATTAATTTTAAGGGGCTTTCTGCCTGTTCTAGATTACAAAGGATATGGAAATTATAATTAATTGGCCGATTATTGTATTTTAGTATTCAGACGTTACTGTGTCTGAGTATGCGTTGAGTTAAAAACATTTGGTTATAAAGTGTGTTTTTTATAGAGGTATAGAACTTTAAGTTGGCATTACTTTCCAAGATGGCGACCGATTTAACAGCTGTTAAGTGATTTATTCTCAGTTTGATTTGGCAATTCATCATGAATAGACTCACGCCCGGCGTAGATTCGTCGAATGGGCCCAAAACGAGATTACTGTTGTTCCCGATTTTCCTAAGCGAATTTTGTTTAGCGATGAAGCGCACTTCTGGCTGAATGGCTACGTCAACAAACAAAACTGCCGCATTTGGAGTGAAGGTAATCCTCAAGTGTATGTGGAAACACCGTTACATCCAGAAAAACTGACTGTTTGGTGCGCTTTATGGGCTTGTGGATTTATTGGTCCATACTTTTTCAAAAACGATTGTAGCCAGAACGTTACAGTCAATGGTGATCTTTATAGAGTCATGATTACTAATTTTTTCATTCCTGAATTGAATAACCCTGATGTCCAGGAGATGTGGTTTCAACAAGACGGCGCAACATGTCACACAGCTCGTGCCACAATAGATTTATTGGAAGACAGGTTTGGTGACCGCCTAATTTCACGCTTTGGACCTTAGAATTGGCCTCCAAGATCTTGTGATTTAACATCGCTAGACTACTTTCTGGGGGGTATGTAAAGTCATTTGCCCATGCGGTAAAGCCACAAACGCTTGACCATTTGGAAGACAACATTCGCCGTATTATTGCCGATATACGGCCACAAATGTTGGAAAAATTCATCGAAAATTGGACGTCCAGATTTGACTACATCCGCGTCAGGCGTGGCGGTCATATGCCGGAAATCATATTTAAAATGTAATGCCACAAGATTAACTTTCGGAGAAATAAAATTCATGTGAATCGATTAATCCATCGTTGTCTTATTGCAACTTAAAGTTCTATACCTCTATAAAAAAAACACCCCTTACATGAAGCAAGTATTTCAGAGCTCTCAAAAATTGTCAATTTTACTAAAACAAATAAAGTTGCCGTATTTTTAGATTTCTTTGAAAAATCGGCATTTTTGAAGCAAAAAAACGGCAAATCGGCATTTTATTAAATTTAAGGCAAAAAATCGGCAAATATGGCAGGCCTGGGAGTAAATAATAGAGAGTGGTTAAGCACTAATTTAAAAAAAATACAGAAATAAATTTTTTATATTTATTTAATAAATTAAGCATCTCTTATCGACTGCTTGATATTTCTGGTGGCCTGGTATAATACTTACTAAAAATCATGGTGCTTAAAATCAAAATGCAATTTGTGTAGGAGTTGCCAAGTAGAAACAGAAACAACATATAAAGGGTATTAAATTTTCATCCATTTATTTATTATTTATATACATTCACTGGTATATATGGTACCTTTTACACTTTTTAAATGGTTTCCTTTAATAAATTTTCTTGGTTAGAGTAGAACGGACTTTAAATATAAATTTGTTCAAAATTTTTGTGTTCCCTTCAAATCCGTTTGCTTTAGGTTTCCATTTTATATCTGAAAAACATATATCGACAATTTTATTAGTAAGAAACAACAAACATTGTAAATAATTTATAAGTTAAAATAAAAAAAAAAATAATTTTATAAAAATTATAAACTCAGCTGAGGTCGAATATGTGTTCAAAATTATATCTATTAATTTTGACTTAATTTTTTTTTAATAATTCTGATTTACAAGGGCGGATTGACATTAAAGCTACCTAGCGCTTGATGGCAGCACAAACACAAAAACTTTTTCTTTCTTAGAAATAACGATCTGTCAAACGTCAGCTGTTAAAATTTAGCCAAATTCATCGATTAGTTTATTTGTTGTAGTCGTTTGAAGTAAGCAACTTTTGTGTTTCTTGGAAAATGGAAAAAAGTGAACTTCGTGTAGTGATTAAACACTATTATTTGAAAGGCAAAACGGCAGAAGAGACACAAGAAAACCTTGATAAACATTACGGAGTATCTGCTCCGTCAGATTATATGGTAAAATATTGGATTGCTGAATTTAAACGGGGCCGAACAAGCATTGCAACAATACCATCAACATGAAGGCCAAAAGAGGTGGTAACTGAAGAAAATATCAAGAAAATCCTCGATATCATTATGAATGATCGTCGGGTCAAAACACGTGAGATTGCTGAAACGGTAAACATATCATATGAACGTGTGTTCAACATTTTGCATGAACATTTGCAAATGAAAAAGCTATCGCCAAGATGGGTGCCGCGTTTGTTCAGTGTTGAACAAAAACGAGTTCGACAGATCACTTCACAGCGGTGTTTGGACATGATAAAGCATAATCCTTCTGATTTTTTGCATAGATTACTAACTGTTGATGAAACGTGGGTCCACCACTACACACCTGATACCAAAAATCAATCGAAGCAATGGGTGGAAGCTGGTGGAAGTGCTCCGAAGAAGGCGAAGACAGCGAAATCGGCTGGCAAGGTTATGGCCACTGTATTTTGGGATGCACACGGAATATTGCTCATCGATTATCTTGAAAAGTGATCCACAATCACAGGGGAGTATTAGCGTACATTATTGGATCAATTGGTTGATGCAATCAAGGAAAAACTACCACATTTAAACAAGAAAAAAGTGCTCTTTCTTCAAGACAACGCACCGGTTCACACAGCATTCGATACGATGCTAAAACTACGAGAAATCCACTTTGAATTGGTTGATCATCCACCTTATAGTACATATTTAGCCCCTAGTGACTTTTACCTGTTTCCAAACTTGAAAAAATGGCTCGCAGGAAAAAGATTTATCTCAAACAAAGAAGTGATTACCGAAACTAATGCGTATTTTGAGGAGTTCCCAAAATCGTATTATTCAGATGGTATAAAAAATTGGAAAATCGTTTTACTAAGTGTATTGAGCTAAAAGGAGACTATGATGAGAAATGAATGGTTTTTGAAAAAAAAGTTTTTTTCCTACTTTGGTAGCTTCAATATCAATCAGCCCTCGTATTTCGCGAAGTGTTCTTTTAGCTTGTCCGATGAGTTCAATCAAATCAACATGAAGAATATTATGATCTATAAACGGTTCCAAGTTTTAGAAATTTATCCTTAAAGTCAGTGCTCTATGCGATATATTAAATGTCATGCCTTAATTCTGGTTACATAGACTGACCTACTGCCTATAAACAAATTGCCGATAAAACATTGTTACATCCATAATCCACAAAAATTGACTATTTGTTGTGGATTTCCTGTCAAAGGCATCATCGATTCATAATTGTTTCGTAAGGAAGTCGATGCTGACTTTGTAGTAAATAATGTAAGTTAGCGACTCATCCTGAATGCTTTTTCTTATTCTAAAATCAATAAAATAATCATTAGTTTTGATAAGTGAATTGTGAATAATATAGCAACTGGTAGATTCTTGGACGATTCTTGTCTTGATAATACCAAGTGGAGGTTTCTTCGCGATAGCTGATACAGATAGTTTCCTGTATAGGTGCCAGTAATTTCCTATTAGATCAGCGTATTCAGAACTCGGTTATACTTGATTACAAATTGTCTATAGACAACAACGTAATACCTCTGAAAATATGGTAATTGCTTAAGGCAACACTATAACTAGTTTTTGTTAAAGTATATTGAAATCGCGTTATTCTGTGAAAGTTCTCTACATATGGAAATCAGTATAAATTCGGAAAGTTGCAGTCATATTTCGCTTTTCTTTATAGCAAAAGTAAAAATGTATCACAGGCGGCTGCTCGTGTTCGATCTGATAATATTGATGTTAATGAGATAAAATGGCACATAACTTTGCTGGGCATTCATTTCCAAACAGTTATCAACTATTTGAAGGGAGCTGGAACACAAAAAAGCTCGATGGATGGGTACTACTTGAATTAACATAAAAAAATATAATGAACCCATTTTTGTACGTGATTCACTGCTAAAATGAAAGAAAATCGAAGCGAATAATTATGGTCGATAAAAAGTGTCTCACGTACGACAATAATATGTGACAAAAATCTTAAATGAAGCAGGTAAGACTGCACATGTTCCATATCAAAAAGGTAGTGCTGTGTATCTGGTGGGATTGAGGTAAATCTTTCATTATGATTAAACGACCAAAATTGATCAGAAGAAAAGATGTTGTGTTTACTCATGACAACGACAGGTAGAATCTGAGTAAGCAGGGCTGGGAAGTTTTAATGCACTATATAATCCATACCTTGCATCTTGATATTAACATTTGTTTCGATCTCTGCAGAAATCTCTTAATGGTGTATATTTAAATTCCGTAGAGGCCTGCAAAACGCAATTAAATCAATTTTTCTCCCAGATAATCCAGAAGTCCTACATGGATGGAATAGAGGCTTTACCCCAAAAGAATATCGATCAAAGCGACAGAATTTCGGTTTAATAA
Source organism: Wohlfahrtia magnifica (assembly GCA_023159175.1). Classification (NCBI taxonomy): domain Eukaryota; kingdom Metazoa; phylum Arthropoda; class Insecta; order Diptera; family Sarcophagidae; genus Wohlfahrtia; species Wohlfahrtia magnifica. The sequence goes on from JAKWBJ010000538.1 coordinate 3,045,445, forward strand.
AGCTTGTTTCAAACATGAGAAAAAGTTGTTTAATTTTTGGTTGAAATTTTACCTTAACCCAATACAACTTCCCGTCACGGAGAAATTTATGGTTGCACAGCTTATAGACTTTTTCAGGGCACCTAGAAAAGAGGATTGCAATTTTAGAATTGAAGTCGATGCCATAACTAGGAGTTAACATTAAAGTTTCCAAGACACTGTTCTGCACCGTGGGAAGATCGCCTCGGCTTTTTTGGCAGGATATTGTTTAGTCGCTTTTCAGAGATTGTTGTAAGTGAATGCAGGACCTAAGCTCTTTCGTTACAAGCAGAAGTCGATCATCCGAAATGATTCCTTCTTTTTTAAATAGTGCCACAAATTGTTTTGCATAACTTATATAAGTTTTCTCTGCCGTTAAATGTTCATTAATTCCATTACCGGTTTTCTTTTACAGGTACACAAGTTTAAATCATAAAAAATCAAAAAATATATTGTTGCGAAAATGAAAATGTTGAAGACAAAATTCACCCCATCAGGGACTTATTATGAGCTTTTAGCTATAAAAATTTATTGGTTTGTGTCAAGGCTTAATAACTGCTTAAATTACCTGTATTAATTAAGAGTGCTACCATCCGCATGGACTTGTCACTTCGATTTCTTTTTGTATTTATAAAGTTATTTTAGACCATTTGAATTAACGAAGATAAATCGAAGATTCGTGTCTCTACTAGAACATTCAAAACTAATGATGAAATAGTACAAAAAGATGACGCATTGCGGCTGGTGAGTTAGTGATCATTTGGCTGTCAATAAGTTAAGTCGCGTTCAGGCATAAATAAAAAGTGTTGTATAAGCGAATTTGCTGTATTAAGACATAGTGTATAAAAGTTACAGTGGAATTAATAAAGACTGTAAAGACAACAACAAAGTAGAGTTTTATTTTATCTTAGCGCAATATAAACGAACTCAAAAATGTTAAAAACTTAACAATATTTTAAATACCAATGAAACGCGCTTTGTAATATAGAAAATTTTATACATTAATGTTTAATTATTATTACGCGCAAGTGATCACCACGGCTGGCGAGTACAAGGCGCAATTTTTAACACCATTTTTCACAAACTTTTTGCAGCATATGCCGTATTTGGCCAATAAATCTTCAAATGTTGATTTCCAGGTATTCAATTGCCTCTAGTTTATCGACGTAGACAAGTGGCTTTACATAACCGTAAAAAAATAATCCAATAGAGTTAAATCCCACGATCTTGGTGGCCAATTAAATTTTTCATCAAAAGTTCCTTTGAATAAATCAATTGTAGCGCAGGCTGTGTAGCATGTGGCTCCGTCCAAATTTCTAATCATGTCCGCATACAGTTTACCATTGACAGTAATTTTTGAAGAAATATGGACCAATAACTCCGCCAGCCCATAAAGCACACCAGGCAATATTATTATTTTTGTTGTGGATGTAATGGTGTTTTTACAAAAGCTTGTGAATTAGCCTCTCTTCAAATGCTAACGATGGTCGCTTGGTTTTAAATCCTGTACAAGGTGAATATTGGTAGCTTTTAAGCCGAATCCTTTCGTACAATCTCCCATGAAGTAGAAAGACACAACGCCAGTTACTGAAAACGGCAAAGAGTTGATTGATTGGATTTTCTTGAATGAGGGTTGGCAAAAACCCGACTTTAAAAAAACCAGCCCACCGGGTTTTATTAGGTTTGAGTTTTTGGGTTTTATTGCTGAAGCTGAACAGTGAGATAAATGGCCGGCATGCAAAGACGTGATTAAGTTATTCTTTTGCATGACAATGCTCGACCTCATGTCCCAAATATTGCCTCCGCACATTGATTCTTCTGACTATTGGCTGTTTCACGGATACAATATCCATTTACCATTTCACCAAATCACTTCTTTTTAAGAAATGTAAAATTGGCTTTAAAGTTGGATCGCCTCAAAAGATGATAAGTTTTTCTGAAGTGGGATTCGGAACTTCGCTTAGAGGTAAGAAAGGATGTAAACAGTGATTTTAAAAATTTGTATTCTGGTTAATTTGTTACTTCATTATCATTTTTGAGTTAAAAATAACGGACCAAATTAATTTGTACTCCCAATAAGTAAATTATACTTATTTTTTGTAAATAAGCTACGCAAACATTTATATAAAAAACCGAGTTTTTTTAAATATAGTACGAAATAAAGCCTGGGTGGGTTGAATAGGGTGCCGACCCTGTCTTCAATGCTTTCCTGTACAGCGGCTATAGTTTCTGCAGTACACACTGTTCAAAGTCTCACGGGATGCACGCTATCACTAAGAGTTATCGGGGTCCGAACATGAACCATTGTTATTCGAATTAGCTGCTCTGAATGACGATTATGTACGTCATAAAATAGACAAAGTGTACTATAAGTTTGACGATTATAACCATTATTTTGATAAGCAATTTCAACAATTTTCAAGCTTGGCTCTATTTTAAGTCTATTCAAAATGAAATGTCAAACTAAACTTAACAAAAAACAACTATCAGCTGTTAAATCGGTTGTCAAATAAATCAGTGTTGTCAACTCAACGTTATGAACCTCTAAAAAACACTCTTTATAAAATATTTAGTTTCTGAAAAAAAAAAAACAAATCAAAGATGTTATGGTATAATTTTGCGCATCCCCAGGAGTTTGCGCAGATTAAATTAAGAAACATAAACTTGCTTCAGACAAATCCATCCCAAGAAGACCCCTGATATTCCAGCTTACCTCACACGGATGATGAGGACAAAACGCCAAGAGTAGTGACGAAAAAAAATAGAAACTAACAAAGTCAAAGATTTTAAAATGACGATTATATAATACCAGGAATGTTTTAGAAAGTAGAGTAGGGTACATCAAACGTTCAAACACTGCAGTTTGTATAATCTGATTAATAGTCTTAATATCCTTTTTAACCAATATATCCAATGGTTACTCAATAATAAACATTAGGTTCTACGAGTTACTAGAATGAAATTAACAAATTCTCTTAAACATGGCGTAGCAATAAATTAAAACAACACCTGTTTTATTTGAAATAACTCGACCAAGGTAGCCGGTAGTGAGATCATTCTAACACCTTAAAATGTCTGCAACATAGACAATAATACCAATAAATACCATTATAAAAGCTGTTACCATATTACAATGTTAGCATGGCCAATGCCGTTTTTCTTTATGACACAAAAAATGCGGAATGAGTTTAAAATATTAATTGCTACGTGGAAAACATAAAACAAATGACGCCAAACTCCTTAGCTTCTTACACCGCGAATATAATAATTTTAATAACAACAACATTGAAATAAAATAGAACATTTCATCCTTCTCCTTTTGCTCGTCCTTGAAAGAAAGGGTTATTATTAGAGTTCTAACAGTATAAGCTCCCCAACCATTACGACACGAAAATAATGCTCATACTACGAGTATGTTACTGTGTTTTAAATACAAGTGTGGTTTTAATTTATTATTGTGATGCCACGAAGTTTTCTTGGTTGCATTTCGCGGCTTTGATAATGTTTTCTACGTTTTTCGTAAAATTTCAAATTACGTTTATCTTCTGTCTAACGCCACCAGTGTTGTTGTTTGGGTGGCTGGCTGGCTTGCTCGACTCGACACCAAACGTCATGTCTGTAGTCATAAAGAAGAATTATGTTGTAAGTTTTTTTGTTTCATCGGCTGCTGTACGGGCATCCGGTTTTAACTGAAACACATTTCATTTTTTTTTCTTGTTTTTTGTGCCTGCTTCTCAGTAATAATTTTTCTTTATGCACCTTCCGTTTTAATAATCTTTTCCGTGTTGTTGTTGAGGATTTTTTTTTTTATTCACGTTTACTATGAAAAAAAAAACATGGTCAACATTATCGTGGCCATCGCTAGTTACACGATGTCTTTGCAATAAAAAAATATTCAAAAAAGAGGGAGCCTGAGAAGAAGATAAACCGCGAAACGTTCTAATTACATGTCCGCCACGTTTTATACCATTTTTTTACATTTTTTTCCGTCGCTTTGTTGGTTGGTTATGTTGTTTTTTTGTTTTTGTTTTATAACTCATGGGTTTAATTCTAATTATGTGATTATCCTTAAATTTAGTTGAGGCTTCTCATAATGTAACCCAACATAAAAGGCTTCAAAAATCCATAAGGATGATATTTTATTTATTGCATTAAAAGTCTGTATTCAATTTAATTTAAATTTAATGAAATTCATTTTTTACTCTTGGAAGTAATATGCTTAAGCCAACTTAATAAAAGGAGTACCAGGGAATGGCAAAAAAGCAAATGACTAGGAAATTAAAGCTCTATTCCAATAACAGCTAACATTTGAGCAATAGAACACTCTATTTGCTGCAAGTATAGTCATAATGCTGTGGTATGTTGGGTAAGACATCCGTGTACTAAACAAGAGGTCCTCGGTTCAATCCCTGGCTAAACCATTAAAAAAGAAAAAAATTCCTACTGCGGTATTACTTCACAACGTTAGCTAGTGACTGGTTGAGTATTACTTCTATTGAAAACCTCTTTAATGTAATAGCTCTCCAGAGCCGGCTTTAAACTGTAGGTCCCTTTCAATGAGTCCAAAAGCAGAATCGGGTACAGCTCACTGACTGAGAGAAATACCCGCGTTCCTTTATATTGAGTGTTTTTAAGAGGTTCACAACTTTGAATTGGAAAAACTGCTTACATCAGAGCAACGCATTGTGCACTTGGTTCATTTTACGGTTCACATAATCGTCCTTCAGAGCGGCTAACTCGAATAATAATGGATTATTTTCGCACCAAGTTCAATCTCACTGATAATATTCATATCGTAAGACGCCTAACAGTGCACACTGAAGAAGCTATAGCTGCTGTACAGGGAAGCACTGAAGAAGATCCAAATCAAGCAATTCGTCGCCATTCTCAGCCACTGAGGTTATCAAGATTCTACTTGTGCAGGAGTCGGCGAATAAGCTGAAGCAAAAATTTATATTGATATTGAGTTTCAATTCAAAATTTTGTTCTCCAATGAAAAGAATTTAGGTTGAATTGATAGGTAAATAAGCAGAATTGATGCATTTGGAGTGTGGATAATCCACAAGCTCTTGTCGAAACACTAATATATCCACAGAAAATTACTGTTTGGTGCACTCTATCGGCTGACGGAGTCATAGGTCGATATGCCTTCGAAAACGATATAGGAACATGATTAGAAATTTGTTTGTATCTCAATTATCTGGCATTCATCATTCTGACATATGGTTCCAATATAGGGTTCAACATTGCAAAATTCTTAACATTTATGGAAAAAATCTTGATTCGTTGACTTTCAAAAATATAGGTGTTCAAAAGACTTCGGTTGCATATTTTCGGTAGATGGTTCTAAAATGTAATATATCATCATAACATTAATTGCATCAGGCAATACTATAACTTGCTTGGACTTAATGATTTCGGGTGATGAAAAATGGATTTCATACAACAATAATGCGCACAAACGATCAGAAGCCAGTATTGGTACCAGGAAATATAATGCTATGTGTCTGGTAAAATTGGAGGGAAATTATTCTTCATTATGAGCTTCGAAATTCTGATTAAACGATTGATTCTAATCTCAACTGTCAATAATTAAAAAGATTGAAGCAACAACTTCAATTAAAACGGCCAGAATTTATCAACAGAAAACGTATTGTCTGGCAACGCCGGACTACATACAACTTTGATGGCCCGGTAAACACTGAGAGAAGTTGGGTTGGGTTGCACCTCCGGATTATCATTTCTTTCGATCTCTGTGGATCTCTTTTAATGACGTAAATTTTAAACCCTTAGATGACTGCAAAAGAAAATAGGATCAGTTTTTCGCTCAGAAAAAGTAAGAAGTTCGACACTGACGTAATAATGGCTTTACCCCAAAAATGGCAAAAGATTATCGATCAAAACGGCACATATTTGTTATTAATTCACTAAAATGTTTAATAGATTTTTATACAATTTTGTGTAAGGAAAAGTACAATATGTTTTAAAAATTCTTGACAAACTATATATTTTTTGTTGATTCCGACAAGCTGTAAAAATTCGTGTAAATCAAGCGAAATCAAGGCCATCTGGCAAGCCTACCAAAACAGTACATAACCACATGTCACACAACACGCTCTAAACTTGAATTAGTCAAGCAAACTTTTGACGAAAGAGTAAGATCGTGTGATTTAAGCCACATTGGATTATTGTCTTCAAGGTAATGTAAAGTCACTTGTCTATGTCGATAAGCCAGAGTCTATTGAACACCTGGAGAAATTCATCATTCGAAGAGTTATTGGCAAAATACGGCCGCATATGCTGCGATAATTATGTGAAAATTGGTGTTCCATATTGCACTTTCTACGCGTTAGCCATGGTGGTGTTATGGCTGAAATCATATTTAGACATTAATGTTATAAAATTATCTATCCAACAAAGCTCATTTCATTAAAATACTACCTTAATCAAAAAGTTTCCGGAATAACCCGGCAAAGGCTGCATCTACCGGCGAATAATATCTGTCCAGGTTAAAGATTGATTGAGGAAAAGGAGAGTGTGGCCCATTTCATTTGCCAATGCCCGTCTCTAGCTAGACGTAAACTGATCACTCTTGGCTCGCCATTTCTCGCTAGTCTATCGGAGCTATCGATCATTGATGTCAGGCTTATAGCCAGATTCATTAAATTGTTGGTCTAGTTTCCGACTTGATTACTGGGAATGTGCTTCTATATGGGACCTCTGGCTGGCGGTCAAAACCGTTTAATTAGTACTTGGTGGCCCGTACGTTGTGGTATCACAACGGGCCGCTATTTGTGCTCAAGTGTGCCTTGTCTCTGCGAGGCTGCCACTTAGAGCTGCAAAACAATCGATAGTAAAGGGTCCGCCATGTAACGTTTTTTTCAATTAGTGCTTATTTCGTGAATGGTAACACTTAGCTCATGTCTGATTTGACAGATAAATAGTTTTATCCTTCCGCTGAACGAATATGGTTGTGTATACGCTTGAACAACGCTGGGAATCTGGGCCTGCGATCGACGTACAAAGATGCCGATTTTGCCAAACAAAAAAAATCATCTTTTCAGATGAAGCTCATTTTGATCTTGGCGGGTATGTAAACAAGCAAAATTGTCGCATTTGGGGCACAGAAAACCCGCACGCATACATTGAAAAGCCGATACACTCAAGACGAGTCACTGTTTGGTGCGGATTTCGGTCCAGAGGCATAATTGGGCCATTTTTCTTCGAAAATGAGCAAGGAGTGGCCGTTACAGTCAATGGCGATCGTTATCGGGCCATGTTGAACGAATTTTTGTTCACAAAGATTGAAGAGGAGGATATTAGCAACATTTGGTTTCAGCAGGACGGCGCTACCTGCCACATAGCAGACGCTACACTCGATGTTTTGCGCCCTGTTTTTGAAGATCGCATTATCAGCCGCAGAGCTGATATCGTTTGGCCACTTCGGAGCTGCGATTTGACACCGTTGGATTATTATTTGTGGGGTGCCGTCGAAGATAAGTGTTACGCCAACAAGCCAGAGACAATTGTCGCTTTAAAAGACAATATTCGTGAAGCCATTGGTGAAATACAGCTGCACACAATCAATAATGTGCTTAAAAACTGGACCGATCGTGTAGGCTACTGCATGGCCAGCCGAGGCAGCCATTTGAATGAAATTATTTTCCATTATTGACCGGAAGGATCGTACTTTCAAATAAAAAAATAAATTTGAGAAAATATTCAGTAGTTTTTTGTATAGCATTTTCAAAAAAAAAAAATAGAAAAAAAATTATTTGGCGAACACTTTACTATCGATAGTATCAATAGTTTTGTTTTTGGCTGACCATCGATAGTTTTTTTTCACTGTCGATACTATCGTCAAATTCTATGAGTAAATACGGAGGCCACACATTTGCAAAAATATGTTCGATGCAGTTTGTCAGCCGTATAGTTACATAGCGACACAGTATAACGATCTTTTAAATTTTTATTTATTAAACTGAATATGAATTGTAACTAAAATATGTTCGTAAATTTTGCATTTAACCCAAACATATTAATCTTTATTTTGTCAGACCATAGCATGTTGTTCTACCTTTTACGGTGCTGGTGTTCTTTCGTTTGCTGAGAAATGATCCATTTTGAGGACTCTTACCCATAAGTCTAACTTCCATAAGTTTTATTTCTTTTAGTACGACTTGAAACAGGAGAATAAACTCATTTTTGAGGGTTTTTGATGACTTGAAGGGATTAATCTTTGACTTATGAATTAAGAGTTTATCAAAACTGACAGTTGTTCCACGCTTTCTTCCCATTGTCTGTGCAGTTTTCTTCACTAGACCTCATTAATTACTGTAGTTTAGAATACTTCATGGTCTGAACAGTTTTCGCTGTATAAAGGGTCCGCCAAATATATATTTTTTTTTTAACAGGGTGCAAAACATCGAGTGTAGCTTCGGCTGTGTGGCACGCAGCTCCGTCCTGGTGAAACCAAATGTTGCTAATATCCTCCTCTTAAATTTTTGTGAACAACAATTCGTTCAACATGGCCCGATAACGATCGCCATTGACTGTAACGGCCACTCCTTGCTCATTTTCGAATTATGCCTCTGGACCAAAATCCGCACCAAACAATGTCTCGCCTTGGGTGTTTCGGCATTTCAATGTATGCGTGCGGGTTTTCTGTGTCCCAAATGCGACAATTTTGCTTGTTTACATACCCGTCAAGATCAAAATGAGCTTCACCTGAAAAGACGATTTTTTTTTTTTTTGCAAAATCGGCATCTTCTGTAAGTCGATCGCAGACAAAATTTTCCAGCATTGTTCAAGCGTATACACAACTATACTCTTTCAGCGGAAGGATACAACTAATTATCTGTCAAATCAGACATGAGCTAAGTGTTACCATTCACGAAATCAGCACTAGTTGGAAAAAAACATTAGATGGCGAACCCGATATAAGGATTACTCTTCCATCAATAAACTTCAATACATCAAATTTTATGACACACCGCAAAAAATAAAGTATCCCTATTACTTGTTTCGATACTGTGTATTTATTATTATTATTTTCCTTTAACTTAAATTATAATGTTGTTGCCAAAAATAACACTTAAGGCTGAGTTAGTGAAAAGGTATCGTGTACTTGGGGATCAGCTGTGAAATTCTCTAATATAACCAAAGCACGTTGCTGCTTATGTTTTCATTATTACGTAGAAAGTCGACAGAATTTTGATTTTTACGTTGGAAATGTCAACTTTGGCATTACTTTAACAATAAATGGCTGACTGAATTGGCTGCTGCGATACGTATTCACTAATTAACATCTAAAGTTCGTTGTTTTTACTAACTCAGCTTTTAAAAGCATTCGATAGTATCGATGGTTTTTTTGCAAACTATCGAAACTATCGAATGGACCGACTATCGATAGTTTTACAGCTCTACTGCCACGCCCTCCTAACCTAACCTAACCCCAGTGTGGCAGTCCCATCGTTTGAATTTTTGTTTTTGTTAGGTTAATACATCTGATATTCCTGCTAAATCTTAGCGTCCTTGCTTGATATTTGCAAATGTTACGTAGAACAAGAGAACATCTATCTCTATGTGTATTGGCGATTTACATTATATCGGTTTTGAAAGTCAAAACCCTATAGTTCTGTGTAAAATTCACTTTTCGGTGGGTATGTACACTTTTATGTGCGACTGTATAAATAATTTACTATTCTTCTAAAACCCTACATGACTTTGACAGCCTATCGACAATGACATATAATTTTCTACCTTTTCAACGAACGCATCACCCAACAGACGCATTGTTTAAAACTGTCATAAAATTTTATATAAAAAAAACCCAACATCAACCAGTGATGGGTAAAATTGGAAAATAAACGAAAGAAATTAAAACTTGCAGGGAAATAATACAGAACTTCGTATGAATGGATTTTTTTCTTTTCATTAAACATTTCTAATATTCTTGGCAAACATTCAGTGAAAAAAGGAAAAGAACAAAAATACAATAAAAACATTATTAAACACCCAGCCAAGTATCATAACAATTTCTGAATAGTGAAGAACATCACGGTTAATATCTCTTTGTTTTGTTTCTTTTTTCCTACAAACCTATGCTCGTACTTTATATATCAGTTGACGTCTTTTTTCCGTTTTCATTTTATTTCTTACCAATTTTAAATTATGCCAGACACGTCCAATAGGTGAGACTGCTGCAATAAGCCTGAGGTGCATTATTTTACTTTTGTTTGGTTGGCAGCTGGTTTTTTGTTTTTTTTTTTTTTAATTTTTAATATTTCACCATATTATTCTTTTCACACTTGCAGTGCAGAAACTAAAGTGCAGAAAGCTAAAAGAATGTAATCTTTCTGCAACTAGCAAAATTCTGTCGCTAGGGCATTATTGAGCTCTTGTTGTAGGAAAGAAATCAAGAGCAAAAGTGAATTTATTCAAGTATCGTAGATATATTATCAATTTTAGTCATCCAAATCTATATTGTCCTCTTCAAAGTAATACCCATCGACTGTAACACACTTATACCAACGCTCCAATCCAATCCAATCCTCGAAGCATTATTTATATTCGGTATATCCATCAGTATTTCCTGCAATTTTTCCATTATTTCCTCTCAGCTGCTGAAACGCGTTCACTATAATGGTTTTTTAATTCGACTGAATCGAAAGAAGTCACCGAGAGCCAAATCAGGTGAATTCGATGGCTATTGAATAGTATTTGTTGCATTTTTCGTTAAAAAATTTTAAATAATGATGTCACTGTAAGACGGTGCGTTATCATGGTGCATAATAAACGAGTTTTCTGTCCATAATTCTGGTCTGTTTCGGCAAATAATATTCTTTCTTTACTGTCTGGCCTTCTGGCACAAATTCATGATGAACTATACCGTTGTAATCCATTGAAACAGTGAGTATTGCCCTCTTGTTTGACTGGAAATGAGGCGGTTTTTTTTTTGGTCTCGGCTAATTTGGTGAACGCCATTCACTCTGATGTCTCGATTGCGTGTCGTACTCATAAAACCACATCTCGTTTCCAATCAGATTCAGCCTCACAAATCATGTATTTTCCGACCTCTTTTTTTGCATGAAATTGAGGCCTTTTGGCAGCAACTTTACTGCTACACGAAGGAAACCCAAATCATTAGCCAAAATGTCTTGGATGGATCCATAGGCAGCGTTGAAGCCTTCCGTTAACACTTTGATGGTAAATTTGTGATTATGGACCAACATTTCTTTTACTTTATCTATGGTTTTCATCGGTTTTCGATGTCGATGGTCTGTCACTGCGTTCATCATTTCCGATTGACTCACGCCACTAGTAAACGACCGTTTTCTTTAGAGAATCGTTGCCGAATAGTTCGCGCACCATTAAATTGCCAACACACACAGAGATAGATGTACTCTTGGTTACGTAGCTTTCGCAAATATCAAACTATGACTCTAAGATTTAGCGGGAATATCAACAACCAATTTAACAAAAAAAAAAAAAATCTAATCGGAATGATGGGACTGTCATCAAGGTGATGTTCTTTAAAATCTCTGCTTTTGCTATCTTACATTGTGTGCAACCTGCCTGCCCGTATTACAAAACCGCAGCTAACTGACATAAAAAACATATTTTTCCCTGGCTTGTGAAATAATGAACATTCGCAAGAAAGTAAGTGAAAAGCGTTGAATATTTTCAAATTACAAACGTTCAACAACTGAAGTAAATGAAGTAAATGTAAGTTTCAAACGCTACAACTCTTCGTATATCCGTGCTTATAAACAAATGTTATGTGTTTTCACTTCTTTTCTCTCCTTTTCTAAAAAACAGCCTCAAGGTATGTTAGTGTACAATTTACAATTTAATACGAGAAGTTGTTAAAGGAAGTAAAAACAGAAAAAAAAAAGAAAAGAAAAACAATGAATTAAACTTGAAAACGTGTTTTATTTACTCCGAGCAATGTACGACGAGTAAGTGAAAGAACAATAAATTCACGTGGTTTTTTCCTATCACTTCCTTGTTTTTTCAGTTTAAAAATGCGGGGCGATGACATGACACTTCAACTTCTATTTCAACTTATTTTTATTTTTTTTATTTTTTTATTCTGACATTTAATTCAGCATGAAATTGGTTCTCTTTAGTATTTTGTTCAGTGTTGTTGTGCATAAATAAATACAGAAATTAAAAATGAAAAATAATAATAGTGATGCTGATGATTATGATGATGACGATGATGGTGTTGATGACATAATGATGGAATGACGGACGGTGAATGGTGTGAATTGTAATGAAGGTGTGTTTTTGATGTTCAATTTAAAATTTAATCATAATTATCTTTTTTGAATGGAAGTCATTTACATTGTACAGTTATAAGACCAAATTTTTTTTTTTAAGGTTTTGAATATAGATTTCCGGAAGAAACTTATAAAGCCATTTGTAAAAAAAATTTATTGAGATGCTACACTACTAAAGCGTGTTTTTATAGAGGTATAGAACTTTAAGTTGGCATTACTTTTCAAGATGGTGACCGATTTAACAGCTGTCAGGTAATTTATTCTCAGTTTGGTTTGGCAATTCATCATAAATAAATTCACGCCTGAACAACGCTTGCAAATAGTGCAATTTTCATTTTTCATAAGTGAATTTCTTTTTTTCAATTTTCATAAGCGAATTTTGTTTAGCAATGAAGGGCACTTCTGGTTGAATGGCTATGTCAACAAACAAAACTGCCGCATTTGGATTGAAGGTAATCCACAAGTGTATGTGGAAACACCGTTACATTCAGAAAAACTGACTGTTTGGTGCGCTTTATGGGCTCGAGGTGTCATTGGTCCGTACTTTTTCAAAAACGATGGTGTCCAGAACGTTACAGTCAATGGTGATCGGTATAGAGCCATGATTACTAACTTTTTCAATCCTGAATTGAATAACAATGATGTCCAGGAGATGTGGTTTCAACAAGACGGCGCAACATATCACACAGCTCGTGCCACAATAGATTTCTTGAAAGACACGTTTGGTGACCGCCTAATTTCACGTGTTGAACCTGTGAATTGGCGTCCAAGATCTCGTGAAATAACACCGCTATACTACTTTCTGTGGGGCTATGTAAAGTCATTGGTCTATGCGGTAAAGCCACAAACGCTTGACCATTTGGAAGACAACATTCGCCGTGTTATTGCCGATAAACGGCCACAAATGTTGGAAAAAGTCATCGAAAATTGGACGTCTAGATTGGACTACATACGCGCCGGCTGTGGCGGTCATATGCCAGAAATCATATTTAAAATGTTATGCCACAAGATTAGCTTTCAGAGAAATAAAATTCATGTCAATCGAATAATTCATCGTTGTTTCATTGCAACTTAAAGTTCTATACCTCTATAAAAAACACACTTTATAAGCGATTTATAGGTTTCTTCTGATGTTTGTTAAATTATTTACTACTTAAACCTTAGTCAAAAAGTGAAAGCTTCAAAATCAAATGGTTGTTTTTATTTTTAAGGACAAGATGATAAAATTTTGAAACTATAACTCTCTATCTCTCCAATTTGTTTTTTACACCCCAAATTTACTATATCGGTTGATTTTTGAGTTACATTTTTTTTGGCAGCTTAGCTTTTTTCGTGTAATATGTTACTGTCTAACATGTTAAGTTTTGTCTATAATTTAATCATAAATCGACTAAAAAGCGAACAGCGCTTGCAAATTATTGAATTTCATTTCTGATTGAATAGATACGTGAACAAGCAAAATTGCCGTATTTGATGTGAAGAGCTGGCAGAAACATTGCAAGAACTGCCAATGGATTATGAGCGGCATCATTGGGCTGTACTTTTTCAAAGGCGAAGGCACGTTATTGTGAATGGCGAGTGCTACTGTGCGATGGTAAAAAATTTAGTTTGCTCAAAATGGAAGAGCTAGCCAATTGACGCAACTGAACACTTCATTTCACGTTTGGGGCCGGTCAATTGGCGATTTAACGCCTTTAGACTATTTTTTGTATGGCTATGTTAAAGCTCTTGTCTATAGGCACCAGCCCGCAACAGTTGACGCACTGGAAGCCAAATTTGAAGAATTTATTCTTGAGATAGCAGTCGATATATTGGAGAGGGTATGCCAAAATTGTACCCAGCATATGTACTAATTGAGACGTAGCCGCGTCAACATTTACGTGACATTATCTTTAAACATTAAATTATGTAGGTCGTTCTATCTATTTCTCTAAATTGTATGGGCTCCTTTTAAAATCAAATCCGGAAGCTCTTAAAAAATCATCCTACAGTTACAAAATAAAAACCTAAAATATTTTAATTATAAACTCTACTCTGTAAGACCTAGCGCTTTAAGAAAGCAAATGGCGTCGAGAAATCGTCAAATCACTAAAAGATAGTTGCTGAAGAATGCGTCGTGAAGCGTTCGTAGTGAAGTATATTTTAAAACCACCTAATAACGACAAAAAGAACGCATGTGTTATTATATTTAATAATTTTTTTTTGTTTATTTTTAGTACAAAAGCAAGGCGAATTCAAACCAGGTGACCTTGGCTTGCTACGTAAACAACAGAGGATAAGTGACTATATGTCAAAACGATTCGCCATTACTATTTTTTTACAACAAATATATGTGACACACAGTTAATTTGTTTACTACAGCGTTGCATTATTTTGACACAACGTTAAAATCTGTTTACAGTGTTGTATTCGTTTTTTAAAATGAGACCACCTTGTTACATTCGTCTTGGTACAAAAGTTACTATTTTCCTTTAAAACCAAAACAAAATGGTCTATGCCTTCTTGACACACACTTTCATTGAGAGAGAGAAAAACTAATGGACCTCCGGTAAGCGTAACCTGTGATATTTTATTCATAACGCATCAAAGGTTTTAACATAAAGATCGAATACCAATTGAAAAAATTAAACTCACTTTGTATATTCAACGGATTAAGCTTCTCTTGACTTTTTTCAGTTGCCTGAACTCAAAACTTTATTATTGAAAGTACTCAGGTTATGTTAGGTTAGGAGGGAGTAGCAGGCCGTTAAATCAAGGCATACTTGAGCTATGTTCTGTACCAATTACCGAGTCCAGACTAATCGGTCTTGACCATTAATTAGAGGCATCGCGAAGATGCATAATGCCATAAATAAAGTTAGAGACCTGCCCGACAGCCTAATGAACTTGGCTATTAACAGTAATAGTAATGGTCGACAGCTCCAATCAGCCATTGAGAAAGGCAGACCGAATGTGAGCAGTTACGCCGACCCTAAGGAATCGACCCACAACCTCGATAGCAATCATTCGCAAGTAAGCGTAGCCTTTGCGCTTGCCTATTCAAACAATGGCCTATAAGACTAGAGATACAATGAAGTAAAATTCCTTCTTTACATAGGCAATAATTACTTTTGCTTACTAGACAGCTTACTAGGGGTAAGAAAATACTCATTCGCGTGTGAGAACTAATGTTCGAAAGAGATCATCAGTAACACAATTACCCGGTATGTCCCTGTGACCAGGAACCCAAATGTGGTGGGCACAAAACTGCTGTGAAAGTATCCCAAACGGTCCTTAGCCAACTTAGAGTTGAAAGTCACACCCGAAAGCCATCTGTAAGTATATGTCAGTAGTAAGAGCACCACTACTTCGGATCAACTTTGCCGCATGATAAATAACCATTACTTTAGCATAAAATACACTACAGTATTCCGGAAGGTGGCGATACACCGTAAGGTTAAGAATTTAGGAAAAAGTTCCACTGCCCACCGAAATCTTAATTTTTAAGCCGTAAGTATAGAATTTCACTGAATCATCGGTGATGATCGAGCCAGATGTCCAGTCATCGCTACTAGGAATTATATGGAATCCTCTATAAGGTTACGGTCCAGATGTGACTTATTTAATATCACCCGGAGTTCCGCTGAAAGAAAAGGAATAATACGCCAGCATGACATGGTATTCTCATCGCTACTAGTTTAGCCCATTACCTGGCAATTATCTCAGTTAGAAGCATGACAAGAAGGGCCTTTGTAGAGATGGTACACCACGCACTCGTGATTTGGATCGCAGCAGACTTCCTGACCTTATCCAGGAGTCTTATATTGCAATATTTTCGAGGGTGGTTCACCAGTAGATTATTCCGTAGAGGAGATTAGATTTAATAACCGTCGAGTAGATTCAGTGAATAATGCTACACCCACTGTTTTTCTAAACATGTAGGTGGCACAATCCACCTTACGAGCTTTCTCCGCCAAGTTAGCTTTCCAGCTTAGCGTGTGGTTAAGAAAAGGGCCAAAAAAGCTTAAGGACTTATAAATAAATGCTCATAAAAAATTTATTACTTTATAAAAAGTCATAATGATTTAAAAATTAGTAAAATATTTAGAGAAATATGCAATATACTGGAAAAAAAATGCAAAGTGAATGAACGCCGGAGCTAGGAATGATTTGCTCAATTTCAAATAGTTAAAGTCAAATTATCATCAGTAAAACGTTGCTAAAATTCAAAGAAATCGATCCACGTTTAAGGCTGATGGTTACAGCCGAAATCAAACCGTCGACTCTCAAAGAACTATTTCAAAACCTGTACTAACAGCAAGCAAGTATTGATAAATGTAAGGTGGCATTAGAAGGAAATTGTTTAATATGATTTGCAACAACCCGAGGTATGTTAGGTTAGGCTCTGTAGCCCAATGTGCTATCCTTTACAGGACATACCCATCAAAGAGCCCGAAAGTCGGGACATGGGAGAGACCCAAACAGATCCACACATAAAGGCCCGAAATTTCAATTCTCTCCCGTGAGCCAACCGGTATCCTGGACGAAGCCATTTGATTTCGACAGTGTCACATCACTACACAGTCCAGATTATGGAAGTGACATGCACCCAAGTGCCTTAGTCCATCCTCCCACAAAGCGAAACGGTCAGAGAGACGGTGCTCTTGACGGCTCCTATAGTAGCCACGATCAGGGCGCCACATGCGCTCTGATATGCCACCTATCATACTGTTGCGACAATAAGGTTGCGCACCACAGCGTTTATGACATCGCTAAAATAAATAAACAAAAGCTGCAAGAACAACAATTAGCAGAGATAAAGGCAACAACAATAATTAAGCAGCAATGAAAACAAGTAACAGACAATAAACAACCAACAACAAATACTAAGAACTGAAAGAGGTAGATGTTCATATACGCATGGCTACAAAAGAATTAAAAGGAAATTAAAAGAAAGAAATGGAATCTGCCTGAAATATCGGGAGGTTCGAAAGCTTTCGATGTGTTGTTTATTCAGCCATATAAAAAGCACATCGATGCGAACAGCAATCAGTTTATGTGTCGTAAACTCAGCGAGTGCAGTTTAAGTAAGTAAACTCAGCGAAAATTTTTTTATTGGTGTGAAGAGAGTTTATGAGGAGCTAGTAGTGAAGTAAAAACCATTTCAGTTGGAGCTAACTCAGTAAAGAGAATTAAGTGTGGATAGCCTCTGGTTTAAAAGGCTGTGATAGAACCTAAGTTATAGCTACGATCGGGTTGGAAGATCTTTAGGAAGAAAGATCTGTCGAGTAATTGTTGTTGTTTACAAAGTTGTAAACAGACAGAGTAATTAAGAATAACAATTGTTATTGCCTGTAAAAAGATTACAAGCAGTGGTGCACATAACTGTGTTGAATGAAGGATTTTTAAATTATTATTATTAAATAAAATAATATTTTATTTTAACTACAATCTACGAACTCATAAAAATACGTTTTTAAAAAGGTAAAAACGTAACAATACAAAAACGCCGAAAAATTTTTTAATTCTGATTGCTACTGTTCACAACTCGATCATTCGAATGAGACATTTCAGAGAGAGTAACCAGAATTGGCAAGCAGAAAAGATATTATATTTCATCATGAAAACAACTGGCAGATGAACCGCCAAAAATTGGACTTATAGTCAGGAGCTTGCACTGCCTGCCTTCAGAGAACTCTTGGTGGAAGAAATGTATAAACCTAAAGGCCGCTAAATATTAGTTGGACAAGTTTTTCGCCTTGAGCATTTTTATTCCCGAAATTTCTATTTTACTAATTGATTTCTTTATATGACCACTTATAACAGCTTAAATGACACATATTTTCTATTATTTTCCTCACTCCATTCTTATAATTTAATTTAATTTTCTTCAATTCATTATATTCCTTTTCTAATAAATTTTGTATAAATTCCTTTCCAAAAAGTAAATGTCCTTTGACTGTCACTTGAGATTAAAATAAACATCTGCATTATGGGAAAACGTGTTATGAATGATTCTATTGTGTGTTCAACTGCACGGAAGAAAACTATTGCTTACCAACTACAATATTATTATTATTTTGTTTGGCCATATAATAACTAGAACGACAATAATAGTAATAAAAACAACAACAACAATATTAAGTACCTTAAATTTTACATAAAAATAAAAACAAACAAAATATTTTACAACTATTCGCACTACTTATTTCTCTTTATATAGAACGACGAGCGAGTTCAAAGACGACAATAAAATCCTGGTGTAAAATACAACGCTAAGCGTCACAAAGGCTGTATGTTTTTATTTCCTTAAAACACACGACGACATGGTGAAATGGCATTTAATTCAAAAAGCTCAAGAATATCTTCTCATACATTTGCTATAGTTTTGGAATTGGTAATAAACACTGTAGGGTTACATCCGTTGAACAAGAAAAACAAGCACTACAGTGTAGAGAAAATAACTCCAGTACTTTCATACTTGAAGAGACAACGTATGCGTATATTATTGCAGTATAAAAATAAAAGAAAAAAAAAAAACATTTTTGGCTTCGAAAATTATGGAAAAAATAAATTTTACCTTCTACATGAACGCAAAAATCGTAATTCTATTCGCATTTCTCTGGTTGCAATAGAAATAGTGGTACCTTGTGCTTTCGTTTGGGCCATAAAAAACTCATACAACAAACTACTACTGCTACTACTACTACTATGGTAGTACTACTGCACAATCAAAGTGGAAGTGGTGAAAATTATTACAACTCACAAGAGCAATTATATTTCATATTGCACCCTTTCCCTCCGCAGCATAATATTTTAAGTGATATGAGTGGTATGAGTGCTTTTTAGTTCATATTGCGTATACGCTCCACATGACAACAAATCATTTAAAAAGCGGGGAAGAAGTCGGCATAAAAGAACGCAATAGTAATGCAATCCAAGTGATAAAAGTTCAAAGTTAACGGTAAAAGCCGTATAATGTTTTTCTTTTTTTATAGGAATTTTTATAAATAAACGGAAATGTGAGAAGTTGGAAGAAGAGAGTGAGAGAGAGAGAGAGAGAGGAAAATATATGCGATATTTTTTTTAAACACAAGCCAAGAATAAAATGTCGTTTTTAAAATATTTGCACTTTTAGTGTTTTAGAACTAAATTTTTAATACAGTGGAGCTTGAAATGCAAAGAAAGTGCCGTTTTAGAAATACTTAATTAGCTGCGCGCAGGCAGGTAGCTGTACCATTCGCCTGACTTTCCATTGCAGCAAAAGGTGACAGTGTATTTCAAGCGGAGGTCACTGTACTCAAGGCTGTGAAATGATTGTTGAGTAGCAATATCTTTCCTGACAATTTTCAAAATCAGGCAGCCAGGCTAGAACTGAGTTCCTTACAAGCGTCACCTTGCCCTCTATACTTGTCCATGAAAGCCGGAGCTTTCTCATGGAAATCTCGCATTATTCGAAGGAACACAGGGATAACGTCGGAAATTGCATTTCTGACTATAACGGGTACTGAGCTATTAATTTTCCAATGGGAGTTCAACATAGGGGTTTCGATTGTCGTGGTTAGGTTGGATATTCTCAGGTCAATGTATGACAACTTTATTTGGCAGCATGGGTTCAGGTGCTGTATCGCTAGGCTCAACTGAACCGATTCGGATAAGAAAACAATTAAAATGCGTTGCTAAAAACTGGCTAAATTGGGTAATGAGCTCGTAATTTTCCAAACATAGTGGTCCCGATGGCTCGGTTAAGTGCATATTCTCCCGTCAATATATGTCGATGCGCAATTTTGTTGGCAGCGTTAAGGCACGTGCTACATTGCTAGGCTCTGCTAGACCAACCTGGATAAGATCAGAACTAAACGTCTTATTTCAGTGAATCGCATGGTCATCCATCTTAATATTGCGAAACATTGCTTCATTATTGAAAAGCATGCCGATAAGCTTGACATTCCTTCCCATGACTTTAACTCTGACGCGGAGAAGTCCAGCTCTTGTTTTGGTCTTTTATTTTATTTCTTTTCATCTTTAACTAAACTCTCCAAAATGAAAGTCACAACCATTGCAAGATTTATTTGAGTATCAAAAGGGCTTCCTATAAAGACTGTTTGATTCCAGGTTAATTTCCTATACTTGCGGTAAGACAATGGACTCAACCTCCGGCATAAGTATGACCTCATCTTTAAGAAGGCCCCACTATCAAACCTAACCTAAGTTCGGGTGTATAACTTAAATATGATAGAGGTTTGGTAAATTTTAGGCCTTTATTGTGAAGCATTAGTACAAAACAAATTTAATCAGTTTTGACCATTGTTAGCTATGACCTTTCCACTTTCAAAAAGCTGCTCATTTTTGTAAAGCTAAGAACTTATCAAGTTATTTTCGGACACCTTATTCTGGAGTGAAACCTATCTAGACAGAGCTTTCTAAGTCGATCGAGACGTATAGTAATTAGACAAAAATAGGTTTAGAATACAAAATGATCGTGGCAAAGCTTCCCAACCAAATGAATCAAAACAAAACTTGAAGGTGAAATATTTGTATTTGATACAGATCGCCTGTGAGCGTCTCATTCGCTTGTATGAGCTCATAGTTGATGAAACCCTTCTTGGCTCACCAAATACGGAGGCTTACATTAGTGCCATAGATATTCGTCTTTGACCATATGCGACTGGTTAGTCACTCTTTACGTATGCCATCTTGCTCCTTGAATTTACTCAATGGATGCTGCGTTCATTGCCAGTAATACTGCGATGCAAAATTCTTTTGTTTCTATGG
This sequence comes from Wohlfahrtia magnifica, assembly GCA_023159175.1. NCBI lineage: Eukaryota > Metazoa > Arthropoda > Insecta > Diptera > Sarcophagidae > Wohlfahrtia > Wohlfahrtia magnifica. The sequence continues at coordinate 3,066,501 of JAKWBJ010000538.1, forward strand.
CATCCAAGCAGCAGTTGGGACATGCAAATTCTTTTTTTAACGATTCTCACCTTTAGCCCGTATTGTTTTAGAATGAATTCCGCGGCCTGCAAACATTCCAAAATTGTTAATTAAGTGGCTAATAGTTATTTGCCTGTTCTTATTAATGCAGTAATCACTCTAATTCACCAACTTCGAAAATCACCATTTCTGAACTGCACAAAGCAATTTTCGTACATATAAAAGGATGGAACTAGAAAAAGATAAGTTTTAGTGAGCAGTCAATGTGCTTCAACAATCCTTGTGTTGGCCAAATATTCGACATTCTCCTCACAAAAGAATACAGTGACACTAACTCTATATCCTTTAACGACTTGGTAGGAATAAATGACAGGAATAAACAACATTATCAAAAACACAAACCCTGTTCTAACGATACGTGATCTGTAGTAAGCCACGCCTTTTCAGTAAGTATCTCCCTTTAATCTTAAATCTTTGGTATACAATTTAGCTGTAAATTTATTTATTTATTTTGTAGTTTTATATGTTTTTTTCCATTTAAAGCCATTTTAATTTTTATCCATTTAAAGCCACTGTACAATTTCTTCTCTTTATTATTGCTGCCAAATGCATTAAATCACCCATGGCAGGCATACGTGTAAAAATTGTACGATAAGTGATTTTCAAAATATAATTTACGCAATGGTTCGTACAGAACTCTTAAAAAAATTATGAGTAAATATTTAAACTTTAAAACATTATTCTTGTAAATTACTAACGTTATTGGCCAAAAAAGTAAAATCTTGTTATCGCGTTTTCTCCCATAAATGCTAACATTAAAAATCGTTCGCCTTATTTAAGCAACCAATTAGATCTTTAATAGTCATGAATCATAAAAAGATGTCTATTGAGTAAATGGCGATCCATAATTGACCACCAACATCCAATTCCCGGAACAGTTCTTAGAAAAATAACAGTAACCTTTTGTACAAAGACAATATTCCAAATGGAAGCTGACAAACCTGTTCAAATCAAATAAATGACTCCAAAAACATACGCTTACACATTCACAAGGAATGTGCTGTGTTGTCTCCGTTTCAGGTACCATATTAATGTTGAAGACTTGATACCTCAGAAAAAGCCTATTCATTGTTCTTGGTATAGTTCCCAAAAAAAAAAAAAAAAATACCATCAACCTGAAGACCACAATATCCCCAGAAAGCAGACGACGAACCTATTCAAATACAATAAATGGCTCCAAAAATGTTCGCTTACAAATGTTTTGCCTAAGTAACACAGTCGGATCTGTACGGCTGCGATCAGGGCGCTCTCCGGTGTCTACTCGACATAGCGACTGGTGTGTAAATGCTGGTCATCTCTCAACGCGACATTCAGACCCGGAGATTATTTGGGTTAGGGTTCACTCGGACACCCGGGGGAACTGTGTGGCGGACGGACTTGCGAGGGCTGGCTCTCTCCTCAGAAATGAGGAGATTGATCACTCAGTTGGGATGCCACTCTCCTCTTGCAGACTTATTGCCATGCGGTACATGTTGGGTAGGGCACAGCTACAGTAGGATGATGAACCCAAGCGCTCTGTATCGAGGCAAATCTGGCCCCTATATGATCGGGCTCGCTCGGAGTCTATTAAAGGGGTGCCGCGACTTAGGTTGTGAACTCTTGTGGCTGTGATTACTGGTGGCTGGTGCGCACGCTAGGAGATTGGGTCTACCATTCAATGACTATTGTAGGGGTTGTCAGGATGAGGAAGAAGAGGAGACTGTCGAGTACTGGCTATGCCAGTGCCCGAGTCTTTCAGATATTAGGACTGCTTTCCTTGGCAGTCCCTTGCTGGATGGCTTGTCGGATCTGGCCGGTGTGAATATCGGCAAGATCTCTTCTTTTGTACATGCGTCTGGTTGGTTCGGATCGCACCGGGACGCGGACATATAGGTTGTTCATTTTCGGGATTACTGATGGGTATCACAGTGGATTCAATACTGGACCGAGGTAGGCTGGACGTGTCTGGCTACCCGTCGTAACTAACTAACTAACACATTCACAAAAAATATGCTGTGTTGTCTGCGTGTCAGTTCCCACATTGAGGTTGAAGAATGGTTATTTCAGATAGTAGTGGCACGTCGAAAAGCTAACAAACTTTCTCATTATTCACCTACCTATGTGGCGCAGCTCCCTATCATAAAGAAATCATAAAGAAAAAGTCTCATCAATCGCTTCGACTACTTCAGACCCGAGCTTTGCTCCGAGTTCATGTTCCACCTCATCCATCTTCCCCTGGCCGTGGCACAGTATGCTTCTGTTGACATAAGACAAGTGGCAGAGCGCCGTCTTGTCAGTTCATCGTATATCTTCTTCCCCATAACACCTCTGTGCCCAGGGACCCAAAAAACGTCACCCTGTACCTTAAAAGCCACCAAAGCTTCACGAAATCTGTAATGATGATTGGTTGGTTAAATTTGTAATTTACTGCTCTTAAACAATCATCAACCGATTTTTTATTTTTATTTATTTTTTTTTTTTTTTTTTTAATTCAAAATTATTTAGTGACATACAGAGCCAAATACAAAAATACATTTAAGAATACGTTTTGTATATTCATACTGATTAAAAATTACAAGTGCTAATGAGACCTGTGCTAGTTTTAATAAAAAAGCAACACTATACCGCTTTATATCTTAATTATGTGGCAACACAAATATGCAAAACAAAAACAATAAAAACCCGTCGTCATTATAATATTCAAAATAAACACACACTTTTAGATATTAAAACCGGTTAATTTATGTAAAACAACAACAATAGCAACAACGAAAGCCACACATAATAACAATAACACATAATTACTGATTATAAGTATGTATGTGGTGGATGTGTTAGTAGTAGGGAGATCGCACGGTTATTATTCGACCAGTTTTAACCGGTTTCTTCCGTTTTGTCGAATACGGTTTTTTCTAATCTTTATTTTTCGAATACCGAATAAACCGGTTAATTTAAATAAGTGTTACTTTTTTACCTTTTTAAAAACGTGTTTTTATGAGTTCGTAGTTAAAATAAAATAAATTTTGTGTTTCGTTTAAACTAAAAATCTTTAATTTAACACAGTTTTGTGCACCACTGCTTGTAATCTTTTTATAGGTAGTAAAAATTTTCATTCCTAATTACTCTGTCTGTTCACAACTTTGTAAACAACAACAATTACTCGACAGATTTTTCTATTTAAAGATCTTCCAACCCGATTGTAGCTATAACTTAGGTTCGATTACAACCTTTTCAACCATATGTTATCCACACTTAACTCTCTTTACTGAGTTAGCTCCAACTAAACTGGTTTTTTACTTCACGATTCGCTTAACGAGTTTACTCCTTATAAACTATCTTCCCACAAACTGCACTCGCTGAGTTTACTTTACTTAAACTGATCTTTATTCGCATCGATGTGCATTTTATATGGCTGAGTAAACAACACATCGAAAGCTCTCGAACTTCTCGATATTTCAGGTAGATTCCATTTCTTTTAATTTCTTTTTAGTTCTTTGTAGCCATGCGTATATGAACACCTAACTCTTTCAGTTCTTAGTATTTGTTGTTGCTTGTTTCTTGTCTGTTACTTGTTTTCTTTGCTGCTTAATTATTGTTGTTGTCGTGTTATTTTTATTTACTTTACCTCTGCTAATGTTTGTTGTTGTAGATTTGGTTATTTGTAAACAGCACATACAGTTGTTCTTACAGCTTTTGTTTATTTATTTAAGCGAAGTAATAAACGTAGAGATTCCCAATCATATTTTCGTAACTTAAGTATAATTTTTATACGTTGGTATGTTTTTTTTATTGAAAATATACTCATCGTTGAACTATTTTTGCATATATGACAACCTAGAACGTCTCACAAAGAACGTGATAACCAAGGTAGATCGAAAAGGATATGCACTCTTGAGCAACAATAATCTTTTCTCATCTTTTGTAAATAAATATTGATTTTCATATATGGAGAATGATCAACTAGACTCATTGAAAGCCCACAAACCCACAAACGTCGGTTTCGAACGACAGATATATTAGTTAGTGAATTTTTTCACAGCGTAAATACACATAACCAATCGCTAGTAATGTTGTGAGGTGATATCGCTGTTGAAAATTTTCAGATGGTGCGGGTTGGGATTGAACCGACGACTTATTGGTTGGAAGATGGGTTCTTACCTAACATACCACAGTCATATACACACTATTAAATACGTACTGCATAAATTTACATACAGTACTCCTCGAAATCTAAGCAAATTTTCTTGTCGAGGTAATTAAAGACTCATATATTACTAATAGATTTACTCATAGTAAAACATTTAATTTTTATTATTTTAGGCACCTAAATTATAACTATTCCATTCTCTACCAAGTAATACAACAAAAACGAATTTAGCTCCTTGAGTAGCCGTTCGAAACTCAAGCATTTTTCAGTACTTTGTGTAATAAACCTTGTTTTTTATGGCCTCCGCACACCGTTTTGGCATAGTTTTTGTGAGATATGTTAGAATTATTGTTTTTATTGATTGCCACTTTAATTTTAAGCTTTCCATCAGCTTCTGCTTATTTTTAAAACGACGTGGTCCAGCTCTGCGCTATAAGAATTAGGGACAATTTTATTTAAAAGAAACTGTTAACCGGTTATTTGAATTATTATTAACCGAAACCGGTTTTTGAAAAATGTCGAATAATCTATCTCCCTAATTAGTGGTATACACACATTTGAACTTATATAAATGGCTAAAAGGCATATTTTCACACATAGAAACTTTAACAAGGATATGGATATTAAAATAATAACTACAACAACAATAATAATAATAATAAAAACAACTACAAGAACATTATAATCATTTATTTACTACACAAAACAATTGCATATGCAAGTATGATCTCTCTCTCTCTCCCTTGCTTTCAGTTTTACAATAAAACTGTTTTGCGAACAAAAAACGACTTTCAATTTCATTTTCCTTTAAACCATTTGGACACACCAGAATTGAACAATTTCCATTGCCTGACATTTAATTTGTTTTAAATGAACAAAAAAAAAATAAAATAAAATAAAAATATTATTGAAATACTGCTAAGGAGAGTCTCTGTCATGTTTATTTGTGATAAAAAGTAAAAAAATGAAATTGAATACTTTTAAGTATATAATCGTGCCAATCACTGGATTTCATATCTCAAAAATTTAAAGTTTATAACTAAAACGTTAATATGAAGGTGGGTTAATTATAGCAATTATTTATCAAGCGACCTCGTTATAATAGTAGAAAAACAGCTTTGATATTGGTTTGATGCTTAAGCTAATTTTAGATAAGTATATATTTCATTGAAATGACTACCTCGGCTTTCCGACACTGTTTTAAGTGGTCGAAAAAAATGTTTAATATAAAATATAAGTCGATCCTATGCATGTGGGGTTATCCTGGCTATTGCGATTTTAATGTTTGCCTCCACTTTATTGGTTGTGAAGGTACATATTGTTACGAAAATGAAAATGCTAAACACAAAATTCGCCACGTCAGAGCTTATTATGAGCTTGTAGCTAAAAAATGTATTGGCTTGTGTCAAGACTTAAAAACTTCTAAAATTATCTGCACTAATTAAAAATGCTGCCAAGCGCATGGATCGGTTACTTTTTGTGTTATTTTAGAACATTTGAATTAACGTCGATAAATCGAAGAATCGTGTCCGCACTAGAACATTCCAAACTAAAGATGAAACACTATAAAAAGTGGCGAATTGCGGCTGGTGAGTTAGTTAGTCAGTTTTGAATTGGTTGTCAAGAAGTAAAGTCTGTGTAAGACGCAAATTTGGTGTATTTAGACGTAGTGTATTAAAGTATAGTGGAATTAATAAAAAGTGACAGATGGTAAAACAACTAAAATAAAATAGACTTTTATTTTGTTTTAACGCAATATTTTTTTCCCTCCGTTACTCCGCTCGGGAGCATATTGGCTTTCCACAAAGCATCTATTGCTTTGTTTCAGTTTGTTTAATCAATTGGATATTTCAAGCCAAGTAAGTAGATGATTAATCCGCTGTAGCTTCCTCCATATGATTTTTATTTTTGTTTTTATTTTTGTGTGTGTAGTGGTGAAGATCCTTGCTAATTGGAGGTGATCTTTACTTTAGCATTATAACTTTTTTTCCAGTAGGTGGCGTGTTTTTCCTGATCATTCTTCGTTTAATGCTTGTCATCATCGCCAGAGGTAAGCGAGAAGAGTCAGGGGAGATTTTTTCTTTATTTTTTTTTAAGATGGAGTTGTCTGGAGGAAAGTCGAAGCCTTTTTTTATTATTAAACATTCGAAACCACAATTAAATTTTTTCTTCTTCATGTCCTCTGCTGGGGTTCGAAGCTGGGTCGATTGTGTTGTTAAGCGTGCGCTCTAACCACTTCACCATGCCATAAAAACGAACTCAAACGTTTTAAAAAGGTTAAAACGTAACAGTATATTATATTTAAGCTGGTATTCGAAACATATTAAGAAATCAAATCTTATCGCATAAGAGCATATAACGAGGTGCGTTAAAAATTATTATTTCTTAAAAGTATGTTTAACCAATAATCGAAAGAGAAAATATTTCTTAAATGTTTTTAAACTGTAATAAAATTCTGTGCCGAAATAGCGCCTAAATAGACTTCGCTCTGTTAGAAATTATTGGTATTGATGTGTATCAGGAATTTTTCTCGCAATTTTTACATTTTCTCTCTCTATATGAACTTTCCGTAGGCCTTAAAGAAAATATGAAGAAAATAGCCAAATTCAATGTATGAATACCGATATTTACTATGTATGGCAGGCGGCACGCCCACTTATCCAATTCCGCCTACTTTTTGTTTGTTTATATATATTAGACTCGAAGTTATTAGGAAGATATTTAAAGATTTATATTCTTACAGTTTTAAAGATATGCAAAAATTTATATTTACCAATTGCATCTATTTTTTTTTACTGATATGTGTATTGACAATGAAGCCATTTGGATTAAAATCACTAAGTTCTACTTCGCTGTTCTCTAGAGATACGAAAATCCATATTTAATATGTATGGAAGAAATTTAGCCCATTTTTTGACTGATGGTTTATATTCTTTGGACCAAAATTTAGATATTCTTACTATTACCGCTGTTACTGTTTAAAGATACAGGCAAATAAATATGTATTTGCGTAAAAACCTTTTCTATGGCTTAAAGAAAATATATAAAAAAAAAATAGCCGAATCGTTCGAGCCGTTCCCTAGTCTTGCACTTTCATTTTCATATACATGGATTATGTCCATCGATACAAAAAGATGTCATATGAAAAGCATCGACGGCTTTTGTCTCTAGATGTTATAGGGATGACCCATACATAGGGATGACTGATAGTGTCAAATAAACGCATGTTTGAAGGGTAACATTTCAAGTTTTTTGGGTAAGACAGTTGTTGAAGGCAATTAAGTGTTCATCGGTAGTGTTAAAAAATGTCATATCAGCTAAAACCACTAAAAGTTATTCACAGGACAGTTTGGAAATATTTACTGAAAACAGCTCGATGTTTGGGTGTCCCAAGCATTAAAACATTTGATTTATCGAATTACCATCATGAATACTCGGCTAAAACCCGATGATATCTAACAAATTTTCTAGCGCACCATTAATAATATTTTGCAAAATATAAATAGCAGCCCTTGTATTAGCAATGCATTTCTTTTTTATATTAAATTAAATATGTTTTTCCTCCTACAAAAGAAAACTAACTATTCAATTTATCATTATTAAGTGTTTACAACCATTTACTTAAATGAAAAGAAAAATTCCAAACAATTTCAAATCAATTTATAAATTTTTTTCTCTCTCTTTCTTCACTTAGAAGAAAATTTACAAAAAAAAAAAAAAACTTTTATGAACCAACTAAAATGAACTTTAATTCTTTTATTTCCCGTTTCTTTCTTTCCTCTACAGATATTTGCAGTAGAATGTATACGTACAATAGCATAATAACGTTCAATGTTATCTAATTGGCTTTTCGACATCCATTTAATCCTTATTAGTCCTTTACCTTTTTCATCGGCCACCTTCTAAGACAAAAAAGAATTTTTATCGAATATAAGCACTTTTACTCACATACAGCTCGTAAGTAGCAACAGCAGCACTCGTGCTTATCATCCATTTTGCCTTGAGTTTTTCTCAATTTTTCTTTTAAGACAACGTTGCCTTCATTTAATATACCATAGACAGAAGGACTATTTATATCCTTAATAGTTGAGTTTTGATTGCTGATTTTATATTAAACACACTCTTACTTAAACAAAAATAACATTAAATATGTATGAGCTAGCGTTCGTCCGTTCAAGTTCTCCCTTAAGTATTAAGTTGAGAGAGTTTAGTATGAAAAACATTGTTTCAGTAACACTTTACTCTTCTGTACCATTAGAAGTCCTCCCACACCTGTGCTTCTGCTTTTAGATTTCTTCATCATTGATGATAGCTAAGAGTCTCACGTGTGTTGTAAGATAAATTTGTTTCTATTCATTCGATTTTTGGTATGTGTGGGGGTTTATCAATTGCTGCTGTTTGATTTTTCAAAGTAGGCTAGAGAGCATGGTGGAGGTGGTGTCAGAGTCAGGGGTGGGTTAATCTATTTGGTCATTTTAGAGCAAGAGATTATTTGTTAAACATTCCAACATTGTAACAGTTGTTGATGACCTTATAATTGTTGTTGTTGTTTATATATTATTTTTGTTGTTTTATTAACACACATACAAGCCAACACCTACGACTTTATTTTTTTTTCCTAAGGACATGTGTGTTCAATACAAGCAATTATTTTAACTATTTTTCTGTGCTGGGTAGTTTCGTATGAAACTGGAGAAAGGATATCATTGATGGAAGGTGTTGGATTTGATAAATTAATAGAATTTTATGAAGAAAAAAGCAGAAATCTACCAAAACTATATTTAGAAAGGAACTTGTAGTGTAGACGGACCATAGATAGTATTAAAAGTTCAATGTAATAATATTATCTCTCGTGTCTAATTATCCAAAGAGAGAGAAATGTTACCACATTCATTCCTTTTTCCTTCGTCATTCCTTTAGGCAGCATATTGGCTTTCCACAAAGCATCCATTGCTTTGTTACAGTTTCTTTAATCAATTTGATCTTTCAAACTAAGTAAGTAGATGATTAATCCGCTGTAGCTTCCTCCATATGATTTTTTTTTTTGTAAAGTGGTGAAGATCCTTGCTAATTGGTGGTGATCTTAACTTTAGCATTGTAATATTTTTTCCCGTAGGTGGCGTGTTTTCTTGATCATTCGTCTGATGTTGTCATCATCACCAGAGGTATGCGGGAAGGTCAGAGGGTTTTCTTTTTTATTTTTTAGATGGAGTTCTCTGGAGGGAAGTTGAAGCCTGTTTATAAAATTCAATTACATAAGTTGTATTTGAATATCAACTGGCGGTTCTGGTATCGTATTAACTCTGGAAACCGGTAATTAGTCATCTTGAACACCATTTGGCAATCTTCAGGCATATCAAGTAATCGTGGAACCAAATTTAACATTTTCAGCTCCAGCGTTAAACCCATAGTTCTCTTTGGATAAAAGCATGGCAACATAGCTACTCAGTATATAAACTTGCGAAGCAAACAAGCAGTATCCAACTAACTATTGGCTGTGAAGAGACATAAGACAAATTGCAATAAAAAGTGATATTCTTCTAAGGATTTGGAGCTTGATCAGTCACGTCTTACGAAGGCTTAAAAACGATACAACAAGAAATACTATTGAATGGAATTTAGAAGAAATGGCGTACATTTCGGCGACAATTTGAAGCAAAAGCTGCCAGGTAAAACGAAAACTGGAGTAACATTAAAGCACTAGCTTTGGACAGAAGTAAATGAAGCAGATGCGTTAGGGCACATACAAACAATATTATGTAAAGTGTTTGCTGAAATTGAAAAAAATTTCTTTATTACGAGGGGTACTATTTGTATTTCGGGAATAGTAAATAATAACAAATATTTTGAAATGAAAATGGCTTCATTGTTTTTCAAAATATTCTCCTTGATGATAAATACACTATTGCATCTGTTCTAACCTTTCATCAAAGCAGTTTTCCCATTCCTCTTAAGAAACCTCCAAAACATGGTATTTGATCGCGCAGTTTACCTTTGATTTTCGGGAACAAGAAGAAGTCGTTGGGTGCAAATCAGAACAGTACGGAGGATGAAACATCAATTCGTTTTTTTGACTGCTCACAAATTCACCTGTTTGACGAGATGTGTGAGAGCTCGCATGATGGAGGGTGAATCTTCTCTAAAGACTTCCTAAAAACGAATGGTCGTCTACCACTCAGAATTGACCGTCCTACGTTGCTCAAGCGGCACAGTTGCTAGACGACCCATTCGGCCGAAGAAACAGGGAACCATTTGCTTCGCTTTGCTTTCTAAGCTCAGTCTTCTATAACGCGGAATTTTCTAAAAAGAAATTAAAAGAAAGAAATGGAATCTATTTGAAATATCGAGAGCTCTCGATGTGTTGTTTACTCAGCCATATAAAAAGCACATCGATGCGAACAGCAATCAGTTTATGTGCCGTAAACTCAGCGAGTACAGTTTAAGTAAAGTAAACTCAGCGAGTGCAGTTTGTGTGAAGAGAGTTTATAAGGAGTAAACTCGTGAAGTGAATCGTAAAGTAAAAAACCAGCCAACCAACCAACCTCTAGTTGAAAAGGTTGTGATCGAACCTAAGTTATAGCTACGATCGGGTTGAAAGATCTTTAGGAAGAGAGATCTGTCTAGTAATTGTTGTTGTTTACAAAGTTGTAAACAAACAGAGTAATTAAAAATAAAAATTGTTATTGCCTGTAAAAAGATCACAAGCAGTGGTGCACATAACTGTGTTGAATAAAAGATTATTAATTAAAACGAAACACACAATTTATATTATTTTAATTACAATCTACGAACTCATAAAAACACGTTTTTAAAAAGGTAAAACCGTAACAATATTATATATATTATTACAGATTATAGAAATATGTTGCATCCATTCCAATGTTTTTACCAGCCTAATGAGACAGTCCTTTTATTATACCGATCGAGAGGAAAGATTACTTCATAGAAATCATTTTCTTAGACGATAATAGAGACATTATGGCGGGCCTCCCTAGCTCAAATTGTATTTAGTTTAATCGTTACCAAACACTAACATCGCTTTTTAAATAGCCGGGCCACCAGCTGATAAGTTTTTTTGTTTTTAAAAGCTTCTGAAAAGCACTATACTTTCTTATATTCCTGAATCTAAAATATTAACATTTCTTTATGAAACACCCCTGACATATATGGGTGCATGTGCGTGTTGAGTATATTTTGTGTGATGTATTTTTAATCTTCGGCAATTGATGTTCAGGGAATTAGTTAAGAAATCGAAAAAAAGAAATAAAATAAATGAAAACACATCCTTAAAGATGTATAAATTAGTGTAAAATTGTATTGAAAATAAATTGCTCAAGTGTATCTGTTTTTTATATAAATTATTGCTTAATGTTTTATGAAATCTACAGAAAAACAAAGTTTTACAATAAAAAAAAAAAAGAAATGAAATGTAACACAAAAAAATTCTTTGATGTTTGATGTAAAACGTGATAAATTTAAAATTTTTACAATATGAGCTTAGAAATGTCAGAAAAATAAAAAAATAAAAGATTTATAAATATATGTATACATGCAGGTGCGTGTGTATACATTGTTTTTGAGAGGGAAATTTTAAGCAACACACACAATTTCTTTTTCATCTTGTACAAAAAGGTACATATTCTTACATAATAGTTTGTCATTTTTGTCTTACTTATAACTCGATAAAATCATCCCTATTCTGCGTTTCGATTCAAATCGAAATTTTCTACGTTTGACAAAATTTGGCATTTTAAGTTTCGATTCCGTTCAATTTCCTTCGATTGTATGTATTCTAAATCGAAGCTACGTTTTTCTAAGTTGTTAAGCCTGTGACGGCAAATCTTTCGATTTCTGTTTTTTTAGTATTTTTTTGGCGAACTGTTTTCAAAATATAGGGTCCGCCAAATAATTTTTTTTTTTTGAAAACAGGCCATAAAACACCGAGTGTAGCTTCGGCTGTGTGGCACGTAGCGCTGTCCTGTTGAGACCAAATGTTGCTAATATCCTCCTCTTCAATTTTTGTAAACAAAAATTCGTTCAACATGGCCCGATAACGATCGCCATTGACTGTAACGGCCACTCCTTGCTCATTTTCGAATTATGCCTCTGGACCAAAATCTGCACCAAACAGTGATTCCCCTTGGGTGTATCGGCTTTTCAATGTATGCGTGCGGGTTCTCTGTGCCCCAAATGCAACAATTTTGCTTGTTTACATACCCGCCAAGATCAAAATGAGCTTCATCTGAAAAGATGATTTTTTTGACAAAATCGGACACGTCAAAATCGGTCATGTCAAATCAGACATGAGCTAAGTGTTACCATTCGCGATATAAGAACTAGTTGAAAAAAAAACGTTAGATGGCGGACCCGTTATCATTTATTTTTATTAAATACAGCATAATAAATTTACAAAATCTAAGAAAGTTTATTAAAAAATAAAAGTTTACCCGTTTGCTTGAAAAAGGCAAACAAAACGTGTTTTCGTATCGAACCCCTTTATATATGCACTACATTTTGATTTTGATTTTTTTTTATTAAAATTTGCTTATTTTTCTGTTTCTATTTCATTCCTATGCTTTCAAGAACATTATTATCTTTTTCTTTTCTTCCTATTCAGTTTTTTTTCGAATACCAATCTTTGACCGAAACGTAGCGGAATGCGGAGACGTAATCGAAACGCAGAATATGCTTATGCATATGCTTTTTTAAAATTGTTTTTTTTCAAATCCAAATTCAAATGGATTATCATTGTATTATAACTTTTAAACGGCAAAAATTGGATTTTATATCCTTTTTACATCCACACCTGTGCATGCGTGGAATTAAAAGAATTTTTAAAGAAATCATGTTTGATAACTAATTTATTTAGTTTTGATGCTCATTCCTAGAAAAGTGTTGAAAAATAATCACAAGAGCAGTCGGTAATAATTTTAAATTTAAAATAAGTAAAAACGTAAAGCTTGTCAATATTTGTTTTAATACCCTACAGTGGTGACAGCTATTTAAGGACAACAATTGTTTGTATATTAATATGATTATTTACAAACACTTGGTAAAAGCTTTTGAAGGGTTTAGTTACCATCCGAACCACATTAATTAAACTTCGATTCACATCAGTATGCAAATATTTGTTGTCCATAAACAGTTGCCCACAACTGTATATTGCAATGACTTATACTGGCTGTTTGATCTGTAATGCTGCAAATAGAAATGTTTATGGCAGTTGCGATTAACTATAGACTGATTTTTTAAACAATTTTGATCAGTGGTCAAGAAAGTCCTATCATACTATATATATTAATTTCCATAACATTCCATGAAGGAACTGATGGGGACTCCTCTCGGTCAATGAGCTGCACCCGATTCTATTTTTAGACTCATTGATAGGGATCTACAGTTTAATGCCGGCTTCGAACAGCAATAGTAGTAATACTCATAACCAGTTACTAACTAATATCATGAGGTATACCGCTGTTGAAAAACTATTTCTTTTTTTTCAGATGGTCTGGCCTGGTATTGAACCGAGGGTTTTCTGGTTGGTAGGCGGTTGTCTTACCTATCATACCACAGCGACACGAATTATTATCTAAATGAAATTTAGGGCCACTGCTTATTAAAAGTCTTTAAATGTGATTTCGTTAACCATGTGTTTTAAGGTGATCATCAGCATAGCTGGTTTGTGGTACTAGTTTAGGGTACCAGCTATGCTACCTTACTACTGATGTAAATATCAGCCTTGAAAAAATCAATGACAGGAAATAGAATAAACGAGAATGAAAGTGTATACGGCAGCTGAAGTTGCCGTTGCATTATACTGAACAGCTAGTTAACATATTGCATGAATGTTTGATTATGGAAAACATGCCGATATGTGCTGTGATTGGTCACACTCCACCATAACCGCAGCCTTAAAATAGCGTTTGAAGTAGTATAGAAACAATCAGAAAGAGTCTTAGAAGAAGTCATCACAGATGAACGTGCACTAAGATTTTTCTTGGCCACAGTTGTTAAGAATACACATACTGTCGTCTGCATCTAATCGAATGGAAAAGAGTAGAACAGCCACCGGCAAATAGTGCAATGTAATGTATTGAAGGTTGCGTCAAGCTTAAGATGGCCTGCAATCATGGTTCATCTCTTGTACCTCTCCTTGTCCTCCAAACGCTCAATATCGCACCAGCACCTTTAATAGTAGTGTGAACAAGTGCTGCTTACCCTGAGCAGTCAGTCGAGTAATCCATTGACACCTCTTCCTCATGGCTAAATCTGTAGGTATTTGTGTTAGATATGCCCTTTCAGTATTATCATTGGGAACGATGAGTGTCCCCTAAGCGCTTGCCTTTGTAAAATATTAAGAACAACTTATACAAAGTTCAGATAAAAAAAAAATTTGCGTGTAATACAGAAAGTGGTATTTAAAGGAAAGATACAATTAAGGGCCAGTTCGCATCTCCTTCTTGTACTGCTAAGCAAATGTATTAATATGGAGATACTATATCCATACTGGTGCTTATTATATATATGGGCCAATTTTTTTTGCTTATTTTCCGATGTAACTCTCTCAAGAACTGTGCTTCCTAGCTAAGACGTGCGTTATGGAAAATTTTATATAATATTTCATATATAAAAATAATTACTCTTTTAATATTACGTTTCTGTGTGGTTTTTAGCTACTGCACACAAGTAATAAAGACACATATCAATGAGATATTACACATGTGATTATTCCACAATATATAGGGTGTTTTTTTTTTGCAATAAAACAACGATGGATTATTCGATTGACATGAATTTTATTTATCTGAAAGATAATCTTGTGGCATTACATTTTAAATATGATTTCTGGCATATGATCGCCACGGCTGGCGCGGATGTAGTCCAATCTGGACGTCCAATTTTCGATGACTTTGTCCAACATTTGTGGCCGTATATCGGCAATAACACGGCGAATGTTGTCTTGCAAATGGTCAAGCGTTTGTGGCTAACATAGCCATACAGAAAGTAGTCTAGCTCTGTTAAATCACAAGATCTTGGAGACCGATTCACGGGTCCAAAATGTGAAATTAGGCGGTCACCAAACGTGTCTTTCAATAAATCTATTGTGGCACGAGCTGTGTGACGTGTTGTGCCGTCTTGATGAAACCACATCTCCCGGACATCATGGTTATTCAATTCAGGAATGAAAAAGTTAGTAATCATGGCTCTATACCGATCACCATTAACTGTAACGTTCTGGCCACCATCGTTTTTGAAAAAGTACGGACCAATGATTCCACCAGCCCATAAAGCGCACCAAACAGTCAGTTTTTCTGGATGTAACGGTGTTTCCACATACACTTGAGGATTACCTTCACTCCAAATGCCGCAGTTTTGTTTGTTGACGTAGCCATTCAACCAGAAGTGCGCTTCATCGCTAAACAAAATTCGCTTATGAAAATCGGGAACAACGGTAATCTCATTTTGGGCCCATTTGACGAATCTACCCCTTACTTGATGATCGTTTGGCTTCAATTCTTGCACGAGTTTGATTTTGTAAGCACGCAAACTTCCACAAAATCTTCCAAAAAGTGGATGGACACAGATCCAATTCCTGTGCTCAATGGCGGATGGACTCATTCGGGTCTTCCTCAATGCTACTCTCTACAGCAGCAATAGCTTCTTCTGTACGCACCGTACAGCGTTTCTGGGAATGCGAGTTATCAATAAGAGTTTTGTGGTGCAAAAATCACTTGACAGCTGTAAAATCGGTCGCCATCTTGAAAAGTAATGCCAACTTAAAGTTCTATACCTCTATACAATTAAAATTAATATTAATACAATTAATATGAAAGGTTCTAGAATTTGGTGGATAAATGAGGTTTATGTTTATGCTAGAACTATCTTAACCTCTTTTGAATTAAGTGTAGTAAAGGTGAAGAAGCTAACTTAGTATGCAGTAGTAAGCAAGAAGCTTGTCGCTTAACGATTAATAGAGAGAGCTAAGTGCAAAATAAGAGTAGAGTGCTAAGTTGTTGGCAATAAACATCATAGCAGTTTCGTTTATTACGAAAATCACGAAAATAAACGATGCCTAGAGAAATGATACACTAAATAAGTACAGTAGTAGTTCAACTATAAACCTTATTAATGTCATTTATTCTATTGGTTTGCGTCCAGGCTCAATGCATCTGCTACACCACATTATCTGTGCTGTGTATCGATTTTAGTTGTTACATTTAAATTAACGGATATATAATGCTGTGCTAAACACAGAAACATTCGGAAGTATTGTGATTTTTATATAAATGGCTGCGCATTATGCATTAGCAGTTCGGTTATAATATGGCAGTTATAAAGTAAGGTCGCGCTAAGGCGTAAATAAAAGAGTTGAGTAATTTTTATATTTAGTTGCAGTCGTTTTTCAAAGTAAAAGTGTACAAATAAAACTGTATAAAAGACAAATTCGTGTATTTGTTTTATTTAACGCAATTTAGAAGAACTCAAATGTTTTAAAAAGGTTCAAGTTCAAGTTCAAGTTCGGACTCAGAAAAAAATCATGTTTTTAAAAAGTTAAAAACGTAGCGTTTTTATACGGCAAAGATTTAACAATATATTCGTAAATGCTTTTCTTAAAAGCTATTTTATTGATTTTTTTAATTTGCTTCTTCTTGTTTGATTCCATAACAAACACTTAAAAAAATTCTTCCCTAAAATTTGAAGTAAAATTAAAAAAAAACTCTCCTTATGATTTATTTACTTAATTCTTAAATCCGAAAACTCATCAAATACTTAAATTAGGTGGAAAATATCTTAAAAGATAAGAAATTTTTTTAAGACTTTCTAACCAAATTTGAGAAATAATCCCTTTAATGAAACTCATCTAATTTTTCTTTAAACCCTTAAAAAAAAATTACCAGCCAAATGCTGCCATTTGCAATTAAATTTAATTCGCTATGGTCGTCTAAATATTAAAAAAAAAATCGAAAAGTGCTTTGAAAGTAAAATCGCAGTTGATTCTCATTAAAAACTACACCTTTTTCTAAAGAAAAAATTTGCTTTCAAAGTTTTGGAAGTTTCTTAAAAAAAATGAGGCGTTAAAATCCTTATTTTCATTTTTAAAAAATTTGAAAACAACCTGACAAAAATTATACACCAACCCTTTTAATGATTTTCTTTTTGCGGAAAAAAAGGCTTAAAACTGATTTTTTAATTGACGTTTGCTGTTCAACTAGACATTTTTGATAGAAAAATAACAAAAAACAAAGAAAAAAATATCTCAGAAAATAAACGAAAAACTTTTTTGTTATTACAAGCACTTTTTCACTAAATGACTTGGCCATAAAAGAAAACTCTTACCAACACCCTTTTGTTTTCGTTAGCGAAAGGAGAGAAACAAATCTGAATCATATTTAGAAAATTAAAACCAAATAAAACTTTTACAAAAAGTATTTCAAATAAAATAGATTTAAAAGAAAAAAATGAGGCTGCGTTATTTCAACGCTAAAGGGTTTGGCAGTTCGCCTTACATACCTTCATTAAGTTGAATGGCGGCTAATTAAGCCTGACATCAATTGGGTGCTGCTATTCCATCAAGGAGGCATCATCATGTAATCATAATGCCAATTTTAGAGGGTGTTATTTCGTCCTGTACATCTTATGATTTGTTTTTTTTTTATCAATTGCAATACTACGGCTTTAACTGGCAGACAACACGTTGTTTTCATTGCTCATTAGTGAAATGATTTTTCGCTTTTTTTGTTTCGTTCAGCGCTGTAATATGGTGCTGTAATATGGAAAGAAAGGGTAACAAATAAATATTTTTTTCTTAAGGAAATTAGTTTTTTGCAAATAATACTTATAAAAAAGAAATTTAAATAGAAAATTAAACAGGTTTTTTTTATATTTTAGTAGAACTGTTTTATTGTTGCACGTTTAAGAAGTAAATTTTGTATGTTCTTTAGGTTGCTGTTGATATCTGATATTAAACATTATTATTTCGATTGTTTTGAGATTATTATCTGTGTTCTTATATATGTTATTGGCAGTCAGGGAAAGGAAAGGGGTGCCAATCGAATTCGCTAAAGTAAACCATTCTCTTACTAGCAGATATCAAACGCTGCAAGCATTTGAAATGCCGCAGGGCCTGTGATCAACTCCGCATCTGCTTCAGTAAATCATACCAATTTACTTTACCATTTTACTCTGAGTTTGAATTTCCAGATTTATAGCTTTACTTCGAGTTAAGGTCTAGACTTCCTAATCCTTTAATTTTATTCGCTAATTTATTCAATAATGATATTCGTCATTAACACTTACGATTCCATGACTTTTGGGTGTTTTATCTTTTTTAAAGATAAGCATTAGCAGTCAACGTAAGCCCTTATAAATCATAACCATACAGCATCAGATACGAGGGCGGATTGACATTGAAGCTACCTAGCGCTAGATGGCAGCACAAACACAAAAACTTTTTCTTTCTTAGAAATTACTTTCTGTCAAACGTCAGCTGTTAAAGTTTCAGCCAAATTCATCGGTTAGTTTATTTGTTGTAGTTGTTTGGAGTAAGCAACTTTTGTGTTTCTTGGAAAATGGAAAAAAGTGAATTTCGTGCAGTGATTAAACACTATTGTTTGAAAAGCAAAACGGCGAAAGAGACAAAAGAGAAGCTTGATAAACATTACGGCGAATCTGCTCTGTCAGATTAAATGGTAAAATATTGGATTGCTGAATTTAAACGGGGCCGAACAAGCACTGCAACAATACCATCAACAGGAAGACCAAAAGAGGTGGTTACTGAAGAAAATATCAAGAAAATTCTCGATATCGTTATGAATGATCGCCGGATCAAAATACGTGAGATTGCTGAAACGGTAAAAGTATCATATGAACATGTGTTCAACATTTTGCATGAACATTTGCATATGAAAAAGCTATCGGCAAGATGGGTTCCGCGTTTGCTCAGTGTTGAACAAAAACGAGTTCGGCAGACCACTTCATAGCGGTGTTTGGACATGATAAAGCATAATCCTGCTGATTTTTTGCATAGATTAATAACTGCTGATGAAACGTGGCTCCACCACTACACACCTGAAACCAAAAATCAATCGAAGCAATGGGTGGAAGCTGGTGGAAGTGCTCCGAAGAAGGCGAAGACAGCGAAATCGGGTGGCAAGGTTATGGCCACTGTATTTTGGGTTGCACACGGAATATTGCTCATCGATTATCTTGAAAAGGAATCCACAATCACAGGAGAGTATTATCGTGCATTATTGGATCAATTGGTTAATGCAATCAAGGAAAAACTACCACATTTAAACAAGAAAAAAGTGCTCTTTCTTCAACACAACGCACCGGTTCACACAGCATTAGATACGATGCTAAAGCTACGAGTAATCTACTTCGAATTGGTTGATCATCCACCTTATGGTCCATACTTAGCCCCTAGTGACTTTTTCCTGTTTACAAACTTGAAAAAATGGCTCGCAGGAAAAAGATTTATCTCAAACGAAGAAGTGATTACCGAAACTAATGCGTATTTTGAGGAGTTCCCAAAATCGTATTATTCAGATGGTACAAAAAGTTGGAAAATCGTCTTACTAAGTGTGTTGAGCTAAAAGGAGACTATGTTGAGAAATGAATGGTTTTTGAAAAAAAAAGTTTTTTTCCTACTTAGATAGCTTCAATATCAATCCGCTCTCGTATATTAGAGAAGACTATCGAAGAACACTGTATTAATAGCAAGAGTTTTTCAGCCTTATTTTCCGCTATTTTTAAAGGAAAAAATTCTTTTGTAGCTTCAAAGGAATTACTCTCATTATTTTGATTTTCTTCCCAAAAAGGTCTCCTTAGATGAAGTCTCAGCTACCGAAAATAGGATTAAATATATCTGGGAAGTTTGGTGACCATATATGAAGGAAATGCTCTTAAGGTCTGACTAAAGCATCAATTTTGGTTCCACCGAACCATCAGTATAAATGAGGCCTTAGGAAACAACTCTAGGTGGACGTAATTTAAATCTATTTGTAGGGAGAAGCTATTGATTTCGTGTTAAGTTGTATTATAATCAATACTACTCTTAGTGCAGATGGCAAATCTTTAACCCCTTATAAGCCTGAAGTACTACACGCAGACAGAACAACCCTAAATTACAACACGAGAAGTCTCATTAGTACTTTTGGGTTTTCTGAGCAAAAAACTGATGCAATTGCATTTTCAGACCTCTACGGATTTGAAATTTACACCATTATCCCGTTAATATGCAAATAATAGTTTTTGTTTTAATATTATTAGTAAGGAAAAAAGCAGAAAAAATAAAATTAAATAAAAATTAAAAAAAATAAAAAAAATTTAATAATTTTTTTTTAATAATTTAATAATTAAAAAAAAGAATTTTAATAAACATTATATTTACTAACTACACTTTTCACCACTTAAACACATAATTTGTAAAATTTGTCAATAACTAGGTGTTTACAAATTGGCACGGATGCTTAGAATGGGTTAAGAGTGTTCTACAGGGATCGAAAGCAATGAGAAATTGAGGCGAAAGGTCCGGCTATAAGGTATATGCATTAAAACTTCTCAGCCAATCTGCCACACTTTCTGCAGGGTCATCACAAATATTTGAGGTCTGACGTTGTCATTAACAATTTCCTTCCAATCCCACCAGACATACAGCATAAGAGTCATTCCCAGCTTCAGCTTGCTTCGTCCATGATCCTTTTTGCACATTATTGTTGTACATGATCCACTTTCATAGCCCATAATAATTCGTTTCAAAAATGGTTTAATTTCGTTCCGTTTCAACAGTCACTTCATTGTTAATTTATGTGGTACCAAAACGTCAAGCTGCTATATGTATCTTGTTTTCTTTAAATGATTGATTACCGTTTAACTATGAATACTTAGTTCCAAAGCAAAGTCTATGACGCTACAGATCGGTCTTTCTCAATTTTTTCCATGATTTAACGACTATTTTAGTGATTGGTCGACCAGTGCGCATCAAAATTATTATATCGAAAACAAGTAAACCATTTCGCTTCTGTTTTTCTAGCCACAGCACTGCCCAGCTGTAAGCTTCACAAGTTTTTTCAGCAGCCTGCGACACATTCTTAACTTAATGTTCCAAATTTTTACCAATTTTTAGACTTAGATAACTTTTGACACAAACTCGATTTCAATAATGTCTTTTAACAAAGTAAAGCTTAAAATGTTACCTTTCCAACAAACTAAAGTATTTCCAAATGCAATTGGTGGTACCAGAGATATTATATTTCACAATTTGAAACCGAACTTTTTCGAAAACCTATTATATTTGAAAATCTCGAATCGTATAAAACTTACGCAAAATGTTAAAAACAATCCACATTATTTTCCTAAATATTAAGAAATAAAATCAAGTTCAACGCAATAGAATGAATTAAAAATTAACAATCACTTGTCATCAACCACAAATAATGAAAAAAAAGACAAAAGGATTCCTAACCAACGCACACTGACAAATAACAAACCGCAGATTCATATGCAACAATGTATTAATGAATGCCAGCCTGACTTAACGTAAGAGATTAACTACTGGCATGTGTTTAATCGTCATTGTCATTGTCATCATCACCATTCCATTTAGTATATGTGTCATGTGAATTTAACGACCTCCCTTCCACACACACACGTAACCCAAACCCGTTTTAACAATTAACCCTTTTCCTTGGTATTGTTTTTTGTTCTCTTTTGATTTCAATTCTTTTACTTTTTTAAATATCGAAATGTGTGTTTGTGATTTCCCTTAAGGAAAAGAAAGCAAAATAATTATTTACACATAATCGTCATCATTATCATCATCATCGTCATCGTCATCATACAATTATGACAGAACACCAAAAAACATCTAAAGAAGCAAAATTCATCATATCATTTTGATAAGCAAACTAGTATGTACTTCTGTATACTCCATGACATTATTTTTGGTTTAGAAGGCATGTGTTTCTGAGTATTAAACTTTTTGTCACAAATAAATATTTAAGAAACAATAGAAAAGAGATCACGTGTGCAATAGTTTTTGGCAACTGAAACAACGAATGAATGAGTTTCTTTCAAATATTTATTTATTTTGTAAGACTTTTGTGTACTTCAACTTGAAATTAGAAAAAAGAAACGGAGTAGATAACAATTATAGGATGATAATAAACAGAAAAATTATTTAAACCACACAAAGTCACAGATAAAAAGACAAGTAAAGGAATTATAGACCATGAAATGCGACTATTTAATATGCTACAACGCAGGTCTAATCGCCAGAAATGCAGATCCTTATATATTAATATCTCATTTATTAGATACTCATCTATTAGATTCTCAGTTATTAGATCCTCATTTATTAAATCATTACTTAATAGATCCTCATTTATTAGTATCTTATTTATCAGTCTCTCTCCTTATTTTTCTCACAATTAGGGGATGTGAGAACCCATTCTTAGATGATGTTAAGACCATTTTTTTAGGTGATGTTAAGACCGTCTAGTATAACAAGCTTAAATTTTCCAGGTGCGTTAAGTTTGTTTTGGTTTCAGTGGTAGTTCGCTGAGTGCAAACACTCTAGCAGAGTCGAAAGAACTCCGTTTTAACAAGATCACATAACTTGACTGATGTACTGCCATATAAAAGGTGTCCAAAATTGACGTTAAAATGATAATAAAACAGCCTATTTTTCAGTTATAAAAAATCAGAGACATAACAGTTATAAAAAATATCTAAACAAAAATTAGCCATAACTGTTATATTGTTACGTTTGAACCTTTTTAAAAAGTTTGAGTTCGTTTAAATTGCGTTAAAATAAAATTAACACCACTCTGTTGTTTTTACAGTTTTATTCATTTATTACACTATAACCTTTATACAGTGTATCTTAATACAACAACTTAATATTCGCTTATACAACAATTTTAATTGCGCTTGAACACGTCTTTATCTTATGACAGCAAAATGATAACCAACTGACGTGTAGGTAAAGCAGTCTCCTTTGGAAATTTCGGGATATGTCCCATATCCTCTATTTTATATCCGTTAATTCAAATGTAACGTAAAGATGGTCTATTGGTAGTGCTGCCAGATAACGTAAATAAGTACGGCATTGACAGGGTGATACATATCTACCAAATATACCAAAATTTTGGCATTTTAATTTTCGTAACAATATGGAAGAAATAAAATTTTGATCCTGCAACTAATAGTTATTTTCTATAAGTGCCATTTACAATAGATTTTTTTTTTTTGTTCCTCATAACTTCTATTTTCAATATGTTTTATTTTTACGTTGCCTAAAAGTTACTCGCAACAAAAATTGTTTTCCATTGATCAAAACTTTTATGTTCGATTTTGTTTTGTTTTAATGTTGCCTGATTTTGAATATAGTCGTCTAATGAGTCAAATTGACTCACTGCTTATTCTAATCCATGTACGTCGTCGTTGCTGAAAGTATCAATTATAGAGCTTAAAGTTGATTCATCTTAAGAAGATGAGGAAGAAAATCTATCGAGCATTATTAGCACCTATAGTCGAAATAGAACGCTTTAAACCTGTGAGACTGGACATATCAGCCAATTTGTTTCAATATTGGAAAGACAAAAGTTAAACTTTTCCATTTTTAGTGCTGGCTACACAGGTTTATGTTAAAAGAGCATTTTTTCAATTCTTTTGCGACTTTAAAGATAAAATATAATGTAAGTTATGAGCAAAGGAAAACAATTTTTCTTGGCAATAACTCTTATTAGGCAACGAAAAAACATACATATAAACCGATAATAAAAGTTGTGAACAACGACCAAAAATGGCCAACTTTTTGAATTTCAAATAACTTAATAACTGTTATTATTGGCTCGACAGACTCCCGATCTTTTACCAAAAATATCTATCACCTTTTTCAATAAGCTATAGCTTTGTTTTTTAGCTCTTTAACTGTTGTGGGGTAATTGATGTACACTTTCGATTTCAAAAAACCCCACAAAAAATTGAAAGGTGTCTAATCGCACGATCTTCGTGAACAGTTTAGTCCTCCTCTACAAGAAATAATACGATTTTCGAAATTTTTTCAAAAAATTCATTGTTTCTCTTGCTGTGTGACAAGTGACACCACCCTGTTGAAACCACATATTCTCTACCTCTCAATCAATTTTCAATTGCCACAAAAAGCTTCTGATCATCTCCCTTTAGCGATTCTCATTGACTGTAATAGCATTTCCATGTTCGTTTTCAAAAAATATGGTCCAATGAGTCTTCCGGACTACAAATCACACCAAGCAGACAGACAAGACAGCTTTAGGCAAACTAATATTAATGCATTTTTTAATTGCGGTAGTAATTTGAGAGTCTCTCACTCAAATCACTTTACAATGTATTTTTCAACTTGTTTCCTTCTTACTTCTCTTCTTTTATTTTATACCTACTACGTACGTGTAAAAATAAAAGAGAAGGGCAGCTCCTTGCCTGAATCTGCTCTGAGATAACTCTTGGATTCTCTTCACTCCAAATGCGGCGTATCTGCTTGTTGTCGTAGCCATTGAGCTGGAAATGGACTTTGTCAGTGAAGATTATTTTGTTAAAAAAATTCTCATTTTCCTCTTGTTTTTCAATGGCCTAAGAAACGAATTGCCTTGCTCCTTGGGTCAGCTGGATCTTATAAGGCTTCAAATGGAGATCACGGTGCAAAATGTTGAATAATGTGAATTGTTTGATGTTTAATTGCTGCAAACGCTGAGGAATGGATGTTTTTAGATCGTCTTCAGCACTTCTGCTCACAGCTGCTATATTCTCGGTTGAACGACCACTACGTTGATAAATTCTGTTTCTGTTATCATGTTTTTTCAAATTTCTCAACCATCAGCTTGATGACACTATTAGTAGGAATACTCTCTACTGAATTTTGTCCCAAATTTCATAATTACATCTTGAAAAGGTTTGCGATTTTCAAAAAATGTTTTAATAATAAAAAAACTTTGTGCCTCCGTGTAACGTTCCATATTAACTAATCGGAATGTATTTGGAAACTGAAAATAAAAATTTAGAACAAAAATTACAAGTAGAAAAAATGACAGCAAAATTAAAATAATACATCAACTATGGACACTCATTAAATAGTATCGTAATGTGGTATTAGAGCCGTATTCGTGACATATCCCATTAGCTTATTAAGTCTAGACCTAGACAACTTACTAAGGTTAAACAATATGCAGTTACCAAGGTATTTGTTTCTCTTAACAGCTATGGCCGGCATTCGCAGAGAAGGTGGAAAATCGTTCCCACTTTTCTCTGTTATTGCATTGTCATAGTCATTGAATGGGAGTTCAAGTTACTAGATTCATACATAAAAGTAAAAATTATTCCAATGAATTATATTGAGATGAAGTTTATTGCATTAAAACTAGACTACAGTTTATAGTTAGTTAGATATAAGCATTTTGCTACGTTTTAACCTTTTTTAAAACGTTTAAGCTCTTTTTAATTGCGTCAAAATAAAATAAACACCACTTTGTTGTTGTTTTCCAGTTTTTATTTTCTCACTTTCTACAGCATGCAATTACAGTCTACATATTATTTATCTTAATATTCGTATATACAAAACTTTTATTTACGCCTAAGCACGACCTTATTTTATGAATGCAACGCGATAGCTACATATATCGACGTAGGCAAGGCAGCCTCCATATATACCTAATTGCCTACAGTTTGGAAAGTTCCGGAAATGTCTCAAATGCTCTCATATCCTCTATTTTATATCTGTTAATGGTCGAATTGGTAATTCAGTCAAATACACAAATCAGTACTGCAATACCATCAGATACACAAATTAGTACGGCAATACCAGGGTAACACATTATCAACTTTGACACAAGCCAATAGACAAAAAATCACACAATACATACAGTCCCTGATGTGCTGTATCTTTTTAGGCAGTTTTTTTCGTAACAACATGTACATACAGTGAGGAGAAAACCAAGTGCATGTTTCGAAATTGAACAGAAAAGTCTCTAAAAAAATGTAAATACTCAATGAAATGAAACAACACTTCACACATTTATTCATTGTTGAGTCCTTTCTAAAGAACATTAATAAAAAGTATAATATTCAAATTCTGGAATGATATGAAGCCACTTATATAAGACAATACGCACACACTTAGTTTAACACTTTTCGCTTGTATAGATTAGAACTTATACATATTCTTAGCACTCCACTGAGAGCTCCTTATTTATTGTAACGTTTCTGAAATTTTAACGTACTTCGTTTCTCAAAAACGTAAGAGAAATTCGGTTGCCTTCGTTTTATATTCGTTACCATAGTTCCAACATGTTTCTCGGAGCCAAATCATATTTTTCAGGCGTTTTATACTATTATTCAAAAATTCTCAAATGGATGGGAATTAGGGCTTTATGGTGGCCAATATTTGCCTAAAATTGTTGTTGCAGAAGCCATTCTTTGACAATTTTGATGATCTGGCTTGTATCACTCACTCACTAAAAGTCGAATACTTTGTTTGGGTGAGGGTTCATGCCCACAAGACTATTAAATAAATAGATTAGAACTTATACATATTCTTAGCACTCCACTGAGAGCTCCTTATTTATTGTAACGTTTCTGAAATTTTAACGTACTTCCTTACCCAAAAACGTAAGAGAAATTTGGTTGCCTTCGTTTTATATTCGTTACTATAGCTCCAACATGTTTCTCGAAGCCAAATTATATTTTTCAGGCGTTGTATCACTCACTCACTAAAAGTCGAGTACTTTGTTTGGGTGAGGGTTCATGCCCACAAGACTATTAAATAAGGACGTTTATAAACAGACCACGCTCTGAATTTTCTCTTTTAATTTTTCTGCCTTATTTGCAATAAAAAAAAAACTTATTAAAGCTAAAATTTTATTATACAGAAATTTATTTAAAATTGACATTAATTTGGCATAAACTTGATACGCCATTGTAGGGTGTAAAATGAAAATATGAATTGTAATGGGTTTATTTTATGACAGATATAAAACAAATATAAATTTGAACGAAATACTTATGTATGTATACGAGTAAACAATCTATAAAATTGTTTAGAAATATATTCATTAAGGATATTCACTTGTTAATAATAACTGTTTAATAAAATAAATCAATAAAGTTTTAACCATTGCACTGTAGTAATAATATTTGGCATGATCTTTTGGATTAGTAGTAGGGTTGGCAAGCCATGGGTTAAGGTAATTAAGCCCACCCGGGTTTTAATTTCTGGACAAGTATTATGTCTACTGTCATATTTATTTTCGTACTCGGAAAAGCCAACTCTAGCGTCCCGTGGGCAGGGAATACTTCCAAAACATTAAAGATGTTCTGACGAGTGATTTTCAATTTTTATAATTCAGTAAAAATGTATTCCATTGGAATACCCATAATAATATTTTTAATATTATATTATGACGCATAACTGCTTGCGGCATAACTCATTAATATTTCGCCATCTTTATTATTTAAACGTCAACCTACGCAGCTACCATGTATGCGTGTGAGTCTGTCAAAGAAGTTGCTGAAGGATTTAATCAAAAAAGACACAAAAGGTATAATAAAACACATGGAAAACTTTTTACCTACTCCTTGACATAAAAAAGAAAGAAAACAATAAGTCAAATGTCATTTGGTATCCTTGAAAGTAAACACTCAACATACGTGGATAATGATGTGATGATGATGGAGAAACAATACAGCCAAAGGAGTATAAAAACCAAGTAAATTAAAGATTTTAAGAAGAAAATAAACTAAATATTGTGCATATATCCTTAAAGCTTTTAAGATTACGCAACTTGTTGTTGTTTAAGCATTTTGATAAATTATTTAATTTATTAAAGATGACAAGTTACTGTTATTGCCAACACATCTTATCATCATGATCTTAAATGGGAAACCTAAAGTAAGTTTCCTGGAGGTCGTAGACACTTTCTAGCTTTTTAATTAAATTTATTTAAAGAAAATTTAACCCTTTTGTAACACCGATAAATCATGCAATTAGTCACACGATTTCCCTAAAAAAGGCTGTTGGCTTCTTGTTGGTGAATTTCAAACTTAAAATAGTGACCACAGGAAGCATGTTTCATATTGTAAATGTTACCCAAAGGTCTTATACGACGATTGTTCCTTAATTTTACCTTTTCTGCAAAAACTATTTTAAATGTCCTTAAATTAATTTATTTATTTCTATAAACAAAACTATAAAACATATTTGGTTTCTTAACATTTCTTTGCTCTTAAAGGAGAGATTCTTTATGACACCACCACCTTAAAACATTAATTCAGAAAATTTTCTTCACTTGTTTCGGTAGTACTGGAGAAGGCGGAAAATGTATTTTATTTTGTAAGGAAAATATTTTGTAGTTTATTTTTTTTTTTTTTGGTACTGCAAGAAGTATAATAATTCTAAATTATATTTTATTTTTATGTTGTTTTCATGCTGAATATTCATAATAACTCTTAAGGGGCTATTTGCTTTAATTTGTGAAGTAAATATGCAAGAGAGCTTTAAAGGAATTCAACCGACAACTAAACTATTGTGAACATACGGACTACACTATTAATTTTTTTCTCCGTCACTCCTCTAGGGGGAGCATATTGGCTAACCACAAATCATCGAATGCTTTGTTTCAGTTTCATTAATCAATTTGATTTTCTTTGCTAAGTAGATGATTAATCCACTGTAGCCCACTCCATATGATTGCGTAGCGGTTAATATCCTGGCTAATTGGTGGTGATCTTTACTTTAGCATTGTAATTTTTTCCCAGATGTTTGCCATCATCGCCAGAGGTAAACTAGCTGGAAGGTCAGGCGGGCTTCTAATTTATTTTTCAGATGGAATTGTCTGGGGAGAAGTTGAAACCTCTTTATTAAGCACGCAAAGCCACAATTATTTTTTTTTTTCATATCCTCTACTGTACTCGAACCTGGTTTGCTTGTGTTGTTATGCGTGCTTTGTAACCACTACATCAACCCCCATCAATTCTTTGTTTAGAGATTGATTACAAATTTCTTCGCTGCACCATTGTAAGCATTAGTTTCAATGCAAGTTCTTATCTTCTAAGCAGCTAAGTTTTCCAACCAAGGTTCACTGTTTTTTTGGAAAATTTTTGAACTTAAATTTTCTTTACTAAAAATCTATTTTAATCCATTATTGCGCACGTATTTGTTATAATTATTTATGAAATCTTGCCACTTGTTCAGGTTTTTACCGAGCAAATGGTAGTAAGATAGTACAAGTCCAGTCAAATTTTATGTGTATGGCCTCACTTTATCATTTTAAATCAAAATACCTCTTCTGTAGGCCAAATTTTTTAGCTTTTTCTTGATTATTTTGGTTCAAGGGAAGAGTTGGGAGCAGCAGAAATGGAATATATCACTTCGCTGTGTTGTAGTTGCTTAGAATCCTACCACACAGTTAACATTACCTTATTTGCCGTCAAATCAGACTTTAAAGATGATTTTCTTGTTTGATACTCTCATTTTTAATCCGATTTTTATTGCCCGCAATTCTCCACTTTAAAAATGCTCGATTTCTTTGCATTTCAGCAGCATATTACTAACGAACGTTACACGGTAAAACACATTTCCTTGAGTTTGCGGTTTGGTTTTACAGATAACATCACTGGCGTACTATAGCTGGGTGCACCATTGTTTAGCATCGGCTTTTATTTCCTTTAGTTAAAAAGCCTATTTCTTGAGCGGGGCTTGGAAGAGCAAGATATTAAAAAGTCTTTACCAAAACTGAAACCTGGAATGGCACCTTTTAAATACACGTCGAACTGGAGTTTTTCGGTATCTTGGTTTTAACTCCATCTCATGACAAAAATCCTTTGTATGATCAATCCAATTGGACAGTCCTTAAAGGTCTGCACCCAATTACTTTGCAGATAAAAGAATTAAATTTAGTTCGTGGACTTATTTCTGCCTCAGATTAGATACATACATAAATCCCGTAACATCCCTAGTGGAAATACAGTGACTTATCTCTAATCAATGAACTGCAATCGATACTATTTTCAGACTCATTGAAAGATACCTATGTAAGGCCAGTCCCGAAAGGCAAATGCATTTGTTAGAGAAGTTTTCAATAGCGTAATACTCATAAACCAGTAGCTACATAATGTTATGAGGTGATGCGGATGGCCTGGGATAGAATCCTGGACCTCTTGAGTGTTAGGCAGTCACCAGGATTACTCATTTAAATTTTCTCTAGATTACTCAGTTGTAATATCTGTTGACCTAAAAAATCGAATCAATCCAGTAATTTCTGGGTTGAATCAAATTAATTTAGTTTAACCGAGTGTTATGTAGCTTTTAACTAACGCACTGATAACTGTAGTACCATACTTTATCCCAGCCGCCATGACAATTATTAATCGAAAATTGGTAAAAGGTAATGAATAATATTTTGTTGTTGGCAGTAGAAACGGTTCCCAATAATTTTGAAAATAAATTCAAAAATATCGGTATGGTAGACCGAAAATCGATCAGAAATCGATCTTGGTCTAAATTAGTTGGGTTTCGTCGAACTTTTATTTTGTTACCTACTGTTAGAATTTTGTGGAACTGATTTCATCCTTGAAAAACCATCGATGACTAAATCAGGTCAGTAAGTAATGGTTTACAATTAAGCTGGTTTAACAAAGTTTTACCCAAAGATCTAATGGGATATTACGCTGTCAAATAAAACGGTTTAGTTTAAACTTTAAAATCAGTGAAATATTCATTGCTTTACGATTAAAAGAAATCACTCCTTTAAATCTCTCTCAATATATATAAATATATTCAGACATATATTATGTTTTTATTTATTTATTCGTACATATTTTGTACAAGTTTATGTCCTTTTAGTTGATAATTTATATATTTTAGGCAAATATTTCTGTAATCAACCCTTTTTTGTGTAAGTTTTTCGTTGACTTTTTCAAGTTTTAGTTTCAGTTTTAGTGTGAAAAACTTTTTATCAAGTTTGTTGAAGATAGAAAAAGTTTTCGGTAAGAAAACTACCTTAATGGTATCTAATGTTACCCCAGAGGTAAAAGATTTACAACTTTTTATTATGAATATGAGAAATATATACATACATACATATGTACACACATATACATAAGTATGTATCAATATATACATAAATTTGTATAAAAGGAATTAAAAAGTTTTAATAAAGAAATATTATTAACATGGAATATACAGGATTAAAGTTCTTTTTGCACTGTATTAAGCTTAATGTGTGGAAAGAGGTATGAATAGTGGAAAATTAAAGTTTTAATTCTTAAGTACTTTAAAAGATATGTTGACTCAAAACTGCATTTAGGACTTAAAATAGGGTAAATAATATTAAAACAAAATCTCTAATATAGTAAATAGTATAAAAGCGTTTAAGGAAAATATTTACAAAATCGCAAGCTTTTTACTTCAGTGGAAACTAAAAAATATGACAAAAACACATTCAATTTCAAAGAGTTAGTTATACATCGATTTTAACGAAGTTAGTGACTGTCGGCATAAGTATTAAAATACATAACTTAGTCAAATAGAATTTATAAAATATATACGTTTGGGAGAAATCTGGTCAAATCAGGTCAATATTGATCCCACTGTGATACCTATCAGTAATCCAGAAAATGGCCAACCTATATTTCCGCGTCCCGGTGCGATTCGAACCCACCAGACGCATGCACAAAAGAAGAGATCCTGCCAATATTTACACCGGCCAGAGCCGACAAGCCATCCAGAAACAGACTGCCAAGGAAAGCAGTCCTAATGTCCGAAAGACTCGAGCACTAGCATAGGAAGTGCTCAAGAGCCTCATCTTCTTCTCATCCTGACAACCCCTACAATAGTCATTGAACGGCAGACCCAATCTCCTAGCGTGCGCACCAGCCACCCAGTGCCCAGTAATCACAGCCACAAGAGTTCGCAGCCTAAGTCGCGGCACCCCTATTAGCGAGCCCAATCATATAGGGGCCAGATTTGCCTCGATATTAAGCACGTGGATTCATCATCTCTCCGTAGCTGTGCCATACGTAACATGTACCGCATGACCATAAGTCTGCAAGAGGAGACTGGCATCCCAACTGAGTGGTCAATCTCCTCATTTCTGAGGAGAGAGCCAGCCCTCGCAAGTCCGTCTGCCCCACTGTTCCCACAGGTGTCCGAGTGACCCTTTGGCCAGATAATTTCCAGGTCTGAATGTCTCACCCTCTCGTTGAGAGATGCCCGGCATTTGCACACCAGTCGCGATGTCGACTAGATCGCAGCCTGAATGTCCGTACAGATCCGGATATCACTGTCATATAACCCGTAGTACATCAACAAGTCCGCTGTCCTCTTCATCGCCGAGACCTCCGCCTGTAAGACACTGCAGTGGTCCGGCAGTTTAAAGGATTCCCTCACCCCGTATACAGGAATAAAGATGCCGCCCCCAACCACTTCCGAAGATTTTGATCCATTCGTGTAAATCTCAACAGTACCGTGACCAATTACCGGTTGTGGTGAGATGCACACGGAGAACATTCTATACCGGAAGGGTTTGGGTGTGCAGTAATCTATCCCCTCAGGGATCGTATCTAAGTACCTAAAGATGGCCGCATGCCCGTAGACCCTGCCATCCTCAGCCTCATCGCAGACATGCCCGCCATCTACCAGGTCCGCTGGAGGCCAGTTCAGCAGTACAAACAAGGCCTTAGAAGGAGTGGACCTGAGAGCACCTGTAATCATCAGTGCAGCACTCCGCAGAACCCTATCAAAGATCCTGCAATATGTGGATTTCTCCAGAGACCTCCACTATACAACCGCACCATACATAAGTATAGACTATTTATATATAGCATTTAGACACCAGGACCTACGACAGGCGTACAGTGCAACATTCGCCCTCGCGGCCCTCACACGTGTATTTTGGAGCCAGGATAGCTTAGAATCAAGGATTATCCCCAGATACTTCGCGCCATCCGACAGCCCCAGCTCAACGCAAAGCTGGTAAGACAAGTGCCTCTGGTGACCAAAACAGTGGTACCAAAACGGTACGATGTGTGTTTAAGTGTGCTCTGATTTAGCGAGGATGCTACACCCTGTTGCTTAGCTACCTAATACCTGATTGCAGTTCCAATTTTATAGTACGTTTTAAGTATTTTCGCCTTCTTCGGTTTTGAGATGATCCATACTCGTAAATGGAAAACCTTTCACTAAATAAATGACCGATTGATAATCAGAAGGAAAACATCTTTAGAAGGAAACGAGAATTTGAATCTATTTGAACTTTTAAATGTTGTCTTAATAGTCGTGACTTCGTCTTAAGTAATAGGCCTGTTAGCCTAGGCGTAATATATAATCTTATCCTTGTGAATTAAAAATAAGGGAACTACCTTCACTTGGGAAGTCAGCTGCATGGAGGGGAATTAAAATCCTTTCGAAGTCCCTGGAATTCAAATAACTTGTGTTCCTGTCCAGAAATACACGTAGTAGCTGCGGTCTTTCTTCGTTATCATGAAAAATATATGGCACCTTAATGGCGCCATGCCAAAAACTGTATAGAATAGATAGTCCACTCATTTTGTGAACGTATTGTGAATTAGGAGTTCAATTGAAATTCTTTGAAATAATTATTTTCAATATTTTATTTATATTTTCTTCTAAATTAAACAAGAACTACATTTAAAGTCAACTTTTATTGCTTCCAGAACAAAATAAATTTTCAATTTTATTATCGAAAATTTGTAACGCCAAAAAGGATTCTTTAAGCTCACAATTAAAATCAGAGTTCAGCCCACTAAAACCAAAATATTTTCAATAAACAATTTAAAATCAAATTTTTTATGATTGCACACGAAAAATGTTGTTTGTCTGTTTGTTTGTTTGTTGGTTTAATTGTGAAAATTGTAATAAAAACGAATAATAATTTGCTTGCTTTTAATCTTAAAGAAAAAGAAATTTTCTTTACTCCCTGTAATGATTTTGAGAAATTTCAAAAATTCAAAAATTATATGAAAAAAGAAACAATATTTTACGTTCATACTTTACAACGTTCATACTTTAGAGGCAAAATTTCTATGAAATAGACAAAGAATGTCGGCGGAGGCAGTATACGCATTAATAGGAGGGAAGTTTGTAAAGCAAAAAGAACAGAAACAAATTAGCGGTAGAATAACCAACAATATTTGCCTTTAAGGCGGCTTTTACTATTAATTAACCCCTTTTCGGCAATGATTTCGTAGCATCTACGTTATCCTGCCTTAACGAAGGAGTTGGCGGCATCAACATCATCGTCATCGTCATCGTCATAATGCAATATAACGAATGTTATGCGTAATGCCAAAAAATTAAGAAAAAAGAGGAGTTTAATCACAGCAACTCTTAAAAGAAAACTTTTTTTTTTCGAATTGTGAAAAGAAAGAGAATGCGGATCTTAAAAAGTAAACTTTTTCCATTACAACCAACGTAAGCCACAGGAATGAAAAAGAGCCAAACCATACCAAAGCCCAACCAACGAAAGTATTAAATGCAAAAAGAGAAAAGTAAAAAATTTATGAAGCGTTTAATTGAATAAATTAAAGAAAATAATAATAATAATGATAATACCTTCCTCTCCATTCGAAACAGCAACAGCAATAATAACCTTAAGGATTAAAATCAACCGAATTTCTCATTGAAGATCTGTAGCACTTCCACACACAGCCACGATACTCCAACACTGATAATGGGGAATAAAGTTTTCTTTTAATGAGAAACAAACAAACAAACAGATTGAAAAAATGCGGAATTATTGTTGGTGGTGGTGTTAAAAATTTTGAAAATTTATTTTTATTTTTCAAAATTGATTTTTTAATTACTCTGCTAAATGTCTGAAAATCAGTAATTGCTACACCTTTTTTATTCGGTTGTTTGCTGAAAATGTGAAAGAACAGGCAGAACACATGGAATAAAAATGTTTCAATCTTAGTTGTTTGGATTCTTCTGCTTATTTATCTTCTCAATTGTAAATCATTGAATAGATACAAAACCACTTGTTCCATAAATCATCACGAGAAAAAAGTGCCTCAAAAGAAAGCTTAACTTTCTGCACAAACATTTCAAGTACTTTTTGTCTTCATTTTCAATATGTCTATGCAGATTCATAATGAAACATATATGTATGTAACGTAGGTGCATTGAGAAGTTAACCAAATAAATTTTTCATTAAAATCTATATACAACTGAGCCTAAATTCAAAAACACAAAAACTGTTTAAATTAACGACAAGCTGTTTAAGCAAATAAACGGATAGGTACCCTTGATAATTCACACACCAGGCGTTGCAGCAATTCAAAAAACTTCCAAGCTGTTGAATATGTGAGTAAATGGTCATACCTTATAATTGTAAACAAACTAAAAAAGCTGGCTTGGCCAGCTATTACTGACTACTTGATATCCAATCCTCAGGCCGGTCTGGAGACGAAGCTGGCTGTGTCTGCGAATCCGCTCTGAGATTGAGAAAATCAGACAGACTGGGGCAAGTAGAAGTAGGCGGGCAGATTTTAGGTAGGCTTACTCTGAGCTTCGATAAAACATATGGGCCTAGAATACCTACATGGGACAATTGGGCTTCGGGATCTGTTCATCGGAACGACGCAATTTCAATATACCATAGTTTGAAAAAAAGGGGCTGGCACGTGATCGTGTTTTTACTCTATTGTAATTGGGGTCGATCTCTAGATTTATTCGAGAACTATCGGGTGGGCCATCTATCGGCTTAAATTTCTGTCACAAAATAAAGTATCTTATCTTTACTGAACGAAATGAATCAATTTACGCTTGAGCTGCATTGGGATTTATTGGAAATTTATTTCCAAAACAAAGACAATTGGTCGGAAATTGCACGAAAATGTCGTACAAAATTTGGTTGCAGAGAAGGACTAACAGTGCGCGGTATACGCAAGTTTACGTAAGCATGCTCATACAGCGCGTACACTTGAAAATATCGAAGCTGTGGCTGAGAGTGTGCGTGAGAGTCCATGAACATCAACTTATCATCGTTCTCAAGAATTGTACATTTCACGCACCAGTTTACGTCGAATTTTGCGAAAAGATCTCGGTATGACGCCTTATAAAGCTCAATTAGGTAAAGAGTTGAAGCCGCATGACCATCCTCTTCGTTTTCGCTTTGCTAGATGGGCCAACGAGAAACTACCCGATGATGGTCTTACAGAAACCAATTCATCATTGGCCCATATTTCTCTGAAAATGAGAACGGCACAACCATTACGGTCAATGAAGACATCCATCGCACCATGATAATCGGTTTTTTTGTGCTCGCTTTTCATGGTAATTATGTGAACGATATTTGGTTTCAACAGGATAGTGCAACTTGCCACACATCTTATACCATAATCGAATTATTGCGTCAAACGTTTGATAACCGTTTAATAAGGCGAAATGGTGATGTCAATTGCCCGCCAAGAAGCAGCGATTTGACACCGTTTGGCTATTTTCTGTGGGACGCCGTTAAAGACAAGTGTTATTCCGACAAACCATAGACAATTGTACACTTGAAGACCAAAATTCGTTAACCCGTTGCCGAGATACGAAAATTGTACCGATCGAATGGGGTATTTTGAGGACCGCCGCGGCATATAGAATAATATTTAAGTTTTAACCGAAACAATTGTACTTTACAACAAAAAACAAATTTCGCAAACCATTTTTTTTTATTACATTTTTAAATTTAAACTTTTAAATACACAACTTGAGCGAAACTGTATCGTCATCTATGAATGTCTCTTTTGTGCAGAGAGTCACTTAGGAACCACAATGAAATTGATAGAAGAATGAGCGTTCAGCAGTGTGGAAAGCAGGTGGTCTAACATTACTACTTGCAGTATAATCAGCATGCTCTAGCCTTCTCTGCCAGTGGGAAGGATCAGGACTCCCCTGACTTTTGGGAGGGATTCTATTCGGCTTTTTACGGGTATAATTACTGGGCACATTATACGGAGGAGCGAATAGGAGCTGTCACGATGAGGAGAAAGAGAAATCGTGCTAGGACTAGACATCATGGTGCTTCTTAACTGTCTCAGCGATATGTATATCACTGACAAATCTGGTTAATTTTGTCAAGGGTACCGGTTGGCTATCTCGAGGATCAGATTATTTGCATTGACCCTAACTGTCTCTTTTCTAACTTTGGCTCCTTAAAGATTTTTCGTGTTTAGTTTTGTGTTTATGTGGTGGCATAATGGGCCACAGGGCCAACGAATGTATTCGCTAGCCGCGAGTGACCTATGTAACCTTACCTTACCTAACCCGAATATAAGATATTGTCGGATATCGTCGTATTGATATTTGAAGTTAAATTGTCATTTAAAGTGGATTGTGTGTCGTAACTCTTTTTGACGATTTCAGTAGGGGGCGTGTATCCGCGTAATTTGCTCCGAAATTGTCTGATCCGGAATAGAAGACGCGAGATATCGCTATAACTTCAATGATAATATCAAAATTAGTATATAATTTATATAAAATTAAATCGTAACCGTGACTTTTCGTGCTTAAGAGACAAGGTTAAGCGATTTCCTTTAATAATCGTGAAATATTGGTTACGAATAATGGATCTGTTAGGTCATATAACATATATTGCTGAAAAATAAATTTTACTCAAAAACGTATTTGGTACACTTACTTTTGTGGTTTACTTAGTATAGCGATTTGCAGTGTCACTTTATTATGAAAGAAGTTTTTCAGGTCAAGGATTTTTCAGGGCAATTTGATGCAACCCCACACTGCCCTGCAAAACTCATTTCATAATAAAATATTGGGCAACCATTGTTGTTGTCATAATGGAACACAGAACCGTTTTCGTTCCCAGATTATAGTTGTAAGCGGCAGAGATCAGAATTAATCCTTATGCGAGGCTGTAGAAGCTAACTATGAATAATTCCCTAGCAACTCTTCTAAATACTCAACATTACCCTGTTGGCCATCAGAAGACGACATTGAACACATTCTTTTTTAATATCGTATTTAACCTGATTTTTATTTCTCGTTAATTAAATCCTCGATTTCGTTGCTTTTCAGATGCGGTCCAAATATTTTCTCCTGAAGTAATTTTCGCCAAACTAAAAAAAATCTCTTAAACACACACCATAAAATACCTTCCCAATTTGAAGACTTACCATACATTATGCAAAAAAAAACTAACAAATACGTTTGGCATATGGTTCCCTCAAAAATTATTGTTACAAATTTTTTCAAAATAAAAAAATCTCTTTATTCCTTTAACGTACAACAAACAAACACTTGCAGTCATAAGTCAAAATTATCAACAAGCCTGAGCATTAGTAAGAATTATGCCTGACATCTGTATGTGATTCGTTGGTGAATTTCAATGATTTTTGACTTCATACTCTGCCTGTGCCTGTAACAATTCTTTGGTTGTGTCTAAAACATAATACAACGTAACAACCATTGTCATCATCATCGTCAGAATACTTTTTAAGATGGATTAGAGCAAAGACACAGCCACAACATGCATATACGCATTTGAGCTTCTTCTCATATACTCTGAAAGCCAGCCTTCCTTTAGTATACGGTCACAGGACTTTAGAGTTGCGAAATTGAATGGGTGCTGGCAAGAAATATAGTGAAAGCGAGAGACGAAATGTTTATATTGCGTCGTTACAATAAACCTTCTTAAATGAACTTGGAAAAAAATAAAAATGAAAAAGATGAAAAGCTAAAGCAACGCAAAAAACTGTCACGCACGACACACGCAACATTGCGAAAAATATGTCTTTGATGTCATAAATCAATTTAAGTGTTTTACACGCAGCATTTCAAAAAAAAAAAAAAAACGCTTCAGAAAAGTGCCAAAAAGAATGGCTCTCTCTCTCTCTCTCTTTGGAGCTAAAGACCAAAATATTTTTGGTCTTTGCTAGAGACAACACAAATTTTAAAAGGGCGATGAATCATAACTGTATAATTTGGTATGATTTGGTTGACTAAATGACACGAACGAAGAAGCCAGGAATAAATTCGTAACTTGTGTTTTATCTTTCTTTCGAGGATGATAAGCTTTTTATTATATACGTCTGACATATACGAGTATATGCTTTTAAATTTGTTAAATTGGTATTACATTGGTATCAAAGGTATTAACTTATTTGTTGAAGTTTTTGTTATTTGTGACAACAAGTTGTTTAATTTTAATTCAAAGTTTGGCTGGCTGATTGTGTATTGGCCTATATTTGAAATGCTGTTTTATAAGATTAAAATACTTCCTTTTTGTAAAGCTTTACTTCTAAATTGGTTTCAGGGAATTTATCTTAAGCATGACAATTATGATTTATTTTGGGAAAACATATATAAGAAGTTAAAATTGTTGTACGAGATAAGCATACGGGGGGTAATATAATACAGGATGCCGTTAAAGTATTTATGTTTTCAAGGCATAAAAAAGCAATCTTAGTTCTTTGCGCAATTGTATTAACGTTCTAGTTTTACATATTCTCCCAAGTTTAATTCATGAAATAAATGGTAAGCAAATTTGAGGTTAGGAAGTAAATTGATGAAATGTTAAGACTTGAGTTGTCAACTTTTGACACTTATTTAGTAAAAAGTTTGGAAATATTAACTATGGAACGCAAAACTCTTGAACAAAGAATTTTAGTTGTAAAAATTTACTATCAAAATGGTGAAAATTTTACTGTATCACTTCGCAAAATTCGAGCAGCTTTTCCTCGCAATCAGGCTGTGCATGATTTAATCCATAAATTCGAGGCTCACGGTGCTGTTGCTGACAATAGATCAAAAAGATACGCTCGTAGTGGCCGCTGCACAGCAAAGTATTGAGAATGAGCCTTGAACTTCAACTCGTCGACGTTCGCAACAATTGGGCATCAACAGAGGAACTTTGCGCAACAGACTGCATAAAGATTTTCATCTTCACGTTTATAAAGCTCAACTCGTTCAAGAGTTAAAGCCAGTCAACCATTGTTTGCTTCCAACGTTTGTAAATTGGCTGTTTGAAAAACTGAACGAAAACAACGCATTTTTCAACAAAATCATCTCTAGTGATGAGGCCCATTTTCAATTAGGCGGTTATATATACAAACAAAATTGTTGCATATGAGGCTCACAAGATCCACAAACAATCCCCGAAAAACCTTTACATCCAAAGAAAGTGACCGTACGGTGCGGTTTGTGGTTAGGCGGAATCATCGGCCCGTATATTTTCGAAAATAAGCAAGGACACGCCCTCACCGTGAATTCTCTGCACTACCAAGCCATAATCAATTTGTTGTGGCCACAATTGGCTAACATTGACATCAGTGACCTTTGGTTTCACGAGACGGCCACACGGGTTTTTTTAAATATAAAATATAATAAAACCCGGGTGGGCCTTATTGGATTACATAGTGATAACAAATCTCGCAGGCAGACAACAAAGTGGATCTCACATTTGCAATGAATATCTGCAGATTAGTCCGTCTTGACGTATATGAAGAGTTTCATACTGGTTTAAGTCGGTCATATTCATAATGAGTTTTATTTATGCGGCTGGAGATATCAGCTCTTGAAATAATAGCAAATTGCAAAAACAGTTTACTTCTTCCAGCAATTGGGGTTGTAGGTTGAATGGTTGCTCATTATTCACATTTAATCGCATTGTTTTCATTTTGCCGATATTTATTTTCATTCCGACACTTAATTAAGCTTCCTGGACCGTAGTCCATTTATAAAGTTTGGTGGAGCAAGCAGACATCGTAAGCGTAGTCGTAGTCCTCCAGTCTGCCGTGAAGCCCACAAATAATTCCCCTTCTCTGGGATCTTGCCTGAGACCTTATTATGTCGAGTACCCAGTTAAAAAGCAGAAGAGATAACTCGCAGCTCAGACGTACACCGGAGCAAATTTTAGTTTTGCCACTTAGCTGTTATATGAAGACAGAAAGACATATGACAGAAAAGCTTAAAATATCAAAGAACTTTTCAAAATCCTGTTATACACACTTCTCAACGATTACTCTTAGGCTGTTAATATGGTGAACACAAGATTTGTGTGCCCGGAATCCATTTACTTTCCTTCTGACTTCGGGCATAAGACTAATTGACAGTCTTTTGCTCAGGATTTGCGCGACTACCTTGTTAATCATACTCAGAAGAGCGATTCCTCTCTCATTTATGTGATCAGTGAGATCTCTCTTTTTTGGCAACGATAAAGCCTTCAGGGATTTTATCTGGGAGAATTTGCTGCCTGCAGAATCGAGTAATAATAGAAGTGAGAATCTTGGAGCTCGTTATTGAGTCAACCTTTAGCATCAATAAAGAAATATTGTCCATCTGAGGCAATTTATTGTTCTTGAGAGATCTGGTTGCCTCACAAATTCCGGTGATTCTCGCTGCGAGGATATATACGACTTTAAAATATGTTCGTAAAATTCTTCCCAAAGGTTTCATTTGTTCCCGTTTGGATGCGACTTTTCAGCAACATTTCTTAATGGTTTTCCAATAGGTCAACATTCTTCTGATGAAGTTTCGTTGAAAAACTAGACAGGTTACTTTTGCAAATTTATACAGTAGCAGTTATACTCATCTGGACCGACGAAACTAAAAAAATATTTTTCCATTTTTCCTCGCTATTGTTGAAGAAGCAAAGATATTTGATGGCTTAGAAGCATTCTCTGCTAGAGGTGCCTTTTTTCAGTAGGAAAAAGAATACGAAAGTATACATAACACTTCCCCAGCTGAAGAAATCGTTTTTCTGTTCACAACAGTTACCAAACGCACAAGTTGTTTGAGTCGCAAAATATACACCAAAATGCAATACAAAGCTTGTTCACCCATTTACAATCCAATGGGCTACACCGAATCTTTGGTGGTAGCAAGCAATACGGTACCATGACTGAACTAAAAGTTGCTGTAATTAGCTTTTTGGGAGCCGATCGCAGAACATGTTTGGCTTAATCTTGTGAGTCACAACGAATTTTTGCGCTGATGTTTCACAGAGGGTTTAAACCTCTAATAGAAAACAACTTCAAAACTTCTAATAGAAAACAAATCAAAAAGAATGTGATAGAGATTTTCAAAGAATATTGTGAAAAGATAATCTTCATGAAGAAGTAGGTCACTATGGAATAAAAACCGTGACTTATGGCTCTACACCAGCGGCATATCTGGCTTTCCGTATTCTCCTGCAGTTAGCTCATTTGTTAAAATGCGGCAATAATTTTGTGCATAGCAATAAACGAACTTTTTGTGATAACTTTGTATAAAATTGAGGTATTTTTTTGAAATCTAACAATTTTTAATTGTTTTAATACTGCCTTAAATAAAGGGTCCGCCATCTTACGTTTTTTTCAACTAGTGCTTATTTCGTGAACACTTAGCTCATGTCTGATTTGTCAGATAATTAGTTTTATCCTTCCGCTGAACGAATATGGTTGTGTATACGTTTGAACAACGCTGGGAAATATTGCGACATTACTTTGAAAATCATGGTAATGATTTTGCCAAAAAAAAATCATCTTTTCAGATGAAGCTCATTTTGATCTTGGCGGGTATGTAAACAAGCAAAATTGTCGCATTTGGGGCACAGAAAACCCGCACGCATACATTGAAAAGCCGATACACCCAAGACGAGTCATTTTTTGGGACGGATTTTGGTCCAGAGGCATAATTGGGCCATTTTTCTTCGAAAATGAGCAAGGAGTGGCCGTTACAGTCAATGGCGATCGTTAACGGGCCATGTTGAACGAAGAACTTGTTAACATAAATTGAAGAGGAGGATATTAGCAACATTTGGTTTCAACAGGACGGCGCTCGTGCCACACAGCCGAAGCTGCACTCGATGTTTTGCGCCCTGTTTTTGAAGATCGCATTATCAGCCGCAGAGCTAATGTCGTTTGGCCACCTCTGAGCTGCGATTTGACACCGTTGGACTATTATTTGTGGGGTGCCGTCAAAGATAAGTGTTACGCCAACAAGCCAGAGACAATTGACGCATAAAAATTGGCTGATCGTGTAGGCTACTGCATGGCCCCCCGAGGCAGCCATTTGAATGAAATTATTTTCCTTTATTATGTTATAAACACAATCAAAGACTACCGACCATCGACTACCGACTACAAAAGTAGCTGGCTACAAAAATAGCCAAGTCGCCAGCTACTTAATTCTTTTAACGACTACCGACTACTAACTACAAAAAAAAAACATCTGTTTTGACATATTATAGTCAACCAAAACAAAACAAACTTTGTTGGCCCAGATCATACAGTATTGGCCGGCCGCGTACTTCTTCTATTAGCTGCTCGTCCACGTCCATATTTGCATTAAACAATATAATAAATACATATAAACAGTAAGAATAACTATTATATACTTACCAATTTCAATAAAAAAATAAATAAATAAATAAATAAATATAAAGGAAACAAATTAAAAATACGCCAAATAAAAAGTAAATGAAAAATGTAAACAAATGAACAGATGATTGTTATTT
Organism: Wohlfahrtia magnifica; assembly: GCA_023159175.1. NCBI lineage: Eukaryota > Metazoa > Arthropoda > Insecta > Diptera > Sarcophagidae > Wohlfahrtia > Wohlfahrtia magnifica. Next base: position 3,110,175 of record JAKWBJ010000538.1, read on the forward strand.
TTCAATGGTGCCACTATAATAGTTTTTCGCATTTTTAGTAGCGATATTTAATGTATTGTGTTTTTAAAACCACCACTGCATGCATTTAGTGTATTGGCAGCACTAATCTGTTTTTGTAGCCAAGAAAAATAGAAATTATCCTAAGTTGACTACCGACCACAAAAGTAGTCGTGTAGTTGGTAGTCGTGTAACGGCTAAAAGAATTATTCTCATAAGCACGCATGTATTCTATTTTTGACATCTTGTAGTCGATGGTCGGTGGCCTTGATTGTGTTTATAGCATTAACCGGAAGGATTGTACTTTCAAATAAAAAAAGAAATTTGAGAAAATATTCGGTAGTTTTTTTTTTTATAGCATTTTCAAGAAAAAAAATTATTTGGCGGACCCTATATGTCATCATTAGAAAATGTTAAATTCATCGCTATAAGTACATATTGCTGAAAACACTAATGTGCCTATAATATTGCTCTTGAGTGTAATTGTAAAAAAAACTTAATTTTTTGTTTTGCAAATTGTCTTTTTTTTCCAAGTCACTACACAGTTATTGTCATTCTTATAAATATTAATTTTATTTAAAAAAATGTTGAAAAAGCATACTTGTTCAACAATAAACAAACAATTTATAATCAATAAATGAAAAAAAAAAAACTGAGAAGAAAAAAACTTAAAGCAAGAGTAGAAGAAGCAAGACTACAAAAAAAAAAAACTTCAAAGCAAGAGCCTTACCTTTTAATAAACTTCCCACACAACAAACATTTCATTTAACCCAGATTTTATGCAAATCAAATAGTAATTAACAGAAAAAAAAGAAAGAAAAAATTCAAAAGAAATGAAACGTCCAAAAAAGAAAGACAACAAATACAACAACAATTAAAAATAAATAAAAAAGTAAAAAAAAACAATTTAAAGTACATTGAACCCCACTTCTTACCAATTGTGTATGAACGTTTTTGTTTTGTTTCTCTTCAACGGCAACAAATGAATCTCTTTTGCTGCTTTCTGCTACCAAATAACATTGTATAGACAAACAGTTAAGAGATCAAGCAAAAAGCATTAACGAGGTCTTGAAGAAACACATAGATTGACGAAATATTTTTTTTTAATATTAATGTTAAAAACAAATTATATTAAAATTAAATTTTTATTAAAAATTTATATTTAAACTTAGGAACATTGCAATAAAAGAGAAATTTCTTTAATGAAAATTTTCACATATGTGACGTTCTTTATAGGTCTAGAAGATGGTTATGATGGGTGCTTGGTTATTAAAGTGTATTTGTTTTCATTTTTTGCTCGTGAGAGAAAGGGGGTAAAAGCGACATAAAACAACAGACATCTGGGATTAAGAAGAAATTTTGTTTGTTTGAAGAGAAATTTTAGGGCATTTATCCGGTGGCTACCTTCAACGACATGTCTCAATAAAATTTTCATCGATTAATCCTCGTCACAATACCATATCAGTATCGAGTCGAAATTCTTACGAAATTATCATAAATGAAAAATTTCATGGTTAAATACTCATGACAATGACACGAGCAAAGTAATTTATATATGATAATGTTTAGCGACATTGTCTATTATAAGACGACTTCATTCTGAAATTTAGCGACATTGTCTGTTATGAGTCCACTATATGAGGAACGATGCAGGATTTTGTCTGCTACATCTAGCCGTTTGCGAAGAAAGCAGAATAATTTTTGATGATAGTGGACGGACCATTTGGACAATTATTTTAAAAAGTCATATAGGACACCAAAGAAAATTCATCGTAAGTCTGCGATGCTTTACCAGCGTCAGTGGCAACGTTTGTGACTATAACGTTCGCCACTGCTAAATCATTACCAAGACTAGCTATATCTAGAACATAGCGCCTCAGTACAAATTTTTATATCTTTTTCACAAATTTCTGTTGTTATTTCATTAACTTCATGAATTAAATTGTGCACTGTTTCCTTCCTGACAAAACGAAAATATCTGGAGAGTGATACTATTTTCTTGGTAGGTTTTGTCAAACACCTCCAAAAAATATACATAAAACGCCGCAAATGGCACTAGATTAGTCAGTCGATATTCGTAGAGTGAGTGATATAAACCAGAATACTATCATTTGGAACTCTCAGCCTAAGATTGGACGGCAAACCCAAGTGTGGTGTAGACAGCTGGATGCCGAAGCAGCTGTATGCAACAGATCGTAAATTGAGCTGAAAACGTTGGCATTAAACTGAACCGTTGAGGCCCTATGCTTACTGTAGGGAAGAAAAGCTTATATATATAACTAAAAAATGTAAAGGAGTGCCGTAGCGATCAAACTGGTCAAAGAGCTGTACAGTGTAGGTAATAGACGGCTCATTCACTAGAAACAATTTGGCACCAATATAAATATTCAGACTGGTTTCCGCATTTACTGTTCAACCTAAAGCATGACGCAATAATTAACCATGTGAAAATCAACAACGCCGGTATTACATGGGGCCTCCAAGTTAGACTTAAAGATCTTGAAAAATCAGATTACATATATCTTCTTCCCACACAGACATAAAACTGCAGCAGTTAAGCGAGTATGCAGATCTTAGGATAAATATTGCAAGAACCAAGCTAATGCTTATTAATATACGACCTTTATTTTTAGACTGAAAACCGGTACAAGTTGCAACTTTTTCAGCTTATTTCTAGTAATGGTGAAGCAAGTGATAACATAAAATCCGGTTTTATAAAGGGTAGACAATGCTATGTAAAGTTTGGCAGTCTGCATTCATCTCTAAGCACACCATACTCAAAATATTTGACCCTTGTGTAAAATCCGTTCATGATAAACATGTCACGCTGCCTCTAAGGAAACAAATGTTTGCGGCAAATCTTACGCGTATTTTATCCAATGCCACTGCGACAACGTAAATGAAATTGGATTGGACAGACTTTGAGGAAGTCCCAATACAACATCTCTCAAACGGCGCTTCACCGGAATCCAAAGGGTAGCCGAAGAAAAGGAGGACCTGCTAAGACATTGGTTGAATTTAAGAGTAGCACAAGGCGTATATGGCATAAAACCTTTGACATTCGATAAACCCAATTTTAAATTGTTTATTGAACACCTATGTTCCATTTGGGAACTATATTATAATCTTATATATAAATATGTGCCTTTGGTTCTTTGCGTTCATGGTCAATACAAAACATCGGTCAAAAAGTGGGCGGAATTGGAGAAGTGGGCGTGGCACCCCTCATACATAGCAAATATTGGCTTCAGCATATCTGGAAAACAGTTAGAGCTAACGTTTCTGAAATTGGACTGATATTGACTTCATTGTCATTACAAACCATCAGTTAAAAAGTGGGCGGAATTATAATGGTGGGCGTGGTATTTCCCATACAATTAAGATATTGATTTTTGTATATCTTGAGAACGGTAATAGTAAAAGCTTATACATCTGGTTCAAACAACGGCATGAACTATACATATCATCAGACAGTAACTTATCGAGCTAAAAAGCAGAACCTACAGTGTCTTTCTGAAAGGAAATATTATTTATATAGGGTATTTTTTATAGAGGTATAGAACTTTAAGTTGCAATAAAACAACGATGGATTACTCGATTGACATGAGTTTTATTTATCCGAAAGATAATCTTGTGGCATGACATTTTAAATATGATTTCTGGCATATGACCGCCACGGCTGGCGCGGATGTAGTCCAATCTGGACGTTCAATTTTCGATGACTTTTTCCAACATTTGTGGCCGTATATCGGCAATAACACGGCGAATGTTGTCTTCCAAATGGTCAAGCGTTTGTGGCTTAACATAGCCCCACAGAAAGTAGTCTAGCGGTGTTAAATCACAAGATCTCGGAGACCGATTCACGGGTCCAAAATGTGAAATTAGGCGGTCACCTTTTTGTCTTTCAATAAATCTATTGTGGCACGAGCTGTGTGACGTGTTGCGCCGTTTTGGTGAAACCACACCTACTGGACATCATGGTTATTGAATTCAGGAATGAAAAAGTTAGTAATCATGGCTCTATACCGATCACCATTGACTGTAACGTTCTGGCCACCATCGTTTTTGAAAAAGTACGGACCAATGATTCCACCAGCCCATAAAGCGCAGCAAACAGTCAGTTTTTCTGGATGTAACGATGTTTCCACATACACTTGAGGATTACCTTCACTCCAAATGCGGCAGTTTTGTTGGTTGACGTAGCCATTCAACCAGAAGTGCGCTTCATCGCTAAACAAAATTTGCTTATGAAAATTGAGAAAATTGAAAATTGAAAAGAAAGGTTACTTATGAAAAATGAAAATTGCACTATTTGCAAGCTGAGAATAAATCACTTGACAGCTGTTAAATCGGTCGCCATCTTGAAAAGTAATGCCAACTTAAAGTTCTATACCTCTATAAAAAACACGCTTTACTATACTCCATTACGAACTTAAAACAAACAACAAATACCTTGCGCGATCTGTCTTAATTCGTTGAACGATTTACGAGTTTCAGAAGAGAAAGGGAATATAGGTTATTTCAAATGTTTGGATTTGATAAAAAATGTAAAAAACAGTTAAGATAATAATTAAGATAGGAGTAGCGAAGCATGTCAGGTTTTATCCAGTAATATATACTAAAGAGGTAAGAACAAATTACAGTTTTGGGTTTGACGTATAGTAGTTGTTTCTACTAAACAACCAAACTAATTAATTATTAAAGTAATATATTGCGCTTTAATTTAAACACTCGAGTAAATATTCATTTTCTTGTTATAAATTTTCTGCTTTAAAAAGAAATGTATTTTGTCATTCCGCATAGAACAAGATTTCACTGATTCACGGATGAAGATTAGCATATTTCCTTAATAGCCATACTTGTTTTGCAGAATATCTTTGATTTGTTCTTAAATGTCTGGCGAGACACAATCTGATAGGCAACAACCTTTAGCTAAATTTCAAATAAAACTTCTACTGAACAAGTAAACGAGAGAAAGAAAAAACCCAAAGAAATTGGTGGCTAATTTGAAATGAAAGAAAAATAAGAAATTTTTCTCAAGACAAGACTGACTACCACCTAAGGCTACATTATACTTTACGCTGAAGAAACGTAGAAATAAACACCATAAGGATACAACTTTAGAGAAAAGTTGGAAGTGAATTGCCAAAGAATAATAAAAAAGTGAATAACGAATACCAAAAAAAAATAAAAGAGATTTCAAAATGAGTTGTTTCCTTGAATTAGAGCCCGTTTACAGGTTTAATGCTTTAAAAGCAAAGTTCTGCTATTGATATTAGAGAGTAGAGTGAGGGCAAATGGGGTCAAAACTGCGCCAGCCTAGGTAAGAAGTAAACACGAAAAGACAACAGCAAAGCAAGTGACTAACGAATGTAATGTATTGGCTTTAAAGGACTTATTCTTTGAGTCCACTAACATTTTTTAGTGTGGATGGCAAGCAAAGCCAGAACATTTTTTAATTCAAAGGTATTTTATACTCGTGCAAGACGCTTTAGATTTTGTAGGTAAAAGTACAATCCAAGTAGTTATAGCCTGCTGTTGTCAAGTGGCTTTTGATATTTGATTGCGCAATTGGGAACAGGAAACTTTTACGGAATTTTCTTTTTCTTGTTTAATTCATTTGGTTTTTATGGTGTTGCTCATGATTATTATTGCTGTTGCTGTTGCTGTTATTATTTGCAAAGCTATGGGGGAAAGTAAATTGAATATTGGTTTGGGAATAACAATTTCAATTAAGCCATCCATACTAAAATATTTTCTTTAATTGTTAACGGTATTTTCATGTTAGCCAGCATGTACCAGAAACAGCTTAATACTGCCCTTTACCTTGAAGGAGCAGATTTCGTTTTATTAAGTTTTTCTGTATGGATTACTTAATTTGTTTCATTAAAACGTTCAAAACGAAAACTTTTCTAAAAATATTTTAAGAAACTTTTATTAAAACTTCATATTAATCGTAGTCATAAAATATTTTAATTGATTGCTGTTTAGGAAAAGACAAAAAAAAAAACGATTTTTAAATTAGGTGGGAGTTTGAGGTTAAATTTGTTATTATTGAAATGAAAATTATTTCAATAATTGTTTGAAGGAATTGTAGAGGCACAGCTAAGGGCATAGATTTGAAAGTATTAAACTGGTTTTTGGATGCAGTCGCTTAGCAAGTTCAATTCTATGGTACTGTTACATAGCAATGTAAAAATTAATTTACCATATTACGAACTATAAGAGCGTAAAACTATTTATATCGGTTGGGCCATCTATCGGTTTAAATTTGAACCAAATTTGAATCATTCTATTCTGTCACTGAACGAAATGAATCGATTTACGCTTCAGCAACGTTGGGATTCATTGGAAATTTATTTCCAAACAAATAATAGCTCGAAAATGTCGCATATAATTTGGTCGCAGTGAAAAACCAACAGTGCCCGGTATACGCAAGTTTATTGCTAAAGTTCGTGAAACTGGTTTCATTGTTGATGCGCCAAGACGTAAGCGTGAACAAACAGTGTGTACACCCGAAAATATCGAAGCTGTGGCTGAAAGTGTACGTGAGAATCCGTCATCGTTCTCAAGAATTGAACATTTCACGCACCAGTTTACGTCGACTTTTGCGCAAAAATCTCGGTATGACGTCTTACAAAGTTCAATTGGTTTTCGCTTCGTTACATGGACCAACGAGAAACTACACGATGATGTCGATTTTGCAAAAAATCATCTTTTCGGAGAAGCTCATTTTCATTTTGGTTGGTACGTTAATAAGCAAAATTGCCGTATTTGGGGCTCAGGAAATCCAAACGTGGTTTTATAGAAGCCAATGCATCCCTTGCGAGCGACTCTTTGGTGTTGCTTGAGGAACGGAGCGGCGCAACCATTACGGAAATAATGGAAACACATATCGCACCATGATAACCGATTTTTTGTGCCCGCTCTTTATGGTATCAATGTGAACGATGTTTGGTTTCAACAGGATGGTGCAACTTGCCACAATCGATTTATTGCGTCAAATGTATAGTGGCCATTTTATTAGCCGAAATGGTGATGTCAGTTGTCCGCCAAGTAGCTGTGATATGACACTGTTGGACAATTTTCTGTGTGGCGCCGTTAAACACAAATGTTATGCCGACAAACCAGAGACAATTGAGCATTTGTAGGACAACATTCGTGATGCCATTGTCGAGATACGACCCTATATACTCAAAAATGCTCTCGAAAATTGGTCCGATCGAATGGGTTACTGTGAGGCCAGCGGTGGCAGCCAGATGAATAAAATAATATTTCATTTCTAACTGGAACAATTGTACTTCACACAGAAAAAATAAAATTAAAAATTTCAAACCGTTTGTGACTTATTACATGATATAACTGCTAAAAAGCTAGCCTACGATTTTTCCACTAGTTCCTAACGATTCACAGAGAATCATATGGCCATTAGATATTTCTTTCTAGCTGTGGTTTGAGTCCCAATCGTGAGGAGAGCGTTGGTCAGGTTGGTGTGGTGTTACCCATAGATCGGTAGGAGTTAAGATAGCCTTGGTTACTCTTGATCCCAATACATGGCTAGACTTTTGGGGCCAGAACCGTATTGTGATATTAGCTGGTCAAATGCCAGTGGAGCTTTCGATGAGTGGAACACAATGTCCAGGTCTTAAGCGGACAAATGGCTGATAAGCCATTTGAAGATTATTTACTAATGCATGTTTGTCGCTTAGCACCGAATAACGTCTACAGAGAGATGTCTATTTAAAATTTTAGCGACAAATTTGTTGGCGATATTGATGAGCATTATTCCGTTTCATATTTTAAACTACATCAAGTCATTGTTATTCGGAATGTTAAGATCACTATTTCGTTAAGTTCATAAGTATAGCTGATTTGCTTACCAAAACTTCCGTACAGTGTTTGCCAGGTTATTTAGACTTAAGGAAACATGTTTGCTAAGCATAAGGTGCATTAAACATTTTCGTTTCAATAAAAATGTTTGGGTAGCATTCTTTATAAAAACATTTTCTGACAAAAGTTATTAAATCTTTGTAACTTATCTTACAAGTAACTGTATAGATTACATAATTTTTTGGAATAGAATTAAAAATATTAATTTCCGGAACCAGTTTTTTTAATTGAATATCTAAACTCTTTATTAAACATTATGTGTAAACACAGCGTTAACATGAGATATTTTCTGATCTGAAGCCAAGATAAGAAAACAATTCATTAACCTCTAGTCAAAACCAAAGACGAGAATAATAATGAAAAAAAAAAAAAAAATTGCACACTGAGTTACATATAAACTCGCAATTGCGGCCAACCATTAACGGCCAGTCGCTCTTATACAAGCATTCTCAGAATAGCAATTTTTCCAAACGACTATCAACAAAATTTGTTGTAATTGCCAACGACCAGAAATTTATGGTCAACTACCATATTCAAGACATGTCTTTGGCTTTAGAAAGAAACACAAGCGGAGAAGATTCTAAGAGAGCGAGAGCCAAAGTTTAAAACGTTTAAAGTAAAACCAGTTTCCACATGCGCAGTATACATAGAAACGTTTACTACGTTGTAAACAAAGTGACTTGGGCCACACAAAAAATTTTATGCAACATTACAGTGTAATTTTACTTGTTTTTATTGTAATTTTAAATGCTCTTGGCCAACATTAATTAAAGCTTAACATTTTTTCTTAACTTTTGAAAAGAAAACAGCATAAAAACAGAAAACAGCATAAAATTAAAGTTAAATTAAGTATATATACGAAAAATTGTACAGTATTATAAAATATGACCTATTTAGTTTACCTTGCGCAGCGCTTTTATAAACCGTTACATTTCATCTGAGAAAATTTTTTTAACTTAAATTAGAACACAATTTTGTCTTAAAATGTTTTTAAATTGTTTTCATTATAAGCGTACATGGTGCCAATTGTATTGTACGATGAGCACAACTCACTTTCATTTATTAAATACGTTTAGACTCGTAAGTAAATAAATAACAAATAATAATAATGAGCTCACGTATAAATATAGGGTCCACCACCTAACGTTTTTTTTCAATTAGTGCTTATTTCGTGAATAGTAACACTTAGCTCATGTCTGATTTGACAGATAATTAGTTTTATCCTTCCGCTGAACGAATGTGGTTGTATATACGCTTAAACAACGCTGGGAATCTGCGGCTGCGATCGACTTACAGAAGATGCCGATTTTGCCAAACAAAAAAAATCATCTTTTCAGATGAAGCTCATTTTGATCTTGGCGAGTATATAAACAAGCAAAATTGTTACATTTGGAGCACAGAAACCCCGCACGCATACATTGAAAATCTGATATACCCAAGACGAGTCACTGTTTGGTGCGGCTTTTGGTCCAGAGGCATAATTGGGCCATTTTTCTTTGAAAATGAGCAAGGAGTGGCCGTTACAGTCAATGGCGATCGTTATCGGGCCATGTTGAATGAATTTTTGTTCACAAAAATTGAAGAGGAGGATATTAGCAACATTTGGTTTCAACAGGACGCCGCTAAGTGCCACACAGCCGAAGCTACACTCGATGTTTTGCGCCCTATTTTTGAAGATCGCATTATCAGCCGCAGAGATGATGTCGTTTGGCCACCTTGGAGCTACGATTTGACACCGTTGGACTATTATTTGTGTGGTTACACCAACAAGCCGGAGACAATTGACGCTTTGAAATACAATATTCGTGAAGCCATTGGTGAAATACAGCTGCGCACAATCGATAATGTGCTTAAAAATTGGACCGAACGTGTAGGCGACTGCATGGCCAGCCAAGGCAGCCATTTGAATGAAATTATTTTCCATTATTAACAGGAAGGATTGTACTTTCAAATAAAAAAAGAAATTTGAGAAATTTGAGATTCAATAGTTTTTTTCATAGCATTTTCAAAAAAAAAAAAAAAATTATTTGGCGGACCCTTTACAAATTAAAAAACAAACACGCAAATACGCCCTGTAGTTTTACTTTCTATACGCATGTTAATCATTGATTACACATCAATATAAACAATAAATCATCAAATTTGAATATCTCGATTTAGACACAGTAGGACTAATAGGTAAAAGGTACTTAAAAAACTAAATAAAAAAATTATACATTTTTTTATAACACAGTTTAATAATTCTATAATTTTTTAGTTTCCAATACAGTAATTTTCAAAGCAGCACTTCCCGCTACAATATTACTAAGCTACTGTCTGGTTTTGAGCAAGTCTCACAGTGTGTTGCCCCATAGACAAAAATCAAAAAATCACGCATAGCGGATATTGAGAAAATATATATTTTTTGAAAGCTAATTAACGACTGAGTATAATACTGAACAATTTATTTCGTTTACTTCTCTATATGTCGCAAAAGAGCGCTAAACTCAAAGAATTTATAATAAAAAATACCATATAAAAAATCTGATTTTAGGCACTTTGGAAAAATAGCTGTAAAAACTCCATTTATATAGGAAATTTTACAACCCATTTTTAATATATTTTTTGCAAAATCTACAAAACTACTTACGTTAAAAACTTGTTACTTTGAACTTATTTATTTATATCAGTAACTTACACACCTCTCTGCTAAAAAGAACCTTTTTTATTAAAAATTTTAATTGAAATATATGTGAGCGGTGGTCGTGTCCGTTGACCTATTTTGTCAAAATTTTGCCCTAATAACGAAATTTTTTTTATCTACGACAACTCCTTCTATTTTTGTCCATTCGCTATATTTGATAGACGCACTGTGAGTCTCATCCATTAGCTTAGTCTGTTGTAGTTTGTTTCTAAATACCATTTGAAAGCCATTGACTGAGAACCTCATTAATTCAAACTTCAATTTCAATGGTTAATACGTTGATATATAAATAACGTCTATAGATGTATAGTGCTTGTATTTGCAGATGTACACAATATTTAAAGAAGTCCTGTGTTCTTAACATTTGGGAGTACTAAAAACAAAATTAATGGGTCGATTAAGGACGACAACTGTACTTTAGTTACGTTGCTAGCTGCCGAAAATTGTATTACGCATGGCACCTATCAACTAAAAGTCTATCAATTTCAGTTGTCATGTAGGCAACTATAACTTTCTAGTTGCCGTTCGGTAATGCAAATAAAGTTTAGTTGCCATACATAATGGACCAATAAAAAGTAATTAAAACAACTGCTTCTTTTGGGAGTATTACGCGTTTATTATTTTTCATAATTTCAGATAAGGGAGTTTTATATCTTCGCTGATCTTTAAAGACTCCCCAAAAGGTGTAACCTGGCTCACAGACCGACAAGCAGAGGAAACTGGATTCTGCACAGGCAGAAGATAAAAACACTTGCTTTAGACATGTACACTTAGAAGAAATTTGTTATGACGCAATGACACCAAATGTTAAGGTTACTAATAAACGAAATAGTCGACAAAACCCCTGGAATGATACAATAACTTTTGCATAATTATTTAAATATTTCAAGACTCAACCATAAGCCCAATCAAGTAATAAAGAATTTCGCAAATGGAAACGTCTTACAACTGCCAGTTATTTTCAAACTGGATAAAAATAGTATTTTAGTTTGATAGTAATGGCTCTGCAATATCGCCAAAATTTTAGATCAGATAGATAACTATCCATATGCATATTTTGTACACACTTAAAACTGCAAATTGAATCTTGAATTAAAAAGCATATGGCAAAATTTTCAATCATAAAATCAACTTTTAAGTTACCTTAAGAGATACCAATGGGCCACATGATCTCCGAGTGTTGCAACTGCCAGTGTTGTTACCCTGATGGTTGCCCGCCCTTTTAAGGTAAGCTACCTTATAGACCGCAAGATTTCAGCTTGAAGGTCAAGCATTTTTATATGCCAATATACTTTTAAGCCCACCCGAGTTTATTAGGGTTTATATTAAAAAAACCCGGGTGGGTTTTTTATTTAAAGGTTTTTGTAGTTTATTTATAACAAAAATAATTGAAATCTACGTATTGTGAGTTTTTTTTTTGCACAAAAAGATAATGATTTAACAAATTTATCAAAATTAAAATTTATCAAATCACTGCTTATATCTTCTCCACACCTCTGAGCCAATGTACGAATGCCGTCTCAGAATAACTTCTAGTCTTTTGAAGCGATTCACTTTGAAGCCGATTTTGTATTTCTTCAAAAGAAGTGATTCGATGACATGTCAAAAGATATTGTATCAGTCAAAAGAGTGAATAGTTACAAGGAGCAATGTTTGGAGAATACAGCGGGTGTGGCACTTGATCGTTCCTAACAACTCTTTAGCAAGTTTTGCAACGTGAGACCGAGCGTTGTCATGCAAAAAGAACACTTTATTTGTCTTTATATATCTGTCGCTTTTGTCAATATGTACGGTTCGAACGAAATAGTTCAAGTCCGCTCCGATCATCTAGTTTTTGCAGCTCATAGTACACAATGTCGCCTTGATCCCACTAAGAGTGATAAATTACATTATAAATACTAAAACAACGTTATTGTACTAAAAAACAAAAAATATTGTCGAAATGTACGACAAACACCCTTCAAAAACCCAATAAAACCCAGTGGGTTGGGTTTTTTTTTAAACCCGAGTTTTTCCCCAGTAGACACCCTTAATTTAAAGCTTCACCAAACCAAGTACGTTAATGTAATGTGCAACGTTTTTGGCAACATTTTTTAGCATCAAAATATAGTCTTTTGATAGACTAATCAACTGATATAAAAAACTAAATGTATTTAAATCTCTTAGAAAAAAATTTCGTATAACAAATCGAAAATAAAATATATTTCAAACTCATTTTATATTTTATGAATATGGGGGTAACACTCAACTTTTCCAGAACATTAAAAATGATAAGTTTGCTTTTTAAATTTAAATTTCACTACTTTCATAGAACTTGCCTGGTCAACCTAAAGTTATTCTCATTAAACATATTTATTTGATACTAATTTATAAGTCCGCCTACAAATGTGTAAATTAAAAGCTAATTTTAAGCCTGGAATCATCCATTTTGTATGGACAAAATTTTTTTTGTATGAAGTTTGACAAGACTATTATATCTATCTGTCTTGAAGAGTAAAATGTCGAAGTGCGAAAAAAAAATTTTTGAATAAAATTTTTTTCTTCGAACAAAGTGGGTGAATTTAGCTTAAGTCTATTAATTCATGTAATAAATAACACGGTTTCACATAATTTGAAAAATCTAGCCATTGCTAGTAATTTTTTGTTTCAAATTTAGCCTTTCTTGAAGCGTCGAGTGGGTAACAGTGATTATAAGTGAATAGCAAATTCTCAGATGTTTGCAATGAGTTCAATAATTAAGAGTAATAACCTCTAGGAAGGAATACTTATGCAACACCATACGATTCAGCTACGAAAGTATCATAAGAGTTCTTTGTGCCGTATATTATTCATGTTAAACATTGACTATTTAAATCACATTTTTGTAGAAATGGTATATGAGAACTGTTTACATGCATATTAGGATTTTATAAGTTCTTAGAAAAAAAAAATTTGTTTCTGTTTCATGTTTAAAAATTTTATCATTAAGCAATTCCATCCTACTGTAGCTGAGCCCTAATTGTGAACAAAGTATAATCAACATCAACATCAACCAACAGAATTAAGAAGCCCTCTCGCACTGTATGCATCTAAAATTTTCACTCAAACATAAGAGACTGATTGAATGAACTTTCTACTCACTTTGTTCAAGCAAATGTTATTGAATTCTCTTCTTCAGAAGCTTACTCTTGTGGTTATTGTTACCTTGGCTTTAACATTTACTTGATGTAAACAACAGCACAATAAAAACTTATAAATTTTTTGTTTTCTTTAACTTGGCTTATATACAACGTAGCAGCATTATAGTCGCTTAAGTTCTGGTTTAATTCATTCTTTCTTTCTCTGTTTTTTTCTGTATCTACCGCTTTATTATTTTTTATTTTTATTTTTTATTTTTTTGCTTTTCTTGGCTTAGTTGGTGTTGAAGATTTTATTTATTTTATACTCTTTAGTAAACGCTTTGATTTCTCGTCGTTTAGCCTCTGAGCCCAGTAAAAATAGTTTTCCATTAAAAATCTTTGATTTACTTTTGTGCTCTTCACTCAAGTTTTAGACGTTACCACGTATAGACGTTTTATTTTATTGTATTCTAACGCTTTCATTAATTGCATCAATTTATTCAAAGAAATAAAAGAAAATTTAGATATAAAAGCCAAAATGAAATATTTACAAGCGTGTAAGTGAATAAAAATTAATTTTGTAATATATATAATGACATACATATGTATGTATGTATATATAAAAAAATATAAAACCATAAGTAAATTGCAGTATATTTTTCTTAAATATTCTCGCTATTAAACAATTACGAAAGAAAAATTAGAATTTTCTTAAAGCAGTGCATCAAAATAAGTAAACAACTTTATAATTCGATGAAAAAAAGAAAAATTAAAACAAAAATATTTTAAAAACAAAATTCACGGCTTAATACTTTTTTTTAATAAATTTAAATTTTGCCCCAAAAATAGGTAACATTTTTGCCAAAAACAAAACAAAATCAAAACAACGTTGGCAAATAGCCAATTAAGAAAGTTTTTTATTTTATTTTATTTTATTTTTTATTTTTAAATAAATAATTTCTGAAAGAGTCTTTAATATGCAAAACACTCTTTGCCTCAATGACAGGTGAAAGTTTCAACATTTAACAAAAAAATCTAAGCTAAAAAGATCCATATTAAAAGGTAATTTGGGTAAAGAAAAAATAACGTGTTTTCGAAGTGGCTTGCAAAACAAACTAAAAATTTTTTTTTTTGGTTGACATGAAAAGCACTAAAGCAGTCGTCGTTCCTGATCCGGGCTAATGTGATAGTATTGTCATTTCTGTGAGGGTCATCCAGTAATTTTGTCATTTTTTATCACATTCGTCAGTAGCATATCTACATAATTAAATTCCGCAACATCCCAACAGAAACGAGGTGGAATTCTAGCAATCACTGAGCTACATCCGATTCTATTTTTAGACACATTGAAAACACCATCTTCAAACAAGTCCAAAAAAATCGGTTCTAGGAACGAAAAACCTGTTTATTATCCGTAACTCCAGATTTTGGCGGTGTTTCGATGGCACCTATCAAAAAAATTTTGATCACTTTATAGATATATATTTCTACGCCATTCTTTTTTTCATTCACATAGCAATGATAGCCCACAATCGGTTCTTTTGTTTGTAGGCCAAATCACTCTAGATATTCTACAAATGGTGCTACTAGACCACTTGAGTTCAGTCTTCTTCCATGCTGCTTCAACTATTGACTTTACCAAGGAAGTGTAAATGTCCACTTGACTACTTATCACATATGTATGTATTTCCTGGATATCTTTAAAAAAGTTCAACATGGTGCTCTCCAAGTTAGGCTAATGAAAAAATACAATTGTGAATACATTTGAACTCAATAAAGTCGGAATTAGAACTATTAATAGATGCGAGTCTGTTTACGAAAATATTAATATTCGAAGTTTCGAAACTTCATTCCCAAATACTTATCGTGGCTCTGTATGCTTGCAGTTTACAGGCTATCGAAAAAAGAACAAGAACTTAATTTGATTAAAAACTCGATCGCTTGACCATTTTATGCCTTTGTTCCATCAGTGGGAACTGAGATCACATTCGTGAGAAATACAAATTACAAAGAACAAACATCTCTTGCACTTTATGGTTTCTTTCAGTAAAGATTAGGATCCCGTAGCCACAAAAAATAGAGTTTAAAACCCAATTGTCTGTTGTAGGGTATTCTCATTTTAAAGGTTCTAAGTTAGCTGCAGGTACTATACAAATGTTTGGTTTAATGTTTAATTTAATAATCGGTACCTTTGAAAACGTTAACGTTCAGAAAATTTTAAATTTCTGCTCTTATCCGTTATTTGGTTCACCATTATTCATTCACTTCATTTAATGGATTCAAAAATAACGAAGTAGCATTTCAATCATAACTAATTAAATTCAGAAATATCCCACAACTATTTCGATATACCTGACCTGAGTCACATAGCGAATGCTTTTTTCAACAATTCTCATTAGTGGGTGTGCCCCTGAGCAGCATTATCACCGTTTTGTTCACTGAGACATCAACACCAACCTCCACGCGCCACTCACAAGCAATGCGTATAGATTGAACACAATTTCTCTTGCTGAGCAAATCGTCCGCATAAAAGTCAAGGCCTCCCGCTATTTGTTTTATTTCTACATATACAAAATTCCATATTTAGTATGAATGGGAGCTGCCACACCCACTTATTTAATCTCGCTTAGTTATTGACTGATAATGTGTCCTATCCATGAAGTTACTTAAATCAAGTTTAGAATGTTTTACTATCACCGTTCTCAAGATATATAGCAATTAATAGTCACTATGTATGGGAGATGCCACGCCTTCTTATCCAATTCCGCCAAGATTAAAACTGAATATCTGTATTGACTTCCAAGTTATTTAAACTAAATTCCGAAATTTTGAATCACTCTCAAGATATAGAAATTCAATATTTACTTTGTATTGGAGTTACCCCGCCCACCCTTTAAATCCCACCCATTTTTTTCTGATGATTTGTGTTAATTACCAAGACATATAGACCAGATTTAGAAACTTTTACTCTAGCCGTTCTCAAGATATAAAATAATATATATTTACCTTGTATGGGTGGTACCATGCCCACTTATCCGATTCTGCCCATTTTTTGACTGATAATTGTTTTGACTACGAAACTATTTGAACCAAATTTAGAGACTCTTACTCTTACTGTTTTAAAGATATAGGCAAATAAATATTTTTATGAGCGTGGTACCAACTGTTTTTTATCAATAGACAATCAATGGAAATTGACCTTTCCAACGCATGTATTGTTTTTTAAATCGGTTGAGTAGTTTTCGAGTTATTAAACGACGAACATTAGACAACTTATTTCTATACACATACATACGAGTAAGTACATAGGTAGTGTGTAAAAACTTTTCTAAACTTATAAAAAATGTGTTTACTTTGGAAGTACACACAGATTCCACAATTTTACTTAAGTGAGGTATGCATTTATATGCTCCTCTTCTCGCCACTTTCGTCTAAAATCTTAAGACTTTTTTTAATATTTAGCTAATTTATCATTTTTTTAAGCGAAGAAAGGTAAGAAAAACCGGTTTTACCCGTAGCTCAAGATTTTGCAAGTCTTTCGAATATTTCAAAAACAGACTCTTGTTGTACTCGATAGCGCCTATTAGCAAAATGGTATCACTTCCCAGATACTTCATTCTTTTGGACTTAATTCATCGTATTTCAAAAGACTGAATTAAAAACTGAATTCTTGAGAATGAGAGTGTACAGTTTCTTTTGACGCTCACAGTTTATATTCGTCGATGATGAAAATCCTAAGTATAATGCACCATGTTTTACATAATTTTTCTCTAAAAAATAATTTTGTTTAATTTTTTCAAAATTTAAATAAAAACTTGTTTCAATAAAGTTTTCTTTTTCTCTACTTTGCAGTGCTTGTTCTAGTCGGCGTAGCCTATATGACCGCTTTGCCCACTAAATCAGACAATGAAGCTAAACCACAAATCAGTTCAGTGTATGCCAGTAAGGCTTCACAAATAATTGCCACAAATTTACTCAAATCCTATAATGATATCGATGGCAATCAGGTGCATTCACCTCTTGGTGTTACAACAATGTTGGCAATTTTAGCTGAAGCTACACAAGGCGATACGTATGATGAATTCTATAGAGTCTTGGGTTATCCCAAAGAACGTAACTCACTTAGAGATTCATTTAGAAGCATACTAAATAGGTATCAAACTACAATATTGGGTCCCGATCCATCTTTCCAAACATGGCTGTACATCTATCGTAATTTCTCAGCCAGAGAAGATTTTAAGAGAACCGTTCAGGACTACTATTATGTGGATGTTAAAGATATTAATCGTGATGAATATGAGGGTTTCGAACCGTACGCATCATTAGTATTAGATACCAGCACTAGTAATAGCAAAGATGTTATTGGCTTTGAAACCTTGAAACGTTTAAAGGTCGATGACGATGATGATGATGTTGATGCCCGTAGCATTGGCGGCCATACAACTGTTGGTGGTTATACAGATAATTATGGTGAAGAGTTTATAGAAAAAGAAACGTCGAAATTTGATCGTTTCGTAGATGATAAACAGTATGTGGAAAAACCTCAAATAATTGAAGAATTAAAAAAACAACAAGAACAAGAACAAAAAGAAAATCAAGATCAACAAAAGCCACAGAAACAGCAGCAACAGGTAGACACCACTCTCGCACCACCACAGCTTAGCAACGAAGATGAAGAGCAGACAACAGGTAAACAGCCAGCCTTAGAATTGGCAGAAAAACTAGAAAATCTTGATGAAAAACCTGTTGCCGATGTGGATACTTTAGCCGGTAGCAACCAAAATAATAATGATATTGCTGTACTTGATGCTAAGGATCAAACAAAACGTGAAGATGATTTGAATTTAGAAGAAAATGAAACTGTACAAGAGAACGAGAAAATCTTGAAAAATTACAAAGACAATGAAGATATTGCAACAGCTGCAGCTGCAACAGATGCCGACAAACTCTTGATACCCATACAAGAAGTCTTAGAGTCCAATGAACCTGAAAAAGTAACATTGCCATTGCAAAAACTAGAAACTGTATTAGATGAAGCCTCTAAAGGTTCACCAGCTGAAATAATGTTGGCATTGGAATCTCATGTCAGCTCAGCTAGAAGTGTAAGTAAAGAAAGAAAAATTCTTGCCGTTTTTTCTTTTTGTAATGTTAGCTTTTTTTCATAGGCTTTTGGTGGTCGCAGTCTTTTCCGCCGTGATGACATCACTTCCGCCTTGAGTGCCAATTCTATTACTGGCCGTGATGCTGGTTCGAAAACTAAAATGTTGCTCTTCAATGGCTTATACTTTAGAGGACAATGGGCTACTGAATTTAGAGAGGAACGTCAAATCGATGAATTCTTCTTTATGACTTCTGAAGACGCTGTGAAAACGCCCATGATGCATGCCTATGGTACATTCTATGTGGCCGATATGGAGAATCTAAATGCTAAAATTATATGTCTACCATATGAGGTACGTAGAAAAGGAGTTTTAAAGGTATTGGATATGTATTTGTTTTTTTCTTCAAACTTCTGTCAAATAGTAAGCGATGAGGCTTGAATTTTAGCAGATTAACCCCGATATTCAAGTTTTTCATACAAAATTTCTTTAAGTAAATTTCATATATAATTTAATTTTTTATGAATATGGTCGTTAATAGCCATACTATGCAATCTTTTGACTGCAAATCTTAATATAGAACGTGCAGAAGATATAAAATCAGTAAAACGCGTAAACGAAAAGGCGCGATCAATTTAATTTAAAATTATATCCAACAAAGTCTCCCAGTGGCTTTTTTGAGCGACATTGTCACTATGATATCTTCATCGATGAATCATTGTCACAATATTAGTATCAAGTCAAAATGTTTATGAAATTATCGTAAATGAAAAATTTCATTGATGAATCCTCGTGACAATGACACAAACAGAGGGAATTATGTATGACAACTTCAGTGTAATATCACTATAATAAAAAAAAAAACTGAAATTTAGCGACATTGTCTGTTATGAATCAACTATGTGTACTATGCAGTACTTTGTCTGCTACATCCCTTATTAACGAATAAAGCACTAATTATTCCCAGTGATATTGTCTGTTAGGACTTACTTATAAACGAAAGTGTGCAAGACGAAATAAACTTCTTATTTAAAAAGTCATGTATGACACGAATGTTTCACTATTTTCAACGTTTGTCACAATGTTTCACTGTAACGTTCGCGAAAAAGCTATTTTAGTCTGATTATCACTTCACTCTCTATCTTGCGACGACGCTAACTTAATTTACACTGACGGCTCAAATAGAAAAACTGACGTTTGATGAACTCTTCTTAACTGCCTGACGACTGCACTATCTTTCGTCAGCCTATTCTGAACCGGTTATCACTTAATATCCTACAAGAGACAATGCGGCTGTGAACTCGGTCCTCCGCTATGAAGTGGTCCCAATTCCCACTGACTCAAAATGGAAAACGGAGAGTGAACCGGGTTTTACATCTGACGAACTTGGTTTATTGGTATTTCTCACGTTGTCTGAAAACTGCAACACCAACAGATACGCGAGTAGCATTCGAAAACGAAATTTCGAAGCTTCGCCTATTAACACTTATGGAAACAGTAAAATGCTAAGTAAGGATCACCACTGCTATTTGGCAAGGATATTTACTGTTACACAATCACATGGAGTCGAGCTAAAATAAACTAGTGATCTACTTAGCCTGTAATAACATATTTGATGAAGCTGAAGCAAGGCAATGAATGCTTTGTAGAAAGCCATATGCTCCCAAGAGGAGAACAATGCCAACGACTACTAGGTCTTAATGTAAAAGAATTTGTATTCATTTTGTGATCCTATTTGGGCTACAGCATGTTGAACAAACATTGGAATATCTGTGGAAATGTGATGTGTGGTGAGTGCTCACGGGAACATTCGGACTCCTTTGGGTGCGACATAATCTTGATAGATTAACGTTAAAGAAAACGTAACTCAGGTGATTCAATATTATCCAAAGTGCTTAGCCCTCAACTCTGATGAAAAAAGCTAAAATTCTTTGAAACTCCTAACGGAATTTGGACTGATAGCGCGTCTTAAAAGGATGGCGTTCACAAATGTGGATGGTTGTAGACTGTGCTCACAGGCATCAGATACAGCGGAATACATACCTTTTGTGTGAATGTGGGGTTCTTGGTAGGTTTAGATAGAAAGATTAAGGGGGACATAGGGTTTCATTGGGAGACATATCCACCATTATGGTGTCAACTCTGCTGGCCTTCATTGGGAATGAACAAACTGTAGAACGGAAGATGCGCAAAAGATTCCATGGGTCACAGTATTCTGCAATGAATGAAGATAAAGAGAATAATAACTGGGAACCCTATGATAGGTCACGAGTGCTTCGCTCTACTGTGGCATAGGCTGAAGCATTTTTGTACAACTGACAAATCTGAACAAATTTGTTGAAAATACGGGTTGATTATCAAAGGAATGGTAATAATTTAACTTTTATAGTATGCATGCAAGAGTATTAAAAAATCATAGGGCATTCGAGTGATTTCCCTAACTTGAGATTAGGTTAAGTTACGTAAACTACCATTTGAATGTTATTTTTCAAGAATCGTCAAAATTGCATAAAAATGGGCCAATTTTTACGTAACTAATGAGAATCTATCTTTCTAACATGGATCAAGTACAACGTATCACTATTTTCAGAAATTAGCCATTAGTATTTATAGTCTGAAATGCCTGGAATGGTTTCCAACATTAAAATATAATTTTTCCTTTTTGTATTTCAGAACAAACGTTACAGCTTAATGATAGTTTTACCCAATGAACTGGAGGGTCTACACTCAGTGATTTCAAAACTAGAACCCGAAGACTTAACAATGGCGAAAAATCTTATGAAAGAACAAGATTTACATGTTATTCTACCAAAATTCCAGATTGAAGAGACTTCTCGCTCCGAATCAATGCTAAAGAGTTTGGGTCTCACAAAACTCTTCTCTCGCAGCGAAGCCGATTTAAGTTTACTCTCCGATGATCGTGATTTACATGTTGATGAAATCGTACAATTCGTTAATGTTAAAGTTGATGAAGGTGGCAATTCAAATATAGGTCTGTCCGCCTCCAATACACAAGCTAGAAATAATGCTTCATTTGAGAAATTTGAAATTGCGCATCCATTTGCTTATTTCGTAATGGATTGTGAGCAAGATTTTGTTTTGGTATCGGGTAAAGTACATGCACCCGAAATGGAAGATGAATTACCGGTAACTGTTGAAGTAGAATTTGAACAGGCGTAGATTGCGAACTGCTTTTTCTCATATAAATTATTTATCATTTTTTAGTAACAACATGACTGCTTGTAAGGGAAATATTATTTAA
The DNA here is from genome assembly GCA_023159175.1 of Wohlfahrtia magnifica. NCBI lineage: Eukaryota > Metazoa > Arthropoda > Insecta > Diptera > Sarcophagidae > Wohlfahrtia > Wohlfahrtia magnifica. Next base: position 3,132,204 of record JAKWBJ010000538.1, read on the forward strand.
GAATATTATGATAAAATAATGTAATAATTTAAGTGTAACGAAATACAAAAATAAAAAAAAAAATATAAAAAATAAAAACCTTAAAAAATCGTTCCAATAAGAGTTTTATTGCACAGAAACACTTCAAACTTGATTTTGAGTTTCATGGGAAACTTTAGTTCCCATGACGCTAAGTGCTAATAATTGAGTTGTTTGATTAATTTAACCCAGTCTTTTAGCGTAACAGCTTATAAGAATAATTAAAAAAAAAAAAGTTATTAAAAATCACATCAAATCATGTGTGATTTACTAAAGGAAGATGGAAGAAGCGAACTATTTTAACCACCTTCCACTTGAAAAATCAATTGTCTGGAATAACAAAATTCATCATAGTCTTTAACATTTAACACGCAACACAAGGATTAGTCGTAAACATATTGCCATGAAAAGCTAGAAAAATATTAACGTTTGTTAAGCATCCTTTTTGAAGGAACTTCAAAAGGGTTGTTTAGTTGGCATTTTTAGTGTTACAAACACGTTTATCTCCACGAATTTTTCGAAGATATTTATGAAATAAAATTTTAGAGAATTTCCTTTGACTCTTTGCATCATTATCGTATTTGTTTTATTTATAAAAAATTGTCTCTGTAATTTTAGATGTGTAAACATCGTTATCCAAATGATGTTTAAGTCTCTTTGTTACTCATGCAGAAATTGATCTTTGATCCTATAAATGAGTTGTCATTGTTTCCATTTATATTCCAACTTTAAATTCTTTGATTTTGATACACACATCCTTTTGAAATTGTAGCATTATGTTGTTGGTTTTCTTTTCGTACAAGACCTCAAACAAGTATAGCACGTGTCGCCTTTATTCTCTTTCTATTGTAAACTTTAACGTACTTAAGTTGTCTTTTTTAGTTTTTTACAAATATTTTGATTTCATAAGAACAAAATGAATTGATTTGATGTCATCACATCATAATTGTTATAAATTTGAAAAAGAAATTTGCAATTCATATTCTAGACATTAATCATAGTAGAGTAGGAGGTTAGAAATCTTCGAAAGCATAAAAAATCAAAACAGTTTTGTACTTTCATACAAAGATAGGTTGTCAAGCTATACATATGGCAACTGTAGTAAATTTTTTGTAAATTAAAATCATTTGCAATAAATTATTTTGAAACTTGAATCAAACTTTAGCTCAAACTCTATACGTTTTATAATAAATTAATGTTTAAATATGATTTAGACAATGTGGCCGCCACGGCTGGCACGTTCAAGGCGCAATCTGGAACAATATTTTTCATAAACTATTTGCAGCACATCACTCCTCTAAGGAGCATATTGGCTTTCCATATAGCATCCATTGCTTTGTTTCAGTTTCATTAATCAAGTTGATTTTTCAAGCTAAGTGGATGATTATCCACTGTAGCTCCGCTTCATATGATTATGTAGTGGTGAATATCCTTGCTAAGTGGTGGTATTGGTGGTGGTGATATTTAATTAGCATTGTAATCTTTTGCCAGTAGGTGACGTTTTTTCCTGATCATTTGTATGATGTTTGTCATCATCGCTAAAAGTAGGCTTAAACGTCAAAGGCTCTTCTTCATTTTTTAGATGAAGTTGTCTGAAGGAAGTTGAAGGCCGTTTAACTAATATTGGTGCGCTTTTGTTGTTATGCTCTAACCACTACATGACGTCACCCAATAACTCTTCGAATGTTAATTGCCACTTGTTCAATTGTCTCTGGTTTATCGGCGTAGACAAGTGACTTTACAGAACTCCATTCGGGGTAAAACACAAGATCTTGATGGCCAATTAATTGTAACATTACCTGAAATTCTTCTTTCATCAAAAGTTTCTTTGAGTAAATCAATTTTAGAGCGCCTGTGTGGCATGTGGCTCCATCATGTTAGTAAGGTATGAAAAACTTCCTGTTTCACAAAAGCTTATGAATTATCCTCATTCCAAATGCGACAATTCTGCTTATCTACGTACATATTCAACCAAAAATGGCCTTCTTCAGAAAAACTTTTTAAATTTTGAAGTTTGACGAACAAAACCACTAAATTTTCGATTGAACGAAATGAATCGATTTACGCTTGGGCTACCTTGGGTTTTATTGGAAATTTATTTCCAAAACGGAAATTGGAAATTTTTTCGAAACTTATCTTTTCGGATGGAGCTCATTTTCATCTTGATTGGTACGTTAAAAAGCAAACTTTCCGTACTTGTGGCTCAGAAAACCCAAACGTGGTCTTATAGAAGCCAATGCACCCATTACGAGTGACTGTTTGGTGCGGCTTGTGGAGCGGAGGCATCATTGGGCCATATTTCTTTGAAAATGAGAACGTCGCAACCTTTACGGTTAATGGAGACACCTATTGCACCATGATAACCGATTTTTTTGTGCCCGCTCTTTATGATATTGATGTGAACGATGTTTGGTTTCAACAGGATGGTGCAACTTACCACACATCTCATGCTAAAATCGATTTATTGCGTCAAACGTTTAATGGCCGGTTAACTAGCGGAAATGGTGGTGTTATTTGGCCGCCCAGAAGCTGCGATTTGACAGCGTTGAACTATTTACTGTGTGCCGCCGTTAAAGACAAGTTTTATGCCGACAAACCATAGACCATTTGAAGGACAAAATACGTGATGTCATTGCCGAAATACGAAAATTAATGCCATCGAATGGGGTATTGTGAGCAGCGCCACGGCATATAGAATAATATTTCACTTCTAACCGACACAGTTGTACTTCACAACAAAAAACAAATGTTGCAAACCGTTTTTTATTATATTTTTAAATTTAAACTTTTGAATAGTCAGTAGCAGATGCAACTTGAGCGACACCGTATCATCATCTATGAATGTGTCTTTTGTGCACAGAGACATGTCGCCTTAGGAACCATAGCGAAATTGATAGAAAAATGAGCGTTCAGCATTGTGGAAAGCAGGTGGTCTAACATTACTACTTGTAGTATTACTACTTGTAGTATTATCAGACAATTGAGCATTTGAAGGCAAACATTCGCGATGCCATTGCCGAGATACAAGCACATAGACTCGAAAAAGATCCGAAAAATTGGTTCGATAGAATATGAAAAGAAAATGCAATATGTTGTCCATTTAATTAAAGTCTTACGTTAATTATGGGACACCCTTACATACATAGACACATGTTTTTCACTAGATTAAGATTTTTTATACATCAAATTAATCACACAACTTGTTAAGAAGAGCTTTATCAACAAAACCCAAAATAATGAATAACTAATTAACAAAATCTGGAAAACATTTTAAGCATATTCCCCTCTCCGGTGAATAACATCAAAAGTACAACAAAAATCATAATTAAATTAGCCGTTAATGTATTCACAGAAATAAGTTCAGATCTAAGAAAGATACTTTTCTTTAATTTTTATAAATCTGGAATAAAAAGAAATAAAATGAAAGAAAATAGAATGGTTGGAGGAAATACTTTTGTTGAATGCTACTAAACTAACAAAAGAAATCTTAAAAAAGTGTAAATCCAACGCAATTTCGGAGAGAGACAAGAACTTGAATCAATTGCGGCGCTTGTTATAAGTAAAAGGTGATTATTTGTTACCAGAATTGAATTGATACTCCTCAACTAACAACATTAATATCCAGCTAGAATTTACCTCAGCCAAGATACTTTTATTATTTATTTTTTGTTGCTATTAAATCATAAAAATATACAAAAACAAAAAAACAAAAAAAATATATAAATTTTGCATCAAAAAATCTAATAAATCTTTTATACCTTTTCATATCACAACTACCGCATGATTTATGTGCGCATCTCTTTATCAAATTTCATACAATTTCATGTCCTTTTTTCATATTTTCTTTTCTATATTTTGCTTTGATAGGGAGTGCAAAACCAGGAGTATTTAAATTTATGTTTGTGTTGACGTTTGTTTTTGATATTTTCTCTTCTCTTTATCGTTATAAATTTCGTTTGTTTTTTTTTTTTTAATATTTATTTTATCCAAAATATATATAATTTTGCTCAATATACTTTCGTAGTGAATAGTACGTACCTTTTATGGTTGTTTAACTTTTATGTTCGTGTTTATACTTCAAATGCCATCAAACCATAGCCAATCCCCTTCATTAGAAATTATTTTGTAAAGAATCGTTTCCTTTTTTTATATGAATATTTCATTTTGATTTTCAAAACAAGCAGACTTTTCTGCGTCCATGTCCAGCCACAGAATGATAGATAATATTGAGTTAATACAGTCGAAAAAATTTGTTAGTCATAGCGACTTTGAACAACGCTGGGAATCTGGGCCTGCGATCGACTTACAGAAAACGCCGATTTTGCCAAAAAAAACTCATCTTTTCAGATGAAGCTCATTTTGATCTTGGCTGGTATGCAAACAAGCAAAATTATAAAACCCGCACGTATACATTGAAAAGCCGATACACCCAAGACGAGTCACTGTTTGGTGCGGATTTTGGTCCAGAAGCATAGTTGGGCCATTTTTCTTCGAAAATGAGCAAGGAGTGTCCGTCACAGTTAATGGCGATCGTTATCGGGCCATGTTGAACGAATTTTTGTTCACAAAAATTGAAGAGGAGGATATTAGCAACATTTGGTTTCAACAGGACAGCGCTGCGTGCCACACAGCCGAAGCTACACTCGATGTTTTGCGCCTGGTTTTTGAAGATCGCATTATCAGCCGCAGAGCTGATGTCGTTTGTCCACCTCGGAGCTGCGATTTGACACCGTTGGACTATTATATGTGGGGTGCCGTCAAAGATGTAATACTTATCTTTGAGACAATTGACGCTTTAAAGGACAATATTCGTGAAGCCATTGGTAAAATACAGCTGCACACAATCGATAATGTGCTTAAAAATAGGACCGATCGTGTAGGCTACTGCATGGCTAGCCGAGGCAGCCATTTGAAAATTATATTCCATTATTAACCGGAAGGATTGTACTTTCAAATAAAAAAAAATTTTTTGAGAAAATATTCAATAGTTTTTTTATAGCATTTTCAGAAAAAAAAGAATTATTTGGCGGACCATTTAAAAATCAATAAGTCAATAAATTTGAACCATTTGAGCCTTGATTTCGTGTACTAACTTTAACAAAAAGTTTCCGGAATAACCCCCGTGTGGCGGTCTCCTTATTGCGATTTGATTTTTTTTTTTTTTTTTTTTTTTTTTTTGTTAAGTTAGTACATCTGTTTTTGATATTCCCGCTAAATCTTAGCGTCATAGCTTGACATCTGCAAAAGCTACGTAGCCAAGAGTACATCTGTCTCTATGTGGGTTGGTAAATTTTTACAATTTTATAAACGGCTGCTAAAACGCATTCCCCGTACTCGATTGAACAGAAAAAAGTCACAGGGAGCCAAATCAGGTAAATTCGATGGCTGTTGGATGGTTTTTTTTGTATTTTTCGTCAAAAAATTTCGATTAGTCATGGCACTGTGCTACAGTGCGTTATCATGGTGCAACATTCATGACTTTTCTGCCCACAATTCTGGTCCCCTTCAGCGAATTGCTTTACGCAAACGTCTTATAAGTCCAAATAACACTCTGTGTTTACTATCTGGCTTTCTGGCAAAAATTTATGATGCAATCCATGAAAACCGTGAGTAATGCCTACTTTTTTGACTGAATATGGTCTCGGCTCATTTGGTGAACTCCATTTACTTCTCTCATATCTGGATTAAGTGTCATACTCATAAACCTACGTCTCGTCTCCATTAATGATCCTTTTGATGAATGTAGTATCGGATTTAGCCTCTCAAATCATGACTTTTGCAACCACAACTCGGTCCCTTTTTTGCATTAAAATTGAGGTCCTTTGGCACTAACTTTGTTGCTAAATGACGAAAACCCAAATAATTAACTAAAAAGCCTTGCACGGATCCATAGGCAATTTTCAACCCCTCCGCTATTCTCTGGTGGTTAATTTGCGGTTATTGACTAAAATTTCTTTTACTTTAACAATGTTATCGTTGGTTTTCGATATCGATGGTCTGCCACTATGTTCATCATCTTCGAATGACTTACGACAACTTCTGAACCACTCGTGCCACTGGTAAACTACCGTTTTGTTTAGAGAATCGTTGACGAAACACTTTTCCAACATTTCCAACGTTCGCGCACCATTAATTTAAAGTTTAATACAAGTTCGTTGTTGCAAATTTAAATTCGTTTCTTTCTTTGCAAATGCTAAGCTATGGCGCTGATATTTAGCGGGAATATCAACAACAGATGTACTAACTTAACAAACAAAAAAAAAAAACTTAAATCGGAACGATGGGATCGCCTCAAGAGGGTTATTCCGGGAACTTTTTGAACAAATTAGTATATAATTCCGCACAAAATTTCCGTTCTATTAAGTTTTACTTCTGTTATTTATTGAAATTCAAACTTAACTATTTTTATTTTCCGAGTGTATGTGTTGTAGTACAAGTATTCGAAAAAAAAACAGAAAAACTACCTTAATGTGTGTGTTTACATGTATTTACAATAAGCAGACCCTGTAATAAACATGGACTTCAATATGGGACTAACAGTTTAAGTTGTTTGTGGTGGGGGGTTATAAACTTTATGCAGGACTCAAATGGATTTCTATGAAATTTTTACTGCTAAAAAAGATGTGTAGACAACAACAACAACAACAACAGGAGAAAAAATTATGATTTTCATGATTTTGTGTTACGTGAGTTTTCATGTGGAAAAGATGAAACATCATCAGTATCGTAACGTATCGTTATATATCGTATCGTTAATATATATACATATTGTAACGTTGTATTTCTCATATTGTTATTATAGTTGCTGTTGTAGAGGCAAATATATATTAAAAAGCACAACAACATGTTGTTGTTGTTGTTGTAAACGTTGTGGTATGGCAAATTCCTATGAGTTTAGGACGAATAACAACACATCAACAACTCGGATGTCCTTTCACAGGATAGCTTTTCCTTGTAAAATTTTATAGACAATGTGTTAGTGTGTGTTTTGGTATTGTCGTCATCACCATAATCATAGTTTTGCAGTTTACTCCTGTGATTTTACCTCTGTTTTGTGGCGCCCGTCTGTCAGGCGCCAATTTCTACGTTGTTGTGTTTCATTTCTTACCATATTTTGTTTTAATTTTTTTTTCTTTTTTGCTCTTCCTTTAGTATTTGGTTTGGCTTTTATTTCTTCATCTTTGCTGCCGTTTTTAATAGAAAAAAATGTTTCATTCTTCGTCTTTTGTATGTCGCTTAAAAGGTGTAATGGAATGGGTAGAAAGCAATTTCTTCTGAATAGATGTGAATGAAGAAAACCAACTTTTTTTAATTTAGTGTTTTTGTTATTATTGTTGTACATCATATCATGTTGTTTAATGTTTTGTATTTAAACCAAAAAAAAGTGTTATTTGTTTTATTTACTTTTTCACCACTTCCACTACCACCACCACCAACTACTTTGAATGACAACACATTTTAAGCACAACTTATTGCCACATTATTTAAGACTCTCTCGATTCTATGCCTTTTGTTTTATTTTATTTTTTTTAATAAATTTTTTTCATATGCCAATGCAGGGATAGGATTACATACAAGAGAAACGAAAGCTTTAAGTTTAGTCCATATTTTAATATAAACTAGAGTATATAGCGGCTGACACAGTTAGGGCTAACCTAGCCTCATATGAATGAAATAATTATCATCAGCATCCATAAGAAAACGACAGCCAGAAAACAAAGCAGGAAGATCATTATGAAATAACAAGGACAAAAGCTGAGCCAAATGGCTACCCTGCGACAGTCCGGAAGAAACATAAACGGTCTTGGACAATACATTCTGAAACAAAACTTTCTGAGTCCTAAAAGAAGAAGTCGATCAGGAATACCAAGCACTGCTAATTTATGCAGCAACATCCCATGATCAACTCTATCAAAAGCCTTACTAAAATCGATATAAATTACATCAGTACGAGTACCAGCGACAAAACACCTTAAAATCTTCGTAGTAAATTCAAGAAGATTAGTTACTCTAGACCAATGGTGTTCATTTCATAGAACAATTGTTTAATTCACACGTATTCTCATGTTCTTGCTTTAGTCGTTAATGAGACATCGACGAAAGCACATGTGCGGAGGATGTGCGCATATTGTTTTAGGTACAGAAAAATAATTTTAAAAAGTTCTTACGATCTTGCTTTTAGTTGTCACTGAAACAGCGACAAATACATACATATGTGCGGCGGATGCTTGTTGATTTTTTTTTTGTAATTTTTTTCAAACATCAACTTTACTTCTCTAAAAGAGAGTAATTTTCATGTTCTCACTAATACAGCTATTTTTGCACATGCTTGCTGTAGACCCACCCTATAAGAAACATGCTGAGAGAGTGACATTATAGATCTCGTCTGAAAAGAGATATAATCTGACACTAACGTCTCCATTAGCTTAGGAATAGGACTTAACTTGGTAACACCCCTATAATTTAATATATTCAATCTACTCCCGAGCTATGCAAAGGAGTAATAAACGACCCTTTCCCAATAAGAGGAAAATGAATTATATCCAATAGTTTATTAAAGATAAACGTCAAGCACCTCAAGACAGATGTTAAAATTCTATCAGGCCGTACCAAGTGTGTAGATTTTAGCTTAGATAGACTCAAGAACAGATTCAATACCAAATTTTTGAATATTAGAAATTGACACACTTCCCAGGGAATATGGATACGAAAAATTACCCCCCCGAATCCTTGACAAAGTACAATTTTCTATATATAGACTGAAAGAAGTCAGCAAACATATTAAGATAATCAGATGATGATTTCACAACATAATTCATTTCAGTAGGAAACGTAGATAATTTGCGTTTAATATAGGGTTGACAAAACCCGGGTTAAAAAAATCCAGCCAAACGGTTTTCATTGGGTTTTTTAAGGATTTTTTGGGTTTTATAAGTGCTTCCTAATTCGTGCTTTAAAGTGCTTCGTTCAATTCGACAATATTTTTTATTTGTTAATAAAATCACGTTGTTTTAGTATTTATAAGGCAATTTTACACTCTTGGTTGGATCAGGGAGGCTAAAGCTGACAAAGACGTGATTGAGTTATTCTTTTGCATGACAGAACACGGCCTCACGTCGCAAAAGTTGTCAAACGATTGTCAAAAACGCCAAAATGCTGCACCCATCGTAGTAACCGCATATTGATTCCCCTGACTATTGGCTGTTTCACGGATATAATATATTTTACCATTATACCGAATCACTTATTTTCAAGAAATGTAAAATCAGCTTCAAAGCTAGATCGCCTCAAAAGATGATAAGTTTTTCTGAAATGGGATTCGGAAGTTGGCTCAGCGGTGGGGAAAGGATGTTAATTATACTTATTTTTGTTGTAAGTACACTACGAAAACATTTAAGTAAAAACCCACCCGGGTTTTTCTAAACATAATACTCAATAAAATCCGGGTGGGTTTAATTGGGTTACCCAATGGGTTGCCAACCCTGGTTTAATACGAACAAAGTGATAGAAGGACCTCGGATTAGCAGAAAAATTCGAACTGACCCTAACCATGTACTCCATATAACAAATATGAATCTACTAAATTCAGCACGAGCTCTTGACCCCTACTTTGCAAACCTGGAGGCTCAGAACGATCCGAACCCCGTAAAATGTATCTATAATCGTATCGAGAGAACAAGAGTCATATCTCTGTGAGCTGAGCAAAGACGACCAATCAACAGAAGAGAGTAGTGAATTCAAACGACCAAAATCAGATTGACGCCCCATATAAAAATAATTTATTCTACACCGTTGCCAATTTGATTTGTAATGCATTGATCGGATTCAACACCCATCTTTGATTATAATGTCATTTCAAAACAATAAAATGTGTATTATTGGGAAGTCTATCACACTGGATGCGTTTTAAATGAAAATCATTGCTTGATCACATTGCTTTTTAAACAATTTCCATAATAAAAGAAATTATCTCCTCCAATCAAATTAATTTCCCCAAAATGTAGAACATCATCATCAATCATTGTTAAGAACAGCATTTGATTTTTACGCCTTCAAATTAAAATTTATTGCATTCAGATGAAAAGCATCCCGAAAAAACACCCTAAATTGTAAAAGTGTGGGAACAAAAGAAACTAAGAAAACTTTTCATAGCAAGTGATCTTTCAAATGATCTTGTTTAGAGACAATTGTTGCCGTAACAAAGCGGAAAAGTGACATATCTTTCTTCAAATCACATGTGTATCAAATATTTAGAAATTCAAACACATGTTATGAAGGAATTTCCAATAAAGAAACACAAACTGTTTTATTTTAAGACAGAAGAAATACAATTTAAATAATTAAACGTTTAAAAGGAGGAGAAGTTAAAATAAAGATTTCAAGATCTAAAAATTGGCAAATACCTCACCATGACGATTTACTTTCGATTTGTGTACAGTCCTTGGTTCTGGATATTTATCGAAATTCGATATATCTTCGATATTGGCAATGTGTGGTACATAGGGAGCAGCAATTTCTTGATTCAATAGCGAATACCAATCAACATTTTTAAACCAGGCGTGATCCTTGATATCCTTAACGCCATTAATCAAGTTACCAAATCTAAGAAATTGAATTTGTAATTGTTTTTTGGAATTTTAAAAGCGATGAATACCTCTTTGACAAATCCACTTGCAGTAAATGATCAATTAAATCCTTAAGGGGAGAACTAAAATAGCTGGGCATTTTATATTCACCCTCGCATATTTTCGTATACATGACCATAACATCTCGATTGTGAGGCGAAAAGGGAGAGCTGCCCGCCACAAACTCGTAAATCAATATACCATAGGACCACCAATCAACACTGCTACCATAGGGTTTCGATTGTATTATTTCAGGGGCCAAATACTCGGGTGTACCACACAAAGTGAGTGTACGGGTTTCAACTTTCTAAGAGACAACAAACATACGAAAACAGTAAAAGTTTCTGTACCTGCCTGTGTATACCAACCAATAAGTGTTATGGGAGCAAGTTGCTTAACTTACTTTGGTAAAGCCGAAATCGGTTATTTTAATATAACCATTACAATCGATTAAAATATTTTCCGGTTTCAAATCCCTGTATAATAACTGCATCTTATGCAGATACTCCAGACCCATAAATACTTGAGCTGCATAGAAACGTGCCTGTTTTTCATTAAATTTACGAACTCTACGAATTTATACAGATTGATAAGAGATTTCATTTTAGTACTGAATTTGGCACAAGCTGTCTTCAACACTTACTTTCGATGATACGTAAAGAGCTCGCCACCATTAACAAAAGGCAAACCCAAATACAAATAGTCGAAGTCCTTTGCTGAAAATTCCAAATTTATAAGAAATGGAAAACGCATAGACGCCAATGCACGTTTCTCATTATGAACATGTTGCACCTGTTTGGTCTTAACGATTTGATCTTTGACTAGAATTTTGACAGCATAATAGTTTTCAGTGTTATGCTGTTTGCATAATACCTATAGTATACAAAGAAAAAATAGACCATATGACAGCTGTTATTTACTCTTTTTATCTTAAGCAAATACCACACGTCCAAAGGAGCCAGTACCCAAAGTAGCCAATTGATCATACTCATCAAGACCATTATCCGGTGAAGATTTTGGATTATCCCATAGCTTTTGGAAATCTTCACTTAACTTTATCAGCAGATCACTGTAATCAATAGTGGAACTAAAATATGAGTTTGATGGTCCCTTTACGGATACTATAAACAGAAGTGTATAAAAAAAAGAGTTGAATAAAGGTAATCGTATATCCATCATCTAATACTCACTCTTTTCTACAATACTTCCCGAACGTGACAAAGTTTTGGTCTTACTAGGCCTCAGATCCAACGTAGTCTTAATACTTTTCTTTTTCGGCTCGACACTAACTCGCTGTCTGCGAAGAGAAAAGAAGAATGAAAAGCAATTTTTAAATTTAAATTTTATTTCAAAATTACTTACGATTTCATTTTAGAAAATAATTAGGCTAAGAATCCAATTCCTTTAAAAAAAAATTTTTTCGAAGTATTTGAAAAACTTACGCTTCTAAAATATTTTTGACATGTACATACACATACATAGACTTTGAAAGTCTAGCAGAAACCAGACATTTAAAAGAGTTATATGATTGCTACTTATTACCAACAGATGACGTTGTTGATGGTGGTGGTGATATATGAAGTCAATACTTATCTTTATGTATAAAAATCAATGTTTGTTTGTTTATTTGTTTGTATGTATATATGCGTGTTTGAAGTCTATTTCTTGAAATTTTTGCAGTAGCTCTTTGTATGTCTGGAAGGAGCTATAGGCAATATAAATTTCAAAAATTCAAGCTGGGTGATGCCACGCCCATGCAAAGTTTATATTTACTTCTCTATATCTTCAAAATGGTAAGAGAAAAAGTCTTTAAATTTGGCCAAAATAGATATTTAGTCAATGCAAATCATCGGTCAAAAAGTGAGCGGAATTGGACAAATGGGCGTGGTAGCTCCCATACACACTAAATGTTAATTACTGTACATCTTGAGAACGGTTAAAGCATAAGCTTATGAGTTTGGTCTAAAAGTGTTCATAGTCAATTCAAACCATCAGACAAAAAACGGGCGTAATTGGACAAGTGGGCGTAGAGCATATATTGAGAATGGTAATAGTAGAAGTTTTAAATTACGTTCAAACAACATCGTGAACAATGCACCGCATCAGTCTGTAACACGGCGAGATTGGCTAAGTGGGCGTGGCACCCTCCATTCATACTAAATATTGGATTTTGTATATGTGGAGAGCGACAACGATTAAAGGTTTGTTACCTATCCTCATCAGCCAAGAAGCGGGAATTGCTGAAATCACGCTCTATAAAAGCTGTCTAAGTATATGCTACGTATACTATATAAAAATAAATGTGTGTTTGTTTGAAAACTGTATACAGCCAAAAAGCAGAATCTACAGTGTCTTTCTGGAAGGAAAAAATGATTTGATTTTGACCGGAATGGAAAAGATAGCATTTAAGCAAATAATTGAGATGGTGGTAGCGAAGCACAGCGGGTTTTATCTAGTAATTTATTACTGTATGTACATATGTGTGTTTGAAGTCTATAGACGGCTAAAGCGCTGAATCGATGTTCTTGAAATTATCACTGTATCATCCTATATGCCTGGAAGGAGGCTACTTTTTTTCGGTAGGGTCAGGGGATCAGAGGTACTAAATCTTTGCCCAATTACTTCTGTATGAAACTGATTTATTGGAAAAAATGTAAGGCGAATATAATCAGGGGGAGAGGTATACCCCATACAAAGCAAATTATAATTATCGTTTACCTAAAAAACTATTATAGCGACAGTCTTCAAATTGTTTTCCTTTTTCATGTTTCTATGAAACTAATTTACTGAAATAAATAAAGTATAGATATAATGAGGGGGGGAGGTAGCCCCATTTAAAGCAAATATTAATTTTCAAATACTATTAAACTGATTGTAAAAAAAATTTATCCCAAACCCTGTTCAAAAAAGGCCAATTGAAAAATTCTGGGCGGTATAGGATTAGGGGGCAATTAAGCCCTACAGAACGCAAATATTAATTATAGACGATGTGATTTTATTATTAACTATAGAGTACCTTAAATATCTGGATTTCGACCGGAATGGTACAAAATGTGGAAAAGGGCTAAAAATGTAAGATAACTAAGGTAACATTTAGGATAATAATTAAGAGGGGGCTCGCGAAAGCACGCCAGGCTTTATCTAGTTTTTTATAAAACATATAAAATGAATTATTTTAAGTCAACATCTTTTTGTCCCTTCCTATTGAAATAAAAAACATATGTGCCAACGTTTTTTCAAATTCTCTAACCACTTCTTAGAGCTCTTTTCAGAATAACCTTGGACATTTACTGCAACGAAAAACCCACAAAGTGTTTTACCATTCTCTTCACTATTTTAGTATTGCATCTCTTAAACTGGAGTATCCCAAGCGGATATAGACTTAGAAGGTAGTGCATACTATGAAAAACGAACATAAAAAGAAAAAATATGTCAAGCGCCTATTGGAGTATCAAGGTTAAAATGCTCAGCCCCATTATGAAACTAGAGCATCCCTAAAAGCTACATTTCGTAAAATGGTAATTTTATTACATTATTATTTGTACATATATTTAAACAATGTCTAAAGAAAGATAGGCTAAATTAGTACAAGTTCTATTGGATTGTGTCAAGCCACCTTGATAATGCCATACTTAATTTGTATTATTAAGAGTGTAACACTTGCGTATTGAACGGTGCTACCGTACCGATTTTGGTTGTTACAATTAAAATTAATACCATGTTCAGACATAGATTTTAATTGAGTCAATTAATTTTTAAATTGAACTATCAAATTTGCTGTTCACATATAGCGCAATTAAGTTGACTTAAGTAGCATTTGACAGCTGAAAATTCTAAGACAGATTTTGTTCGAGAAATGTTTAATTTATGATTTTGAAACAAGATAATAAAACAAATAATAAAACTTGGACTTTAAAAAGGGTTTTTAGTGTGCGAAATCCGCATTCATGCAACAACAAGAACTTTTTCGTTTGAATTTTGTTGTTCTGCTAAGAAAAAAAAATAAACGTTATAAGTCAAGTGCCGTTTTTTATTTGTTTTAAATAACAAAACCTCTTTATATAGAAAATATTTCTTAATATTTATTTTATTAAAAATCATTAGTTTTAAAAATGCTATTTGATAATTTTTATGAATACGAATTTTCCATAGTGTATATAGTTGTCAGTTATCACTGAACACGCATCATACGGAGTTGCCACTCTTCATTCTACATACTTTACACAGGTTTGAATTGTAAATTTATTTCAATTAATAATGCAATTAATTACCAGTTGAGATATTTATTACTTGTGCTATTGTATGGTAAATTGAGCTCAATTAAGGCCTTAACTGGCAATTAAATCTTATATGTCAACATGAAAATTTTTTTGAAAATGCTATAAAAAAAACTACTAAATATTTTCTCAAATTTCTTTTTTTATTTGAAAGTACAATCCTTCCGGTTAATAATGGAAAATAATTTCATTCAAATGGCTGCCTCGGCTGGCCATGCAATAGCCTACACAATCGGTCAAATTTTTAAGCACATTATGGCTTGTGTGTAGCTGTATTTCACCAATGGCTTCACGAATATTGTCCTTTAAGGCGTCAATTGTCTCTGGCTTGTTGGCGTAATACTTATCTTGGACGGCACCCCACAAATAATAGTCCAACAGTGTCAAATCGCAGCACCGAGGTGGTCAAACCACATCAGCTCTGCGGCTGATAATGCGATCTTCAAAAACAGGGCGCAAAACATCGAGTGTAGCTTCGGCTGTGTGGCACGTAGCGCCGTTCTGTTGAAACCAAATGTTGCTAATATCTTCCTCTTCAATTTTTGTGAACAAAAATTCGTTTAACATGGCCCAATAACGATCGTCATTGACTGTAACGGCCACTCCTTTCACTCGCTCATTTTCGAAGAAAAATGGCCCAATTAGGTCTCTGGACCAAAATCCCCGCCAAATGTAACAGCTCCCATTCATACTTAATGTGGAATTTTGCATGTGTGAAAAATGGTAACAGTTTAGGCTTCGTTATCTATCTCCGTCAGTCAAAAAGAAGAAGAGATTGAATAAGCGGTTTTTGCACAAAGCACATCGGGTAAGAGCTATTTATATATGTAGTAGGGCAATCGATTATTAGACTTTTTTCAAAAACCGGTTTACGAAAAATTCGTAAAGTAGCACTTTTAAGATAACCGGTTTTCGGTTAATAATAATTCAAATAACCGGTTAACCGGTTCTTTAAATTAAATAAAATTCTTGTTAATTCTTGAAGTACAGAGCTCGACCAAGTCGTTTTAAAAATAAGCAGAAGCTAACGGAAAGCTTAATATGAAAGTGGCAATCAATACTAACAATAATTCTAACAAATCTCATAAAAACTATGCCAAAATTGTGTGCGAAGGCCATAAAAACAAGGTTTATTACACAAGGTACTGGAAAATACTTAAATTATGAACAGGAATTAATTTAGTTTTTGTTTTTGTATTGCTTGGTAGAGAATGGAATTAAGGGTTTGTTATTATAGTTGTAATATAGATGCCGAAGATAACAAAAATAAAATGTTTTACTTTGAATAAATCTGTTAAGAATATACGAGTCCTTAATTGCCTCGACAAGAAAATTCGCTTAGAATTCGAGAAGCACTGTATGTAAATTTATGCACCAAGTATTTAATAGTATATGTGTAACTGTGGTATGGTAATTAAGAACCCACCTTCCAACCAAGAAGTTGTCGGTTCAACCCAGTCCACACCATCAAAAAACCCGTTAAAACCGGTCGAATAATAACTAATATGTAGTCTTATCTACATACCTTCTGTAATGGTGCGTTATTTCCGTATAAAATGTATGCATTCCTTTAAATTTTTCTTATGATAAATACATTTTATAGGTATACAACACAAAGGCTCCCAGCAACGCGAGAAGGCTTACTGTAGCATAATATAGAAAAGAAATTTTGTTTCAATTTTTAAAACAATTTCTCACAATTCCTTTCCCATTTGCTGACTAGTTTATCAACAGTAATGGATATTTTATGATTGACTTCCTTGTGGTCTTGTGTCACAAATTGCTTAACAATATGCTGATCGTTTGCTGTAACAAAAATACACCCTGAAAAGGTGTTGTCTCTTCTAAATTTGATTTTCAACAGACATTAAGAGCAATCGAAAAAAATATATATTTTCCATCACTAGGACACAAACAGGAAATTATGGACAAAAAATAAATAAATGAAATGCATCATGTGGTAGATTAATTGATTTTTAATGGTCATCGAAAAAAAAAAAGTTGATAAAAGTTGCCTTTTCCTTCGTTTTTTTTTTTTAGAGAAATAAACCGATTTTTAATATTTGACATTTGGCCATTGTTTTTACAGTATTTTTTTTTTCATTTCTGTTTAACAGCATCCCTGCAGACAACTTAGTAACAAATGTTTCTACGTCAATACTCTTTTTCTAGTTAAAATGTCGACAATTTTCCTTTAAGATACGTTAGGATATGTTAGAGCAAGTCGGCGTGGTCTAGTGGTTAGAGCGCACGCATAACAGCACAAACGACTCAGTTTCGAGCGTCAGCAGAGGATAAAGAAGAATTTAATTGTTGTTTCGAATGTTCAATAAAGAGGCTTCAACATCCCTCTAGACAATTCCATCTAAAAAATAAAGAAGAAGCCATCCTGCTCTTCCCGCATACCTCTGGCGATGATCAGGAAAACACGCCACCTACTGGGAAAAAAAATTACAATGCCAAAGTAAAAATCACCACCAATTATCAAGGATCTTCACCACTACGCAAAATCACATGGAGGAAGCTACAGTGGATTAATCAACTACTTAGTTTGAAAGCTCAAATTGATTGAAAGCAACTGAAACAAAGCAATGAATGTTGTGTGAAAAGCCAATATGCTCCCTAGAGGAGCAAAAAAAAATATATTTTAGAGACAACAGTACGTCTCAAAAGGGTCACTAAAATGCACTGAAACTTTCGTTTAAATATCTTAATATGATCGCAAAAGAACTACACTCTCAATAGTGCTAAAGTCTACTGGTGGATTTTCAATGACCAACTAATGTTAAATGTCAGTAGATGATTACGTTAGCTGGGGTATAACTGGTCAGTAGTACTACCGACAATGTCGCTAGTAAAGCATTAATTAATAATTCACTATTGCGATTTTCTGCAGGGATATGTAAATACAGGAAACCATTTAACATTTTAAATCTGCAATTGTTGTTGTTGTTGTTTGAAATGAAAACTATTTTGATAATAAATTTTTTTATTTTATGTATGACCACCACAATTTTATGATCGAATTATTCACTTAAAAATTGTCTCACCAATACTTTTCTATATGCAACAAAGATGGATGGACATCATGCCGATAACACACAAACACACACAGCAAGTAATAAAATTGCATTAGAAATATTTGAGGGAGTATTTGTCGATATGAAATTGTCTCAGTAGATATTATTTGGGTGGTTCTAAATTTTACAGTAGATTTTTGCCTTTTTTGTTGTTTTATTGCCCACAAACCAGAAGATATAAAAACTGGCAGTAATAAATCGAAATACGTATTTTGTGACAATAATAATTGAAATTTTTGAGTTAATAGTTGCCACTACAAAATTGGTTTAAAAATACTTTCTTTAGCATGTTTTTATTTTTGAGAGCAGAGGTAATAAAAATTCGAATGAATTTTGCTTTTAATGCAACATTTTATCGAGATTTGCAAGGACCCTTTTTATAGCACGAGCTCGAAAGAATATTCTAGGCATAGTTACTGATACTCTTTCAAGTTCTGGCAGTGGTTAAACGCTCTCCGGCAAGTGAGAATTACTTGCAAACATTTCGGCCAAAAGGTTTGCCTTTTCAACCGGGTTCGAGAATGTGTGGTCTTTTTTTATAAGAGCAGGAACCGAACTAGCGTTGTTCCTAAGCCTTTTAACGAATGACCAAAAGTTTTTACTTCCCCGCCGAAAAGTAAGAACTTTAGCACGAAGGCGCTGCTCGTATAAAGCCTTTTCGCGTCTAAGTACTGCGGCATATGAAGATCTCGCCTGTTTGCGAAGCAAATCAGTATGGGCACATTTGTTATTGTGCCAATTCCTGAATGCTTCCTCTCTGGATCTGACTGCCAATTTACACGTCAGATTAAACCAAGATTTGTTTCTGAAACCAAATTTCAATCGAAGCAATGGGTGGAAGCTGGTGGAAGTGCTCCGAAGAAGGCGAAGACAGCGAAATCGGCTGGCAAGGTTATGGCCACTGTATTTTGGGATGCACACGGAATATTGCTCATCGATTATCTTGAAAAAGGATCCACAATCACAGGAGAGTATTATCGTGCATTATTTGATCAATTGGTTGATGCAAAACGACCACATTTAAACAAGAAAAAAGTGCTCTTTCTTCAAGACAAGGCACCGGTTCACACAGCAACTATGCGTATTTTGAGGAGTCCCCAAAATCGTATTATTCGCAAAGCACCTATAGCAACGTTTGATCTCCTATCTAAATCTCACCCAGCAACTTGTTATACCGATGAGAATGCGCTCCGTCTTTAGCACCTTATTCTCCCCGTCAACTGGAAGCGAAACAAAAGCTCGTCTCTGCTCGCGGTGGTTTATGGCGGTCCTGTGGACACTTATATCCTGTACGGGTACACCCGTGGCCCTGTTCATGGCCTCTTGAATCTCCTTAGTCGTACATAGGGCATCCAGTCTCTCCACCGTCGTTTTGGGTTTAAGTCCCTCAACTACTGCGGCTGCCTTCAGCGAGCTTCTAATCGCCTCGCAAAATTTTCCTTTTCACAGCACTTTCCGATAACAAAGAGAATTGTTCCAGTCTTAGTCTTGCTAATGATCGCACTGCGACGTTTGTTGCCTCTGGCCTCACTTTTGCTCTTAGGTTTGTAAGTACTTCCGCGTAGCTATATCCGCTAGGCGGTTTTACCAACACAGCCTCAGGCTTGTTCTTCGGTTTTCTTGGTATCCTCTTTTGATTCCTTTTCCTCTTTCTCCTTTTTAGATGGTATAAAAAAGTTGGAAAATCGTCTTAATAAGTGCATTGAGCTAAAAGGAGAGAAATGAATGGTTTTTGAAAAAAAAATGTTTTGTTTTTTTTCTTACTTAGGTAGCTTCAATATCAATCCGCTCTTCGTATATACTCTTATAAATATTGAATATTTTGCAGGCACTCTCTGCACTTTATGAGGGCAACCTACTTTAAGTAATACAAAAAAATTTAAATTTCAAAACTTCAATTTCAACTTCAATTTAAGGCGAAATTTTTTTTTTTTTTTTGATTAGAATATCCAACTCATTAATTTTTACTAATTCACGGGGCAAAAAATTAATTACTTACAATTTTGTTGATTGACTCTTAAAATGTTGTATGGAGAATTATATAATTGGGTTCATAATTGGAGGTTTAAAAAGAATTACTAAAAAAAAAAAGTTATTGTGTCAACACGGCGTTAGCAAACTCATTTGATTTCAATTCTAATTCATTCAGAAATTATCGGAAATGCTTTATAATAATTTTCTTTTCAATCAAAATAATTGGCCTTTTTAACTCTGATTGATAGCAAAAAAAATAAATTTTTCATATGTATGTACTAGTTCAACAAAAAAAAAAAAAAAAAAAAAAATCTCCAGACTTTTGTTGTTCTTCTGTATTTTCTAAAGCGTATAGAAAATCAAAAGGTGTAACTAATCCAAATGATTTCTGTAACAAAAAAAATGTCAATGATTTTTCGTTTCATCTAAATACATACCAACAATACAGTAAATGTCGCATGACGTCAGACAGTGATAATGCAAAATGTAGAAAAAGGGGGATGGACATCCATTCAGGGGTTGGTTTATAATTCGACAACATTTTGCTTATCTCAACTTAAACACATAAAATAGCAATAACAACAACAACAACAACAACAACAACAACAATATTCACAGCTTGTTTTAGCCATAAAATGTTTGCAAAAAAAAAAACGAAACGAAACCCTTTCATACAATTTACCTTCACCGGTGTGTAACCAAGTGACTTGATCTCCCCTCTGTGTTTTAGTTGGTTTTGATCTGAATCCTGTTGTTTGATAAATTCGTTAAAACTTTAACCAGAGCAAGAAACTATAGATGGTGGTGTGGCTCAGGCATTAGTATTGATGCTCGCATTATGGTCACCCTCTCTAACCCTCAGGTTTAAAATTTTCGAAAAAAGGTGGAAATTGTTACCTTCCTGCGTGAGTGTGTGCACTGTTCTGTTGTATGAAAATTATCGTTTTCTATTATTATTACTTTCTTTTGTTGCTGTTGTTGCTGCTGTTGCTGTTGTTGTTGTATACAATGCGCATTTACAATAATTGTAATAATAAATGCGTTGATTTTGAACATCAATTGTTCAAACAGCGGGTGTTTTCAATGTTCACTTTTTTTCACTTTTAGTCGTGACACTCCATTTCCAGTAACCACCCGATATAACCCATTCCTTAACGTTTAGTTCCGTTATTACACGAATTGAAAAGGTAATTTCGATTTTTGCAAAATCCAGATCTAAAATGCGTAAATAATTTGCCAGTTTTTGCGCAATAACAATAATCTTTTCAATTTCTATTATTTCGGTTTTATTTTATAGAAATTGTCCAACATATTTATGTTTATTATTGGATTTTAAATGGCCTTTTGCTGCCTGCGTGTGGTTGATGCTGCCTATGAGAGAAAGAGTTGAAAAAGTGTGTACGAGTATACTGAGGGTGTAAATCAATAATAATTTGAAGATTAAATTGTGCAATATGTTTAAGAAATTTTAAAACGTTTCATAAAGAGATTTCAATGACTATTAGAAAAGATTTAAAATTACTTTTAAAAATATTTGTTGTCCGATTTAATGGATTTTTTTGTTTTACACAACTGAACTATATTATAAACTAAAGTAACCTTTACCCCGTTGCTGGAAACCTTTGTGTTATGTACCTATAATATGCATTCCTCATAAGAAAAACTTAAAGGAATGCTTTAAAATTAATGACTTGTATTGCCTACCAAGTCATTTAGACCAAATTCAGAAACTGTCAGTCCAAAGGTATTTAAAAATCAATAATTACTTTGTATGGGAGGTTCCACACCCACTTATTCAATTTCGCATATATTCCGACTGATGATGTGTATTGACTGCAAAGTTATTTAGACCGCATTCAGAACCTTCCACTCTTACCGTTCTAAATCTATATACAGAAATCAATAGTTAACTTGTATGGGCATTGCCACTCCCACTTATCCATCTCTGACGTGATATGGCGTTTTCTAAGATTACGCTTCAGAACATCCCACAAATGCTCTATAATATTTAGATCGAGAGATTGTGGGGGTGTTCCAGTTAGCTTTTAACATTATTTAGCAGCCTTTCGCATATCGGCTTTGAAGTACGCTTAGAATCATTATCTTAAAGCAATACTGAATTCTCACCTGGATCTAAGATTTCACAAATTAGCAGATAGCAATTCTTTAAAATTTCCACATACATAGGCCTTATCCATAATACCGTCAATGCACCTCAACTTGCCACTCCCATTTGCTGCCATACATCCCCAGACCATGACCGACCCGCCTCCACGCTTCACGGTGGCGTTAATATTCTCTGGTTTTAATGTCGTTTTAGATTTACGCCAAACTTTTGACAAACCATCACCTCCAAAACCAATAAATTTACACTCGTCGGTGAATATTACACGTTTCCTAAATGTTGGATCATTTGTGTGTACATTGTGGTACGTTTGGGTGTATTCCAAATGCCTTTTTTATGTTCACATTATAAAAGAAAATTAAATTTACCAAACGTATGAAAACTTTTGTAAGCCTGTGTATATACAGGATATTCTAGCCTAACAATATCAGCACAAGGCATCTCTGGAATCCGACTCACGAGGAACCCATGCTTAGACAAATAAAACGCAAAAAATGGAAATAGATCGGCAATACTATGAGATAAAAGCCGGACCAGATGACAAAGATGGCACCAAAGCGGCATCCGCAAGGCTCAAGGTGATACGGTGGACCAAAAGCATCTGAAGATGCACGATACTTAGAGACCTAAGCCAGTGTAACCTTACTTACGAGAGCGTAAAAACAGCAGCGGCAAGCCAAGTAAAATGGGAATGCTTTATAGAAACCATATGCTCCCAAGAGATGTGGGTGAAGGTGAATTAAAAAAAAAAAACTATTCTAAAAGTAAGTTTAGAAAAGTACTTTTAAAAAGTATCACATTTTTAAAAACTTAAACCTTAAACTTTTCTAAAAGTAGTAAGTTTAGAAAAGCACTTTGAAAAGTACTTTTCTAATTAAGGCCAGCACCTTATTTCAAAAGGAATTGTATAATCTTTAGAGTTAGACTCAGTTCATAATTTTTGGTAATTTTTACATTTCTACCTTTAAAAGTAGAAAAGTACTTTTAAAAGTAGAAAAGTACTTTTAAAAGTAGAAAAGTACTTTTAAAAGTAGAAAAGTACTTTTAAAAATTAAAGTACTTTTTAAACCTTAAATATGACAATTACCAAAAATTATGAACTGAGTCTAACTCTAAAGATTATACAATTCCTTTTGAAAAAGTTTTCTAGTAGAAAAGTACTTTTAAAAGTAGAAAAGTACTTTTAAAAGTGGAAAAGTACTTTTAAAAGTAGCAAAGTACTTTTAAAAATTAAAGTACTTTTCAAACCTTAAATATGACAATTACCGAAAATTATGAACTGAGCCTAACTCTAAAAATTATACAGTTCCCTTCGAAATAAGGTGCTGGCCTTAATTATGAATTGCCGTTAGAGGGCAACTAGTAAAGATCAAACGAATTGTGTTTCAAAATTACGATATGCAGGTTTTGAATAGACTGAATGTTTGATGTGAACGTGGATGAATTTTTAATCTCCTAAGCGAAGAAGTTTTCCGAATTACGCAGTAACTTGTACAAATCACAGATTACAAAACGGGCATGTATTAAGTCAAAATGAGCAGAAGAATTTTACGTTTTTTGAATAGAAACGTAGTAATTTTTATAAAAGAAATTTCAACGAGAAACAGAAAATCCTTATTTATGTGAAAAATTATTTTTAACAATTTAATTCCATTAAAAATTCTAAAAAGCTAAACATAAAGTACAACAACTCATGAATACTTTATTTCTAGAAAAGTGAAACAAATTTGTTGTCAAAGAATAGAGATAAATATCTTGCATTTAAGTAAATTAGTAATCGTGCAAAAACTAAACAATTGTCCAGAGCTTAAGAAACTATACTCTCGCACTCAGGGATATCCCTCACACACCATCTCTACAAACCAAATCTAAAATCCAAGGCTAAGGCTCTCAATAAGATGTGCGATTAATTTCAGTTTTTTCGTAAGAGAGTATGGTACTCATATGTTGTAAGGAAGTGAATGAGTGTATGTATGCAAGTAATACACGGAATATAAGTATGTAAGTGTAGCGTTTACAGTGCGTTATATACAAAGTTTCGCTTTTCCTTTTTGGTTGTTTTTGTTATCCATTATTGTTGTAAGATATGTTAACGACTGCAATAAATAAACGGATAATATCTGTTTTTAGGCCTTAAAATAAATGTGAACTTTTCAACTTTCTTAACTTGCCTCTGTTTCTTTTTCTCTATTGCCTGGATTTGTATTTTTTTTTTCATTTTAATCGCATATCGCATTTACAAAAGCTGAAATCTAAGCATCTTTCATAGAGATTAAGTCATACATACACGTTTTTCTATTAAATTGTTTTTCTCCATTGGTTTTTTTATTTTTGGTAAGGAACCCCTTAAACCCTGTTTATCATACCATACCCCCTACCACCTACTCATAGATATTCAACTACACTACTGACTTCTTAAAATTCATTAGTTGTATTAGTTTGTTTAGCTCTTGTAAAAATATTTCATTTACTTTCACTTTTCTTTGTCACTCATTGCCACTCGCCCCCATCCAACATATTCTGTATGTATGTGTCCGTCCCATCACTGGTTTACGCTTTTTCTATGCAAAATAATTGACGCCTCGATGAACTGTTGACACACATGACAATTTGTCTTGTAATTTCGTAACTGATATTGGCACTTACACTGGCTATGAATGCGCGTTTGTGTGGCTGTTGTTCAACATTATTTCGAAATTCATGTTTTTTGCTTCGTACGGCTTAAGTAATTGTTTATTATCTAAATGCTCTAAACTATTAAGGAGGTTGTAAATAGTTTTGACTTTTTAAATTCAAAAGAACTTTTAATTTCAATAATGATATATAAACACTGATGTTGAGTAGAATCTGAGTAACAAATAGTATAAGCCTTTCCATAAAAGATAAAAAAAAAAAAAAATCGATTGAAGATCCTAGGCTTTTTAGCAACTGTGATGTTGGCACCTTAGCTGACTGCTGACAAGTAATTTTGTAATCAAAAAACTAGCAATAGAGACCATTTTTCAAAATTTAAAAAATACTACGTCACATGATCATCACACACAATCTGACTATTAACGGCAACAATATGTTGTCACAGTGAGTGACAAATCCAATGATTAAGTGCAAAAATATTTCACCTTAACCAATATAACTTTATAGCTGCTTTTTGAGAATACCATAATGTTGAAAATTAAATGCATATTATCAAGAAAAATAATATTATTAATGAGTTCGCTTATTAATGAGTTCGTAGATTGCAATTAAAATAAAAATAAATTTAGGTTTAGTTTTTAATTAAATAATTCTTTATTAACACAGTTTTGTGTTTCACTGCTCGTAACCTTTTTACAAACAATAACAAATAATCTTAGTTACTCTCTGTTTACACCAGAGTCAGGCAAAGAGCTGCTCTTCTCTTTTGTATTAACACGTACGAAATCACACGCATAGTCAAAAATAAACAAAGAGAAGTAGAGAGAAAGCAAGTGGCCTGAGTGAGGGACTTTGAAATTACTACCACAATTGTAAAACACATTTGTATATCTTGCTTGACTCTGGTTTACACCAATGGTGTAAAACAATAACAACTTTTACACAGATCTTTCTACATTAAGATCTTCAACTCGAACATTGTCACAACTTAGGTTCAATCACAACCTCTTCAACCTGCGTTTATCAACCCTAAATTAAGTCTTTTACAGCCTGAGTACGATTACGACTCACTCCATGAGTTTACTCCAACTTAACTCTCTACACAATCTACACATAAAACACTATTACATAAAATAAACTCTTTTTCCACTGAGCTTATATCCAATAAATTGACTACTGTCCGCATAGATGTGCTTCCCGATATTTCAGGTAGATTCCATTTCTTTACATTTCTTATGCAGCGATCTGATAGTAAACATCTTGTTTGTTTCAGTGCTTATTGTGTTTTTTATTTGTTTCGTTGTATGCCTGCTTTGTTGTTGCAGTGTGTTTTTACCATTTGTAAACAAGTTGTTGTTTATGCGTCTTTTGTTTATTTTTAAGCAATCTCAACAACAGCAGTGATTCTGAAACTTGATTTTAGTAACAATATATAAAGTAAAATATCCAGAAATAATTTTTTGGAAAATTGATGATCATATGATGAAGGCTTATATGGAAAAGTTTAAGTGGCGTTGAATTAATTATTCTTCTAGAGATCGCAAGGAATGCTGCATACAAATTATTGTTGAGTCGCCTGTGTCTATGTCTTGATATTCTGCTCAAGACAATTCACTCTGACGTCCATTGGATTGGTCAAATATTTCAAGTGTCGAAAAAACAATCAAGTGACTCGGTTTATTAAAAGAGAATGAAATACTTCACTCCATCTGGCATTCTTAGTATTTATCTGGCTTAAAAGAAAATAAAATTCTTGCGAAAGAGCCGTCGTAGTGCTGTGTGTTTTGTTCTAGCGATATTGTAACAAAATGTGTGCAGACAAAGTAAATGAAATAATGCCTAGTAATGTCATACTTTACGTAACACTTGTATTTTCCATAGAGCTGATCCGTTTGTGGCTATCTGTCTAGTGTGCCGCAATACGCATTAGAAAGAGAATTCAATCTTTAGGTTGACCGCTGGTTTGCAAAATGATTTCCCTTCGAAAGTTTTGCCTGTCAATTGTGATATAAATAATATCAAATTGATTGTTCATAGGCAATACTTCCTTTACTTTACTCTTTATCACAGAACCTTCATTCCTAGCAACAGCACAATGTAATGCATGAGTGGGCCTTATCCTCTGAGTGGTGACTTCTGAAAAAAATGAAGCAGCATATTTCATCAATTGTGGTTCTTATTCTTTATTAAATCGGGATATACAAACTAGCGCTCCATATACTTATATAGCCAAGTTGATATAATGCATTTTATTTTTCGTAAAATCGTCCCATTTGCTTATTTCAATATTCGAAAAAAAAGTGAGAAGCTAATTCAAGGATATTGGGTATCGCAAACAGCCACGAATTCTATCATGATAACGTTCCCACATACACATCAGGTGTCACAAATCCTTAGTTTATCCCTAATTGTTCCGAACTTATAAAAACACTTGTACGGAGCCCAGAATCTTATGTAGTAGGACGTCTTTGCGAGGATTTGGCTAGGACAGTTCACCAAAAAAAAAAAAAAACGTCAACACTCTTGTACAGCTTAATGTGACATTATTAGATATATTGAACTCCATAGAGCCCGAAGTATGTCAAAATCTATTCTAAGAAGCTTACTGACTATGCTAGAATACAGAGCATTTTAGTAATTCAACCTTTGCTTTGTCCGTTTATGCGTTGAGCATAAAAAATGAATCATTTTTGTTTTTGTATTGAAACTTGCAGTTATTCTTGGACCAAAAGCTAAAGATACAAATCTAAAGCATTAATAAGACCCCTAAAAACCTATAAATTTATTATATTTTCTATGTTTAGAGGACTTTCCGATGAGAAAAAATTAGTCCGATTATGCATTGGAGTTACTAACTTTTATTACTTCTTAAGCTGAAGAAACCCCTAATAGAACAATGGAAAATATAGATGGGTACGCTTTATTTGCTATTAAAATTATTACCAATATAATCATGAAAAATCCATTTAAATCTCTGATTAATTGGAACTAAAAAATTTCGAATTTAAAAATTGCAACCACCCTAATGCATATGTATATCTCACGATATTAATTTTCGCCGACAATACTATAGTGGAGATGGTTGTTAACTGGGTTTTTTTTGACAGTTTTTGCTTGAATTGTTTCCTTTTTCTTGTTTTTCTTTTCTCCAAACATTTTTGTGTTTGACAAATATTAGAAAATATGTTTGATATTTTTCAGGATTATCGAGGTGTTTTACTTTAATCCACTACCAAAACAAACATTCTATTCGGTTTTCTTAAAAAATTTTATTAAACAATTACGTTAAAAGGTTCTGGTTTTTTGTTTCTCTAGCAAATGTTTTTAATTTTATTAAAATATTGCTTTCTTTACTTTATTTTTTATTACTTTTTTTAATTTTGCGATTTTATAAAATAAGCGTAATATTCAGAATAATCATTGACTAAATTATTTAAAATATCAAATATTTGTGACAAATCAAAATTTTAAAGGATATTTCATATCAATTCATACAATATTAGCCGGTGGCGTATTTAAGCGACACTGTCACTCTGATATTTCCATCTACGAATCATCGTCACAATATAAGTATCAAGTCGAAATTCGTGTGAAATTATAAAAAATATAAAATTTCATTTATGAATCCTCGTGACAATTATACGAACAAAGAGAGTTATTTATGACAATGTTATTGAATGTCACTATACTAAAGAAAACTTAATTTTAGCGACTTTGTGTGTTATGAGTCGACTTCATGTTTAAATTTAGCGACGTTGTCTATTATGAGTCTACTACACCTCCCCGTTAACGACTAAAGCACAATGATTTTTCATGATGTCGCCTGTTATGGCTCACAACTAAACATACGTCTGAATGATAAAGTCAACCTCTGTCATCTGCGACAATTTGGACAGTTACTTTAAAAGTCATGTATGACACAAAAGAAAATTTATTGTCAAGCATCGGTGGTTTATCATTGTCAGCGTTTGTCATGATAATTCACCATGTCTTTGCCACTGGATATTTTCAAGTAAGAAAATATCAAAAAATACGAAATACATATTGTTGCATTTTAACCACTTTAAAACCTTTGAGTTCTTTTTAATTGCGTCAAAATAAACACCACGTTGTTGTTATTTTAGAGTTTTTATTTTCTCACCTTATCATTTTATCTTAATACAGCAACTTATTTATTCTGCACTTAACATACGTTTCTAAAATACTTTTATTCAAGCACGATAAGCACGACCTTACTTTATACTGCAAAAAGATAAATATATCAACGTAGGCAAAACAGCCTCCATATGTACCTAACTGTCTACAGTTTGGAAGGTTCCGGAAATGTCTCAAACGCTTTCACATCCTCTATTTAGATTGTGTTACTCAAATATGGTCGAATTGGCTATGTCGTCAAATACATAAATCAGTACGGCATTACCGGGGTAACACATTCACAACCTTGACACAAATCAAGAAAATAAAATACCACAATCCAGTCCCTGATGTGGTGTATTTTCTTTTTATGCATTTTTATTTTCGTAACGATATGATTGTAGAATAAAAAATGCTCTCTTCGATTTATTCCCTCAAATCACCATCTTATTTGTTACCTCAGCTTCATGGCTCTTTAGTCATATAGAAATTTACAGCGATTTTTCTGCCGAAATGATGTTGATGCTCATATATCGGCCAATACTAATTCGATTGTTTGAAAGATGGCATCCTGCGTAGCATTGTAGTAAACACAATTCATTATTTAGTCATTTGTGCAACAAGTTCTATTAAAAATATTGTTACGTTTTAACTTTTTTAAAACGTTTTCTAAATTATGTAGAATAAAATAATGCAGCGAATTTCTTGTTTTATGAAGTCCTTTGACTTAATTTAACTTTGTACAGTAACTTATTTAACTTCCAATATATACAGAAATTATTCAACACTTTCACGAACTCTTTGGAACGACTTTACTCTGTGACTCCTATATTATAACTGACTGACTAAGCACAATACGGCCCCTTTTATAGTAAATTTACATTAATTTCGAGTGTCCTAGTAAATTCTAAGACCTTCTTTTCGATCTTAGCCCTGATATAATATTTGTAGCTCCAAATGTACAAATGTTCGTATCTTCTTATCAAGAGATATTAAATTTCCCTGAGGCTGAAATACTTCCGTTTCAATTAAGCAAATTTTGATCCATTCCGGTGAATAATAATAGCAAATATGTACCTGATTTTAGATCAAAAATTAAAAAAAAACTACGAATAATTTTTATATAACCACAGAATTTCCCTATTTCCTAAGACTTTTCGAGTCTATTACAATGTAAATGGATTTAATTTAATATCCAAAAATTCTACACTTTACTGAAACCTACTCTTCTTGGTTAAAACAACGTCATCTTTTTTAATAACACGATACTACAGCAAAAAAAAAAAAATACTGGAAAGTGATAGTATTTTTCTAACAGTCTCTGTTGAGTACAATAAGAATCTGTTTTTTTAATTTTCGGGTTAAAACCCAGGTTTTTATATCTTTAGAAAAGAAACAGGCCTTTAAAACGATATATATATTTATCATTTAAATCACATTGACGAATCTGTATGTATTTCTCAAGCAAAAATATTTTTCATCCAATATTTTTCACATTTTTCAATTAATTAATTATGAATTATTTTTATAAATTAATTAAGAAATTGTGTCTAGTTATGCATAAAATGAATCTCATGTTTTATAAATTGGTTGAAATTTAATTGGTAAAAATTTTATGATTTTTCCATGAGTTGTATCATTAAAAAGTCTTATAACTCTTGCAAATATAAGCCGATTTGAACAAATGTTTAGTTTTTTTTTCTGCATAAAATTGCCTTTGAAACACTGTCAAAAAATAGGTTTTCATAGAAAAAAATTAGAATAACTATTGTTGAATTTTAAAATTACGGAAAAAAATAAAAAAAAATCAGGAACTTTTGATAAAAACTTACATAATTTCTAACCCCAGTATTCATAAAATTTGATTTTGAAATGTAATTTGCAAATTTTCTTAAAATAGATTTCAAATACATTTTAGTTTTTATGAATATGGCGGTTAGAATAAACGTTTTATGAAAACTAATTCTTTGCCTTTCCAAAATTGTTTAGAATTTTAAAATCGATCTAAAAATGTGCAAGAGGTATTACTGTACTACGACCTATTCCAAAACAGTTTTTGCAAAATAATTCAAAATTTTGAGGGCGTTCTAAAATCTTCGGAAACGTGTTATTTATGTGTCTTCCCAGGCCTACAGCTTTAATTAGGTCACCTTTAAAATTCTGACAAAAAGTGTTCTATTCGATATAAATTCTCTAAAATAAGTTTAGAAATTTGATCAAAACTCATTATGATATATTCTGTAATTTTTGTAACAGGAGCCTATAAGTCGTGGCTTGTTCAGCTTCTTAAAAATCCATTAGACTATTATTTGTGGGGTGCCGTCAAAGATAAGTGTTACGCCAACAAGCCAGAGACAATTGACGCTTTAAAGTAAAATATTCGTGCAGCCATTGTTGAAATACAGCTGCACACAATCGATAATGTGCTTAAAAATTGGACCGATCGTGTAGGCTACTGCATGGCCTGCCGAGGCAGTCATTTGAATGAAATTATTTTCCATTAATATCCGAAAGGATTGTACTTTCAAATAAAAAAAAATAAATTTGAGAAATTATTCAGTAGTTTTTTTATAGTATTTTCAAAAAAAAAATTTATTTGGCGGACCCTTTATAAAGGTTTTCATCACACATCCATACATATGTAACTCCTACACAACCTGTATTAAAAAGTCGACATAAAAACCAAAACAATTACTAGATAAAATCGTATGATCATTAACAAACAATCTATCACTCTATCAAAGTTATATTAAGGAAAACAAAAGTAGCCTCATAACAGCCTCAAGACAGCCTTGCAACCTCTGAAACTGCTATTTAATCTGAGATGAGTAAAAATGTGTTTCATTTACGTATGACATGTGCTTGTCATTTACTCGGATATTAACAATTTCCCTTTGAAGGAAAAAAACAGAAAAAGAATCGTAGAAAAGCAGGGTAAAAGCTTTTTTCTCAACATTAACATTTTACATATGCCTTCGAATATTAAGTAGAGAAACCGTAAAATAAATGTTTTAGAAAATTACCAACTTTGGCGTAATCTTCTCTTTGGCATCATTTATCAACTGGACATTTAGTCATTTTTCTTATATTCTCAGGAATCTGTTGTACATCAAAAAGTCAGAACGGTAAACGGTAAGCCACCACCACTATCCCTCCCTAAACAAATGCAGCACCTTTAACTTGATGGTTTCTCTAACTACATATGTAGGTAAGCAAACTTTTCCCTTTTTGGTTTATGGACTATTACCCGGAAACTGTCACTTCATTGGACAATTATAGTTGAGTGAATTTGTCATTTTCTAGTTTCTCGAAGGTGTACGACGAGAACATTTATAAAAAGTTTAGGCCCAAAAAAGGTTTTTTTTTTTTCCTTTTAGTTTAATCATCGTCATCATGTCTGATGAAAAATAATTGAAATGTCCTTCTCGTTGATAATAGATTTCAATAATAGTTGTGGTCACTTTTCTTTTTTAGTTTTTTATTTTCTTTTTTCCTATTTTTCTCTTAAAGGTGTACAAGGATAATGAACATTTTATTATTGGCTTTGTTTGCATGCGTGTGTGTCTTGCTTCTTTTTTGAGGATGGATGGTTACTTAAATGGCACAAATTTGTCTTAATTTATAATTGTTGATTGTCTTGTGAAATCTAAAATAATGACTTTGGGGTTTGATTGAATAATACATTAGCTTATGCAAAAGGTATCTGATGCTTTTTGAAAAATTGTTTAATTCAATTCCTCTTTTTCATTCTTCTGGCAGTTTCATAGTTCTGTGGGTTATCAGTCAAAAACTTTACAAAAGTTTATTTTCAGCATCTCCTCGGCTAGCCAATCTTTTTAAGTTGAATGAGGAACACGTATCAAGAGGAGAGAGTTGGAAATCATCAGATTTTAAACGACATCAATGTATGAGGATAGGATAGGAGAGGAGGGAGCGGCAGCCTCGCTAAGCAAGGCACACTTGAGCATGTATAACGACCCATTTTGATATCACACAACGCGTTGTTCCTGGTTCTATTCACCAGAGTCCTGGTGATCAGACAGAGGCACCGCATAGAAGCACTTCGCTGGATTAGATCGAAAACCAGCTCGACAGTCTAATGAAGGGGACTATTGACCTGATGTTATGGACCGATAGCTCAAATGGGCCATCGAGAAAGGGAAAGCCTAGTGCGAGAAGTCTTTGATGTGCGAGAGACGAACTCTGGCAGATAAAGTGGACCACGGTCTTCTCCTCCTCAGCCAATCCACAGCCACCACAAGTCATTTACAGGTAGGTGCAGCCTTTGCCTAACATTGCCTACCCATTACGAAATGGCCCGTGAGGATATATACAACGGAGGAGATGCTCCGTCGGTCGAATTTGAACAGTTGATTGGTACACTTCATATCCAATCTGAGCCAGGAGCCAATAAAGCAAGATTCACCTTCCATCCAGGCTCCTTCTGCCTCCAACATATACTTCCGTCAGTTTAACGGAGGTAAAAGGCACACCCTCTCTTACAAGAAGATAAATTTCAGGAAGAAGTGTGATCGCCCCAGCAAGCTCATCAGCAGAACAGTTACCTGGGATGTCCCTGTGACCAGGAATGTAGATGGGGTGTGCACAAGGAAATCACGACAGTCCTTGAGCAGCTTAGAGTTGAAGGTCACACCTGCCTATAAGAACAGATATATATATCATCAGTAGAAGCGCGAATCCAATCTGCAGCATGAAAATTGGCCATCACTTTAGCCTGAAACACACTGCAGTAGTCCGGAAGGTGAAGAGAAACTCCAAGGTTGCAACTCTTGGAAAATTTTATACCGCTCACATTTTCCTCTAGTCTGGAACCGTCCGTATAGAAAACCACTGAATCACTGAGGATGATAGAGCCAGAGGCCCAATCTTCCACACAGTTCAGGTCCAGATGAGGTGTAGTCGATATCACCCAGTATCAAAGGTTCTAAAATAGAATGAAGGAGTGAGCCGAGGGGATAGTATGCCAGCGTGATAGGGCGTTCAGTCACACCGTCGGCCGGTTGCCCAACAACTATCCCCGAATGGAGTCAAGCAAACATTACAAAAAGAAATTTTGTAGGGTTGATACATAACGCACCTATGATCTTAATTGTAGCAGATTTTCTGACCTTGCAGTCTTTATCGAGGGCATTCCACAAGAAGACCACTCCATAAAAAATATTTGATTCAATAACCGCTAAATAAATCCAGCGAATACCGCCAGAACTGATAATCCATTTCGCAACCACTGCAGTAGTGAAGAACTTGTGGTCAAGAATAAAGCCTAGATATTTAACAGTAGGACTCACGCTAGGCCTGGTCAAATTTACACTAGGCAACAAAATGTAAGGTGTCTTATATCTTCTACAGAAGAGCATTGTATCGGTCTTACAAGATTTTACACTAAGTCCCTGCACCACCCAGATATAATCCTCAGGGAAAAATTGAGCTTTTCCGACATAGTTCATGGGCAAATGCCAAACACTACAATGGAGATATCATAAGCGTAAGCGGCGACCCTATCGCCAGCGGAGTCAAAACTGGTAAGGAGCGTATTAGCCGCAAGTTTCCCCCTGTGGGATAACCCTTCTGACCGTTCTATGATGCAGTACGGTTCGGTTAACGCATCCCAGTCATTATCAATGCCGAGGTCACATAGGGCATTAACTACTAGAGAAAACATTATTGAATATCCCTTCAATATCAAGAAAGATAGCAAGCGTATACCCTCGCAACTATATGGGTCTCTCCAACTGTGAAATGAAGGAGGCAGAGAGGCAGACAAATGTGAAGGACTGATAGAGTTTCTAATATGGAGGTCAAGAACTCTATCTAGTGTCTTCAAGAGAAAAGAAAAATGGTTCTAAAATCCTTATAATCAGTATTGGGAATTGACACCACCTTGCCACTCCTCCAGCAAAGACGAATGTAAATGAGACCAAGGCACGCCAGGAAAGGATAACATCGATTATATGACAATCGTTATGAAATCAAAATCAACTAGAAATCTAATAAATTTTAATTTGTTTATAAATACAAATTTATTAAATTAAACTAAAATAAATCAAATAAAATCACCGCCTTCAAGGACATGATCATGACATATCAATGACTTTTAACGCCCTGTATCATTTTTGATTTTCTATGAATTTCAAGTGATTTTGTTTTCTTTCTTTTATTATCTCTGTTACCCTGAAGAACAATTTTCCAATAAATTAAAATTTATTTTCATAAATTTTCCAAAAAAATTTAAAAAACCAAACAAAACACCACGAAATAATACAAAACACTTTATTAATTAAGATGGTGTTATATGAAACAGATGTCGACAATACGATTTTTATTAAAGAAGAACAAAGCGGAGAGACAAAAGAATAAAGTCAAGCAAACAACGTAAATTTTTACTTGATATTGTGAGAAATTTAAAGAAAAAATTAAAAAAAAATAATTATTTTTTTGTATTAAAATACAACACTTGTGGGTGAAGGTTTTTCCACACAATAATCGACATTTTGAAGTGTATAATTTAAAGTGTTTTCTTTCGATTTTTTTTTTTTTTTTTTTTTTTTTGTATTCACGATATGGCCTTCATACACCACAGCCAGGAAAGAAATGAATATTGAATTGACAGGTTTTTCATTTGTACGGTATTATTGATTCATTTAAAGTAGCAGCACATTTTGTATTACACACATATGAGTGAATTTTGTTTTGAAAAACAAAACGGTTTAAAACGGTTTAATTTGACTGCATAATTCCCCTACACCTTGGATGCCATTTTGTTAGTTATAAACTAACCGAATAAGTTTGATTTCGATTTAGTTTAGTTTTATACTCAAAGATTTTTAGTTTTTTTTTATAATTTGGTCAGTGTAGTTAAGTATGAACTGGTTACAGAGTTGAGTTTAATGCATTGAACTTTAATGCATTATCGTTTTCATTACACTAAACGACTTAGCATTAATGCAGCAATATTGCAGCTACCACTAGTGGCAGATGGATATAATTAACCACTAACTCAAACAATCATATTTTAATTGTTATTTTGCGATTATTATTTTTTTGTGCACTAAATATCCACTATCACTAAAATC
The DNA here is from genome assembly GCA_023159175.1 of Wohlfahrtia magnifica. NCBI lineage: Eukaryota > Metazoa > Arthropoda > Insecta > Diptera > Sarcophagidae > Wohlfahrtia > Wohlfahrtia magnifica. The sequence continues at coordinate 3,168,165 of JAKWBJ010000538.1, forward strand.
GTTTCATTTAGTGCATTTGATTTCACTACCATTGAATGCTAGGGGCGATAATGCACTATTTTTTCCACTATCACTAAAAGTAGTGGAAAATGAAATACAATGCAATAAACCCAACTCTGACTGGTTATCACCGACCCGGTGGCGTATTTGAGCAACATTGTCCACATGATTTTCAACAATGAATTACCGTCACAATTATTGTAATTGAAAATTTCATTGATAAATACTCGTGACAATGACATAAACAAAGAAAGTTATGTATGACAACTTCATTGTAATGTTACCATACTAAAGATACTTGAAACTTAGAGACATTGTCTGTTATGAGTCGACTATAGGCTGAAGGATGCAGAATTTTGTCTGCTACTCTGCCGCTAACGAATAAGACACTAAAGAATCTCAATGATATTGCTAGGACACACTAATAAACGGCCGCCTGCAAGACATAATCAACTTCTGTCATCTACAAAAACTTGAACAATTACTTTAAAAAGTCATGTAGGACACTAAAGAATATTTATCGCCAGTCATTGATGATTTACCATTTCCAGCGTTTGTAACGATAATTCACTATGACGTTCGCCATCTTGAATTTCGACACACTTAAACAAAGTTGCTATGAACTTGTCTAAGATGTAAATGGTTGACACGAATTAGAGAGCGATCTTGAATAATATTTGGCGGACCGAAATTTTTAAAAAGTCTTCTCAGTATGGAACTATAAAATAAATGGGTACTAAACATATGAATATAGCAGTCCAGCGTTGCAATGTTTGAGCTATACGGTGGATGTATGAAAGCTCACTAGCTGGTCATTGGAAATGTACGTAGCTTAGCATCATCACAATGGTAAAAATACATTTTTCTGTTGGCCAATTCTGCCCGATTTAATTTGACTGTTCCCTTCAAAAAGTCGAGGTAGGAGGAGAAGAGATTAGAATTGATCGTTTGGCCAGGTATTAGTAGTTCTTGATTTTCTACCAAAATCTGCCCGAAATGAAAATTAGAAAACTTTTTCTGGCTCCGGAGTGCATTAATAGTGCAGGAACCTGATATTTTCGACAAGTTTTTTCCTTTTTAGAGTACAAACTACCTCATAAAACTTATTTTTTATTAAGCCTTTCACAAGAGCTATGAATTAAAGAGCCACCTTTATTAAAATTAAAACCTGAAATGGTATCTTAGAAATAAGTGTGCGTCTGAAGCAATCAAATTAGTGTTGACCGATCATATGAGTGTTAACACCATTATAGCATTATTATCGAGGACATGGCTCAACTAGCCAGGGCACTGAGAATTAAAAGATCTATTACAGCAAACACTGCGGTGTCAGCTCGCTAATGCAAAAGAAGAAAACCAATTCAATCTTCCATCTAATCTAGTTAATATCCACTTGCTCCGAAAGCACCACCCAATAAACTCAATTTTACGTTTGAAAATCACAATATTCTCAATGACTCCATAAATTCTCGCGTATGAATGTTCGCTAAAGCACCACATTTACAGAGAACATGCTCTGTCGTCTCCTTCTCTATGCACAAGCGGCACTTCGTGTCAGGTAAAGGCAATTTAATCCTCCATCTAGTCGATGTCTGTTTGGTGCGGAAACACCACCTGAAACAGTTTTTTGAAGAATATCCTCACTTGCCGCATAAAGACCATAATATTTTCAATGGGTAGCCGATGAATCTTCTCAGGCCCAATTAATAAGTCCACAAAAGTTTGTTTACGAATGTATGCCAAAGCAGTACATTTACAGAGAATATGCTCTGTCGTCTTCTCCTCAATTCACAAGCGGCACTTTATGTCAGGTACCACATTGAGGTTGAAGAGATGATATATTAGATAGTAGTGTCCTGTTAGTATTTTCCTTATAATGATCCTGCAGCTCCCCATTATAGATAAAAGGTCTCATCAGCTGCTTTGCCTGCTTCAGACCCTGGCATTGTATACAGAACGACAAGCAGAGTTTATGATGCCACTAATCCATCTTTCCTCTGGCCGTAGATAAGTAAATACCTCAATACGGCTTTTGCCCCAGCATTCTAGTTGCCGAGCACCGCCCTGCTAGTTCGTTAGAGGTCTCATTTTTATTTTCGTTTAGATTTCATTACAATCCGCTTTATTTAATCCAATTTTAAGACTATATTTTAAAGTAAAGTGTACTCCAGCTATTTAAATCGAATGAAAGATGAAAAGTCTAAAGCTCTTTACAGACGATTGTCAGATCTTACAATATTGTCAGAACTGGCAATTTGATGACAATGACCAGACAATTTGGCAATTGCCACCATCATGTATATTGTGGATTCAGATGAGTGTAAGTCATTTGTTAGAAAATCTGGCAGTTCTATTATTACGTTTTAACCCTTTTAAAACGTTTAAGTTCGTTTATATTGCATTAAAATAAATAAAGCACTACTCTTCTTTGTTGTTTTACAATTTGTCTCTTTTATTAATTCCACTGTAACTTTTCTGAACTTTGTCTTAATACAACAAACTCGCTTTTACAACACTTTTTATTTGCTCTTAAACAGACTTTATTCATTGACAGCCGAATGATAACTGAAATCACCAGCCGCAATGCGCCACTCTTTTATAGTATTTCATCATTAGTTTCAAATGTTCTAGTACAGACACGAATCTCCGATTTCTCTACGTTAACTCAAATGATCTAAAATAACTTTATAAACACAAAAAGTAATCGAGCTGGCAACTCCATGCGGATGGTAGCAAATTTAAGTAGTGCAGGTAATTTTTGCAGTTATTAAGCCTTGAAACAAGCCAATAAATTTTATAGCTAAAAAAAATCTCACAAAAGTCCTTGATGTGGTGAATTTCCTCTTCAGCGTTTCCCAGTTTCGTAACACTATTATATATATGGTTTTTCTGCCAGTTATGTCGTTGTCAGATGAAAAACTCTGGCATCTGATAATCTTTATTGGGTTTTATAACTGCTTCCAAATTTCCTTTAATTCGAAAATATTGTTATGAACATAAGGTTGCGCACCACAGCGTTTATTACATCGCTAAAATGAATAAACAAATGCTGCAAGAACAACTATACGTGCTATTTACAAATAACCAAATCTACAACAACAACTTAGCAGAGACAAAGTAAATAAAAATAACACGGCAACAACAATAACTAAGCAGCATAGAAAACGCGTAATAGACAATAAACAAGCAAATACAAGCACTAAGAGCTGAAAGAGATAGATGTTTACATACCCATGGCTACAAAAGAACTAAAAAGAAATTAAAAGAAAGAAATGGAATCTATCTGAAATATCGAGAGGTTCGAGAGCTTTCGATGTGTTGTTTACTCAGTCATATAAAAAGCACATCGATGCGAACAGCAATCAGTTTTATGTGTCGTAAACTCCGCGAGTGCAGGTGAAGTGAAGTTAACTCAGCGAATGTGTTATTGGTGTGAAGAGAGTTTATAAGGAGTAAACTCATGAAGCTAGTAGTGAAGTAAAAAACCAGTTTAGTTGGAGCTAACTCAGTAAAGAGAGTTAAGTGTGGATAACCTCTGGTTGAAAAGGTTGTGATCAAACCTAAGTTATGACTACGATCGGGTTGGAAGATCTTAAAGTAGAAAGATCTGTCGAGTAATTATTCTTGTTTACAAGATTGTAAACAGACAAAGTAATTAAGTATAAAAATTGTTATTGCCCGTAAAAATATTACAAGCAGTGGTGCACATAACTGTGATGAATAAAGGATTTTTAATTAAAACCAAACACAAAATTTATTTTATTTTAACTACAATCTACGAACTCATAAAAACACGTTTTTAAAAAGGCAAAAATGTAACAATATTTTTTTTGGTGTTTTAATATTTATAATGCAATTTTGCATTCTTAATGGAATCAAGGCGGCATTGCTACTAAAACCCGGTATTCGGAGCAAAATGCAATTACTTCAGTTGAACGGTGTATTATGAAAAAAAGGCTAAAATATAAAGATAGACAGACATACAAAGTTTTTTTTTTTTTTTTTTTGGCATGACCACACTCTGTCTTTCGTGGCAATGTTGTGAAAAAATTTTTATAAACGATTAAATTCTCCAAACATAGCTCCTCTGACTATTGGCTTTCGACGGATGCAATATCTATTAGTATGTCACTGAACCACTTCTTTTGAAGAAATATAATATCACCTTCAAAGTGGATCGTCTCAAAAAACCGAAAAGTTTTTCTAGGTAGGGATTCGGAATATTAGCTCAGAGAAGGGGGAAAGATGTTAGCCAGTTATTTGATAATTTTATTTTGAAAAATTGTTAATTCCGTTAACATTTTTGAGCTATAAAAAAGGGACCGAATTAATTTGTAATCCCAATACGTAAATTTTTAATTTTTGTTGTTGTAAATAAACAACTAAAATCTTTAAATAAAAAAATCGTGTTACCCAGAGGGTTTCCAACCCAAGTTTTCACACAACGAGTATAACTGAATAACAAATCATAATTACATATACCGCTTTTCGGAATATGCACTTCTATGGAATATACCCAAAATAGTCAATTGTTTTCTATACTTTTTTGAAAGATGATTTCATATCATGTCCAACGACTTATGGTGTTTCTGGCAGTGCTTTTCTGCAAGAGTTACAAACAGCAGCTAACATACAACATACCTCCACTTACCACCTATGATGGTGTAGAGTACCACATATGTACACAATTATAAAAGCCATAATAAAATGACTGATTGAATAAATCGTTGGATATTGTTTAAGGGTACAGTATTTATGTATAATAATTTTTACATAAAAAAAAATTCAAAATTTGATTTGATTTCCTTCATTATTATTATTTTGTTAGAGAGAATATAAAACAATTTTAATGAATTTTTTTTTCGTGAATTTTTTTTATTATAATTTCATTGAAATTATATTGTTTGTAACGAAATTTTGATATTTCTAGAAATTGATAGAAATTTATTCATATGATATGATACGTTCAAAATGTATCACTGTATGTGTTGTATGTACAATACAATGTATGTATATTTTAAAATATACAGGCGGAACATATAACATGTAATTTAAATAAATATTTTGTAATTGTGCTGTTTTTTCTCTTTTTTTTTTTGCTTTAATGAGCATAAATCATATTTGTATTCTTTTACAATGAAAACGTTTTGTAGAGCATAGATTAGCCATTTAATGCCTCTTTCCTATGCCAACCCACTAATGAACAAAACACTTTGGAAACGGAAAATATTGACAAAATAATACATTCAATTATAATACATAATAAGTATAATAAAACAATAATAATTTTTGCAACAATAACCATATTAGTTATAATAAAATTTTGAAACAAATGATATAAAATTGAATAGGAGGGTATGACAAAATATAGGAGGAGACGAAATTTTATAATCCATGATCCTATAATTGCTCATACCCTCTGAAAATGTGCTTTTTTACCGAAATGCAAGAAAGAAAAAACAAAGTTAAGAGCACATCAGGCCAACTTTATTACTTAGAAGCAAGTTTTTTTCTATTACGAGGGCAGTCTTAAAATTAGCGGACGACTATCAATCGCAGACTCCACCTTTTTATTATTAGTAAATCTATTACGATCTGTTAATAAGATGATGAAGCAATTCCAGCTTTAATTCTTTGATTTTTGTCATCGCAGTAGTAGATGTGTTATCTACTGCATTTTCTTGATTCGGTCTTTTTTCTTAATTGAATTACTTTGCATTTTTAAGAATAACAGACGTCATGATCTTGTCTGCCGATTAAACTATCTCGCATTACTTTGGATACAATTCGCCCCAATCCAGTCCACTACCTTAGCAGTTCTTTGTCTTAGGTGTAAAGGTGTGGTGGACACATGTCTCAATCATCATTGTGAATTACACAATCTTCACGAAGCTCTTTTTGCTTTTTGTGTAAGAAAAGCTACTTTTTGTACTACCTATCATTTTAGTTAGCTCCAGAAAGTCTCTTATCTTATCACCCAATAGTGTTTAGGGTTTCTGTCACGAGCTATTTAATTGCTTAGTTGACGCTTGGACTGAAACCTTTCATGTGAAAACAGGGCGCAAAACACCGAGTGTAGCTTCGGCTGTGTGGCACGTAGCGCCGTCCTGTTGAAACCAAATGTTGCTATTATCCACCGCTTCAATTTTTGTGAACAAAAATTCGTTCAACATGGCCCGATAACGATCGCCATTGACTGTAACGGCCACTCCTTGCTTATTTTCGAATTATGCCTCTGGACCAAAATCCGCACCAAACAGTGACTCGTCTTGGGTGTATGTATGCGTGCGGGTTTTCTGTGCCCCAAATGCGAGAAGCTTGCTTGTTCACATACCGCCAAGATCAAAATGAGCTTCATGTGAAAAGATGATTTTTTGGCAAAATCGGCATCTTCTGTAAATCGATCGCAGGCCCACTTAGCGAAGCGAAAAAAGCGTATACACAACCATATTCGTTAAGCTGAAGGATAAAACTAATTATCTGTCAAGTCAGACATGAGCTAAGTGTTACCATTCACGAAATAAGCACTAATTGAAAAAAAACGTTAGATGGCGGATCCGTTATTAAATTGCATAATGGTAACCACTTTGCCTTCATGTTTACAAATTCACTAAAAAAAATTTTTTTTTGGCTCAAAAAAAAAAAATAAAAATACTGGATGTTTCCAATAAGATGTTTCATTTTCAGTAAGTTGTTCTACAGCTAAGTTCACATTTGGCAAGTACATGATGAAAAAACCTAACCACTATTATAAGGACATACTAAAAATAAAGAAAATGTACTTCTCAAAAGAAAAATTTGAAGAAATACACATATTTTTGTGGGAAAAACACACCATCAACTTTATCCATGTATATAAGACAGGGTTGGCAAAAACCCGGGTTTTTTCAAGCCCAACCCACCGGGCTTTATTGGGTTTTATAAATGCTTCCAAATTTCCTTAAATACGACAATATTTTTTTGTTTGTTGTTTTGAATATTTATAATGCAATTTTCCATTCTTAATGGGATCAAGGTGTCATTGTGTACTATGAGCTGCTAAAACTAGGATATCGTAGCAGACTGCAATTACTTAGTGTGAATGGTACGTTATGAGAAAAAGGGTCGGAATAAGAAGACAGACATGCCTAAGTTGTTCTTTTGTATGATAATACCCGACCTCATGTCACAAAAGTTTCGAAACAATTAATAGATACGATCAGATGCCGCTACCGCCGTATTCTCCGAACATTGCACCGTCGGCTGTTGCGACGAATACAATATAGTCACACCTCTTTATACAGGCTCGCATTACATGGCATTTCGCTATAACGACATGTTTGTATTGTGGAACACATTCGCTTTAAGCGCAATTTACCTCGTTCTACGGTTAAAAAACCGTGAATTCTCCGTTTTTTTTTAAGTTTAAGGAATGAAACGCAACACATATTCATCTCGTTTAAAGGCATTTCGATTTACGGCCTACATTTTTAGAAACTATCTAGGATTTATGTGTAAGGAGATATGAGTTTATCTTTTAACATGTCACCGAATCATTTCCTTTGAAGAAATACAAAATCAGCTCCAAAATTGGAGCGCCTTAAAAGAAAGGAAGTTTTTCTACGACGGGATATGAAAATTGTCTCAGAAGTGGAGAAAAGATGTAGGCAGTGTTTTGAGGTCAAAAACGAAACAAATAAATTTGTTGTCCCAATACGTAAATTATACCTATTTTTGTTGTAAATAAACTACGAAAACTTTTAAATAAAAAACCCACCCTGGTTTTTTTTAATATAATAGCCAATAAAACCCGGGTGGGTTTAATTGGGTTACCCAGTGGGTTGCCAATCCTGATATAAGAGGACTATGGAATGGGTTGTAATAGATGTTATGTAAAATGAGCCAACCGATTTTATTTGGTAAGTCCTTAAACGAAAGATGAAGTCGATACCAAGGTTTTTATGTATATGCGGTTTATGTAGGTCTATTAGTTCCCGAAATTTGTTACAGAATTTAAGCTTTTTGCGAATTAGAAAATATTTTTAAGACTGTGTATATAAAAAGCATTTGTAGAAAGCTTTTATTTGAAGTGTGGCTTCAATATTGTTCAACTGGACAGTGCCACGCCCATATAAAATTTGTATTTTTAAGTCTATATCTTTAAAACGTAATAGTAAGAGTCTCTAAATTTAGTCCAAATAACTTTGTGTTCAATACAAGTCATCAATCAAAAATTTGGCCAAATTGAATAAGTAGGAGTAGCATCTCCCTATACCTAGAAAGCGATAAGAATGGAAGGTTCTGAACGAAATGACTTCTTAGATAGTACAAAGCATCAGTTAAAAATTGGGCGGAGTTGGATAAGTGAGCATGGTATCTCTCATACAAATTAAATAATGATAAAAAATATATCTTGAGAATGGTTAGAGTTGAAGTTTATAAATTTGGTTTAAATAATTTGGCAGTCAATACAAATCATCATTTAAAACAATATGGAATTTTGCATGTATAGAGAACGGTAATAGTTAAAGCTCTCTTTCTCGTTGCTTTGTGCAATACCCACTTATCCAATCTCTCCCGCTTTTTGACAGATGTGAATAGAAAACGACGCTGTAGCCGATCTCCACACATGCAAAATTCCGTATTTAGTATGAATGGGAGTCGGCACGCCTCTCTAAATATATAACCAAACCCAGTTATTGATGTATATGCGGTTTTTATATGTTGTATGTCCATTGGTTCGCGAGTTATTGACGTTAGAGTGAACCCCTTTGCATTGCATAATTCTCACTTGAAAACGAAATTTGTTACAGCATTTAAGCTTTGTGTGAGTTAAAAAATATTTAAAGCATATTGTGCAGCAATTTAGAAATTCGTGGTAGATAGATCCGACACCTTGCACTTCACTCAAGAACAACTGAGAATATTACTGTTGTGACCCACAGTGCTTAAGAAAACCCGGGTTTATCCATTTCACGTCAATCTTTAGAATTGCATAAAGACTTTTAAAGTTCAATTAACACAAGAAGTGATTTTCAGTCTGGCGGTGTTATTGGAACTTACTTATTCGAAAATTAGGTTGAAGTAACTATTACAGTGAATGGTTTGCGTATCGAATACTAATTAATGACTTCTTATTTTTAGCTACGTGCTAGATGAGTAACCATACCATTGCTCTTTTTCTTGTAAAATATCCGGATTATGTCATTTCACAATTGACCACCGTAATCTTGCAATTAACATCTTAAAGCTTTTTTCTTTGGTGTTACGTACAAAATAAAATTTATGACAATGACCCATAATCGATTCATGATGGAATTCGTAAAGTTATCCAGGACATACAGCTGCCAATGTGCGTATTAGTGATGGAAATTTTCATGAATAGTAGATGGTTTTACAAGTATAGCCGTGGCGGCTATTTGGCCATTTGGCGGTATACTCTCCTCTTTACAATTTAATAAATATACAATGATTTCGCTTAAAAATACTCGGTTATTTAACATCTCGAAATTAAATTTTTTATTGGAATTGGAAAATCTTACTAAACAACATGGCGCATTGCAACTTTTTTGCCTTCTTCCATAAAAAAAGATATTTTAAAGCTACTGCAGTAAGCTATACGTCAGGTCCGCTTATTTTGTGACTACCCTCCTACGGCCTTTGCCAGCTTTTGAATAAAAATATTTTATTTTTTTTTATTTCATTCATATATGTACTCGTAGGTATACTTGATATTTTAGATTAAAGTATACCTACTTCTTTAATTTTCCTAACGAAGATGTTAAGAAATTTTTTTTAATGATTTTACAACCACCCTAATTTATTAGATAAAACAAATTAATTGCATATCGATAGACATTTTGTCACAGTTAATCGTTTTTACTGGTGCAAAGCTAAGGCAACTCCAAATTGTGTTTGAAATGATTGTTCCTCTTAAATTTTATTGAAATTCAATAAGAAACGACTCGTAATTCAACAATTTGTTACACAAGACATAGAATATAACCACCATACACGATCCTGGTTAGGAATAGAAAAAAATTTAAATTAAAATGTTATTTCAGTTTCAGTTCTTGTTGTTGCTTACGGATTTGTAATTTAATTTACAAATAAAACCCATTAATGTATGATAAGTTAAAGCTATAAATTTAATAGAAATTGAATTAATTTTAAATAAAAATTCTTTATAAAGAATTATTATTACGAAAGAAATTTAATTTTGTTTTTAAAATTTTTAAATGTATTTTTCCTTTTTTTAATGGAGAAGTCAGACTTGAATTTTTGTTCGTTTTTAAGGAGATATTTTTTTTTATTTTTTTAATGTTTTTCTAGATTTCCTCTGTTTTATTTGAAAAGTGTGCAAAATTTGCGCTGTGATTTGTGTGAATCTAATATTTGATGCACAGCAAAAAAGAAAAATTATTTCCTTTTACCATAGATATGACGATTTTTAGTTCATTTTGGGGTGGAGGTTTTTCAATTTCTATTTTCTATTTAATTTCTCATAAATTGTTTGTAGTGTCATATCGGTGTCTTTTGCGATAAGTTATGGTATAATTTCTTTTCACAGATAAGTGAAATATACATTATTTAGTTCAGTGTAACATTTACTTCTTTATTTATTATAGGAACTTTCAATTGAAATTGAAAAACAAAAATGTAAAAAGAAATATTTGAACGAGCTTCCATTTTTGCAACTGTTGTAAGTGCAAAATCATCCATAACTAGCACCGACTGCTATACAAGTTATTGCGTTAGTTGGCAGAGGCATCGTTAAATTCATAAATAACTTATCATTTAAAACCCGTGATTATTTAAAATTATTTCATAATTCAAACAAACTCTAATAGAAGGTTTTACCAACGTTTTATAATTTTTTGTTTTTGTATCTTCCAAAACATAATATATCTGGAAGTCAGCAAAATAGGTATTTGTTTGTGACCTGATTTCATTATTGGTGTCAAATCTCTTGCTACTGAGCCTTTCTACAATTTTGCAAACACTAAATTGTCACTCGGATAATAGGGCAGATAAGGGAGCTCTTCGTAGCTAATTCATGGATTTATTGCCATAGAAACTTCACACCAATAAATCTGCTGATTTGTTTGCTATTAAGTCTGATGTGTTGTGATAAATTCACGTTGCATGTAAAAACTCGTCCATTTTATGGTTGAACGATTACGTTTCTAAACGCGTTACCCATCTTGATCACCAAAAAAATCGAAACCACTGAGCCATGTGGTGCCTATGGCTTCCGTAATCGCTCGCAATTTCAAACTCCATATCTTGAAGTTTTTCAATTGTTCCGGTGTAAGACTTCAACTGAGCTTGTACGGACACAATGAAATAAAGTAAACCACTGTTGAAATTGATGGTGGAGAATAACCATAGAAATTTTCAAGTTTTTTTATAAAAAATAATGTCCCGGCGGCGTATTTGAGCGGCGATGAATCATCGTCCTAATATCAGTATAAAGTCAAAAATTGTGTGAAATTATCGTAAATATCACTGCTGAATGGTATTGACAATGACACAAAGGGACTTATGTATAACATCTTCACTGTAATATCAGCAGACTAAAGAAAATTTAAATTAAGCGACTTTGTCGGTTATCAGTCTACGATAGCAACTTTTTCTATTGTAACTCGACTACATGCTGAACGATGTTGAATTTTGTCTGCTACATTTTCCCCTTAAAGAAGAAATCACTAATAATTCCCGACAATATCATCGTTTATTAGGATTCACTAATAAACGAACGCCAGCAAGACAAAATCAACTTTGGTTATCTAAAGAAGTCGTATATGACACCAAAGAAAATTTATCGTCAATAGAGCGCTTTTTTTCAGCGACTTCTAAGATGATTCACCACGAATTTCACCACCTGGGCTTAGTGAACACACGAAATTCACTATTATCTTTTTTCCCTTTAAATCACATGGTAGTCTGCTATTAATGGCTGGTCAAAATTAAATGATAGACTTTCAACAAGAATCAACTGACATACTACTGTAGACTAGAGCAGTGTCTTCTACACATATTTAAAGCAGAATAATAACTAAGAATTCAATACTAAAAGAACGCTGAAATCATTTGGATGTTCGTTACTGGCTTGATTACCATGTGAAAGTAACTAAAGTTACAATAGATGTTTTCTAAGTTCTTTTCAATTAAGACTCAATATAGTCGATTATAAACTAATCACTATGTGAGATATAGCAGAGATTCTTTAAAGCTTACGTTTAATATGCAGTTTATCATGGTTTGGCTACCAAGAAACGTGTTATACTTGATTTGTAAACGCAATCAATATTCCAATGAATTAAAAATTGTACCTGAAATTGTCATCATTACAAAAATAATAAATTATTTTCTTCCAAATAATATATATCTACACTTGTAATGTCTTCGTTAAAAAACAAACAAAAAAATTATTTAAAAAGAAACACCTCATTTGCAAAAGGAAAAACATATGTTCCCTGCATGTTTTCAAATTGGACACTTCACCGGGAAATGTGTCCAAAAATAAAAAATAAAAATTTTGAAAGAAAATAAATGCAAAATTAACAACTTAATTAATTGATACGGTTTTTCGATCAGGAGACAGACACGGCAGGCAGACTAAAAGCGTATAATGCAGCTGCTGCAGCCAATTTACCTTAAAAACACCGATCATTTAAAAATAGACGGATTTTTCAAAAAAAATTTTTTTTTTTTTTTTTTTTGTATTTTCCGTAATGCTACCGCAGTGCTTCATGAATGAAGACACAAATGTATGAATGAAGCCAAAGAACGCAAACTTGGAATAGAATCGAAGAAGAACATTTAAAGTTTACGTGTGTTCTTAAGGAGAAGTGTGTGCTCTTCTGTTAATTAGAAGTATTTCAACGTCAACAGTGAAATCATGTAATTTTTATTCCGATTTTCGGTTTCTGTTTTTTTTTTTTTGCCTTTTTCTTGTCAAGGAGTGTTAGTTAGTTGGACAAAAAATAAATTTAAGGTGTTTTCAATACAGCGATATGGTGTGATGATGCCAAGAAAAATTTGCACACTGACTTTACATATCGTCGTAATACATGCAAGTGAAAAGAAGAGAAAAAAATTTGCAAAAATTTTAAAAATAAGAAATACGAGTAGAACGGAGAAAAAAGGCACATATTGTAAAAGCCAAAAATCGTTTAACCACTGAGTGTATCAATAGGCAAACGAAAGAAGAATATTGACTAGAAAATTTGTGTTTTTGCTGTGGTTACACATGTCATCTGTCACCGGAAGCAGCCGTTTTAGACATCTATTGGAATTTTATGTTCTAAAGATATGTATTTTGTTACAATTATTTTTGGTTTATCAGTTTTTTTTTATATTCAATATTTTTGCATATTTTTTTTAAGGACTTTTGTAACGCTTCGTATGTGGTTTTGGTAGAAAAAAACAGAAGAAATCATAAAAAAAATCTTTTTTTAAAGGCTAATAGTAAAATTTTAAATAAATATAAATCAAGTCCACACCTTTTTTTCGCGGTGTAGAATCCTGGTAAAGCATCGTTGACTGGCGTTGGAAAAACCCTGGTCTATAAAAAACAAAAAATTTTCTTGCCTTTAAATTAAATGATTTTGATGCGCTGAATTCAAATCCGTTTTTAGTTTTATTTTGTTACGATTTTTCCTTATTAAAAACGTGTTATTATGAATTCTGTGTTTGGTTTTAATTAAAAATCTTTTATTCAACACAGTTATGTGCTTCACTGCTTGTAATCTTTTTACGGGCAATAACAATTTTTATTCTTAATTACTCTCTCTGCTTGCAACTTTGCAAACAACAACAATTACTCGACAGATCTTTCTTTCTAAAGATCTTCCGACCTGATCTTAGCTATAACTTAGGTTCGATCACAACCTTTTCAACCAGAGGTTATCCACACTTAACTCTCTTTACTGAGTTAGCTGGTTTTTTACTTCACGATTCACTTCACGAGTTTACTCCTTATAAACTCTCCTCACACAAACTGCACTCGCTGAGTTTACGACACATAAACTGATTGCTGTTCGTATCGATGTGCTTTTTATATGGCTGAGTAACCAACACATCGAAAGCTCTCGAACCTCTCGATATTTCAGGTAGATTCCATTTCTTTCTTTTAATTTCTTTTTAGTTCTTTTGTAGCCATCCCATCTACCTCTTTCAGCTCTTAGTATTTGTTGTTGCTTGTTTATTGTCTGTTACTTGTTTTCTTTGCTGCTTAATTATTGTTGTTGCCGTGCTACTTTTATTTACTTTATCGTCGTTGCTAATGATTGTTGTTGTAGATTTGGTTATTTGCAAACAGCACGTATAGAGTTGTTCTTGCAGCTTTTTGTTTATTTATTTTAGCGATGTAATAAACGCAGGGATGCCCAACCTTATTTTTGTAACAATTTTATGGGCGTGGCAAAGTTTTCGCCCAAAATATGGTAGTTATGTCAATGTATTTCATTATAACCTTGAAAACGGCATCACCTATTTCAATGCCAATGTACCATCATACGTTTAGGAACGAAATTACCTATAAATGTCTTCAACAACATTTTTTTTTTCAACAATTTCGGAGTTATTTACAACTTAGCGGTGAACAACAATTTCTTCGTTCAAAATTAGAGCAATTTTTTTTCCAAAAATCGTAAAAAGTTTTTCAGTGCGAAAATTAAGCTATAAACCATGAAAATCAGTTGGCTATTGCTATTTTATTCACTTTGACCAAAATTAGCGAAAAACTATTTTTTGCAAAATTAGCAGAAAATGTTTTTCTAGCAAAATTAGCGAACCTTTTTTTCTTGCAAAATTAGTGGAATTTTATTTTTTCTTTTACCACCAAACGCTTAGGAACAAAATTTCCTATAAATGACTTGAACAACATTTTTAACAGTTTCAGAGTTATTCACAACTTAGCTGCGTAAAAAATTTTTTGCGCAAAATGAGAGGAATTTTTTTTTTAATCATAAAAAATTTTACAGAATGATAATATTGGATATTGAGCACATGAATTAAAGCTTAAAATGTTGAGAAATTGCTTTAACCAAAATTAGGGAAAAAATGTTTTTTTTCCAAAATTAGCGGAAAATGTTTTTCTAGCAAAATAAGCGGAACATTTTTTTCTTGCCGAATTAGTGGATATTTTTTTTCTTTTATTTCCAAAAAGTTATAAAAAAATTCTTTGAATAAAAATTTTACATTTTAAGTACTTTAATGACAGCCAGGTGTAGGGTTTAATGTAAAATAACCCATAAAAGCAGGTGCCTAACTTTGACATAAGTAAAGGATTCATTTTTTATGGCTAAGGTAGTTAAAAAGTGTTCTAAGGATAAGATTTTCTATTAATGTGATAAAAAAAAACCAGCACAAAAATGCACTTTTAAGAAATCTTGTTTGCGAAACCAAAAAGGTAAATTCTATCCGATATTTGATTTTATCAAAACCAAAAGTTAATATTGAAAAGTACTCTAAGGACTATTTCCGTTTAATATTTTTTTATTATGGTAAGTGTTTTATAAAATTTCTATAAAGAATCAGCTTATTTGTAATGGATTTTTGTTTTGGATTACAGTATGTCAAGGGTTTGGACTTGCAAAAATTTTCCAAATTTATTTTGCTACATCTGTGGGTAATTAACTGAATTAATCACAACGCCTATACAATAAATTCCCAAATTAAGAAAGCTTATAAACTTACTTTGGAGTTCCTATCGGTGAAAGAAACTAATATTGCCTGCCAAAAATATGTTGTAATATGTGTAATACTTGTGTAACAGCTTTAAGTGGTTGTCTTGACGGCGATAGAAAGACCATGTCATTTATGAAACCAATGATATGGAGTGAACCACAAAATCACGAACATGATTGTTATTTCTGCTTTACCGCTACACGTGGATTTACGAGATAAAATAAAATAATCATATATCCGAACATTTCGTCTGCCCGACGAGCAGTTCTTCCAAACAATAATGTTTCTTTAACTCCAATGCCTCATAAACGCGAAATGGTTAATGAAGATGTTTTTTCTATTCAGAGTGAAGCCAGTTACACGTCTGTTAGTACTACTTCATCTGAAAACCCCATTTTATAGACCAGTCAGACCTGAATGATTACGTGCACGACTTAGAACTCTCAAAATTAAAGTTAGAACTAATTGTGTTAAGATTACAGCAATGGAATTTGTTAGATAAGTACACGAAATTCTAATATTTTCGATATAGAAGAAGAAGAAGAAGATTGTTTGGCCTATTTGAGTAAAGATGGCGATTTAGTATTTTGTTAAGATGCGGTCTCTTATGAAAGCTAGGTTTCCATGAAAAACCAGATATGTAGCCTTTATAGGCTACGATATGTAGCCTTTATAGGCCAGATATGTAGCCTATAAAGGCTAATTTAAGTGCCTAAATGTAAAAATTATATTTTAATAATTTTTGTATAACTTTTTGGAAATGAAACAAAAAAAAAATTCCTCTAATTCTGTAAGAAAACAAATTTTCGCTAATTTGCTCAAAGTTAGGTACCTGCATTTAATTTGGAATAAAATCAGCAATAGACAACCGATTGATTTATAGCTTATTTTGTTCTCCACATCTTAAGCTTTAATTTAAGTGCTTGTTTATGATTTGTTGCAGCTAAATTGTGGATTACTCCAAAACTGTTGAAATTACAAAAATAATTGTTGTCCGGGTCATTTATAGGAAATTTTGTTCCTAAAAGTTTAGTTGTACAGGGTGTCCGCTGGGAAGATATACTACTTTGTTTTTGAGTATATGAAAGAGAATGGATCTTATATTGATAAATGTTTTATTCAATGTCGGCAATTATGTATAGAATACAATATCAGATAAATTCCCGCCTCTGTTAGCCTCATATATGCGAGCCCTTTATTTCATTAATTTCATCACGAATATTTTGTTTGAGTTGCTCCAGCATTTCCAGTTTGTTTGCATAAACCTTGCTTTCAGATATCCCCACAAAAAGAAGTCCGGAGAAGCCAAATCAGGCGACCGTGGAGGCCTATCAACATCATCATTCCTTGAAATAATTTGTTGTGGAAAGAGGTTTCGCAGTGATTCCATTGTAATCATGGCTGTATGCGATGTGGCACCGTCTAGTTGAAACCACATGTTAGTCAAGCCCATAGCATACATTTGTGGCGTTAAAAAGTTTTCAATCATATTACGATATCGCCCCCTATTGATAACTACCGTTACGGCGTTTTCAGTTTCAAAGAAGTAAGGTCCAATGATTCCTTCTGACCAAATTGCACACCAGACTGTCACTTTTAATGGATGCAAAGGTGACTGATAAATAATTTAGAAGTTTTGCTTTGCCCAGAACCGACTATTCTGTTTATTCATAGAACCATTCAAATGAAAATGTGCCTCGTGACTCATGATGATTTTTTCATTAAAATCGAGGTTGATTTTGATAAAGTGCTTTAACGATTAAAGCACGTTGGTTTACTGAATATTTTTCCATAATAAATTTGCCACGTCAAGACTAATGTTTACCAAAATGGCGGCAAAAAAAATTAGTATACCTTCCCGGCGGACACTCTGTATTTGCATTAAAAGCGGTCAAGTCGTTTTCAAGTTATGATGAAATATATTGACATAACTACTACTATATATTGACATATATTGACATAACTAATACTATACTATATTGGGCGAAAAATTTGCCACGCCCATTAAAAAATATAAGCCCGATGGAAAAAACTGAAAATGGATTTGTATTTAGCGCTTCAAAATCATTATAGTCCATTTATTTTTATTTAAAGGCGTTTTTGCTGCAGACCAGTGTAATTGTCCAAATTTTTCTTTTGAGAAAAAGTTATGTTGTCTTGCAGGCATCTGTGTTATAGCGAGTTTTAACATACAATATCACAGAGAATCATTATTCATTTAAGGAGAGATGCAGCAGACGTTCAGCATGTAGTCGACTTATAACAGACAATGTCGCTAAATTTAGTTTTCTTTAGTATGATGGTATTACAATGAAGTCACATTTTGTTTGTGTTATTGTTAGTGAGATTTACCAATTCAATTTTAAATTTATTGATTCTGTGACGACGATTCATCGATGAAAATATCATAGTGATAATGTCGCTCAAATATTACATTATTTTGAACTCTAGGGGGTGACTGGCACATTATTATTTTTTTTTTTTAATAAATTTTTCGTCATTTCAATTTTATGATTGACTGTCTTTATATTCACTTTCTGGTCGCAATGGCTATTAAAAAAAAGCGCAGCTTGACAAAATTTTGAAAGTAATCTTAATAGCGCTGAAAATTCATTAAGGTAACGAAATTATCAAAATTTCTCGACTTACCCACTACCAACTATGTTAACAAATAAATGCTAGTAAATGACCAAGAATATTGTGTTCTATAGAGCGCAGTGCATTTCTTTAGAGAAATTTTATTTTCAAAAAAAATAGTGGATTGGAATATCCAGTAATCGATTTAAAATTAGCTTAAAATTATTTCCATTAAAAATAAACAATATTGCGTATCTACTGTAGATGTAATTGAAATAAAATATACGTAATTATCCAAATTGAAATTTAAATTCAGTGCTGGATTCTTTTTTTTTACTTTCGTTTTATTTCTATTTCATTCTCGTATAATTAATGTTCACACTTTAAATGTAAAAATCTCTTAACAAATCTTGGCAAATATATCAAAAAAGCCAAACATTTAATACCGGGAGGGTAAATCTGCATAACACTTACATGACATCAAGACTAATTAATCATACGAAAGTGAAGTGCAAAAATATTTATTATTGGAGTAGAACATATGCAGCATACGTTTCGTTTTTGCTACAAATTGCGGAATAAAAATTACCTGTGCTGTGCAAAGTAAGTGCGGCGATACACACTACCAAGCACGAGTGCAAATAGACAAATTGCCAACATTGACAGTTAAACATATTAAACATTAAAATGACGTGGAAGCAGCGCTGTATGAGTAACGCAGATTCTTGTGGCACTATCACAAGTGTTGGCCTATGATGGTGATGCATACAACGATTTCCTTAAAGTCAAATTTCGCTTTTTCTTTAGTTTTTTAATAAAAAACAAAAGCAAGCACTTGAAATATGATGAAGATTGCTTTGGACTGCGATTTACGTAAAGCGAACAAGTGCCTTCAAAATTAGAAAATTATCTTCTTTAGTTGACCACCTTAAATAATATTTTCTTTGAATTGGTAACAGAGCGATAGATAGCGTCAGGCAGAAAAATATTAGAAAAAAACTAAAGTCAAATCTTATAAAATCCATCTACTTTGTGACTTGGGAAGATGTACAACAAATGCTTTAAAAGAACAAAAAAAAAAAAAATGAACGTTGACACCCCACTATACGATACCCTTTACAAGAATGTTAAATTTGGTAGGATGGGAAAGATGAAGGTAAAATGAAGCTAATTTCTCACTCCATGGTTACGTTAACATGCATATATCTGACCTATGAGGCTCGGAGAAACCAGAAGTGATTGTGAAAAAGTCATTGCATCCGGAATAAGTGATTGTTTGGAGTGTATTATGCTCTGGCGTTGTCTTTGGGCCATTTTTTTCTCCGCCACTCCTGTAGGGAGCATATTGGCTTTCCGCAAAGCATCTATTGCTTTGTTTCACTTTCTGTAATCAATTTGATTTTTCAAGCTAAGTGAGTATTAATCCGCTGTAGCTTGCTCCATATGATTTTTTTTTTTTGTAGTGGTGAAGATCCTTGCTAATTGGTGGTGATCCTTACTTTAGCATTATAATTTTTTCCCAGTAGGTGGCGTGTTTTTCCTGATCATTGGTCTGATGTTTGTCATCATTGCCAAAGGTATATGAGAAGGGTCAGAGGGGCTTTTTTCTTTATTTTTTTGGATGGAATTGTCTGGAGGGAAGAATTTTAAGCCTTTTTTATTATTAAACATTCCTCGTCATTCCTTCGTCATGTCCTCTGCTGGGGCTCGAACCTTGGTCGTTTGTGTTGTTATGCGTGCGCTCTAACCACTACACCACGCCACCTTTCTTTGGGCCATATTTTTTCGATAATAACGTTGGGCGAACCGTTACCCTCAATTCAGTGCTACAGCCACTGCACGATATGTTGTTTCAACAAGAAGAGGCCGCGAGCAACTCAACATGCCCGATTTTGGCTTAATGCCTGGTCATGTTTTTCCTCAAATTGATGATGTCAATTGGCATCTAAGATCATGTGATCCTATAAGGAGCATACGGTTTCGACAAATGGTCTTCAGTTTGATCTATCCATGCTATATTCTTAATCTCACTTCAGCTTTTCCTAATTTTCTCAACTTTTTTTCGAATTGTCTTTTCCACGTCTTCGCAGGCCTTCCTCTTTGTCAGCTACATTATGGATTCCAAATTAATTCATTTTGGACTATGTCGTTAAGGGGCTATCTTAGCGTATGACTAAACCAGTTCCATTTGTGTCTTCATATTTCCAACTCGATAAGTATTTGACTGATGTGGGACCATAACATACAATTTGGTATCGTGTTGGTCAAAAAGATTCTCACACACCTCCGCAAACATCTGATAATGCTTACTTCGCAGACTTTATTCTCAATATCCATTGAGGCACAGTGCCTAGTTTCTCTGACATACCCGCGTAGTTGTGAGACATCAGAAAAATGTTTTCAAATCAACAGACAATTCATCGCCTCTCTACAACGGCCTTTTATATGACTATGTCTAGAACAATGTAAAAGAGCTCTGCCTCACTTGCTTAAGTACTTCGGCTAAATTTATTTTCACGCAGAATCCTACAACTTATCCCTCTATATAGAGCCCTTACAAGGTTAACTAGCTTCCCAGCAACGCCCATACAACTTCGTCTTTTCAAAATCTATAAACATTAAATACAAAAGGGATCACCATTCCACCGATTGCTCTACGATTATTCTTAAAGTAAAATGTGGTTTGTGCACGGCAACCTGTTTGTTCTGATTTAAATTCTGGTAAAATTTTTTTTCGATATTCTGTTCGCGATAATGCCCGCGAATTATTAATAGTGCCTAGCAACGTTTTCCCCATCAAAATTCCTCGATCAGTTAAATTCTCTTTATTTGGTAATTTAACGATCCTCATTTACCCAGATTTTTTGTAGGGCTACATCAAAAACCATGTCTATACTGATAATACCCTAAAGTTAACGCATTTGAAAGCCAAAATTTGTCAAGTTATCGCCGAGATATCGCCCGCAATGTGCGAAAAAGTGGTCGAGAACTATATCTAAAGAATAGCCCGCTGAAACCAATTTAGAATTCAAATGTCATTGTATTTCGGTGATTAATTAAACTTTACCCGAAGTCATAGCCTTATGCATGTTTTATAAAACTTCTAAAACCGAAAAATAGATAACGTGTTATATTAGGGTCTCCTTAAATGTTCCATAAATGTTCTCTGAAGTCAAAAAATTAGTTTTTTAAAGTTTTATATAGATTGCACCAGGGGAGGGCGTGTTCCATCCGCTAGAGAGAGTTACGATCAGAACTTTAAGGCAACTGTAAGGCACACCCTATTCTGAGCGTTTGCGGTATGCCTTCCCCTGATGCAATCTGCCTTAAATTTTTCGCAACGCATTTTTTGGTTGCAGAGAATATTTCTAGAGGGAGTTACTGTGCAATTTCGAATTTTTACAAAATAAAGCGTATCATAGTTTCATATGCTTCACTCACTCCAATAAGGCTTGTTAACATTTTGCAATCAGCCTAAGTTAGTTCAAATGAGACGGTTGCACTTTGAAATTTTTAAAGAACCATGCTTTGTAAAAATCTATTCACTGGTATTGCTGTGGAAGGGTACAAAATAATCCAAAAAGTAGTTGGTAGGTGGAAGGGAGTGTCAGCCTTGCTAAATCACCCTTAAGCACGCATAGCGGTCCGTTGTGATAACACATGACGCTCTGTTCCTGTGTTAGCCACCAGAGTCCTGTTGGTCCAACCAGAGATACCGCACAGAAGCACAATTCCCTAATGCCAAACCAAACCAAACTGATATCAAGGATCGATAAGTTCATGAATGGGAAAGCCCAGTGTGAGAAGTCTCCACCGAGCGAGAGAAGGATTCTGGCAGATGAAGTGGATTACGTTCTCTTCCTTTTCAGTCGATTCACAGTCTCGACAGAAGTCATTCGCAGATAAGCGAAGCCTTTGTGCGTGCTTGCACATGATGCAATCAATGACTTGTGAGAATAGATAGAGCAGAGCAGATGCTCCGACGGTCCAGTTTAAACGGTTGATTGGTACGCTTCTCATCCAACCTGTGCCAGATGAATCTGGCAATAAAGCAAGAATCACCCTCCGTCCAGGCATTTTCAGTGTCTAACAAATACTTCTGCCTGATTGACAGCTTAACGGAAGTTAGAGGCACACCCACCCTCGAATACGGATGGATGTCCAGAAGAAGTGTGCCCGCCCACGTTCATCAGCAGCACTGTTGCCGGGGATGCCCCTGTGACAAGGAATCCAAATGAGGTAGATACACAACTGCAGTAATAGTATCCGAAGGGAATCACGGCAGTTCCTGACAAGCTTAGAGAAAAAGTAGTATCCGATCATCATCAAATTATTGCATAGAAACATCTACTTGTGTTAATTTAGAATGACTGTACAGTACAGTTTTTTTTTTTAAACAAAGTACTACGAAATTTCTTTTACTTCCACTACTGCTTCGACTCTTGCAAGCAATTCAATATAAACACACTTTCCTATAGGGCACACAAAGTAGAAAATCACAAAAAAAATTTATATTGAAGTTGACGTGTGTTTTGTTATTTTGATAACGTTGATGATGCTGTTTTAAAAGCAAACGTCCGATCATTTTGAAAATATACACAAGAATACCGCACACAACACCAGACAAGGCACGGCAACAAGCAAAAAAATCTTTGTGCATCTTGTTTATGGAAAATGAAAATGATGCTGTTCTCGTATGCATCTAATGATCATTACGGTAATGATCGTGCTCATGATAATGATGATGATGGTGATTTTGAAAGACCCTCCTGTTGGGTCTTTGATTTTGAAAAGTATTTTTCGATTATTATTTTGCTTTCATGCCTTACATTTTTCTTAAGAAATTAGCTTTTACGTTTGAAAAAATAAAGAAAAATAAGTGAAAAGTGTGGGGTGTTTTAAAAATAGCCGGTGTAAAATGTTGATCAAAAGGATTAAACGTGTGTCGCTGAGTGAATACACTTTTTACACACGCGTACGCACGCATTCACATCATATGTAAGTGTGTAAACAATTTTGTTGCACATGCAATATGCACTGTGGTTGTTGCATATTTTTTATTTTTTTTTTATTTCGTTCTTTTTTTCTGCCGTATGCAAACAGAAGGTGTTTTATTTGTTCCCCTCATTTTTGTTTTCTTCTTCTATATTTCATACACAAAGTGATTTGCTTGTAAGAAAATAAGAATTTGTTTCCCTTTATTTCTCTGAAAAAAAAAACAGAAAAAATATTATTTTTGAAAAGCATTTTCTTTGCACTTCATTGAACGTATTGATGTTTGTTTGTTGCAACGGTGTAAATATTATTTTGTATGATTTCATCTCATTGCATGTTGATGGTTTTGATGTTGTTGTTGTTGTTGTTGTTGATGTTTGCTTGCATACCATACCATATATGCTTGTGTGCCAGCTAAAAACACTTTGAAGCACGTTTCTACATTATTTTGATATGATTTTTGATTTGTTTTTAACAATTTATGGCAGAATTTTTTTCCCTGTGCTCCTCCTAGATTTCACATATAAATTTTTATTTTTCACAATAAACAACAATTTTAACATGTTGTTAAACATCACTCCTTTCATTCATTCAACAAACAGGTGCAGATGCAACAAAATTGGAAAATATATTTTTGTTTATTACTTGGAATCATTTAAAAAAGGAAATCAGTTTTAAAAATACGCATTATTGTAGCCATGAAGAGACATACATTGTTATAAAAATTATTGCGTATAAAATTACAATTTATTAATACGGCTTTATGGTACACTGTTTTACAAGTAAGTGTACACTACACCCACACATACGATGAAGGTGTTATAGTAACGAAGTATTTAAATTTGATATGCTTTTAAAGAATTTAAGGGCTCTTTTAGCAATACCTGTTGGCTTTAAGACACTCTTTGAGACACTTTCTTACAATATCATATTTAAGTTAAGTTTCTACCTTGGCACCTTTTAAAAACACACATAAGCTACACTTTGCGATGACATAAACCAAACATAGGTGTTATGAAGATGAAAATGCCAGAAAAGAAAATTCACCACATCAGGGACTGAATTGTGGGATTTTTGTCTATTGGTTTGTGTAAAAGCTGATAATGTGTTACCCTGGTATTGCCGTACTGATTTGTGTATTTGACGGCATTGCCACTCCGACCATCTTTGGGTAACACAATCTTACATGTTTAAAATTAGCGGATATAAAATACAGCGTTTGAAACATTTCCGGAACTTTCCAAACTATAAGCAATTATGTATATAAGAAGGCTGCTTAACCTACCTCACAGTTCAGTTATCGTTTTGCTGTCATAGGTGTAAAAAAGTGTTTAGGTGTAAAAAAGTGTTATATAAACGAATACTTAGTTGCTGTATTAAGATAATCTGTATAAAGATAAAGTGAGAAAAATAAAAACTGTAATAAACAACAAAGTGGTGTTTAATAGCCATCTGACTCACATGATTAGTCGCAGTAATTATTAAGGTTCCTTATTTCGAGTCGTTCAAAATCCTACTTTCAGTAACGAAATCTCTTGCTATCTCGTAACGTACTAAGATCACCATATTCAATTCCAGCGTCAAATCAGTTCTTCTGTACGCCAGCGTATCTTTAAATAGCACACCAAGACGTTAAGATTTACAGCAAAGAATTATCGTGATATTTTGGCCGATTATCATATCCAATTAGCAACTCTAACTTCAAACCGATCAACGACCAAATCGTACCGAGATATTTAACCGCAAATAAAGCTGGATTGGTCACACACTGAGTAGGCTTCAGAGTTACACTGCCAGAGCGACTATTGATTAGAATTCTCAGGCTAATGTATGGTCATCTGTAGCATACTTGGCAATATCATCTAACTGAAGGAGTCAAAGAAAGCAGTCTAAACTGGAGTGAAATCAAACCAAACCGAATAGAGATTTCTTGGTGGCCCAAATATACCAAATATACGAGGTGCTTAACAGACTATTTACATACAAACATAAATCGCGCAACATTCCAACTGGAACAATGAAACTTTTTTCAATAAATGAGCCACATCCGATTTTACTTTTAGACTCAGTGCCTTGACTGACTGTTTAGTTATATGTTAATATGATTCGGCTGTAAATAGGTATAAACGACCGCCTTTTCTTTACACAAAACACAAAATCCACACAATTGTCTTGTTAATGTATATCATTCAACATTTTATCACAATTTGCCACACAGTACTGGCAAATGACACTCTCAACCAAGGCGTAGAAAAATTCTTCCCAAACGCGAAAATACTCAAAACCCCTTCTCTAAGCGTTCATGAAATAGAAAAACCATTTAAAACAAACCTTCTGTTTTTCATATATCACTGATAGGTGTGACACGTTGCTGGTGATTGATGAAAAGGCAAAATCTTAATGTTTATTTTGTGCCTGAAGAAATCCTGGTCACAAACACAATCAACACATTTTGAATGGAAAGATGAAAAAAAAAAAACAATTCCACCAATAAAAAACAAACAAAACAAGAATGAGGACTCAACTAATTTCCACATTTTTCGCATTTGTTAAGACAAATTGAGGTGCAAACATGGGGTCAAAACAATAAAATGTTAAGAAGTAAAAAAGGACTATAAGGATTAACCATATACATACAATCACCACAAGAAAAACAACAACTAAATATAAAATCAAAATAACAAAGTCTTTTATAAAAAATGAATCTTAAGAATCAAAACTTGGGAAAAGGGGTGTCAAAACTGTATGAAAAAAACTCTCACGCACACACCGAATTCTCAAGTAGCAAAAGAACGACAGAAGGTCTGACACATCTAAAAGGAAAAACACAAATAGACACACTTTTAAAATTTAAGCGTAAAACTGTAAAAAACAACAGCAACAATAACAATAGCAGTAAGACAAACTTATAAAATAAAAAACTAAAGAAAATCTTAAACGACAATTGCTGTTTACGAGTGGAAAAGCTTGCATGGCTGACAGTGTACTGAGCAGTAGTTTTTAAAATTATTTCTTAAACAAATCGCCTAAAACTATGACAGGAAGGGGTTAAGAAAACAATAGATTCTTAATAAAAAAAGGAACTGGTTCTTATTCTGTTTTATTCTTTTTTTCATAAAATAGCGGCCTCATGTCTATGACAATAAAAAAGTCAATATCAATGTCAATAAATATTTTCCATTTTTCTTCCTAAACCTCAACTCTTAAGAGACGTTAACATACATACTTTTTCTCATACGAGAAATACCCCTTTTTATTAAAAATTTTAAATCAAGCACAGTGATTTGGAGGAATAATTTTATAAAACATTTTATTAAAGGAGATTTATATTTTTGGATTACGATTATCGTTCGAAAAGAATTATAAAATGGCGCCATGGTTAATATTTCTTTGTTCAAAAGTATAGATAATCAGGTTGAATATCGTTATGAGATCGATACTATAACCTGTCAATGGGCTAAAAGACTTTGTAGGAATGAATATGGCAATAAGCATAATTAAATGACAAGGTTTTGTTAAATGTTTTCTCCCAAAACAGCAGTAACATACAAATGGTTTTTTATGGTTTTTTGTCATCAGATTGAGCTGATGTCTCTATACGATTTCATCAAAACGAAGATTTCTGGACTTCTCACGCCCTATCTTCTGTACTCATAGTCGTAATAATAATAAAATGGCATTAGAAAGGAGATTTAATGGAAGACAGAAATTGGAAGTCATAACTATAATTCCAATGGAGACCCTTTACTTACAATAGGAAGCTACGCCACATGAGCAGGGCAACTATGACGGGCCACTACTATCTTCAATATCATCTTTTCAACCTTAATATCGTTCCTGACAAAGGGGCAAGTGGTGACATATATTCTGTGAATGTGTTGCTTTGACAAACATTGGTAGGCGAACGTTTATGGAGTCTTTTGTTCAGCCTGTACAGGTTCTTCGGCTTACCACTAGAGATATTGTAATCTTTTCTACGGAAAGTTGAGGGTATTCTACTCTTTGGTCCGGAAACACTAACCGGGCAGTCATTCGACCATGACAATTGACTAAATGTAAGATTGAATGGGTTTTCATCTTGCTGCTAGTGTGTTAACGGGTTGGACCCTGGAGTTTTTGACAAAATATATCTTTTTAGAACGCAATGTCATAGCCAGATGGGCCTCTCCGGCCCTAATAATGAATAAATAATTTCAATGGTAAATAAGGTACTGGCTGAAATCATTCAAGAAGAACTATCCTCCTCACTTTCGACGGAATTTCTAAAGAAAGAAGTCGAATTCAGGACAAATCACTTTTGTGCAGACCACGTATTATAGTCGAGCGATCAGTGAAATGGAGATCACCTTTATATTGCCTCTTTATTAATTTTGCTAAGACCTTTGGCACCCATCATCACTACGCCATTTGGAAAATAATGTAATGTTAAAGCGGCCCGGAGAAGATAATTGGCCAGATCCGATATTTGTATAGGAGGGATTCACATGGAAAATGTACGTATGAAAATAAGCGGAGCAGATAGATGAACGTTAACGTAGACATAGTCCTAGATCTAGTAATAAAACAGACAACCGCCAAGAGATATATCAATAGGGGCCTGCATTGGCATCTTGAAGACCTTGGTTATGCCGCTAATATTTGTCCCTTCGGTCACAGTTTCAAAGTCATAGCAACTAAACCGCGTGAGATATACTCTACTGCAGAGGCCTGTACTACCTACGCATTAATTTCGGGATTATCTTGGCTCTATATCTGTCAGTAGAATAAAGTTTACGACTGGCTGCACAGAACTTGATGACGTTCCATATTTTTAATACTTAAGAAGCGTTATAACCTAATCAAGTAACTCACGAGAGGATATAGTAAGTCGCATAAAAAAGGAAAGGCTGGGAACTTTGGATCTTCCAAAGAAATCTTCGGAAAAACGCTTAAGAACAAAACTGAACTTTTTTCGAACGCGCCTTCTGTGCTGTTGTGTGGGTGTGAATTTTGAAACACCTCGTTTATGATCGTCATATATTACGCATGAAAATATTTTGGCCGAATGTTATCACAAACAGAGATCTGTGGCAAACAGCTGGAGAAGCGTTAGGCAAAGTAGAAATCGCCCAAAGAAAATGAAGTTGAATTGGTTAATCGACTCCTAATAGAGATTTATAAAGAATGATTTAAAAGAAGGCTTCATCGCTGATGGCACTTAGGTCATAGCAAAAAGTTCTTATCAAGAATACTTCGTGGATTAAAAAAATTTTAGAAGACAAAATAGAAAGTGCCGAATTAGCAAATAAAATTTTAACTTATTGTTATAAGTAACACTACAAAATTTTTTCGTAGTTCGCTCTCACATTCATAACCGTCTAATTATGAGCCAAATTACGTAATTCCCTATACAAAATTTTGAGAGCGAATAACCCAAATTTCATGTTATTCAATTTTGATTACCCTATTAGTTACTAAAAAACAATCAAAGTGATTACTACTTTCTATCGGTTTTTGTCATCTATCACCAGCTGTCGACCATAAAAATAAGGTCATATAGGCTTATGTTATGTTCGCACGGCAACGTTTTTTCGTCATTCGCTCTCTCATTCATAATACAACTTAACTGCATAAATTTCCATACAAAATCTTGAGAGAGAATCACTCAAATTAAAGGGTCCGCCATCTAACGTTTTTTTTTCAACTAGTGCTTATTTCGTGAATGGTAGCACTTAGCTCATGTCTGATTTGACAGATAATTAGTTTTATCATTCCGCTGAACGAATATGGTTGTGTATACGCTTGAACTTCGCTTCGCTAAGTGGGCCTGCGATCGACTTACAGAAGATGACGATTTTGCCAAAAAAAATCAAGTTTTCAGATGAAGCTCATTTTGATCTTGGCGGGTATGTAAGCAAGCAAAATTGCCACATATGGGGCACAGAAAACCCGCACGCATATATTGAAAAGCCGGTACACCCAAGACGAGTCACTGTTTGGTGCGGATTTTGGTCCAGAGGCATAATTGGGCCATTTTTCTTCGAAAAAGAGCAAGACGTGGCCGTTACAGTCAATGGCGATCGTTATCGGGCCATGTTGAACGAATTGTTGTTCACAAAAATTGAAGAAAAGGATATTAGCAACATTTGGTTTCAACAGGACGGCGCTACGTGCTACACAGCCGAATCTACACTCAATGTTTTGCGCCCTATTTTTGAAGATCGCATTATCAGCCGCAGAGGTGATGTCGTGTGGCCACCTTGGAGCGGCGATTTGACACCGTTGGACTATTATTTGTGGGGTGCTGTCAAAGATAAGTGCTACGCCAACAAGCCAGAGACAATTGACGCTTTAAAGGACAATATTCGTGAAGCCATTGGTGAAATACAGCTACACACAATCGATAATGTACTTAAAAATTGGACCGATCGTGTAGGCTACTGCATGGACAACCGAGGCAGTCATTTGAATAAAATTATTTTCCATTATTAACCGGAAGGATTGTACTTTCAAATAAAAAAAGAAATTTGAGAAAATATTCAGTAGTTTTTTTTATAGCATTTTCAAAGAAAAAAAATTTATTTTGCCGACCCTTTAAAGTAATTCTATTTCTGTTACTCTGAGTATTAAATCGAAATCAGTATCTGCTCTAATTTTTATAAAACTTAGATCAAAAGAGTTTGGCATACTTATTAGCCCTTGATCAAAATGTTTTTATTATAGATTTAACATTGGAAATTTATTCAATTGACCTCCCTAAACTATGCTGTCAAGTACAAAAAATGAAATAAGAGAAATAAAGACAACAAACAAAACAATGGTCGGTAGTTGTATTGACTTCATATGCTAGCAGTTAAAAGGTGATATGCAAACGGGAGAATCCAATTAAGTAATACAAACAGAGAACGAAGTTATTTGCAGTCTCTTGCGAACATAGCATTAGTTTACTTCTAAGCTTTTAATTAAAAAGTTTCTATCAAATATTTAACATTCAATATTTATTAAATTTACCTCCTTAAAGTATGCAAAGAAAACTGGGAAATATTTTTTTCTATTTAGTTTGTTTATGTGTTAATCACGTGTAAATGACAAAATATGCCATGTAAACAGCGAACAAAATAGTTCAAAGTGTCGTGTGAACATGCTATTAAACGAGGGCCTAGATCGGCGTTCGGCAAACTAATAGTAATGCATTTAACAATTATGGTAGTAATATGAGAGCTCTCACTCAGGCCATTTTACACTGTATTTTGTCAATTGTTTTCTCTTTAGTCCTCTTTGTTAATTTTTTGTTTATTTTTTGCCTATGGGTGTGAGTAAGTACGAGTGAAAACAGAAGAGATGAGCTGCTCTTTGCGTGTATCTGGTCTAGATAAAAGTATTTTTTTTTTTTTTGTCGAATTCTGACAATAATTTCAATTTCCAATTTTCAGCTTAATTTTGGAAAAATTAAAAAAAAAAATTTATCAGGTCATTGAGAAATGCCGTTAAACTAGGGAACAGGAAACAAAATAGTTTAAAGTGTCGTGTGAACATGATATTAAACGAGGGCCTAGATCAGCGTCCGGCAAACTAATATTAATGCATTTTACAATTGTGGTAGTAATTTGAGAGCTCTCAGTCAGGCCATTTTCCACTGTATTTTTTCAATTGTTTTCTCTTTAGTTCGCTTCGTCAATTTTTTGCTTTTTTTGCCTATGCGTGTGAGTAAGTACAAGTGAAAACAGAAGAGAAGAGCTGCTCTTTGCGTGAATCTAAAAGTATTTTTTTGTTTCTGTCGAATTCTGACAATAATTTCAATTTTCAATTTTCAGCTTAATTTTGGAAAAATTAAAAAAAAATCATCAATTCATAGAGAAGTCTGCGAGTTAAAATAAAGTAAAATAAAATTGAAATTATTTTAGAAAACTTGTGCTCACTATCATGATTTTACTGAAAATCGATTTAAAATTAATACAGGCTTCATTAAAATATGTTAAGGAAAATTGTGAAAAATTTTTTTAATTTTAAATATTGTTTAGTTATTCGTGGTTTCCCTTAACAAAACTAACCCACTGTGCACTTTAAAACGATAAGCTACGGATAATTTTAAATTTTTAATGGTATGGTTGTGTGTGTCCATGTTAATATGCCAATGAAGCTTAAGTATTTCAATGTCTAATAGATTTTGAAATAAAAAATAAAAAAAATTAAAAAATACAAACGTAACATACATGTTAAGTTTTCCATTTCATTTGAGACAAATGTCGGCGGAACAACAACAGAAATAAAATCCTTTAACTCTTAACCAATGAAAACAAATTGAAGCGTCCCCCCACCTAAACTTTAACAAAATTTCAAACAAAAAGTTACACAATCACAACGAATATCTTCGTTAACTCATCATTCTTCATGTGTAGAGCTGTTCCTTCTCCTGTCTCATGGCAAGTAATTTAAGTTTCAATTCATTTCTTTCTTTCCTTCGTGGTGATTTCTTATATTTTTTCTTTTCTTTTCTTTTTTTATATTAAAAAATATAACCTACTTTCGATTTAAACGTAATGAAACGTAATAAACGTAATCTATTGCTTTTATTTTATGATTATTTTATTTAAAAAGTAAAAAACAAATGTCCTTTTTATCTATTTCTTGTAGTGGAAAGTATTTTTCATTTTAGATTTTTTTTCCTTTCAAAATGTTTAACTCAGTTGATATTTATGGGCATTTTAAAAGGCAGCTATAGCATAAGAAAAAAAAAGAATCGTGTACAGCAAATTCATTTATGGCCACCACCATCAACCAAAGTAATACAGACAAAAGGGTGTCAAGTCCTCTTATATAGTATGTTTGGTATAGTACGAGTAGATGTTGAATTGCTGTTATTGTTGTTGTAACTCTAGTATTAGAGGTTGTAAATTTTAAAATAAATACCATTAAAAGTTAAACTTTTTGTTTGGTCAGGAATTTCTTGTCATTTTTTATTCGACTCCTCTTTTTTTTTCAACAGCATTCGTTTATTCTAAACAATTTGTACTTTTTATTGCTAATATATGCGCATATTTTCCTATACATACGCTCAAATATTTAATACGATTTGTTCTAATCGTGTGTGTGCAGCAAGTATTGTAACGCTTGTATTCACATATTAACTTTAAAACACGTACTCTTTGCGCTTAACCCATTACCCAAATGGCAAGATTTTCTTATAAACATTACTTGAACACATACTGCTCTAAAAGAAAGTTAAGATTACAGGTTACATTTTTGGCGAAGATAGTTTTTTAATAGGTGACTTGTGAAGAAGTTACATAAGTTTCAAAATGAGTGAAATATCTGAACAAACACATTTTGTGATGCTTTTTTACCAGAAAAAAAGTAAGAAAACGATAAAGCTGCAAGTAAATGTAGAATCCGGGAGTGATATGATCAATTCTATTCTGAAAATTTCCATATCTAAGATGAACCTCAAATTATTCGGTATGTATGAAATTTAACAACCCACTGTATACGGACACCTTTGATTTGACATAAAAGTACAGGGTGAACAAAAAAATAATATAAATCAATACATACATGGCATTAGCATTCAAAAATAATTTCTAGTATACTGCCCGCCAACTGTTTTTAACGAAGTACATTCTGAAGGTCCAGTTTTGGGACAGCTTTCCGAGCATTGCTGGCCGTATATCACGAATAACACAAACAACATTAGTCTCCAAGGCGCCAATTGTGACTAGATTATCAGTATAAACCAGTGGCTCCTCGGGAAATAATTAAAAGGTGTCAAATCGCTACACCTTGCAGGCCAATTGTTAAATGTACTTCTCGAAATCTACTTATCGCCAAATTTAGATTTTAGTAATTTGATGGTTGCGTTCGCAGTACGGCGATTAGTACTATTCTGTTGAAACCACTGCTCACCCAGATCAATGTCATATATATTTTAAACAACGCAATCATTGACCATTGAATGGTAACGAGCTCCATTGATCACAACGCGAGCTTCGGCTTAATTTTTGAAGAAATGAAGCATAATAATAGCTTCAGCGAGTAAGGCGCACCAAACTATGCATCCCCGGGCTTAATGCAGTCGATATGGTATGCTCTGGATTGGTTTTACTGCATAAGCAGCAATTTCGTTTGGCAAACTTATTAAGCCAAAAATGAGCCTCATCGCTGAACACAATTTTGCCGTCTATAAGCGGCGCAAAATTATGACTGATTTTCAGAGATAATCTATATAATTTTACAGCGTTGTTCAATAAGCAATCTATTTATGATGGTTTGCCAGAGTATACTAATCATAAATTTAAGAAGTGTGCACAGTATGACACAGTTCCTTTGATAGTTAACCCATTCGAAAACTTAAAGAGCTCAAAAAACCCTCTAGAAAGCAAATGCTGTAAAAGTTAAGCAAAAGGCTTAAGAGTTTTTATACAATTCCGGGCCTTTTCTCAGTGTTTCTCGCAAACGAAATATAGTGTAATATTTCTTATTAACCATACTACTGACCTTGTTGCACGAAATCCTAATACACAAGTCGAGAAAAAGAAAAGAAAACAGTGAACTAGACCTAGAAATTGGAACGAATTTGGTGTAAATATTTTCTAAAATTTGTTCGGTCTTCTTAAAAGAGCTTATACTTGCATTACTACTTATACAAATTTATTAACTAGTCAAAGAAGACTCATTATATGCTGCTGTTAATATTGCAAGAGCTTTCAATAGCTTCACAGTGACATATTTGAGCAACGCTGTCAGTATGATATTTTCATCAAATGAAAAATTTCATTGATGGATCCTCGTGACAATGACACAAACAAAGGTAGTTATGTATGACAACGTCATTGAGTTTCATCAGTCTAAAGAGAGATGAAATTTTGCGACATTGTCTGTTATGGGTCGACCATATGCTTAAATTTAGCGACATTGTCTGTTAAGAGTCGACTGTATTTTGAAATTTAGTGACATTGTCTGTTCTGAGTCAACTACATGCTGAACGATGCGTGATTTTGTCTGCTACACCTCACCGTTAACAAATAAAGCACTAATGATTCTCGATGATATCTTGTATGCGTGCAAGACGTAGTTAATAAAAAATGAAAATGTGAAAATTTGGACAATCGCTTCAGAAAGTCATGTATGACACCAAAGAGTTTTTTGTTCAGCGTCTGTTGCGATGATTCACTATGACCAGCCAGGTTCGTTCTAAGTTTTAAACAAAATTTTACTAAAATTCAAAAAATCGATTGTGTCGATATGGAAGGATAGCTTTAGTCGACTTAAGCTATTTTACTTACCGACATAGATTTACCATATTTAGAGACAATCTCGGAAAAATCCAACAGAGTCCACATCTTTTGAAAAAAATCAAGTCGTATTTGATGTTCCCTATTTTGTAACTTGTCTTTTATCATATAAATCTGCGCTGGTAAGTAAGAATTACTTAAATCGACTTAAGCTACTTTTCCATATCAACACAGATATTATTATATTGCATTTTTATATCTTTGTTTTCATCTGTGACTTTTTGATCAATTGGGTTACACACCATAGTGTGTTTTATTTCAAGTTACAAATCAATGGTTGTTAAATTAAATAATATTTACGTTTCCATTCATTTCGAAAATTATTGTCTATCGTTAGAGATTTATTTAAAAACACGCGTATTTAACCAATTTTTACTTGAACAATATTGTATGTGAAATCGAAAACTTTATGTACGATTGTAACTATTACTGGCCAAATAAAATTAAACAATGGAAATAATTGAGAGTTTAAATGGGATTTTATTTATTGTTATCTCGTTGTGTGGTATAAAATAATAGTGAATAGATAAAATAAATATTATTGGAAATAATATTTTTCAGAAACTATTTCAAATTTTAGATATATTTTTATACACTTTTTTAAGTTAAATGCTTTATTGTTATTTTTTATAACGAATGGCCATTTTTTTTTATTACGAATAAAAATAGTAATACAGGGTGGGCCAAAAGTCCCCGTGGTGTTAAAAAATTTAATAACTTTAATAAATTTTACGTAACGGCCGAATATGCTGTAAAAAGTTTATGACAATTGGTGTTCCAGATTGTTCCACTTGGTCGAAGTCTATCTATCTATCCAACAAAGCCCGCTGGCAATGATATTAAAAATATTGTTACGAAAATAAAAATGCCTAAAAAGAAAATACATCATATCAGCGCCTTTAACTCTGTGTTGTGCTAGGCGAATTTAATAAGGGGTCTTAAATTGGAAACGAATACAACACTGTAAAACAAAATTCCGGTGTGTCAATATAATGCAACACTGTAGTAAGCAAAAAGCTGTGGCGTCAAAAGTATTTTTTGTCAACAAAATACAGAATGTTTGTGTTTTTTGACATACGCGAATGTATCAGCTGTTGCTAACGTAGTAAATTAGGGCCACCTTATTGAAATTGCCCTGGTATTGTGGAATTTTGATACATTTGGTATAAATATGTCATCTTGTCAATGATGTACTTATTTGTGTATTTGGCAACACTTCCAGTTTGACCATCTTGTGTGTTACATTTGAATTAACGGAGATAATTCGAATGTCAGTTGTATATAAAGGGTGGGCAAATTTGACGTAAGGAAGTAAATTGGCGACAAATCAATTTTAATTTAATTTATTTTTTTTTTTTTTTTTTTTTTGACAAATTCCGTTTTATTCATATCAATATAAAATAGAAATATGGGAATTAATAATGGAATATGATGTCAGGCAAAAGGCACCTTTAGCGCGTCATGATTGAATGCCGCTGGATTATTTCATAGATCGGGTTTACGTAAACAAACAGCAAACAACTAACACTCTGAGAGATGAATTTCGGCGCGGCATTGACGAGATAAGCGAAGCTTTTTTGCAAAATGTTCAAAATATTGTGAAAGCGGTGGACGTCCGCCGACGTGCTAGAGGTGGTCAAAAAATAAAATGTGTCTTTATGCCAATCTACTTCCTAACCTCAAATTTGCCCACCTTTTAACAGACGGCACCCTATGCATTAGTGGATATAGTTATCGTTTGGTTGTCATAAAGTAAAGTCTTTTTTAGGCATAAATAAAAGTGTTGTATAAACGAATATTAAAAACTGTAAAACAACAACAACGTGGTTTTATTTTATTTTGAAAAAGAACTTTTTTAAAAAAAGTTAAAACTTAACAATATATTTCTTTGGCTCATTATGATTTAAACTTGTATAACTGTAAAAAACCACCCGATGGTACGTAATTTTAGTTATATGAAAATTTTATATATGCCAATTACTTTCCGTAAATTCACAAAACTACCTACAAGTCGAGACAATCAACATCGATCTCAAAATAAGATTTATGAAATGTTATGTATAGTCAATACTATGGAATCGAAACATGGACATTAAAAGCTGCTGTCTGTTCATATAGACTAGTATTAGCTAGTAACTGGTTATGAGTTTTACTTACTATTGAAAACTTATCTAACGCATTTGTCACTCAGAGCACGCCCAAAACTGTAGATTCCTTTCAATGAGTCAGAAAATTAAATCGGATGCAGCTTACTAACTAAGAAAAGTGCCCGTATTCCTTCATGGAATGTTATGGAAATTATTATTGTGCAAATAAGTACAGAATGAAGTCTAGATATTAGAAAGAATTAATTATTTTCGCTAAAAAATACCAGATATTGGACTGGCTTAAGAAGTGTTGCGAGAAATAAAGACGTTTTGCTTCAATGTGTAATAGCATTTAATAATTTTAAATTATAATTATCTTTTTCTTATATAGAAAAATGAATGTGTGTTTTTATGTATATATGTTTGCAAGCTAAAAAGCTGATTTACTTGAAGTTTTTGCAGTGTGTATGTCTGGATGTCTGGAAGGAACTACAGACTATATAAATTGCAAAATGACCAACTGTACGGTGCCACACCCATATAAAGTCAAGATTTATTTGTCTTGATCTTCAAAATGGTAACGGTATTATAGTCAATACAAATCATTAGTTCAAAAGTGTGCGGAATCGAATAAGTGGGCATGATACCGTCCATACAAACTACAATAAATATTAATTTTTATATATATTGGAAACGGTTAAGGCTAATGCTCAACTTTATGTGAATAACTTCATAGTTAATGCAAATCATCAGTTAAAAAGTGGGCTGAATTAGATAAGTGGACATGGTACCTCCCATACAAACTAAATATTGAATTTTTTTATATCTTGAGAACAGTTAAAGTGTAGGGTTCTGAATTTAACTTCGTAATTAATATAAATCATCAGTAAAAAAATTGAATAAAAATTGGATCGGTAATAGTAGAAGTTTCTAAATAGGCCTCAGTTTCAGCGATTACTTCATCATTGGACTTTCCTTCCAGCAAGAATTCTTTTGAGATCTGAAAACGGGAAAAAGTCGCTGGGGGCTAAATCTGGAGATTACGGTGGATGTGTGTTTTTGGTAAACAGTGAGCAAACGCGGCACCCACTTTATACAGAGTTTTCGCATATCCAAATGTTCGTCTAAAATGGTCAAAACTCCACCATCTGATGTCTTTACAATGTCAGTTAGCTCGTGAAACTTCGATTTGCGATCGTTCATAACCAATTTGTGGTTTTTTTATGATTTCGGGAAAAAGAGTCTCATTTCGGCTTCCACTCATTTGTGCTGGTACGACCACGATCAAATGCAGCAAACCACTTCTCTATTACTTGTCTCGATAGAGCAGAGTTTGGATAATATATATCAAGCCATTGTTTGGTTTCCATTGTATTTTTTTCCATCAAAAAGTAATATTTTACCAAAACGCGAAATTTACTTAATTTTGTTTTTTTAAATAACAAGAGTTGCTTCACACAAAATGCTATAACTCACGAATCCATAATCAGATTGATGTCGAATTTATACATGTATCGTTTGAAGGTTAGTACTAAATAAAATTCATAAGTACAAAATTCTAGTAACGCCATCTATGT
Source organism: Wohlfahrtia magnifica (assembly GCA_023159175.1). Classification (NCBI taxonomy): domain Eukaryota; kingdom Metazoa; phylum Arthropoda; class Insecta; order Diptera; family Sarcophagidae; genus Wohlfahrtia; species Wohlfahrtia magnifica. The sequence continues at coordinate 3,206,343 of JAKWBJ010000538.1, forward strand.
GTCGTTCTAAGAACTTATTGAGTGCCCTCATAATACGGTTCCTATGACATAAAAGTATGCAAGAACAGCTCTAAATTAGGTGAAAATGTAAAAAAATTAGATTAAAAATGAGTTTGCTTACAAAATACTTTAGTACTTAAATTAAATATATTCAAAGGCCAATTTCTCTTCTTTCAAAATCCGCTGAAAAATCTTAAATCGGATAATATTCATATTTGTTATTAACTTATAACGAAACCCGCAACTCAATATATCGCAAGTTATCTGTTTACGTGGCATATATGATGCTTATAAAAGTAGAAAGTAAAGCTAATGAACTTTGAATATATGACGTTAATAAGTCAGATGTAAAACAGATTCAGAATTATTTCTTAAACATGTAAATTTAAAAACAATTAATTAGAATTTAACCAATGAAATTAAAAAAAATATATGCGAAATTCTTCCGAATTTATGCGAAAATCAGAACAGTCATCGGTCCCTTTGGCGCAGAGGATAGCGCGTTGGACTTCTAATCCAAAGGTCGCGGGTTCGATCCCCGCAAGGGATGCTACACCACGCCGGTGTCAGTGTATGTTTTTTGAAAAATAATATATTTTTAAGGTTTTAAATTGAATTTAAAAGAAATAAAATTTTGTCATATGAAAATTTTTAGTAAAAACTTAAGACTTAATTACAAATCAAAATTCAATGTCTTTTTTAATACCTATTTATTAATTCAAACAAACAGTTTTTTTTCTAACTTTTTTTTTAATAACAGACATAAAAAGCAATTAAATGTTAAAACACACATTTACGACCGGTTTAAATATGGGCACTGCTATCATAAGGTTTGACACTCAACTAGTTTGTCGTGCTTATAGCGTTATTTAAATATTTGTTGTTGTTTTATTAATATTTTTTTTTCTAATTTTCTCGTGTATCCATAAAAACACTTTAAAGCAAATACCTTATGATTTACAGTATAATCTATGGTAAAAATCTGTTTTTATCAGTATTTATGTTTACAATTCTATTTATAAACGATACTGAATTCTAAATTTGATTTGTTAATAAATTTATTATAAATTTAAGTTTATTGGAATTCTTTTTAAAGAATGATATTTTTCCAATTGGGTTTTTCAAAAACTTAATTATTTAAATTGTCTAAATAGAAGCGGCCGATTGCGTAAGTCCCTTTGGCGCAGAGGATAGCGCGTTGGACTTCTAATCCAAAGGTCGCGGGTTCGATCCCCGCAAGGGATGATGAATTTATAATTTTTTTTTTTATTTATATTTTAATTTATATAAGAAATTAAATAAAATTTTTTAAAACACTGTGTTTAGAAGAGGATTTCAAAGAATTTTTCATATTATAAAAAAATTTATTTTTATTAACTTTTCTATAAATAAACTTAATTTTGTACATTTAATTAATTGTTTACATAAAAATATGCAAACAAAGTTCTCACCTTCTGTATTCGTCAAGATTTTTGCTTAAAACTTCTCTCATTTTGAGAATTTCTTTACATTGTCGATTCATAAAATCTACAATATTTGCACAACTGGCTGGGGGAAATAGAGCAACAAATTTTTTAAATATTTTTCTAACATTTCTCACTTTGCTTAGAGTAAAAACTTGTTAAAAACGTCAATGATTTTAAAAATTCGAAACTTTTTATTTGTATTTGAATAACTCGATTGAACATGTATTGGATTTGACACATTATGTATCGAGCCAGTCGGGCTTTAACAAATGCATCATTTTAATAATAATTTTTTAGTTTGAATTTGGAGCAAAAGTTTTTGCTAACAACTGATATGACAGCAAGTAAAATATCAAAACTAGCATGTTATTTCCCCATTGAAAAACAAAAATAATATTCCTGTTGAAACAACCTATCGCAATAACACAGTGTGACAAAGAAGAACAAAGTTGATATACCTGATAAATGAAGGGCGCTTTCGACTAGAACAAGGATCTGATATTGGAATTTTCGAAACACCTTCAAAATCTCGAGTTACGAGTAAAAAATCGGTTTTTCGAACCTTTTCGCACTTATAAGCTAATAACTTAACTAAATATTACCCGATTATAAGTTTCTTTTCGTATTTGAAAACAAGAGAAACAGACATTTTAAATAAAGTGTCCGCCAAATAAATTTTTTTTTGAAAATGCTATAAAAAAAAACTACCGAATATTTTCTCAAATTTCTTTTTTATGGAAAATAATTTCATTCAAATGGCTGCCCCGGCTAGCCATGCAGTAGCCTACACCATCGGTCCCATTTTTAAGCACATTATCGTTTGTGTGCAGCTGTATTTCACCAATGGCTTCACGAATATTGTCCTTTAAAGCGTCAATTGTCTCTGGCTTGTTGCTGTAACCCCACAAATAATAGTCCAACGGTGTCAAATCGCAGCTCCGAGGTGGCCAAACGACAACAGCTCTGTGGCTGATAATGAGATCTTCAAAAACAGGGCGCAAAACATCGAGTGTAGCTTCGGCTGTGTGGCACGTAGCGACGTCCTATTGAAATCAAATGTTACTAATATCCTCCTCTTCAATTTTTGTGAACAAAAATTCGTTCAACATGGCCCGATAACGATCGCCATTGACTGTAACGGCTCTTCCTTGCTCATTTTCGAAGAAAAATGGCCCAATTATGCCTCTGGACGAAAATCCGCACCAAACAGTGACTCGTCTTGGTTTATCGGCTTTTCAATGTATGCGTGCGGGTTTTCTGTGCCCCAACTGCGACAATTTTGCTTATTTACATACCCGTCAAGATCAAAATGAGCTTCATCTGAAAAGATGATTTTTTTTTTTGGCAAAATCGGCATCTTCTGTAAGTCGATCGCAGGCCCACTTAACAAAGCGAAGTTCAAGCGTATACACAACCATATTCGTTCAGCGGAAGGATAAAACTAATTATCTGTTAAATCAGACGTGAGCTAAGGGTTACCATTTACGATATAAGCACTAGTTGAAAAAAAAACGTTAGATGGCGGACCCTTTATATATATGATATATACATATGTCGTTTAAGTAGCCTTGAAAATTCTTGGTGTATTTCTCAAGCAAACACATTTTTCATCCAATTTTTTTTTCACCTTTTCCAAGTTGAAATGCATTTTTGTAAACTAGTTCATATAGGAACCGTACTACTTACTACGTACTAATGCGAAATACATACATATGTGTGTACTAAGGTGTGCTTCAAAATGATAAGGTTACATATGGTCATCTTATTCAAAAAAATTTTACGTTCAAATAAGTGAATAATAAGCCGGTTTTGCTCTTAGAGATGTACCGTTATATTTTGTTTATTTAAATTTATGTAAATATGTGTAAAATTCAATGCGTCAAAATAATAAGGTCAGTGATTCATTTATTCAAACCTTTATTTAAACTAAGCATTAATCAATTATTTTGAATTTATTCAGTTACCATTTCCTTCCATTGTCTTAGAAATACGGGATGGCAACGCACTTACTAAATTGTCCAGAACGTTGGAGCAGATTTCGCGCCAGCTATGGCAGATTGCCACTTTTGATTTATCTTTTGTCCGGTAATGTTCGTTGTTTGCATAAACATTACACACAAGGAGTCCTCACAAATTTTCCATTGGGTTTAAGTTGAGGGAACGTGCTGGCCAATCAAGTACTTTAATATTGTGCTCCTCAAACCATTGTCTGGTTGACTTGCTGACATGAATTGCTGTGTTATCTTGCTGAAAGGTGAACGTTTTGTCGGCATTTTGGGCCATATAACGCAGTAAACGTTCAGACAGAATGCCCTGGTACTCTAATTTATACATTCAAGTGGAAGGAAAGTAGAGTTTCAGGGTACCAAGTGAGCTAAAGCCAAATCAAACCATCAAACTGCCACCGCCGAAATTCCGTTTGGAAAAAACAAGAGCTCCTTCCTTAAATCTCGCCAATAGCAATTGCAACCATCTGGTCCATCCAGGTTAAATATTCTCTCATAAGAAAAAGTTACCTACAAACTGAAAAATGTATGGAATATCTTATAACCTTTTTAAAAAAATGTTTACCTGTTGCCAATTAGTTGTCATGTTGTTTTTCGCAAACTCCTTGCGCTTAATCTTATGCTGCTTAGTCAGACAGGGAGGTTTTTTTAATTTTGCTCGAAAAGGTTTGGCTGGGCTTCGATAGCTCTTAAAATTGTGCTTTTTGAAGCTTATAATGTCAATTCCTCCTTTATTGTTACCGCACTTTTCATGGCCTTTCGTGAAATTAGCCGAGTTTCAGGGGCAGTTAGGACGTTTGGACGAGCCGTGCTTTTTAATTTTCTATAATTTTCTCTGTTTTTGAGAACATTTTGCACAACACACAAAGATCGTGCTAGTTTTTACGCCATGCCACACATACTCAATCCCTGCTCATGAAGTGCCACAATTTGCCCTTGTTCATAAGGTGACAAAGGTTTCCCGCGGCCCATACCGCGTAGATATTATTTAAATTATAAATTATGACAAAAAAAAATACCTTCTGATTATATTAATTGCTTATTAATCACTGACCTACCTTATCATTTTGACGCATTGAATTTTGCACTTATTTACATAAATTTAAATCAACATAATATAACGGTACATCTCTAAGAGCAAAACCGGCTTATTATTCACTTATTTGAACGTAGAATTTTTTTGAATAAGGTGACCATACATAACATTTTATAGTTTGGATGAAGTGAGCAAATATTAAGGTGACCTTATCATTTTGAAGCAAACTTATTAAAAGCATTTAAAAGAATTCTTGAATAATACTTAACAAAGTAATGCAATTAAGATTACAATTAATAAACATTTTACATAAATTTAAATCAACATAATATAACGGTACATCTCTAAGAGCAAAACCGGCTTATTATTCACTTATTTGAACGTAGAATTTTTTTGAATAAGGTGACCATACATAACATTTTATAGTTTGGATGAAGTGAGCAAATATTAAGGTGACCTTATCATTTTGAAGCAAACTTATTAAAAGCATTTAAAAGAATTCTTGAATAATACTTAACAAAGTAATGCAATTAAGATTACAATTAAAAAACAGCATGTGAGAATTTCGCACTTACTATTCAACAAAACTAAAGTGACTAATTACTTTCAACTAATAACAGTTTCATTAGTGTTTTTGACATTGAAAAATTAAAAAAAAAAAATAAAATAAAAAAAATTATTCAACACTTGCTACCGTTTTAAAAAGAATTTTTCTTTAAACCAAAGACAGCACACAAAATACTGAAAGAAAGGCAACACATGCTGTTTTATTATAGTTTTGAAAAAGTGAAAAATTGAAAGACAACTGAAATTAAATCAGTGCAAAACCACGTTTTAGGTAAAATGCCCAATTTGTTATAAATAACACTCCCCAAAGTTAATGCGGTAATATGAGATGAAATCGAGAGAAACGTTTCAAATGCTTCAACAAAAGCAACTAATTAATCAAGATAACAGGCCAAGTACGAATGAGTAAAACTTGGATATGAACTACATATGTGTAGGCACAGGCAATTCATTTAAATTAATAAAAATCTTAAAAGATAAACGTCCTGTGCTATTATTGATTTCTTTATTTCAAACAAATATCTTTGGCTTAGACGTGTAGTTTTGTGTAGGAAATAGGGTTTTCATGTCTCTCCTTTATTTTCTTAAAATCACTTCATTGCTTCAATTTGGCCATTTTTCGTTAAGTAATTTATTATTTTGTTTATAAAAAAAAATGAAATGAAGGAAGAAAAATATTCACAGAGCCAAAGGTTATTTAAATTATTTAAAGGGATGTTTTTAAAAGAGATTTTTGCTTTTTTCCATTCAATTCTTAAAACATTCTATTTGGTTTTCGGGCACAACTTAATTATGCGTAACAAACAAATGTTTTCGATATACTCGTACCATGGATTGAGAGATACAAACGTGTGTAAGCCGTATGTTTATTGATAATATTTTTATTATTTTTATTATTATTATTGAAAATCATGCTAAAATCAATTCCTTATTTTACTACACAGGATGCATAATGTTCCTTTTTGCTTACAGTCAGTTCCCTTAGTATGACCATTGGTCTTCTAATGATTTCATCTCTGCTTTTTATTATAACATTTTTTTTTTTGTAAAGACCGGATATTAAATGGAAGGAGTTGCTTTTAAGGGAGTTAGGAGGAGGATATTTCATCGATATTAGTTAAGGATATGCTCAAAATTTCGATTGTATTCAAATGTCCAGTTTAGCCTGTAGCTGTCTTATTATGGCAATGTCTTAATAATGTTTATTTAGTCCGATTGATTCCAAAATGAAAGAAAATGTTTTCTAAATAATGTAACAATAAACGTACGTACATATTACTATAGACAGTAAGTTGTTTAATTTTTATTAAAATTTATAAAAATTAAAATTTGCTTATTTCAGTTCAAAGTTTTTTATTCGCCTGCCTTACGAGGGCGAATTGATAATGAAGCTACCTAAGTAGGAAAAAGACATTTTTTTTTTTCCAAAACCATTCATTTCTCAACATAGTCTCCTTTTAGCTCAATACACTTAGTAAGACGATTTTCCAACTTCACTTCTGCGTTTGAGATGAATCTTTTTCCTGCGAGCCATTTTTTCAATTTGGAAACAGGAAAAAGTCACTGGGGGCTAAATCTGGACTATAAGATGGATGATCAACCAATTCGAAGTGAATTTCTCGTAGTTTTAGCATCGTATCAATAGCTGTGTAAACCGGTGCTTTGTCTTGAAGAAAGAGCACTTTTTTCTTGTTTAAATGTGGTCGTTTTTCCTTGATTGCATCAATCAATTAATCCAACAATACACGATAATACTCTCCAGTGATTGTGGATCCCTTTTCAAGATAATCGATGAGCAATATTCCGTGTGCATCCCAAAATACAGTGGCCATAACCTTGCCAGCCGATTTCGCTGTCTTTGCCTTCTTCGGAGCACTTCCACCAGCTGCCACCCATTGCTTCGATTGATTTTTGGTTTCAGGTATGTAGTGATGGACCCACGTTTCATCAACAGTTATTAATCTACGCCAAAAGTCAGCAGGATTATGCTTTATCATGTCCAAACACCGCTGTGAAGTGATCTGTCGAACTTGTTTTTGTTCGACACTGAGCAAGCGCGGCACCCATCCTGCCGATAGCTTATATGCAAGTGTTCATGCAAAACGTTTAACACACGTTCATAATATATGTTTACCATTTTAGCAATCTCACGGATTTTGACCCGGCTATCATTCATAACGATATCGAGGATTTTCTTCATATTTTCTTCAGTAACCACCTCTTTTGGCCTTCCTGTTGATGGTATTGTTGCAGTGCTTGTTCGTCCCCGTTTAAATTCAGCAATCAAATATTTTACCATATAATCTGACGGAGCAGATTCGCCGTAATGTTTATCAAGCTTATCTTTTGTCTCTTTCGCCGTTTTGCCTTTCAAATAATAGTGTTTAATCACTACACGAAATTCACTTTTTTCCATTTTCCAAGAAACACAAAAGTTGCTTACTTCAAACGACTACAACAAATAAACTAATCGATGAATTTGGCTACAATTTTATCAGCTGACGTTTGAAAGAAAGGAAAAATTCTTGTGTTTGTGCTGCCACCTAACCTAGGTAGCTTCAATGTCAATCCGTCCTCGTACATTTTTTATGCAGAAAAAAACCAGCACGAATTAAACAATTTCTTTTGCTGATATCAGAAGACTATGGTGGCGTATCTATAACGTGGGGGGGCAGCAATAACCACATTCGAGTACTATGTGCTTTGTGCGTCGGGTCGTTATCTTGGTTAAATTTCAAATTTTCCAAAATGCCCAACTTTTTTTTGTACACTGACAGCAAATTTTTTTAAGGGTTATATGTACTCGTATATTAGGTATACAAGTTAATAATGTCGATTTTTTGCTTGAAGTATGCATTTATTATAATAATAAAATGAATTGATACATTATCCAAAGTATTGTCCAACGCAGCAACTACCCCTTACCACCTTTCTGGTAGCATATGGTTTGGTTTTGAGGTAAAGAATGAATCAAGCAAATTTCTGATGGCATGTTCTGAAGTGAAGCGTATTCCAATAAGCGCATTTGGTCTGCATCAATCGAAATAAATGATAGTCAGTAAAACTTCCAAAACTTCCTTTTCCAGATAGTTTTTGACCGGTGTTGAAACATGTGGCCGAGCGTTGTCATGATGGATGATTATGACCTCGTGTCTATTGGAATATTCTGGTCGTTTTTCGTTGATTGCTCTCTTCAAACGAATCAATTGTATTCAGTCTATCAAATCAACTGTGATCGTAATCGTCTGACCCGATTTCAACAGCTCATAATACAAAACACTCTTCTGATCCCACCAAAAAACAGAGAATTACCTTGACCTCATGGATATTCAGCTGCGGCGTTGATTTCGTTGGTTGACCGTGTTTTACATATGACTTTTTGTGCTTGTGGTTATCGTAATGTATCCATTTTTGATTACCAGTAACAAAACGATGCAAAAATGAGTGCTTTTTACAGCGTTTAAGCATCATTTTCGAAATGCAAAATCGTCTTTCAAGGTCTCTCGGCCTCAATGCATTTGGGACCCAATTTTTTTGCTTTTGAATGACTGCCAATGCTCTTAAACGTGGGGAAATGGCTTGCCGTGTGACTCCCAATGACAACCATTTGCGTCGAGTAATGCTTTTAATTCCTCTTTATCAAACTTTTTCGGCATTTGAATCGCGTTAAATCGATCATAAGTTTTTGAGTTGGTGCACGTTGAATGTAAGCTTCTACCCACAATCATTAACTTTCAGCAGCCGTTTTATTCAAATGAGAGAATGCTATCAGACTTCCCCGCAAAACATCTCTTTTAGGCACAAAATTCGACTTTATTATAGCGATTGAAGAAAATGGATATTTACACTTTGGCGTCTATCGAATACTGAATTATACTGATAGATGCTTACCCTCCTGAATATCATATTTGTTATTATTGACACAAACCATTTGTAATAGTTATGCCCCATGTGTCGACATTATTAACTTGTATACCCAATACTTAAACTGATACATTATTCCATCAATAAAAACTAGCCATTAAAGTTCCAGCACCGTGTCTTATTATAAAGCGAAGACTGCTCGATTTAATTCTTCATTCGGTTTTCTCCAGACATATAACAACTCATTTGAGCGGATTTTTGTTTTCAACTGATTTGGTTGATTTAAATCGCTTATTGATGTTGTGAAGCGTAGAAAGTCTTTTATTGACGACAGCAGCACCAATTTCACGTACAGACAGACCATTTTTATGACGTTGGATTATAAATTCCCTAACTTCTTTAGATGTTTGAGAATGTTTGCTACTAATATTAGTTTTTTGCTTATTTTCCTTTTCAAATTAAAAATTTTTTTGTTAAAACTCAAAAGATCGGCTTTTCACACTATGGCTTAATCGCTGTCAGCTACAATTTGGGGAATTCCCGCATTAAGTGACTTTAAAAGGCTGTTTATAAAATATCTTAATTAAAAAAAAATGTTTGTATAATTTGTTTCTCAATATCTCCAAAAATATTGTTTATATTAAATAATGATATTAGAATGACTTAAAGTTCCGCTTTCTACCCACAGCTTTTGTGCTTTTCTTACTCCATTAGCAGCAAAATTTCATCCACTATTTCGTTAACTGGCCGTCCAAAGCGAGATGTATCTTTGACATCGAAATTGGATGGGATTATGGTTCACTTATAGTATTTTTGGATATAATATGTAGAATATAATTTCCACTGCATTCAATTCCTACTCTCACTTCCATGCGGTACATCCTGGAAGCCCGAGTAACCTAAACGAAGATGAGGTAACCAACCCTCAATGTCGTTTAGAGTGTCAAAGAGTGCCAAGCCATGGGGGCATTTTTTTGTGATGGAAGAAAGGAGGAATACCAATTTTAAGAATCAACGATGCTAACGCAATTTACGTGGATCTTGCAGAGTCTGACTCCAGGGACGTGGCCTAATTATCGTGTGTCTAACCTCATCTTAACTATTATCTTATGCTTCTAACATATGTTGCCAACCATAGTCCTTATAAACAGTATTTATTTGCTAACTGAAACATGAGTTTAAATCAGATAATTATTAATTCTCCAAGTGGTCGCTGCAACGTAGCAGTTATTCCAACTGCCTCAGACTTATCTCAGGCAGCAAGAAGGTCTGATTTGTAGGTGCAGAACGCATGTTTAGAAACTAATAGGCCTCATTTGAAACCTCAGCGACTTGCGGCAGGTCCTATACTCCACTGGGTAGCGAAGAAATTAAGAAGATAAAATTTTTTTGTTCAGTCCGACGACTTTTTCCAACATTTGTGGCCGTATATCGGCAATAACGCGGCAAATGTTGTCCTCCAAGCGGTCAATCGTTTCGGTCTTATCGGTGTAGACTATCGGCTTCATATATCCCCACAGAAAATAGTCTAGCGGCGTAAAGTCGGAAGATCTTGGAGGCCGATTCACGGGTTTGAAACATACAACTATGCGTGAAACTAATGTTTCTTTCAATAAATCAATTTCGACACGAATTTTCAATTTGTAACACGTTGCGACGTCTTGTTGAAACCACAGCTCCTGCACATCATGGTTGTTCAATTGATTAATAAATAAGTCAGTAATCATGGCTCTATAGCCATCACCATTGACTGCAACGTTCTGACCAGTATCGTTTTTTAAGAAGTACGTACCAAAAAGCACACCAAACAGTCAGTTTTTCTTTATGTAACGGTGTCTCAACAGACACTTGAGGATTATTTCACTACAAATACACTGCAAATACGGCATAACAAAATTCGTTATGAAAATTGGGATCAACGGCAATCTTGTTTTGGACCCATTTGGCCCATGTGGAAGCATTGTTCAGGCGTGAGTCTATTCATGATGAATTGCCAAACCAAACTGAGAATAAATCACTCGACAGCTGATAAATCGGTCGCTATCTTAAAAAGTAATGCCAACTTAAAGTTCTATACCTCTATAAAAAACACGCTTTATAAAGGACTTTTGATATATTTTGCTTAACATCTTGATTTTTGTTTTAATTTTTTATTTATTTGTAATAATTTCAATAGACAAAAAGAAAAATACTAAGAAAAACGAAACAGTAAATGACATATGTGAATACAGAAAAATATATGTTCGGAAGCTTTTTAACGCCTAAACCCTATCAATATTTTGCACTGAGTTTTATTACTTTCATGAGTAATATTATCAAAAACAGTAATAAAACTGCACTTTCTTTTAAATCATTTATTAATTGCTTAGTTATAAAGAACCTCAAAAGGAAATAGTGAAAATATATGCTTTATAGACAAAAAATATGAAAGTTTTCTACCAGACCTAAGGTGTAACACGACTTTATATATCTATTAGAGTGCTTGGGTACCTTTGGGAAGGGTGCCAATTTAAGACTAATTAACAAAATTATCCCGCTTTTAAAGTAAATAACTTAGGGTTTCAAAATTATCGATTTGTCATAAAAATGATTATGATGACTATACACATTATGAGGTTTTAAGTTACAGCATTAAACAGTAACAAAAAAATATTTTACAAACTTTAAATAGAAAAAAAAAAAAAACACTACGAAGTCTGAAATGAAAGTTAAAAAAAAAGTTAAAATACACACAGCCATTGACAATTATTTTATAACAAAATCATGTCGCACATAAATAACAAATAAACCATAAAATGTCAATTAAACTAAATCTCTTAAGATCCACTTAAATTTCATGCCACAAATCGTATAGAAACCGACCGAGAGAGTATAACACCCTACAACGCGCTTAAACAGTAAATCTCCTGCGATAATAATAGAGAAAAACATACAAAACAAAACTATACAGAAGCAAAGAAACAGAAGAAAAAAACAGTGTAAATGCAACAAAGTATTCGTGTTGCATGCAAATCAGTTGCAAGTAATAAAATTGGCTTGTAATTTAAACTTATAATAAGACCAACTAACCAAATCCCGTGAATAGAGCTGCTGCTGGCTGGTGATATAATACAGACAACAATTGTCTTCACGTTTCATGGACACGACGTTACAGAGCACTCTTACACCCAAAAGGGAACTTGTAAAACAAAAGCAACATAAATTGCTAAATCTCGTTAAGGTTTCATATAAAAAGCGAATTAATACGAATAAGAAATAGAAAAAATAAATAAAAATGCGAAAAAGATGTGCAAACTTTATAAAGTGGAGGCAGTAGGTATTCTAAATAATAGAAGTGATGTTGAGGTTTTCTTTCAAAACATAATCCATAAAACAAAGAAGGCAATTGCGGAAAAAAAACTAGAGAATATGTAGTATATCGTGTGGCAAGAAGAAATATATTAAGCCACCTATACTTACGAGTATAAAGAGCTACACAGGAAAAGCCGTCCATTTATATTAGCTTGGACTGTTTATTTATTAAGTGGCTAACGGTTACATTTCCGTCACAGACCAAACAGCGATTTTATGAACAGATTTAAGTGCAATTCGTGTTCATTTTCCTGTTAATTTTATATAAAAATTTACTTTCCTTTTTGACATTTCATGCAATTTATAAAACAAAAACTTCTCTTTCAAAGAAGTACAAAAAGTGGTTCAAGTATTTGGCAGGCAAATTCACAAACGTAAACTCAAACTGTTTCACTTTTCAGTGACACACACACACACGGTTGTGGTGAACGCCTTAGGAACCTCAAACAACAATACACTGTAACTCCTATTCCTGTAATCTCCAGTTTTATGGCTTTGAAACATACGCATACACATACACGCTTGCGTTTGTTTAAGTAGCATCTTTCCGGTTTATAATAATGTATGGCCGCTGCTTAAAACTCAGTTGCCAACTACTATGCCACATAAATCCGTGTTCAACACTTGAAACCGAGAAAGAAGCTGTAGAAAAAAAGACATAAAAAGTGTAACAAGAAATAAGTGTGCGTACACATTTCTCTTTTTCCACACACATACATATGCAGTTTTAGCTCAAAATTTATGGCTCATGTTTCCCTAGACAACTTTTGAATGTTTTTTTTTTGTTTTTTTGTTTGCTGGGTGTTCGTCGGCAATGTTAAAAAGGTTTTTCTGTTTTTTGCAAGAACGTGTTGTGGTGCACTTTCGTATGAGCACAAATGGAAATGCTAAAAACTAAGCAGAAGAATTTTCCAAGTCTAAACATATTTATGACCGCGACATGACCTATAGTCATAAATGGATTTTTGAAATATGTACGTTCACATAACACCAATGGAGCTATTTTGTTTGAAGTGACATTCATACATATATGTATGCACTTATACTTATGAATGACGGTAAACTTTAAGTAACTCTTTGTTCAAAAATAATTAAATTTAAACAAAACCAGACGAATTAATTTAATATCCATTGCTTTTTAAATAAATCCAATTAAAGTGATGACCTTGAGTTTGAAGACAGGGAAACGAATTGGTACCTAGAACGTGAGGATGCTATTGAAAACATCATGCTTGGCTCAGCTTTGCAAGGAATTCAACTTGTACAAGCTGATACTTCTTAGACTGTGTGAAACACACTGGTGCGATTCGGGTTAATTCACAAAAGGGTCTTACACATACATATGTACAAAATTTCCACGAATTCCTAACTGGCACTAACTTTGTTTCAGTTTCATAAGTCAATAGCTCGCCTCCATATAATAGTGTAGTGGTGAAGATCCTTGTTAAGTTATGGTGGTGATCCTTTAGCATTGTATTTTTTTTCTCAGTAGTTGGCGTTTTCTCTCAATCATTTGTGTGGTGTTTGTTATCATCGCCAGATTATGGATTTTTTCAGAGGGACGTTGAAGTCTCTTTATTAAACACTCGAAACCCCAATTAAATTTTTTCGTCAAGTCCTCTGCTGGGGATTCGAACCTGGGCTGCTTGTGTTGTAAGCGTGCGCTCTAACGCCACCCCTACCGAGGGTCTTACCTTGTCAAAATAACGTTAGAATTAAATTGCCAAAAGCATCGAAAAGAGAGTCTTATTACCTGGTAATAATACTCGGATAGAATAATAACATGCTTATAGGTATACAGTGCTATACCCCAACGGAATCATCCAAGCAATACGCATAGAAAGTTCTTCTATGAAATCCATCGTTTAGTAAGATGTTTTTGGTCGACTCACAAGGAATGGAGAAATGTTAACGAGTATTAATTTGGTCATTGGTGATACACTTTTTCTCACTCAATTGCACACAAAGTAAAAAACGGTGCTGCAGAATTCGTCACATCCAAACACATCCATCACGCAATCAGATCGATCACATATGTGTGAGTAAAAGATGGAGAAGTTCTTTGGCGGATATAAGAAATAAAAGAGGCGCTGACATCGGCAGTAATCACGAGCTTATCACAGGCGAAATCAAGCTCAAAGTGAACTGTCGAAGAAGAAACATTGCAGTCACAAGACGAAAGCGTCTCCGCCTACAGCAACTCCAGAATAACACGACCAGGAAAGCACGACAAGGAAGTTCCTCGAAGGTCTAGCTAGAACAGCAGAGGAAGCAGTTGGACAGAATAACATGAGAAAACTACACTAGACGATAGACTATCTCACAAATAGAAAGAGTAGACGGAACCAAGCAGTTACTGATCGCAATGGCACAATTGTATCGAATAGTGAAGCACAGATGCAAAGATGGAGGAACAAAGGAAAAGTCATGGTAGTATTACAAGGATGGTACTAGGGTAGAATCCTCAAGAACCAAGGAACCGCGGTCGACCAAGAAACACCTGGCGATGCACAATTATCCAAGAACTAAGGCAAAACAATCTTAGATGGGAAGAAGCAAAGACAGCAGCAGCAAATCGGAAACAACTTTTCTTTCAATCTGTGTTCCATAGGAATGGGTTAGTCGGATTATTCGCTACCCTGGTTTTCTTGGAGTTCACCCAAACCATTTATATTATTGTCTCACAATTTCCTTCATTACAGTGCTTGATTTGATAACGTTTCTTTTCAGAATATTCCCCAAATACGCCGTAGACATCGGTTTATAAATGCCTGATTCCACTAGTAGCAAGCATACAAAAAATACTTCACACATAAGTTAAAGATGTTAATTTTCCTTTTTTGGGAGATATAGCATTCAGTCCGCCAACAGATTGCCTGCCTAAGTTCATTCAGTTACGCCGAACGCCATGAGGATATTGCCGAGATAGCAAAAAGATGGAATATCTTCCAAATTTCTAATTCAAAAGATCGTTATGAGGCAATGTTTGTGAACACGGAGATGGATGTAGTCTGCGTAATCCAGGTTTTCAACTTTGTGTTAAGTCGAGGACAACGTTGAACAACGATTAAAAAAGAACACAATCTTTTCTAACACCAGTTCTGATAGGTTTCCTCTTTACAGCTTAACACAAAAGCGAAGATAGTTTTTGAGTCTTATTTTGTTCTAAATCGTTGAATGGACGTTTTTTTTATTTATCAATTTCAGTACATTTTTCTGTTTTGAGTATTATGAACGCTTTTTACATCGATCACAAACTGTTACATAAATTATAACTCAGCGCTATTTATCGTCTTTTGAGTAAAATGTCTGCGCTTTTTGATCATAAGAAGTTGGCAACACTGGAATGCTTTTCAATTCTCATTTACTCTTTCTATTTGGAAAAGTGATTCTTAAATTTTTTTTACATTAGTAATAGACTTAAAAAAAAGTTAAATACAGGGTGTCCGCCGGGAAGGTATACTATTTTGTTTTGCCGCCATTTTGGTAAACAGTTCATATTTGGCAGTCGTAGCAAATTTATTATGGAAAAATATTCACTAAACCAACGTCTTTTAATCGTTAAAACATTTTATCAAAATCAATCATCGATTTTCATGAAAAAAATCATAATGAGTGACGAGGCACATTTTCATTTGAATGGTTATGTGAATAAACAGAATAGTCGGTTCTGGGCAATGGAAAACTCTCAAATTATTCATCAGTCACCTTTGCATCCATTAAAAGTGACAGTCTGGTGTGCAATTTGGTCAGGAGGAATCATTGGACCTTACTTCTTTGAAACTGAAAACGGCGTAACGGTAACTATCAATGGGAAGTGATATCTTGATATAAACTTTTAACGCCACAACTGCATGCTTTGGGCTTGACTAACATGTGATTTCAACATTTCGGTGCCACATCGCATACAGCCAGAATTACAATGAATTTGCTGCGGCACCTCTTTCCACCACAAATTATTTCAAGGAATGGTGAAGTTGATTGGCTTCCACGGTCGCCTGATTTGACTGCTTCGGACTTCTCTTTGTGGGGATATCTGAAAAGCAAGGTTTTTGCAAATAAACCAGAAACGCTGGAGCAACTCAGACAAAATATTCGTGATAAAATTAATGAAATACCGTGTGAAATGTGTGAGAAGGTAATGAAAAAAGGACTCGCATTTGTGAAGTTAACAGAGGCGGGCATTTGTCTGATATTGTATTCCATACATAACTGCCGACATTAAATAAAACATTTATCAATATAAGATGCATTCTCTGTGGGTTTAAACGAATGTTTTCGGAGATAAATTCGAATTTTATTTTTAAAATTTTTCCTAAAATTTAATTTTTATTTAAACTCTTAAATAATGTGAAAGAAAATATTCTGTAAATAAGAATTTATTCTTTGGAATAAAGATTATCATTTTCCACGTAATATTTAATATGAATTTAATGTTGGATTTGCTTTTTTAAGCATTTCAAATACGATAAGTGGTTATAAAAGTCGAATTCCATTTACCCTTTATATGAAATATTTAAAAATGATTAAAAATCTATGAAATGCCTAAATATTTTATCTTTATCTATTCAGTTAATAAACCTAAATAAAGACATTATCGTCATAGATATTTTCTTAAATTTTGATTAACAAATTTCAAGAGTCCTGTACCTCAATTAAAATTCGTTTTGTAGCAGCCCAAAAAATATTTAAATTGCCATTAAAACGAATTTTTTGCTTTACACTTTCACAAACCAAAAGTTTATCAATTTATACTGTCAAGTTTCATTAACATGCCTACTAATGAGCCGCATATAGACACACTCTTGGCGTAGTAGATGATGGTTCACATTATTTTCACACTAAACTCAATTAAAAAATTTAGCACTATTTTTATTAAAAAAATAAAAAAAAAAAAAAAAAGCAAAAAAAATGAAAATACGAATGTACATCCTAATGATGCAGTTGCCCACTGATGATGAGCAAATGACAAAATAAAAACTCAAATTATAAAAAAAAGGTAAATCGTCTGCCAAGCCAAAAATGACAAAAAAAAAAATTAAATTGTGAGCGCCAGACAAAATGCATCATTAAGTCACCTGAACGTACCAGAAAAAAAGTCGAATAAAAAAAAAAAATTTGTCAAAGTATTTAGAGCGCGCCAAAGAAAACGCTAGAGTTGAATGTGGTATAAGGCAGCCAGCAGCAGGAAAAACCGCAAAATGTGATTGATGAAGTTGGTCGAGGTGCATTTTGAAATTCGAAAACAAACAACTAAAAAAATTAATTGCATTAATAGAAGAAATTTGTAAAATTATTTTAACGTGTAAGACGGCTAACAAACAACCTGAGACGACACAAAGCAAAAAAAAAAAGAAAATGATTTCATGAAATCAAATTTATTTTAAACACAATCTTGGGGAGGTGAACATAATGACAGCGATGCTGATGCTGACTGCTTTAGTGGTTGGGGGGAATCAGCCAAGAATAATGTAAAGATTTAAGAGTAAATGCGTTTTGCAAATGCATGTGTTTTTAGCAAAGATGTCACATGCGATGTCAACACAAACCAATTGTCCACTTAAAAAAAAAATCTAAAAGTTTAAGAAAAAAAAAAAAGAATTTATTTTATATAGAATTTAACGAATACTCTGCACTAAGGCTAGTTCATAAAGATGTTTAAGTATATAGCAGGCAAATATAACATACGCTAGGCTACATAAATATGTAGCGTACAGAGTATTTAGTATACTTTTAGGTCTGCTTGTGATTCTAAGGAAGGTTTTATTTGGAATTATTTATTTTATAGATAAACTTTGAAAAATTATAAACCTTTTTTATGTAAATATGGAATCATACCATCAATTTCTAATTTTTCCATTATAAAAAAATCACTGAAGCGTAGAGCTGCAAAACAATCGATAGTACTATCGATAGTATCGATTGTTTTGTTTTTGGTTGACCATCGATAGTTTGCAAAAAAACTATCGATAGTTTTGCTTCAATAGGTAGGTGCTTCCGTAGAGCTGCAAAACTATCGAAAGTCGGCCCATTCGATAGTTTCGATAGTTTGCAAAAAAACTATCGAATAAAATATATGTCCGTTATATATATTAGATATATTCGTATACAGAGAAAAATTAAACAATAAGTGTGGAAGTGCAGAGGTATAAAGTTAACTTATTTTTTATTATGTCCTACTAAAATGTCATGGCCGAACGTCTTTTCGAATTACTTTGTCTGCTGTTTAAATTACTTGTATGAATTACCTCGTTCGCCTGAAACGTTTCTAATTAATTTGTTCTATTTTTCGACAGAGGTTAATTAATACTGAATTAATACGAAAGCTACCACGACCGGATCAGATGATCCGTTTTACATTTTTTGTCAGAATTTCTTATAAATAAAATTATAATTATTTTCCAGCACTTACTGCTCTCTTATTTACTTATTAATCGAGTAATATATATAAACTGCCCTAACTACAGCAACGGATCACTTGAAATTGGAAATAGGTGTACATGCTGTATCAGTAGGTTTATTGATAATTCTTATCATTTGCTCTTAAAATTTTGTATGACAAACTATGTAATTCGACTTATAATTTAGAGTTGAATTTCAAATGTGTGGCTGAATTGCGAAAAACTTTGTTGTGAGAATATGGTATTATGGTTTGGATGATTGAAAACACTTATAAATTACAGCACAAAAGTGGTTTTAGAATCATTTACAATAATCAATATTTTTTATAATTTTCCTATCGGGTACTTAGATTGGATCACATAGAAAATATCCGAATTGTTTTCTAGTATATTTTTTGACTAAATTTTTTTATTATAAATTAATTAATGAACCCATCAACTAACCCATGACTTTTTATTATTTTTTATGAAGCTTCACATCTCCATAGCTGTAGAACTTTTGCGAATTATCGACGATTTTCGGTAGCCCTTCTTAATTTTTTTAAAATGAAACAAATTTTACAAACAGTCAAAATCTATGCGGTGGCCTTTGATTGTTATAATAGAACACAAAACTTTTCTGTTTTCAGTAGTCGTAATACTCGTAAGCAGTTACTAGGTAATATTATGAGGTGGTGATACCGCTGTCGAAAAACTTTTTTTTTTTTTGAAGATGGTATTGAACCGACGAGCTTCTGGGTGGTAGGCTGGTGTCTTACCTACCATACCACAGCGGCAAACCAAGTAATTAATAATTCCCTTCCAATTTCACCAAAATGTTTGATGTTGAATTTATCATAAAGGAATCAAGTAAATCATTCTTGCGTCTAAAATTTTACCGTATACTCTACACGTTTTTCAGTATACTTTGTTGTTTTCTTATTTTTCATATTAAAAATTAGATTTTTATAGTCTATGTAGCGTATTAAGGAACAATTTCCCCCGAAAATGTAACCTAAAAAGTTACTTTTTCAACCCTTGCTCATTTAATACAACCAAAATACTATTGTCATGGGTCTAATCGCTTCTTAACTGGTCAAACAAGTTGATGTCTCGAATGATGAATAACAATATATCGTGGGGATTGTGCGATAACGACTTTGATAATCTCAAATTGAAAATGTAAAATTAATTCGTTATCGAAAGTGTCGATTAGACCCCAGGAATATTATGTTTTGAAGGAAATGAAATAATGAATAGATTTGGAGCAAAAACTTGAAATTGTGTGCTTGCATCAGTTAAATTTACGTTTTACGAGATCATTGATGGCAATGCAATGCAATATGCTCTAGAGAGCATATTCCTTCAGTTAAGGCCTTAACCAGAGCCACCACATTTAAATACATAACCGAACGACTCATTCAAGCGTAGAGCTAAAACCTAATGATCGTGCTAATTGAACTAAATTCATTTTCTTTTATAAATTTTTAATCACTGCTATATTTTTATCATCTGCTGTATATCTACTTTTCTTTTTAATACTATGTTCTGATATACACAGAGTTGTCACTCCTCATTCTTAATGTTTCACACGGGGTTGCATTTTTATTTCAATAATTTCAAAAATTAAGTAATAATTGTTCAATTTATAAATTGTGGTTTTGTGCTTATGGTAAATTGAGCTCAAATAAGCCTTTATTGTGGAAAATCCCTTAATTGGAATTAAAGCTTATGTGTGAACATAATATAAAAAAAATTAAAGGTGTTTGAAACAAATGGCATCTTAAAGACATAAGCCAAGAATTTTGTTCATATTAGACCCTTAAATATTGTGTCCAATAATACCATAATTTTAACTTTTTTTTATTAAATTTAAAAAACAAAAAGTAGGGTATTTTGTTTATCTTACTGACCGTGCTTATGTATGCATTTAGTATATGTTTGAACACATATTTTCTGAATGCATGAACATTTAATGGTACAGTGTTTAATAGAACAATGAAAATTTACGATATTCTTTCTCTCTGTGGACAGTATCAATGTGTGTTTTGTTGTTGCTGTCACTTTTAGAGAAATGCTGCTGAACAATTTTTATGCATTTTAGTGACATTGATTTCTAAGAAACGACAAGCTAACTTGTTTGCGGTGTAAAATTATTGGCCTTAAGAAGGCCCTAAATTTAGGAACTTGCCTTTAGTAAATTGTACATTGTTGGCTGTTAAAAGCCTTAAATTCAATTATCGATTGTTAACAAACTTTGTGCTTTAAGAAATGTTTACTATGCCACTATACAGAATTTATGGCAGATAGGTTAAAAACTTAACCTAGTTTTTCTGGAAAAAACTAACAAATTCTTAATTCCTATGGATCCAAGTTAGAACAAGAGGCCGTAATGATTTTCTTTTATCTGATTTGTCCTCTGCTGTCTTTCACTTCGGACTATGTTATCCCTGTTTAATTTAGTTCGGATTCCAATAGTCTTTTCAGTGCCGCTGTGGTATGGTAAGTAAGACACCCGCCTACCAGCCAGAAGGTCGTCGGTTCAATACCTTTCAATGAGTTTAAAAATAGAATCTGGTGCAGCTAATTGGACTGAGAGAAGTCCTCATGTTCATGGAATGTTATGGGAATTAATATAATAACAGTCTTTTCCAGGTGTTAGCGGGTTTACCTCTTCTACTGCTATCTAAGGCTTCCAGTCTATTATATTTATATCTTGGATATATCATCATGAGGTCTTCTCAAAATATGGACAATCGATTTCCATTTAATAATTGAAATTTCTATGCGAATTGAATGTTCGACTGTTTTTTTTTCAGAGGCCTCTGTTGTAGATCATGTTCAGCTGTTTTCGGAGCAGCAAGCAATGAATACAAGGTGTACCGACGAACATTTATTGTGAACAAGCCTTATATTTTATGTGTTGGCAATGACATCTGTAAAACATATTCGGTAACATCAAATCAGTAAACCAAAAACATCATATTTTTTCATAGTGTTAAAGATGTCGAATTTTGTACCAGGAAATGATGCCGACAGGAAGAAAATGCTGTGTGTCTGGTGGGACCAGGAAGGTTTGATTTACAACGAGGTCATAAAACCCGATGAAACCGTTAATACGGATCGCTACCGACAACAATTGATCAATTTGAACCATGCCTTGACCGAAAAAAGACCAGAATGTTACGCAAGACTCGGCAGGGTAATTTTGCAGCATGAGAATGCTGCTGCACACAAAGCAAAATCGATTAAGAATATAATCAAAACATTAGACTGGGAGCTGCTACCCAACCCGCGGTATTCACCAGATTTAACTCCTTCCGACTACTATTTGTTTTCATCGATGGGACACGCATTAGCTGAGTAGCACTTTGATTCCTACGAAGAAGTCGAAAATTTGGTGACTAATTAGTTTGATACAAACGACAAACAGTTTTATTGGCGTGGAAACCAAAATTGCCTATAAAATGGAAAACATGCGTATGTAGGTTTTTGAGTTTGTTTGGCAACAAAAGCAATGATGCAGAAGAGTTATATATGCCAACTATCAGTTCGCAATTAATCGTTACTGTCATCATTCCTAATTAACACCAGCAGATCTGAAACCATAATGTTGGATATGTCACCCAATAGATCCTATGTTTACCTAAACATTTCCATCCAAGCCTATCAAGAGCCCCACGTTCACACAATATGTGTACCGCTGCCTCTGATGCCTGTGAGCACAGTCTGCAAACATCCACATTTTTGATCGCCATACTCTTCAGATGCGTTGTTAGTACACAGTGGCTCGTAAAAAAACTCCGTTAGAAGTTTCAAGTCCGGCCTGCCAAATTGCGGACTGATCGCCGCCCAAGAGTGGCGAAGTCCCCTTTGAACGATCCAGTGTTCCAAGGATCTGGCAATTTCCCAATTCTCGATTAGATTGAGGACTGAAGTAAGTGGTGCTGCATAGTTTCTGACCAATATAATATCAAGAATATTTGAAATGAAGGGCCTTCTGCGGGCCCATTGTCCTCTTCATTGTTCCACTGCCTCTTGTCAAGTTTTTAATACAAAAAATGTGTGCATACATGACGTTGCCACGTACACATATGTATTTATGGCAGAAAGCTTTTTACTGGATCATATCCAAAATTAAACTTAAGTTTCCGGTCAAATGAATTTGGCAAAAGGTACGAAGAAAAAGCGTATACAGCGTTAAAACTGAACGACACGATAGAAAGGCACTTTACGTTGCTTTCACAAAACCAAAGAATACTTTAAAAGACATACAGGATTTTTGTTTCAAATCTTTTTTGGTTTTTGTTCCCAAAAAGGTATGATGATGATGCCTAGATTCAGAACATTTGAGACCGAGTCATAATCTAACAATAAGTGCCAAATTATGTGCCAAAAAAAAGAGGGGACAAAATAAATCTCATATGGTTGTTAAGAAAATAGCAAAAAAGCCAATATGGTGATGACACCAAAAGACAATGAAAATAATTTTATAATGAAAAAAACAAAACAAAATTTTTTAAATTCTTAAAAAAGTCTTCCTTTGAATTTGTGTTTAAACTTTAAATGAAAACGCAAAATTCCCAATTTTAATACATTTTTCTTTTACATTAATTTCCAATCAATGTTTTCTTCTTTTTTATATTTAGAAAATGCGGAAAGCAAAACTTTTTGCTTTGTCACCTGTTTTACTTTTTATTTTTATTTCATTCGGTTTTACGATCTTGTAATCACTGGTTTTGCAACATGTTCAGTGCATTTCATTGACTACGCAACATGCGTCGTTACCACCTTAACATGACCAAGAAAAGTCATAAAAAAAATCCAAAAAAAACATGTTACACTCACTCAACTCAGTCACTCACATAAAATTTATTTTGTCAAACTGCATTAATTTTTTTTTTTTTTTTTCTGTATTTTACGTTCGTCTTGCTTCTGCTGGCTGTAATTTTTTTATATAATTTTGGTCGTAAAATTTTGCACAGTTTGTAGTTTAATTCACGTAAAGCCCATAAACAATCCAAAGCAATCCATAATAATATTCGTACTGCCAAGAAGTACACCAAAATATTGTGTCATGTTTGGAAAAGTTTTTTACGTTCGTTAATGGGAATTTTATTGACGTGTCGTGGGATTTATATGTAGAGTGATAAAAATGTGGGGCGAGAAAGAGAAGAAATATTTTTCGGTGGTAAAAAATTTAATGGATGCTTGGTATTATTATAATGAATAGGCTGTTTTTTTTGGAGCCGAAGTAGAAAAGAATATGCCTTTTTGCTAAAATTTAATTTACGCCTTGTTTAAAAGTAGGCGTGGCAGAACCAGTGTAGGCAAAAGCCCGGGTATTCCTTTAAACCCAAATCAAGGGGTTTTATTGGGTTTTTTCATGGTTTTCTTTGGGCTTCATTGGGTTTTAAAACTGCTTTCAAATTTCGTTAAAGTCGACAATATTTTTTATTTGTTAGTACAATTGCGTTATATTAGTTTTTGTAATGCAATTTTGCTCTTTTGGTTTAGTACGAATTGCTAAAGCTCTGTGGTCAGAGCAAACCACAATAACTTCGTTTGAACTGTTCATTATAAAAAAACTGCGGCAATGTAAGGACAGGCATGATTAAGTTATTCTTTTACATGATAACTCTGGGCCTTACATCGCAAAAGTTGCCAAACAATCGTTAGAATCGATCAAATGTCGCATCCGCCATATTCTCCGAACATTGCTCTTTTGTCTACTTGCTGTTTTGATGAAAAAATTATCTTTTGGCATGTCACTGAGCCACTTGTTTTGAAGAAATATAAAATCGGCTTCTGAGTCGGATTTCGAGAAAACCTGCAAATAAAAACTCCATCTGGGTTTCTTTAAAAATATCGAAAAGTTCCCAGTGTGGCGGTCCAAGTTTAATTTTTTTTGGTGATATTCTCCCTAAATCTTAGCGCCATAGCTTGACATTTGCAAAAGTTACGTCTTCAAGAGTACATCTATCTCCATATGTGTTGGCGATTTTTAACAATTTTAGAAATGGATTGAAAATTGCCACTACTAACTTGTATTAAATTGTACGTAAAAACGGATTAAACGATGCGCGAACATTGGAAATATTGGGAGGGTGTTTCAGCAATGAATCTCTAAAGAAAACGGACGTTTACCAGTGGCACGAGTGATGAACGCAGTGACAGACCATCGACATCGAAGACCGACGCAAACATTTATAAAGTAAAGGAAATATTGGGCAATAACCGCAAATTAACCACAAGAGAGATAGCGGAGGACTTGAACATTGCCAAGAAATTTTGGTCAATGATTTCGGCTTCCGTAGTGCGTGTTGAAATTGCAAAAGACATGATTTGCGTGGCTGAATCCAATTCCACATTCATCAAAAGGATCATTACTGGAGAAGAGATATGGGTTTATGAGTACGACATGCAATCCATACATCAGGCAAGTGAATGACGTTCACCAAATAAGCTGAGACCAAAAAAATCACGTCGTTTTCAGTCAAATAAGAAGGCAATGCTCATGGTTTTCATGAATTACAACGGTGCAGTGCATCATGAATTTTTGCCAGAAGGCCAGACACTAAACAAAGGGCATAATGAGACGTTTGCGTGAAGCAATTCGCCGAAAGAGACCAATTCGTGGGCAGAAAATTCGAGGATTTTGCAACATGATAACGCATAGTCGCACGAAAAATACATGGCTGATATGGCTCACTCCGAATTCCTTCTGGTCAATCGAGTTAAAAAACCATTGAGGGGAAGGCGTTTCAGCAGCCGAGAGGAAATAATGGAAAAAATCGCAGGAAACCCTGATGGATATACCAAAAACCGAATATATTATATATATTAAAAAATAATATAAATATATTAAAAATGAGTCCGCTAATATCAGCGGGAATATCAACAACAGATGTACCAACTTAACAAAAATTCAAATTGGAACCATGGGAACGCCACACGAGTGTTATTCCGAAAACTTTTTGATCAAGGTAGTATAATACCCAATAAAATCGGGGTGTGCTTAATGGGGTTACCAGTGGGTTGCAGAACTCGTTCATATATCGTCTTATATTCTCTGCGTTTCCTAGGCTTTAATAACCTTTTGGTATTTAATGCATCTTAAGTACTCTCCATGTTCCACAAACCTGGAAAGGATCATACAAAGGTATTCAAGTTCTTCGAAAAAACAGTAATAAAAATGCTAATTTCGATATTAAATGAAGGATTTAGAAGTAAGCATCGCACGAGTAATGACACTGGAAGGCCTTTTGAGAAAAAAATTTTTATTTCGCTCTTTTTATAGAAGTATCGCAGGCGTTCGATAAAGTGTGGCTTGAATTACACTTAATTTGTCGATTTTTTTTCTCCGTCACGCCTTTAGGGAGCATATTGGCTTTCCACAAAGCATCCATTGCTTTGTTTCAGTTTAATTAATCAGGTTGATTTTTCAAGTTAAGTAGATGATTAAATCTATTGTAGCTCACCTCTATATTGATTGTATACTGCTGAAGATCCTTGCTAAGTGGTAGGAGGTGATCTTACTTGGAATTATATGGTATTTTTTTATAAGGCGGCGTTTTCTCTTGATCACATTCGTCTGATGTGTGTCATCATCGCCATAGATAAAAGGTGGAAGGTCAGGGAGGCTACTTTATTTTTTAGATGGCTTTGTCTTTAATTTTTTTTTGTTATTATTTTATATTTTTTTTTTTTTGTTTTTACTGGGGATCGAACTTAGACCGCCTGTATTGTTATGCGTCTTATCACTACACCACGACTACTGTACAAAAATGTTTTAAATAAAAAAAATTATATATAAACTTTGCTCTGGTCTCACAATTTCATGTAGTTAAATGCGTCATTTGCTCCGTTTTCACGCAACGTGGGTGGCTATAATTATTTATCACTACATTACACACACAAATATTTTTCTCCTGTCTTTTTTTTCAAACATTAAAAATTTTACGACAAACATGGTTTGTAATGATGAGAATAACAAGAAATACGCCCATGATCGGGCACCTTTTTAGCCAACTATTTGCATTTTCTACGTGTAACAGCAGTTGAACAGAGAAACGAAAATACAATAAAATTAAAGTTAATGAGCCCATCAACACTATTTATATGACTAAGTATTAATGTAATAATTAATATAAAAAAATATTATAAAGGGTATTGGTATAAGAGCTTCTGAATTATAATTTGAATTAAGAGCCAAATAAAAAAATAAAAATTTTATAATTTTTTTTCGCTTCGACTTGCCTTTGTAAAGCCTGTTACACTCCGTTAGTCCAATATTTTTCTCATTTTTTTGAGAACTTCTGATGATGTTTCATGAATGCGATAAGTTATGACCAAGATTTTTTGAAACTTGAAACATGGAGCTCAACTGTGGAAGGTAAAGATCTGAAGAAGAAGTTTAATGCCTCTCACAACTGTTAAGGAAGATAAGATAATGTGGAAGTCAAATATCGAGAACTACATGAAAAGGCACAGCATGCAAAACAAAATATTTACGCAGATAGTCTTGTAGAAGAGGTAGAAAACGTTGCCAAATTTGATGACGTTCGTACAGTGTTTCGGGTCATGAAGAAAGTTATCGGCAAGAGGATGCGTACCGAACACCGCATCCGTGTTCTAGCAGGAAACTTGTTTACCACCGACGAGGAATAACTCCAAAGATATAGGTTGCATTTCGCCATTGTTCTGAACACTATAACTGATCCAGGCACTAAACCTCTCATCCCCATTTTTTTTTCTCTGCTATTTCTCCAGGGACCATATTGGCTTTCTACAAAGTATCCATTGCTTTGTTTCAGTCTCAGTAATTAAGTTGATTTTCAAGCTATCCGTAGCTCGCCTTCAAATGATTGTGTGTAGTGGTAGAGATCCTCGCCAAGTGGTGGTGGTGATCCTTACCCAAAATTTTAATTTTTTCCAAGTAGAAGGCGTTTTCTCCTGATCATTCAGTTGATGTTTGTCATCATCATAAGCTGGTCATATTTTCTACTGGGAATTCCAACATAGACCGTACAGATGGTATCCCCGCGAAAATATAAAAGTGTGACCCAATCACTATGGCTTTTGCACTCTCTTATAACCCAAACGTGGGATAAAGAATCCATTCCAGAAGAATGGAAGGATAGCAAAGAATGGTGATATAAAAAATTACAACAATTAGCGGAGTATATGTGTTCTGACTGGGATAATTCTCAACGACATTGTCAACACTTAAGAAAGCATTCGACAACATTAATGGCGACGTAATATGTTTAGCAGTACAAAGAAGAGGTATAACTTAAAGCCTTATATCTCTAATCAGGGAAAATTAAAACCTGGCTAAATGCGAAATACTTAACAAAGCAAGACTTTCTGACCGATTTAATGTTAGAAGTGCAGTACGTCATGGTTGCATATTGTCACCTTTCCTATTCTTCTTAGTGATGGAGGATGTTCGTGGTGTTATAGAAAACTAGAGCCACAGAATTCAGTGGCAGATCATCGCACAAGGCGTGCGAAGATAATACAGTGAGCATTAAAAGAAACTGGACAATCATATCCTCTAGAATTAAGTCTTTATTTCAGCCTTTTAAAATACGGTGCACTTAAGCATATTATATTTTTTTAACAAAACTCTTACAACAACTTAAGTCATACAACAAAAATAAAATTTACTATACTTTTCACGCGTCAAAAAAAAAAAAAAAAAAACTGTACAAACAAAAAACTATGCCAAAAAGGAAAGAACAAAGTGATAACACCTGTGAAGTGATACCATTTTTTAAAGATGGTCTCGAATACAACAAGAATCTGCTTTTAAAATTTTCAAAATACCTCCAAAATCCCGAGTTACGGTAAAGAAAAACCGGTTTTTCGTACCTTCAGACGCTTATAAGCTAATAACTTAGCTAAATATTTATCGATTTTAATATGGATAGATACTTATATACTTATACTTAAGTAAACTTGTGGAATCTGTATAAATTGCTTAAGTAAACGCATTTTTCATCCACTTTGTTTCAAATTGTTCAAGGTTAGAGATGGTTTTAAGTATTATTTTATAGAGGAACCGTATTATTTACGAATTCATTAGAGAAGTACGTTTAGTTATGAATACAATAATACTTGGTTTTCTAATATCCATTGGAAATTGACTGAGTTAAGGCCCTATTTCGTAAAGCACCTCGAGTATTTTGGCCGCGGACTATCTCGAACAGATATGTGCAATAGATTAGCTATACTCTTCTACAAAATGATGACAATTGTGCCAAACGGGAACTTCGATGGTACCCTGGCGACGAGCTTGTAGACCTCGTATAACATGGTGTCGCTCAACCGAAAATCAAACTGGAAATCCTGGAATAAACTAAGATCAATCGTACAAAACCGTATTACATGGCGAAGGGCTATTATTGGCGCTCTATGCTTCAGTGGGAGTCGTACACAATAACATAGCAAGGGTTGATAGTAGAACTTTTTATTATATGAAGAATAGGCCGCTTTACTAAAATGAGAAAATCTCTGAAAACTATGTAAGACGAAGGTCATTAAAGCAAAATAAGCAAATCAGTGTTCATTTAAAAATGGTAAAAAATTAAATGGAGCAATCGTCTGAACCAGATTAATATTCGACAAATACTCGTAAATCTATTAAAGATTGTTAAGCAACAATCTATACAAATATTAATTATCATCATATCACCAATGTGGTTTAATATTATAATACTGTTTGATAATTTAGGGGGGGATACACTATTAAATCACATAAAACGTAAAACGAGTGTGATAAAGGCGCCATATGCTTTGGCTGGTCATTAATATGTAAAAACAAATGAATTTTCTTTTTATTCAATAATTTTTCACCATTTACTTACCTCTTAAAAATATCTATGCGTTCGATTCATAGAATTCTTTTTCTAAAAACCGTCGAATATACTGACTGACCTCTATGACTTTACTTTTGTAAAAATATTTTTCATTATTTACAACTTTCCAAATGAAATTTTGGCCATAATTTTTCTTTTATTTTGTTTTCAATTTTTGTTTCATTTGCGAAAATTTTGGTAAAACAATAAATATATTATTTATACTCCTTACTCATGGTACACGAGCAAATATTGTGTATTGTGTGTTGTTATTTGTTAAATGTATATTTAAGTATGAATTTGAATTTTTCGTAATAGGAATAGATATGTACTTGTTTTGTATAAAATTAGTTATTTTGTCCCCTTTCCTCTGAGCATAAAACTTAATAATCGCGCTGGGATTTAAACAACAGACTTGACCAGCAAACAAATAACAAACCGTTGAAAATTGTGCAAAAATATGCTGAATGTGGTAATTGCTTGTTGTTTTTCTCTTTATTGTCAATATAGAAAATTATTTTCTAATTTTCCATTTCATAAACAAATATATTTAATACATATCGTTTCATTTACGTATACCCTACAGACAATCATTAAAACAGCGAATGCGGTCAGTTTAAAACTGTCATCAATTTGCTAAATTGGTACATATTGTTATGAAAATAAATAAAAATCTAAATCTAAAAGGATACACCACTATTTAAAACTTAAAGCATATACGAGGGCGGATTGATATTGAAGCTACCTAAGTAGGAAAAAACATTTTTTTTTTCAAAAACCATTCATTTCTCAACATAGTCTCCTTTCAGCTCAATACACTTAGTAAGACGATTTTCCAACTTTCTTATACCATCTGAATAATACGATTTTGGGAACTTCTCAAGATACGCATTAGTTTCGGTAATCACTTCTTCATTTGAGATGAATCTTTTTCCTGCGAGCCATTTGTTGAAGTTTGGAAACAGGAAAACGTCACTAGGGGCTAAATCTGGACTATAAGGTGGATGATCAACCAATTCGAAGTGGATTTCTCGTAGTTTCAGCATCGTATCTAATGCTGTGTGAATCGGTGCGTTGTCTTGAAGAAAGAGCACTTTTTTCTTGTTTAAATGTGTTGGTTTTTCCTTAATTGCATCAACCAGTTGATCCAATAATGCACAATAATACTCTCCTGTGATTGTGGATCCCAGTGGCCATAACCTTGCCAGCCGATTTCGCTCTCTTCGCCTTCTTCGGAGCACTTCCACCAGCTTTCACCCATTGCTTCAATTTATTTCAACAGTTATTAATCTACGCCAAAAATCAGCAGGATTATGCTTTATCATGTCCAAACACCGCTGTGAAGTGATTTGTCGAACTCGTTTTTGTTCAACATCATCTTGCCGATAGCTTTTTCATATGCAAATATTCATACAAAATGTTGAACACACGTTCATATGATATGTTTACCATTTCAGCAATCTAACGTATTTTGACCCGGCGATCATTCATAACGATATCGAGTATTTTCTTGATATTTTCTTCAGTAATCACCTCTTTGGCCTTCCTGTTGGTGGTATTGTTGCAGTGCTTGTTCGGCCCCGTTTAAATTCAGCAATCCAATATTTTACCATATAATCTGACGGAGCAGATTCGTTTGTCTCTTTCGACGTTGTGCCTTTCAAATAATAGTGTTTAATCACTACACGAAATTCACTTTTTTCCATTTTCCAAGAAACACAAAAGTTGCTTACTTCAAACGACTACAACAAATAAACTAATCGATGAATTTGGCTAAAATTTTAACAGCTGACGTTTGACAGATCGTAATTTCTAAGAAAGAAAAAGTTTTTGTGTTTGTGTTGCCATCTAGCCTAGGTGGCTTGAATGTCAATCTGCCCTTGTAAAGCATTTTAATTATATTGTTGTTATTGTTTTCTGATTAAAAAAAATATATATTTTTTCATTTTTTTTAATAAATAAAAAAAAATTTTCATTTTTTAAATTTAAATTTAAATAATTTTTTTTTAATTTTTTTTAATTAAATATTTTTATTCTATTGGTATTACTAACTTACGCTTTGCTGCCTAAAAAAATATTAATTATCTTATGTTTAGCAGCAGCAGCAAAGGTTGTTGTCTAGGCTTTTGCTGTGTTGCCTTTAAAATAATTGTTTTCATGCATATAAGCGTATGTACATACATATATATTCTAATTACGACATTTTGCTGTATGTTGCTGGCTGTCAGTTATGTGTTGAACACTTTAAATTCCTAACAATAATTTATTTTAGAGATCTTTCTTTATAATTTAGTGACTGAAGCATGTTTTTATTTTAAGTTTTTGAGATCATACATCATCTTATCTAAATGCATAGATTACTTTTAGAATTAAAAAAAATTACATAATTTTGTTGTTTAACACTAGAAAGACGGACCAATTTTTATATTTGACTGCCGATTTATAAATGATGTTTCTGAATCGATATTTGGTGACTTTTATTAAGAGCAGATCAAATTCAATTTAAAAGTATTCCTGTTTTATTAAAGTGTTCCGAACACAAATAAATAACACAACTACCTAGAAAGACGAATAAGGGTCACTTTATCCATATCCATATTTGGCGGATATAACATTTATCAATTGCTTTTCGGAATTCTTTTACTACAAAACCAGCAGCTGTGCTTGTGAGCGTGTGTATATCATGTCATATGGTTTCTAAGAGAATCAAAGGGCCCCAACAAACTACTTTCATTCGGACATGAACACATGGGCATAGATCGCGATAGTTTTATTGCGTTCACCTCTTTTTCAGTTAGTGCTAACCTTCAAAAGACAACTGTTAAAAATTCATGATATTCTATTAACCAGCTTGAGAGTAATTGAGCTAAGAGTAACGCTGCTTCTTTTATTTGCAGAACAATGGACCAGTGCATGGGATCGCACCTCGGCAATGTAGGCCTTCAAATGCTCAATTGTCTCCGGTTTGTCGGTATAACATTTTTCTTTAACGGCGCCGCATAGTCCAACGGTGTCAAATCGCGGCTTCTTGTCGGACAACTGGCATCACCATTTCGGCTAATTAAACGGCCATCAAACGTTTGACGCATTAAATCGATTGTGACATGAGATATGTGGCAAGGTGCACCAAAACATGAAGAGCGGGCACAATGAAATCGGTTATCATGGTGCGATAGATGTCTCCATTAACCGTACTGGTTGAGCAGTTCTCATTTTCAAAGAAATAGTACCAAGTCACTCATAGTGGGTGCATTGACTTCTGTGAGACAACGTTTGGATTTTCTGAGCATTAAATACGGCAATGCTGCTTATTAACGTACCTACCAAGATTAAAATGAACTTCATCCGAAAAGATGATTTTTTTGGCAAAATTGGCATCATCTTGCAGTTTCTCATTAGCCGATCTAGCGAAACGAAAACAAAACGAATGGTCATACGGCTTCAACTCTTGAACCAATTGAAATTTGTAAGGCGTCATACCGAAGTCTTCTCGAAAAATTCGACGTAAATGGTGCGCGAAATGTTCAATTCTTGAGAATGATGATGAGTTGATGTTGATGGAATCTCACGCACACTCAGCCACAGTTTCGATATTTTCAGGTGTACGCACTGTATAATCACTCTGGTGCATAAACAATGACACCAGTTTCACGAACTTTAGCAATAAACTTAAACCGTATACAGGGCACTGTTGGTCCTCCTCTGCGACCAAATTTTATACAACATTTTCGTGCAATTTCCGACCAATTTTCTTTGTTTTGGAAATAAATTAAAAATAAATCTCAACGTTGCTCAAGCATAAATCGATTCATTTCGTTCAGTGGAGATAATGTACTGAATTGTGTGCCAGAGTATTGCCAGATTCGATATAACCACTGGTTCAAATTTAAACCGATAGATGGCCCTCCCGATACATTGTTTCTTGTTGGGAAAAACTACCTTTCAAGCGATGCAATGGCTTGAAAAGTGTTATAGGGATTAGGCTCCATCAAAACCAACAGTAAAACGTTGGTTTGCTGACTTCAAATGTCAACGTCCAAATGAGGTGGTAACACAAGAAAACATTAAACAAATCCACAAAATCGTTTTGAATGATCGAAAAGTGAAGTTACGTGAGTTAGCTGACATCGTAAAGATAGCAAAGGAACGTGTTGGTTTTTACTGCATGGGCATTTGTCTATGAGAAAGCTCTGTTCAAAGTGGTTGCTTCGTTTGCTCACTGTTGACTCAAAATAAGAAAGTGAAACAATGGCTAAGCTACATGAACTGAACTTCATATTGCTCCAACATCTACCGTATCTGCCAGATTTGGCTCCCACCGACTACTGGCTGTTCGCAGAAATACTGGCTGTTCAGAAATTTCGTACAAATAAAGAGGTTATAGGTTCTTCAAAAGTGATACTGAAATGTTAGAGCGGCACTGGAATGATTGAATAGCTTTTCATGGAGATTTTGTTGATCAAAAAAGCTATTTTTGAACAAAAAAAAAAGTTTGTTCTTTGTTAGGCTCTACACTTTTCAGTTTATGTGTTATGTTGGACATTTTTCTAACTTCGATCGGTTTGGTTTAACGTCCTGATTTTACGTAAGAGTTGAATAAGTTGATATTCGTGATAGCAGTCGATTTCTATACATATCATAAGAAAGATTGATTGGCTTTTGAAAATTCAAAACATAAAATCATCGCTATAGCCACGATTCTTCCTCAGAATGCTGCCAAGTCAGCAGAAATACCTAACTTCTGCCAACTCGATATTACGTATCCTCAATTTTGCGCTGTTAGGAGTGTTGCTGGACATTATTATATATCTATCAATGTTGTGTCTTAGTCCCGCCTCTGCATCTTCATTCAACAGATATTGTGATAATAGCTGTGTGCTGAAAGGCAAATATAGTCGGAGGAATCCAAACTAAGTGTTCGTTTTTTCCACATCTTTAACATTAAAAACTATATTGTTACGACAATGAAAATACTAAAGACAAAGTTCACCATACCAGAGACTTATTATAAATCGAGAGCACCAGTCGGTTATGCCAAGAAAAATAAAAATCCCAAAGAACTGCATGAAACTATGCATGCCCGACTAGAAATGGCCCGTGATAGATTGAAAGCCAGGTATGATCGAGCAGCAAATGCAAAAGGCTTCCATGAGGGACAACTTGTTCTAATCTACAACCTACAGCGGAAGAAAGAAGAGTCTCCAAAGATGCCAACTAACTGGGATGCACATTACAAAGTAGTCAATAGGTTAAATGATGTGGTGTACAGAATACAGAAGAACAATAGCCGCGATCAAAAATGAGGATGGTACACTAAGAACGACTTGCAAGCTATGGGAAGAAGGACAATTAGCCTATTCGGTACGAACAGGCTTAAGTGGGAGAATGCATTTACTCATTCATCAGAAAATACACATAATACCCATAAATGATTCGAACCCGGTAAGCAAGCAATATTGTTAAAAATAAAAGAAAAATGAAAAGTACCGCAGTAAACACATGACCTTGTCTACATAAAATGAGTTCAGAAGAGTATGATTTATCAACGTCATAAAAGTTGATAAGTACTTGATGCTATAACTGACTTTTTGATTTTTGTCTCGCCTATGGTTAGTGTTATGACGTTTTGTTAGATCACATCTAATTGATCTTTCAGTGTATGATTGAGTGTAAGTAACCATTACAATAAGTATGAATGGGTATGAATCAGGATTCGAATATACTCATACTGCTAACGACAAAATTCACCACATCAGAGACTTATTATGAGCTTTTAGCTATAAAAATTTTTGGCCTCTGTCAAGGCTTAACAACTGCTAAAATTACCTGGAGTTGCCAGTTCAATTATTTTTTGTGTTTATAAAGTTATTTTAGACGATTTGAATTAACGTAGAGAAATCGAAGATTCGTGTCTGTAGTAGAACATTTGAAACTAATAATGAAATACTTTAAAAGATGAGTTAGTGATCATTTGGCTGTCAATAAGTAAAGTCGTGTTCAGTCGTAAATAAAAAGTGTTTTATAAGTGAATTTGCTGTATTAAGACAAAGTGCGGAAAAGTAATAGTGCAGTAAATAAAAAAAGAGACGAATTGTAAAAAAAATAACAAAGTAGAGTTTTATTTTATTTGAGGGCAATATAAACGAACTCAAACGTTTTAAAAAGGTTCAAACGTAACAATATTATGCATCCTAGTCTGTGACATATTATGTTTCACAAATTTTTAGCGATATTTTTAAACTGAATAAACAATTTAAAAGTCAAATAACAAAATTTGTTTAAAATTAGTTGGGTCGAATGACTCCTTCCCGTCTTTCTAGTGGTTATTTATTAATTTTTTATTTAAAATATTTTCTGCGTATAGTGTATTACAAATTCGTTTCTACTTTATTTTTTTTATAATTAACGTCGCATTCTGATTCATATATTTTTTTTATATAATTTTATATTAATTTTCACCATTATTTATAAATATTATTGAAAGTACGGACACTTTTTTCTCCATGTATCCTCCACTTAAAATTGCCATTTGTTTATGGAACGTGTTTATATTTTTATTATGGACATATTTGTTGTTGTTGTTCTTGTAATTAGAATATAATACATTAAATGGATGGCATAAAAATATTTTTTGCAAATATTTTATATTTTATTTTCTTTATTTTTCATATGTATACATGTATGTATATACGTTATTTGTTTATTAATACATAATATAATAAAAAGGTCATTTAATTAAATGGTAAAAACCAAAAAATTGAATAATTTGCTCGAACAGGGACATACAAAGCACATTCTACGTAAGTTAAGTTAAGATTTAAATATTTTAATTAAAATATCCTTAAATTGCAATAATTTTTGTCTCCACCTTCAAAGTTGTAATTAATTGATATTGAAATTAAACAATAATTTTAAGCTACTCGTGTAGTTTGTAACCTAACGGCATGGTCAAACATAGTTTTTCTTAAGCTTGATAAATTTGCGACGGTACTGGGGATGAGGGCGTTAATACGATCAAAGCATGAACGTACAACAAAGTCAGTCATCTATGCGGTGGGTCATTTAAAAGTTTTAATTTAAAAGTACAATAAAATAAAATCGGTTTTGAATTTTTGCAAAATTTATTTTGTTGTTTTGAAGTACAATTGTTCCGGTTAGAAATGAAATATGATTTCATTCATATGGCTGCCGCAGCTGGCCTCACAGTACCTCATTCAATCGGACCAGTTTGAAATAAAATGCTGAAAATGAAATGAAATGTTCAATTCTTCTCAGCCACAGCTTCGAGCATGCTTACGTCTTGGCGCATCAACAATGAAACCAGTTTCACGAGCTTTAGCCATAAACTTGCGTATACCGGACACTGTCGGTCTTTCAAAAAAATGCAAAAATGCAAAATATTGGATGCTCGGTTAAGTTCGGTTAAAAATGTCACCAAAAACGAACACTTGAAACGAACTTTATAAACCCTTATGTGAATGAAAAATATACATTTAACCGAGTGACAAGGTGACTTATAGGTTCTACAGATTCTCTGTAATAGGATATTAAATAGACTTTTTCTTTTCGTGCCAACAATATCTATTGCTTTTTGTGAGTATCCTTCTAAAAAACATCATTCATAACAAAAAATAAAAAGCTCGGTATGACTTTCAGTTGTATGCAAACTGCAGAATTTTTTTTTGATCACTCCAAATAATATAATACAAAATATCTTGTTGCATCACTAGCAAAAAACTTAATACAATTGTAGGAGTTCTCAAGAAGTTTTGCCTTTCTAGACCTATAACTGCTGTAACCAATTATTATTCAAAATTGAATTGGGTACCCGGATACCCTGTCGCTCACATAAGTGTTAAACCTAATAAGTGCCGTTTTGATCGAAAATCTTTTGCTATTTTTGGGGTAAAGCCATTATTCCATCAGTGTAGAACTTCTAAGTTTTGTGAACAAAAACTGATCCAATTATGTTTAGCAGGCCTTTACGAAATTTAAATTTACACCAATAAGAATGAAACAAATATTCTGAACCTGCAAGATCCGGGCTGTGTCATCATTGGTGATGATTTCTAGCCTTTTTAATTAAATTGCTCGTTTCCATTTCGTTAATTGTTGACACTAGAGATCAGAATCAATCGTTTGTCTAGGTTATATAAGCTTATAATACACAATTCTCTTCCAGTCCAACCAGACACACAGCATGGTTTCGTTCATGAACTTTTTTGCACATTATTGTGTCACGTAATTCAAAAACTTTTCATCGCTAGTAATCATTCGCTTCAGAAATGGTTCGATTTCGTTCCGCTTTTACTGTAAAAAATGGAAATTCGTCTAAGCTGTTCATATGCCAGCTTTTCTTAATTATTTTTTTCGCTACTATTTTTTTAGTTACAGCACCATCTTTGTAAACTTATTCAATCAGGAGCGAGTTTCATATTTATCACCAAAATTATCATATCGGCAATGAGCAAACTACATAGTCTCGTAAACTTCACAAATTTTTTCAACAGCATACGGCGCATTCTTACTTTTTCTACAACAAACAAGCTATAGTATTACCTTATGAGCTTAATATTACCAGAGATATTATATATAAAGGGTCCGCCAAATAAATTTTTTTTTTTAAATTCCATAAAAAAAAACTACTGAATATTTTCCCAAATTTCTTTTTTTATATGAAAGTACAATCTTTCCGGTTAATAATGGAAAATAATTTCATTCAAATGGCTGCCTCGGCTGGCCATGCAGTAGCCTATACGATCGGTCCAATATTTAAGCACATTATAGATTGTGTGCAGCTGTATTTCACCAATGGCTTCACGAATATTGTCCTTTAAAACGTCAATTGTCTCTGGCTTGTTGGCGTTACACTTATTTTTGACGGCACCCCACAAATAATAGTCCAACGGTATCAAATCGCAGCTCCAAGGTAGCCAAACGACATCACCTCTGTGGCTGATAATGCGATCTTCAAAAACAGGACGCAAAACATCGAGTGAAGCTTCGGCTGTGTGGCACGTAGCGCCGTTCTGTTGAAACCAAATGTTGCTAATATCCTCCTCTTTAACTTTTGAGAACAAAAACTCGTTCAACATGGCCCGATAACAATCGCCATTGACTGTAACGGCCACTCTTTGCTCATTTTCGAAGAAAAATTGCCCAATTATGCATCTGGACCAAAATCCACACCAAACAGTGACTCGTCTTGGGTGTATCGGCTTTTCAATGTATGCGTGCGGGTTTTCTGTGCCCCAAATTCGACAATTTTACTTGTTTACATGCCCGCCAAGATCAAAATGAGCTTCATCTGAAAGTACGATTTTTTTTTGGCAAAATCGGCATCTTCTGTAAGTCGATCTTAGGCCCACTTAGCAAAGCGAAAACGCATTGGACACAACCATATTCGTTCGGCGGAAGGATAAAACTAATTATCTGTCAAATCAGACATGAGCTAAGTTTTACCATTCACGAAATAAGCACTAGTTAAAAAAAAAAAAAACATTAGATGGCGGACTCTATAGTAGTAATAAATTTTTGCACTGTGCATTGAAGAAAAAGATTTTAAAAGGCGAACAACAACGCAAATAAAAAAATTTAATACGCAAGTCGACATACGTCTGCTTTTACCAAAAGCTATCACACAACTAAATGAAATTTATGTTTATTTGTTATTGCCTGCTGAATATTTTCGTTTTCGTTGGGTTGTATACCTATACGGAGCAGATAATTCTCATGGACTTGAGTGCTTATCTGACCCATTATGATGTATAATGTACCCGCTAGTTTGAGATCCCTATGGCCTTTTTATCTTTCTACATCATTTTTGGAAATTTATTATTTAAAGTTTTTAAGGCTTCAACAATGCTATAGTTTGATAAGGAAACAAAATTTGTACCAAAAGAAAACATTTTTCTCTAAAATTAAGTTTAGTACGTTTTTCTAAGTGTACTGGAGAAAAACTGGAGGACAGATATTTAAAAAAAAAAAAAAAAAAAATACTTGACACAACAAATAATCGAAAATTAATTTTTCAACAAAAATCCTTTAAAACACTTAAGGTGTAAAAGGAAAAGCATTAACGCTTTGACACTTTCAAGCTACCATTAGAAAAGCAGCAGGAATAAAACGAATGAATCCGTTAGAAAGCAGAAATAAAATACGAAAAAAAAAACTCAACAAATTTGCATCTCAAGCACATTTAATAACCGTGAGTACTTAAGCAGGTGTTTTAACATTTTTTGTTTTTAGAACAAACAACAGCAAAGCACTGTAGTGACTCCAACATAGACTCCCTTCTCCAATCATGTCAGTCAATATGCTGATGCCAGGGATTTTCATGTTGATCCTTTCTTTTTTCTACATCTTCTCTTTGTTTCGAGAAAAATGAAAAAACAATAAACAAAAACAAAACCTTAAGGCCGTTTTCTTCTTTATAATCAATCTTTTGGGTTCAAGCAGTAGAAGGAAGGTGGGTAAAACGCTAGAATAGCAACAGAAAGTAATAAAGAAAAACAAGGAAAGGCGACAAACAAGATGGCAAAATGATGTTATATATTCTGTCAACGACATTAAGTAGCTACAATAGCAACAAAAAACAACAACGGCAACAGTGACTGATGCACAGGCGACGGACTTTTAAACAAGACATCTTTTATTTAATGCCAAACCAATAGGTGGTTCTATTTTCTACTGCTATTTTCGTGTCAAATATGCAAAAAAAAGAAGAAAAAAACAAAGAAAAGGTCTATTAAATAAAGGTTATATTGCCTTAATGCTATTTTTGTTATTGTTGTTGTCCTTATTACACCATAATTATGCCTAAAATTGTGTCTCTGAATAGTCATTGCTTGCCTATGCCCACATTCCAAACAAACGTTAATTAAGAACAAAAAAGGTATTAATGAGACATGACACTAAAAGAGTCCTTTTTTTTAGAAAATATTTGTGCGCAAAAAACAAAAAGTGAAAGTGAATGATGTTTAAGCCTCACTTCTTCTACTCTCACTCAAAATGATTGATTAGCAATTAATTAAAGCAACAGCAACAACAGCAATTACTTCTTTGCTAAGCCAACAAAAATACACTCCCATTACACTGTTTTTTTTCTATAAAAATGTGTAGGATGTGTTTAAATTAAAAGTTTCATTTACACATTGATTGGGGTCTCTATTTTTGGGTCTTAAGAAATGGAATTTATTGTTTGTCGGGGGTTGAATAAATTTTATTTTTAGTATCCATAACTAAATTACTAAATTATAATATTTGCGCAGAAATGTTATATAATAACGAGGGCTGCTCCAAATAAAATTGTGCCATTTTAAAGCTAAGGAAACTGTGAACCAAAAGACTCTTCAAGTAAAATGACGCCAAGATGATTTAAACTTAGAGATAAACTGTTGTGTGTGTCTTAACTACTGCACACAAAATATAACAGCATCTATATCTGTATAACAATTATTGGGAAAGGTTCTGCAATTTGCTAGAAATGGTGAAAAAAGTTTTATGTCTACACTAAAGCTTTGTATATCTCTTTTAATACAGATATGTCTGGCTATGAGCTGTACATCTGCGACTATTGACGCCATAATACGGCTATCCACCTGCACAACTTTGATAATGTAAATCGTGTCAGGGCTAGAACTAGACGACTTTGTCCACATGAATGTGGACTACAGTACATATGGTTCATTAAGTGGTTTTCGACCGAAATTCGAAATCATGTTTTCTTATAGCGGAGAATGAACTTCAAGGCCTTGTGCTGATCCCAGTAGCCTGAAGTGATTTACGGATGGACTGCAGATAGACAGGTGTAAGGGTGGGTCTCTGTGTACCTGTACCTAATGTACAAGTGTCTTTGACGCTATGCTTTATGCAGTTTTAATGTGAGGTGGGACAAGTCTAAAGAGGGATATCAGGGGTACGCTAATAAGTATATTTTCAAATAGTCACTGGCTTCATATATCATGAAATCGTGACCAGAATGTTAGGCTATCTTCATAAGCTGCGGCGAAGAGGATAGCGCTTTTCTGAATCCCTGGTCAAGCCGTGGTCGTTGGCCATGAAACTGTTGACGGACTGGTGAGAGTAGGATTCTCAGCGGACTTCATTGGCTTAGAGACCTATTGGCAGATGGCAACACTCACATGGGCGGCCGAAATCTGCAACTGGTCAAATATTCAGTGGGGCCTTTCTTCTGTGCAGAAGGTCTGTATGGATTATAGAGGCCAGGCATTTAAAAGATAATAGATTTGCTACCGGGCTACTATTACCTGACATATGAAGCAAATTTTCAACTGGGCTCAATTTGATCCGGGGATACCAAATCTATTCCTTTGGGGTTGCAATGTCTGCCGTTGGGCAACCCACTGGCTGATAATTGGCTTAAAAACACATTTTTTTCTGACAAATTCAGTTTTATTCATATCAATACAATAGAAATGTGGGAATTAATAATGGCATATGATGTCGGGCAAATGTCCACCTCTAGTACATCGAGAGGCGTCCGCTCCTTTTACAAAATTTTGAACCACATTTTACAACAAAGCTTCGCTTATCTCGTCGATGCATCGCCGAATTTTATCTTTCAGAGTGTCAGTTGTTTGTGGTTTGTTCACGTAAACCTGGTCTGTTAAATGGCCCCAGAGAAAATAGTCCAGTGGCGTTAAATCACAGTAACGAGGCGGCCAATTGACATCGTCAGATCAGGAAATTACGCAATTGAATTGTGGTGGCGTCCTGCTGAAACCAAAGGTCACTGATGTCGACATTAGCCAATTGTGGCCATAAAAAAGTGGTTATCATGGTTTGGTAGCGCACAGAATTTATGGCGACGGCGTTTCCTTGCTTATTTTCAAAAAATACGGGCCGCCTATGTCGTACCATACGGTCACTTTCTTTGAATGTAATGGGTTTTCGAGAACTGTTTGTGGATTTTGTGAGCCCCATATGCGACAATTTCGTTT
This sequence comes from Wohlfahrtia magnifica, assembly GCA_023159175.1. NCBI lineage: Eukaryota > Metazoa > Arthropoda > Insecta > Diptera > Sarcophagidae > Wohlfahrtia > Wohlfahrtia magnifica. The sequence goes on from JAKWBJ010000538.1 coordinate 3,248,837, forward strand.
GTCTATATAACCGCCTAATTGAAAATGGGTTTCATCCCTAAAGATGATGTTGTTGAAAAATGCGTTGTTTTCGTTTAGTTTTCACAATTAAAATTCTTTGTTCAAGAGTGTAGCGTTCCATAGTTAAACTTTCAACGTTTTACTAAATAAGTGTCAAAGATTGACATTTCATCATCTGACTGCCAATTTACTTTCTTACCTCAAATTTGCTCACCCTGTAGAAGGGTAAGCGTCATAGCGTTAACATGTTGTTACGTTTTAACCTTTTTAAAGCATTTGAGTTCGTTTAAATTGCGTTAAAATAAAATATATATGCCGCTTTAGTTTGTTCTTTTACAGTTTTTATTTTATTACACAATAACTTTTATACTGTTTGCCTTAATACAACACTTAATATTTGTTTATACAACACTTTTATTTCCGCTTTAACAAGTCTTTATCTTACGATAGCCAAACGATGAAAACTGACGTGTAGGTAAAGTAGCCCATTTATATACCTAATTGCTTACAGCTTGGAAGGTTCAGGAAATATCGATCATCTTCTATTTCCATATCCATTAATCTAAATGTAACGTGACATAAAATATACCAAAATCCCACAATGCAGAGTTGTATTTTTATTTTCGTAACAATATGTATGTAAGTTTAGCATCAAAGCATTTTTTTTTTTTGCAAATTGAATGAAAAGAGTTAAACTCAAGGAAGAAGTGATTTAAGAATAATAAAGGTCTTTAGACCAAAGTAAAGTTTATAGTATTAAATTATATAATTATATAAATTATATAATTATTAAGTAAACCGATTTCAAACAAGTTCAGGTTTAAAGAATTCATGCCTAAAGTATGTTACTTCAGCTAGATTTCATTAAATTTCATTAGAAATTTTAACGTAACGTACAGTTACAAATTTGGTCGGACTATTAAGAATTTTTCGGTCAAAAAATAATTCTGACTCAATCTGCATGATTGAAATAATTTTTATAATTTTGTTGCCCAAAACAAATTCTTGAATCAGATTAAGCAAATCCACTTTTATAAAAATAAAAACCCAGCAATTTCCTTTTTTACATCCCTCGCATTTATATTCATTACAAAATCTCTTCATATCATATTATATTCTCTCTAAAAGTAATTTTGACACGCATTTTTTATATGCAAAATAAAAAAAAGAATATTTTTTTCCTTTGGCAAATAACTAATTTGCATGTTTTTTATGTTCGTTTGTAACGAATCGTTTTTATACTCTTCTATTGGCATATTTTTATCATTTGCAATTCTGTCGTTCAGTGTAACAAAAAAAAAAAAAAAAAAAATTTGATTAAAAACTTGCAGTGGTGCTCCACCCGTATTACAAGTCTATTCTTCTTTATAAAGGTACGAGTAAAACTATTATTTTTTATTTTATTTTATTTTGCTACCGTTTATTAGTTTCCGCAATGGTATTGTTAAGAGTCCTTTTTTGAATTTCTTTTTTACAAAATGTCTGTCTATTCGTTGCGCTTGATTGCAATTTTCTTTTTCACAATTTTATCGTTTTATGGATTTGTGTTCGTTCTGATTCATTTTTTTTCATGTTTTGGATTACAACCTTTTGGATTCATGACTAAATGTTCTTTAATGGTTTTATGCATTTTTTCAAAAAAAATTTTTTTATGGGTAATAGAAGTTTTATTAGAATAAAACATAAAGTAAAATAGAAAATATCATCCCCGTAGTTAAAAAATAAGACAGTAAGGTAGGTACGTATATACTAATATACGAGTATGTATGTATGGAAATGGTAAGAAAATTTAAAAAACTGGAGTATGCAAATTAGGCCTGATATTTCAAATTTTGTCTGAAGATTTAAAAAAAAACACTATTAAGCTTTAAAAAAAATAATGATTTCCAACAACAAGAAGCTAATTCGTGGCAATATTTGAAATATTGGTTTAGTGTTATAGTATTTATATAGAAAGAGGCGTATCTTTAGTTTATATCGCAAATATTTGCTTGAATGAATTATATAGGGAGGGCAATTCAAAAATTTAAATTTAAAAATGCAAAAAAAACAAAAACGGTTTGATATTTTTGCCAAATTTATTTTTTGCTGTGAAGTACAATTTTTCCGGTTAGAAATGCAGCATTATTTCATGCATATATGCCGCGGCTGGGATCATAGTATCCTATTCGATCGGACCAATTTTCGAGATCTTTTTCGAGCGTACGTGGTCGTATGTCGACAATGGCATCACGAATGTTGGCCTTCAAATGCTCAAATGTCTCTAGTTTGTCGGCATAACACTTGTCTTTAACGGTGCTCTACAGAAAATAGTCTAACGGTGTCTAATCGCAACTGCTGACATCACCAATTCGGCTAATTAAACGGCTATCAAACGTTTGACGCAATAAATCGATTGTGACATGAGATGTGTGGCAAGTTGCACCACCTTGTTGAAACCAAACATTGTTCAGATCAATACCATGAAGAGCGGGTGCCAAAAAATCGGTAAGCATGTTGTGATAGGTGTTTTCATTGACTGTAATGTGATGCCATTGTCGAGGTACGAACCCAGACACTCGAAAAATTTCTCGCAAATTGGTAAAATCGAATAGGATACTGTAAGGCCAGCTATATGAATAAAATCATATTTCATTTCTAACCAGAACAATTGGACTTCACAACAACAAAATAAATTTGGCAAAATTTTAAACCGTTTTTGTTTTATAGCATTTTCAAATTTAAACTTTTAAATTAACCACCCTATACGATTGGAACTGTTGTTGAATTAATGCTGCCTGATACAAAATTCTCTCTCTAGATCCAATTCTAAGATAAAGAGTGCCAACTAGTAGGTGATTTTTGCTTGAGCAGTGAGTTCCACGTGAGTTTCGTACGTCTAAGCGAAAACCACGCCATTTGGTACTTAAGACAATCTCACAAAGAATCAGATTGACCAATAAAAAAAAATGGTTAATTGCTTGATGACTTATAAATGAAATTAATAGTTAAGTGATTTAAGATAGTGGACAAAAGGATAGCTTATACTTCCTTCCTTAACTTAAACTTTTACCGATGAGTATTGTTGCTGTTGCGGTAACAGCGAAGAGGATGGCAGCCTTTCATCTACTCTATGAGTATTCGACCCTAGCTGTTAGGTGAAATAGATTCCTTTGCAGCTACATTATATCCAGCCTTGGTGTCTTTGATATCTGGGTCTTGACATTGTGACCCACTGAGTTTTTTCTGTGAATATTCCACCCTAGCCGTTAGAAGAAACAGATTCCTTTGCAGCTACATAATATCCAGCCTTGGAAAGATATTTGGGTCTTGACATTGTGACCCACTGAGTTTTCTCACGGTTTCAGATAGATATATTACGCTACATTTAACGAGTGAAGTGATTTTGTTAAAACATAGTTTTAGCTCCACTTAACTGCTTGAGTGCAGTAAACTACAACGGTAACTAGCTAATCAACAAAAAGAACCTGATTCGTTGAACTTTTAAGAAATCAAGTTATATTTTTAAGACTTTCTTAAAAGAAAATTAAAATAATTTATATATATGATAAATAGAGAAATCAGCATATATATAATGATATATCTTACGGCTGTCAGGAGAAACAGATTCCTTTGCAGCTACATAATATTCAGCCTTGGTGAGATATCTGGGTCAAGACATTGTGATCCACTGAGATTTCTCTGTGAATATTCGACCCTAGCTATCAGGAGAAACAGATTCCTTTGCAGCTACATAATGTCCAGCTTTGGTGAGATATCTGGGTCTTGACATTGTGACCCACCGAGTTTTCTCATGGTTTCAGACAGATACATTACGCTACATTTAACGAGTGAAGTGATCTTGTTAAAACGTAGTTTTAGCTCCACTTAACTGCTTGAGTGCAGCAAACTACAACAGCAACTAGCTAATCAACAAAAAGAACTTGAGTCGTTGAACTTTTATAAAGTCGTTAGAAACAGATTCCTTTGCAGCTACATAATAGCCAGCCTTGGTGAGATATCTGGGTCAAGACATTGTGATCTACTGAGATTTCTCTGTGAATATTCGACCCTAGCTATCAGGAGAAACAGATTCCTTTGCAGCTACATAATGTCCAGCTTTGGTGAGATATCTGGGTCTTGACATTGTGACCCACTGAGTTTTCTCATGGTTTCCGATAGATACATTACGCTACATTTAACGAGTGAAGTGATCTTGTTAAAACGTAGTTTTAACTCCACTTAACTGCTTGAGTGCAGCAAACTACAACGGCAACTATCTAATCAACAAAAAGAACTTGAGTCGTTGAACTTTTAAAAAGTCGTTATTTTTTTAAGACTTTCTTAAATGAAAATTAAAATAATTTATGTATATGATAAATAGAGAAATCAGCATAGATATAATGATATATCTTACGGCTGTCAGGAGAAACAGATTCCTTTGCAGCTACATAATGTCCAGCTTTGGTGAGATATCTGGGTCTTGATATTGTGACCCACTGAGTTTTCTCACGTTTTCAGACAGATACATTACCATACATTTAACGAGTGAAGTGATCTTGTTAAAACGTAGTTTTAGCTCCACTTAACTGTTTGAGTGCAGCAACTACAACGGCAACTAGCTAATCAACGAAAAGTCGTGAGTCGTTGAACTTTTAAAAAATCAAGTTAAATTTTTAAGACTTTCTTAAAAGAAAATTAAAATAATTTATGTATATGATAAATAGAGAAATCAGCATAGAATTAATAATATATCTTACGGCCTATCTAAAAGCACAATATTAAGTCTTCTTAAATCATTTTTATAACTTCTCATGGCGTTGGTGTGGAAAATATGAATTTGAAAGTAAAAAAATAAGTTGCAACTAAAACTCTTTGCCAAAATCTAAACTATTAATCAAATAAAATTACTCGCATATGAATCTTATTACTATTTCTTATAAAACAAAAACAAAAAAAAACACAAAAAATAGAGAAGAAATCTTGTAAAAGGACAACAAATATGAAATGATACAATAGAACAAGAAATAGACTTAAAAATTGCATTCGAATTCAAAATAAGAAAAGAAAATATTTCATGAATTCAAAATAATAAAATGATAAACAGAAATTATTTCTTATTTAGTTTTTTTTCCTTTTTTTCTTTCCGAATAAATCAAAATAATTACAAAATTAAACAAATAAATAATAAAATTATATTTTATGGCAATAAACAAAGCAAAACAAATTGCAAATTTAAGAAAAGGAAAAAAATCTGCAGAAAAGGCTACAAAATATGAAAACTAGTTGGGGTCCAGGGGGAATTGCAAATGAAATTATATGGTATATTGTAGTTTATCTTAAGTACTCCTTCGTTTTTCATTTCTGCAAGGACACAAGTACAAGAAACTAATAAGAAGTCATTAAAATCCTTTTTACTTAAAATTTATATGATTTTGCCTTTGCCTAAGCGGCACTTACTCTCTCTCTCTCTCTCCCTCCAGTGCATTAGTAAAATTATTATTTGAAAAAAATCTACAAATATGGAGAAAAAAAACTACAAAATTCGTTAAAAGCTCAACAATTATAAACAATTTAAATTAATTTTTGTTCTTTTTAATGTAGAAAATTTAAATATGAAATGAACACAAAAAAAACAACATATTTATGCCTTTTTAACTCATTCGTCTTCTTTATTTAAATTTTCTTTTTGCCCCTTGTCTTTCTGTTAATGCCCAGTTATTAGATTTGTATACTTTTAATTTGAATTCATAACATCCTTAAGCCATTTCGCCAGTCATGTTGGAAAGATTGGGTTGTGGTGTGGTGTGGTGTGGCGGACTTCCTTAGCTTACCCTAAACAAAGTCAAGTGTTTTTTAGAGTTCCTGTAAGTGGCCACTGTACTCGTATCCTTTCTATGCATATTAAACCCTTCCCTTTTGTCTTTTTCACTGCTGACTGTCTTGATTGTGATGAATTTCATTTTGCTTTTCATAAATTCCACTTTAAAAAAATCTACTCTTTGTGGATTTTATTTTATTAAAAAGAAAAGTCTTAAAAAAATAATAATTTTATAAGAATTTTTTCTTGAGATTGCATATTAAAGTTCTTTTTCATTAAAGATATTAGAAAATTTACAGGGCTGTAGCGGAGTTAAGCAAAATTTCATAAATTACCCGGTGACAAATGTCATAGTAAATAATCGTAACAAACGCTGAAAATGGTAAATCATCGATGGCTGACTATGAATTTTCTATGGTGTCTTACGTGACTTTCTAAAGTAAATGTCCAAATTTTCATCAAAGACAGAAGTCGATTTTGTCTTATTAGCATCCGTTTATTAGTGAGTCCTAGCAGACCATATCATGGAGAATCATTACTGCTTTATTCTTTAACGGGAAGGTGTAGAAGAAAAATTCAGCATCGTTCAGTATGTACACGACTCATAGGAGACAATGTCGCTAAATATCTGCAGGTAATCGACTTATAAGAGACACTGTCGCTAAATTAAAACCTTCTTTAGTATGGTGGCATTACAATGAAGTTGTTTGTGACATTATCATAAGGATTCATCAATTAAATTTGTTATTTACGATTATTTTATACAAATTTCGACGTGATGGAAAATTTGGCAATATTTCAATGCAATAAAGCCGAGTTTTTACGTCGTTTCATACTATACCGAAGACATGAGTCTACTACTCCCAAAGAAATTAGAAGAATTATGTCCAAAGAAGGCAAAGGCTTTTAAATCGGCAGACAAGGTCAGAGCAACTGTTTTTTTTTTTTTTTTTTTTGGTTGCGTATCATTTTTAATGTCATTATCATTCTGCGACTCTAAGGATCTATTGTGCCCCTTCCGATATGTGAATGCCAAATTTGAATTTGACATTAAAAGCCAAAGTTTTCTAAAGTTATGTATCTTCTCTGTATTAGCACGATCTACGGTTTATTTAGCAGATCTATTGCCTGCCTAACGAATACTAACAGATCTGGAACCAGTGGGACCCTGTGTCTCCCTGAACATTTCCATCTAAACTATTAAGAACTCCACATTTCCACAACGTGTGCTCTGCCGTCTCTGAAGTGCGTGAATGCAGTCTACCAACATTCATATTCCTCTACAATGGCCAGTAAGAAAATCCATCAGAAGTTTCAAGTCCTGCCTGCCATAGTTGAGAACCTCAGAGCTACTTCCAAATTGCGGACTTATCGCCGCCCTACAGTGGTGAAGTCCCCTTTGACCGTTCCACTATTCCAAGCATGTATTAATTCCCCAATCCTTGATTAGATTGATGGTGGCAGTAAGTGGTGCCCAATATAAGGTGCCACGGAACCTTTCACAGCCTATGCACACGCTGTTTCATTACAATTTATCCCACAATGTTCAGGTACCCAAAACAACTAAACATTATTCCTCAGTTTGGATTGCGTAAGGAACAACGTTTACAAACAAATTTGATTGCGGCTTCTAGTGTTTAATAAAGAGACTTCAACCAAAGAAGAATGGTCAGGTGACCATCCAGCATATCTCTGGCGATAATGAGAAACCTCAGTCGAACTATCAGAAGAAAACGCCACCCATTGTGAAAAAAATGCAAGTAAATATCACAACCACCACTTAGCAAGAAACTTCACCAATCATTCACTCAATTAAAAATCAACTTGATTACTGAAGATGAAACAAAGCAATGGATGCTGTGTGGAAAGCCAATATGCTCCCTAGAGGAGTGACGACAAAAAAAGGAACAACGTTTTCCAATTATCTTCAAAAGGGAAACACAATGAGTACTACAGTTATTTATTCCTGCGTTCAAGTCATGAATTTAAGGAAAGAAATTCAGTTGAAGACCTTTTAGTCGAATACTCTCTATCACGAAATGTACCTGGGCTATCTGTAGCTCTTTTTTGACTTTAGCATTCTTTACGAAAATATTCCAGTCCTAATAAACGCATATCATAACCTGCTTTGACTGAAGGTGATGCTTGACCCTTGGCTTTCACGTATCTCCTGGATGATTGAGAACTGTTTAATGATCTTATTTCATATTATTACGTTTTGACCTTTTTAGTGTTTTACTATATGCAATTAAACAATTATAACTGCACAGTGTCCGATTTATTTAATATCCGCTTAATACGTCAATTTACTCAATACTCAACTCTTAGGACGACTTTACACTATGATTGCTAAACTATAACTGGCTGACTAAGCACAACTCGCTGTCTTTTATATACAACTGACATTGCTTTCTATTCATGTCCGTTAATTCGAAATGCAAAATCATAATACACAAAAATTAAATTAGTAACACCTTTCAGTACACAATTGGTAACACTGTTAATAACACAAATAATTACGGCATTGACAGGGTGACACATTAAGAGCCTTGACACAAACCAATTGATTTAATTCCCTTAATGTACTAATGTTGGTGTATCTTTTCTTTAGGCATTTTGACTTTTGTATATATATTAGAACAATTACTTATTACATAAAATATAAAAAGGCCCTTTATATACTTACACCCTTACAAAATACGCCATTTGAGTAAAATAAAAAAAATATTTTTTTTTCTCTGTCTTATTGGACAGTGAATGGTGAATGACTTCTTATATTTTATGCCGTTTGTGATAAAAAATAAAACGAAATCAGTATAAAAACTTCCCTAATAAATTTAAATAACATTTAAAATAAATTCAAAGAAGAAAAAATAGAAGTTTTGTATTGTTTTGTTACACCCTTTCAAACAGTAGTAGTCCTTTTTGAATAAAAATGAATAAAAAAATATCCTTAAATAAGCATAAAACACTACTGAATAAAAACGAAAGAAATTATTAAATGTATGAAAAGGAAGCAAAAAAAAAAAAAAAAAATAGAAAAACAAAAAGAAATTCATAATTTAATAGAATGTAAACAATTTGTTGAAATTAAAGAATAATAAAATCATTTCTCAATAGACAAAACAATACTCACTCATACTGCCACTTTGCTACAACAGGCAAACTCTAGTAGCCAGCCTAACCAATCGCAAAAAAATTGAAAAAATTGTGCACAAATTTAAAATCCTTAGAGTGCGAGAGAGAAGGAGATGCATAAGAGAAACTCACGTGTTGTTAACGATAAAAAATTATATCGATATCTATAACCAATAAATCTATTAACGATAATTTTTGAACAGCAAGAAAAAAAGGTTCTCACAGGTCATGTATTAGTATGTATTAGTGGCGTTGGTTGCTTTATAAAAAATTCGCAATGGATTTCACAAGTAACACAAAAGTTTTGACAATAATTACAATTCATATTGATGACAAGAGACAACAGGGCAATAGACATTTTACAAAAATATCATATTTCCCAATACTGGAGCGGGCACCCTTAATTAAATAACATCCCTTTTTGAAGTTGCTCATCTTTTTTTCTTCTTCTCATAATTCATAATGTTTTTCAAGAAAAATCAAAACATCAATTGAATTCGATATTCGATTGTTTATCGACTAATCGACAATATCGTCATGAATTTTGTTTTGATAATTTTCGCACGTGCCAGTTTTTTGTCTATTACAGCGGAAACTGTCATACGGTTATTTTAAGTGTGGCCGTTCCATACGTTTTCTCCTTCCGTTGTTTTTGCATTACGTTTACGGTTGCAATTTTTGGCAATTTAACCATTTTAATTGCTCTATGAAATATTATTTCTGCTGTTGTTGCCGTCATTGTTTTTGTAACTCATTTTTTATCTCTGGACATTATCGATATTATCCTTAATATTGTTTCCTTTTTAACGGTAGTAGTAGTTGCCGTTCTAATCCCATATTACATTACATTCCTGTCTATATATGTGTGTGTCCTTTAAAAGCATATCAGTGTAGCGTGTAAATTTCCGTTTTTAGTGTCATTTAATGATTTGTGTTGTAAAAATATTTATGGGAATTAAAAAATTTCTCTTCCCTATTTTTTTCATTGCTATTATTGTTTTTGCCAAAATTACAACAACAAAAAATTGTGGAACGTTAGGAACACATTCTAACATTCTTATGAATTTTTTGCGTTGCAGATTTTTATCGCTAGTGAGCGGAAGTTGGTCACAAAGGAAATGACACACTTTTATTTTGTCTAAAAAATCCGTAACTTAGTAACGGCAGTAGGTTGGAATAAATAACAAAAATATGTCAATGTAACAAACTTCCAATATAACGCAAGTATGGGCTGTTGAAAATGGTAGCGTGGTATCGAGAGAATTATACTTGCATATAAAATCCAACAGCGTAAGCTCGAATCCCGGCGATGGCAAGGGAAATTTTTATTATTGCCGCTTACGTATTTGAGAGACATTGTCACTATAATATTCTGATCTTGAATCGCCATCACAGAATCCGTATAAAGTCGAAATTTGTGTGAAATTATCGTAAATGATATATTTCATTGATGATCCTAGGGATAGTGACACCAAGAAAGTTATGTATGACAACTTCATTGTAATGTCAGCACTGTAAAGAAAGCTGAAACTTAGCGATATTGTCTGTTATACTATAAGTCGATTAGATACAAAAATTTAGCGACAATGTCTGTTATAAGTCGACTATATGCTGAAAGTTGGCGACATTGTCTGTTATAAGTCGACTACATGCGGAAATTTTGCGAAATTATTATAAATCGGCTACATGCTAAACAATGCAGGATTTTGTTTGCAGTATCACTCCGCTAACGAATAAAGCACAATAATTTTTCACGTTATTGTCTGGTAGGACTCACTAAAAAACGGTAACCTGCAAAACAAAATTTGACAAAATCGGCTTCTGTTCTACAAAAATTTTGACAATTACTTTTAAAACTCATGTATGACATTAAGGAAAATTCTTCATCAGTCATTGATGAGTAATGATTTTCAGCCTTTGTCGAAATGATTCACAAAGACTATGATGGTTAACTTCGAATTTTAAATGGTTGAGAAGATCAGAAAACTCCACTTCTTCTGAAAAAAGGAATAGAAAAAAGGTGGAAATCTATGGTAAGCACCAGAGATTCCTCATCACTATACCAAATACTCAAAGAGCGTTACTTAGCTGGAAGACAATTTACATGACAAATGATTACAAAGAAACAAAAACAAAAAAAGATGCTTTGAGAAAGCCATAGGCTATTTATCTAGAGGAGTAGTGGAAAAGAAGTAGTTGGCCACAAAACTGTTGATAAATGGGTATTTTCTACACCGCGGCACTCGGCTTCTACCCGGTGGAACATTGTTGGTGTCGGCACATTAGTAGTGAGGCAGTCGAATAATAATTTTTAATGATGGGCTTAAAAGAATGATTATGTTGTCCACCAAATTAAATTTATTTTAATAAGAGCTGAAGGTTCTACTACTGAAGTGACAATCAAATACTGGGCGCTCGGTTATATTCGGTAAATGGGGTTAAAATGTAATACCACTGTTAATATTAATTGTATCAGACAACCCTATAGCTAGTTTTGAAAAGTGAATTTTAGGCGATCTTCAAAAACAAGGCGCAAAACATCGAGTGTAGCTTCGGCTGTGTGGCACGTAGCCCCGTCCTGTTGAAACCAAATGTTGCTAATCTCATCCTCTTCAATTTTTGTGAACAAAAATTCGTTCAACACGGCCACTCCTTGCTGATTTTCGAAGAAAAATAGCCCAATTATGCCTCTGGACCAAAATCCGCACCAAACAGTAGTGACTCGTCTTGGGTGTATCGGCTTTTCAATGTATGCGTGCGAGTTTTCTGTGCCGCAAATGCGACCATTTTGCTTGTTTACATACCCGCCAAGATCAAAATGAGCTTCATCTGAAAAGATGATTTTTTTTTTTTGGCAAAATCGGCATCTTCTGTAAGTCGATAGCAAAGCGAAAACGCATTGAACACAACTATATTCGTTCAGCGGAAGGATAAAACTAATTATCTGTCAAATCAGACGAAATAAGCACTAGTTGGAAAAAAACGTTAAATGCGGACTCTTTACAATAGAAAAGATAAGAATGCGTAGTAGGCTGATATAAAAATTTGTGAAGTTTACAGACGTAACTAAGAAAATAGCAGTAACTCGTTTTCAATATACTTTTGATGTTAAAATTCACCTTGCTCTGCTCGACCAATCACTAAGAAAAAGGTGATGAAATGATGGGAAAACTTGAGAAAGACCCACCCATAAGCAGCGTAGACATTGCTAGGTAGCTAAGTACTCATTACAAAATTGTTCTGAACCATTTGAAAATACTGGATACGCACAGAAGTTTAATGTTTGGCTGCCACATGAATTAACAGTGAAAAATTTCAAGGATCGAATTTCCATTCACAACTAAAGAAACAAATTAAATCGTACAATTTCTGGAGCGAATGATTACGGTCAATGAAAAGTGGATCACGTACGACAATAATGTGACAAAAAGATTATGGACGAAGCAAGCTAAAGAGAAGAGAAAATTTAAAAAAGTAAACTACAAAACAAATAAGCAATTTTAATACGCAAAGCGACATACATGTGCTTCCATCAAAAGCTCTCACAAAACTGAATGAAATTGTTGTTTATTTGTTATTCATTTGTTGTTATACTGTTACACATTGATTAAGTTTATACACCGTCTGAGCCTTGCGTCTTCAGATTATCGTTTGTTACAATCTCTGCGGAATTCTTGTAGTGGTGTAAATAAAATTATGTAGAGGCCTGTAAAACGCAATTGGATCATTTTATCGTTCAGAAGGCCTAGTAGTTCTACAGTGATTGAATGATGACTTTACCCCAAAAATGACAAAATATTGTCGATCAAAACGCTTTAATAAAGGACGTTTTATGTATAAAAAAATTCTTCCATTTTTGGTGAAATTTATAATCGAACTTAACCGGACAGCAATTATCAATGATGCTGAGGTAATCAGTTATACTTAGTACGACCAGGAAGGCTTCAACCATTATGAGTTGCTGTACCTAACATAACCGATTTATTCGTAGACAGCAGACATAAATCCGTAATATTTTATCAAAACAAAACTTGGACACATGCTAGACGAGTCCAACACTTTTTATAAAATACTTTTAGAAAGTTTTGCTCCCTCCACCCTGTTGGACTACCATTCGTTTTGATCGATGTAGTTTGCTCTCACTGGAATAAGTTTTACTTAAGAATAAAGTTCTGCTTGCCCCCTAAGGGCTTGTAGGTCCCAAAAACCTTGGTCCCAAATTAAAAAAATTTCCATATCTATATTAGAAGATTGCGCTAATAAGGTCGAATTGCAAAGCAACTTTGTCAAGTCAATGAAAATCAGTGCACAATAGATCACGAAATATACTGTTGTCTCGGGAATTGATATTAAAGGTATATAGGAGTAATGTTTCCTTTTGAAATGTCCAGTCCAATATTATTATTTTGTTGCAATCTAATAAAATAATTTGAAAAAACTTTGCCGTACAAAAAGCTTAAAGTTTTTGTAGAAACTTGACCTCTTAAATTGCAGTTCGCCTTCTGTTGTCCTTTATTAAGGGCCTAATAAACTATGAAATGTTATTACCTTTTACTTGAAATAAAAATATGATGTCCCCCCTTTTCACCTCTCACTACCACCCACACTAATAAAAATAATAAACAAATTTTACCTTAATAATAAATTGCAGCTGTGCTCTCTTCTATTAAAATTTGCAAAAAAGAAAAAAAACTTTTTTCTGACCAACAATAGAACACTGCTTGCTTGGAATACCTATAAGACAAAAAAAAAAAAAAAAAATAAATAAACAAATAAAAAAATAAAAAAAATAAAAAAACCATTTTCAGTTTCATTTTCATGCCAAGAAACTTTCATAGTTTCTCCTTTTAAACGTATTGACTAAGGAAAATGTCCTTTTTTGTTGTTGTTGTTGTTGTTGTTGTTGTTGTAAAATTGTTTATTGTCTTTAAGTGAAATAGGCCTAAATAAATAAAAATATGTTTTTAAGCAAAATATTAAAGAATAACAATAGAAAGATATTGTAAATTTTCATATTTTATTTTTGTTGCTATTGTTGTACGAGTATCTTTTGAATCTGAAATGATAAAACGTTTACAAAAAACATTGCATAGCCAAAGCAGGTACAATGTTGATAAAATCAAATATTTTATGCTGACCAAGTCTTTGACTTATATTTGTGTGTTTAAGTGGGACAAAAGTGGTTAAATTTCATAGTAATGGAGCTGATGCAGAGCACAGTGGTATGAAAAGCTTTTAAAGGAATGAAAAATGAATTTTTAGTTCATTGTCGATGTGTTGAGAGCATGATTATGCTTCAAAACTAGCATTATTATTGGGAATGGACCAGTTTTCTGGCACTTTAAGGTTTTTAAAAATTATATAAATAATGAAAATGAAGTCCTTCTTGAAAATATAAGTGAACAAAAGAATGTTATTTTTGTAAACTTGTGTAAGTACCACCATAAGACCACGGAACCTTAACTGTAGGCTAAACACCAATGGCAGTTTAGTACTACACTGCAAAGATGTATAGATCCTTTCTTTAGAGAAGTTGAAAATTATTTGAAATTTTGCTGCACAATGGCAGCACTGACAACAATAAAATTCCACGTTCAGTCCATATACTCTTCCTGTGATATACTATGAAATCATATCCATTACTTATACTCCCCAAATATAGGCATTCAAATATGGGGTATGTACAAGACTTTCAAAATCGGCAATCAAACCTGCTGTTTAAGCATAAGCCTGTTGCAATCGGTTTACAATAAATATATATCGCTGATTTGTCAACATACCATATTAAGACAAAATCGGTACTTATTGGTTGTAATCTTCTTAAGAAAATATTTTCAATTTAACTCTTTTAGAGTTTGTTTAATACGGATCAACTTTTGGACCTTAAGTCCCCATAAACAAAAGGTAAAAGCAATACCTTATTTCTTGTAATGAATCAGAGTATGTTGCAGACTTGTGTGTCAATTATTTATCAATTACCTATTACAGTGCAATGTAATTTAATTAAATGAAGTCAAGGTCAAAGAAGGTAATTGCAAACAGTTAATTACCATTTACTTTTAAAGGGTAAAAATATCTTAATTACATGCCTGTATTGGTATTGGGTAATTATAATTGGATTTGTAATTAATTACGTAATTACTTCATTAATTAACATAATTGAGAATTAAATTTTTCATTTATTTTCTTTGACTTTTCCCAACTAAATTATATTATAATGTAACCACTTATTACTGTAATTTTCACTTTATAATGTAATAACAAAAAAATAAGTTCCAATCGATCCTGACAACTCTCTGTTTGTGCTAACTCCTTCACTTCTCTCTAACTCTCGCCACAACCTGAAATCTCGGCCTCAATTTGTCGTCTCCATGTATCGGCTGAACGTCCTCTTCTTCTGCTCCCCTGTGGATTCCAATCTATGGCATTTCTGCTAATATCATTCGGATTTCTTCTAAAAGCGTGACCAACCCACCGTCATTTGCGTCTCTTTATCTCAATCGCATGTGTCTTGATCTGTTATGTGCCAAAGCGTGCCCAGTATCCTGCTAAGACAGCCGTTCACGAAAGCTTGTGACTTTTTCATATCTCGAGAGCCATACAAAGAGGTGGATTTTACATTGGTTTTGTATACTGCAATTTTCGTACGTAACGATAATATGGATGATATTCAGATTTATCTTGGAGGGCCAAAAGTTTCACACGCTTTCTGCAAGTGGTTCGTTATATTGCGCTATAACCTCCGTTTGCGGATATAATACATCCAGGTAGCAGAATTGACGGACATCCTCCATTTCTTCAGTGCCAATAACAAATAATTCTCGGGACGGCACGTTAATACTCTTACGTTTTAACCTTTTAAAAACATTTGAATTCGTTTAAATTACGTTAAAATAAAAATAACACCACTTTGTTGCTGTTTACAGTTTTTATTTCCTCACTTATCTTTAATACAGTTTAACTTAATACAACAACTTAATAGTCGTTTCTATATATCATATTTAAATTCCCATAACATTCCATGAAGGAACATTGGGACTTCTCTCAGTCACTGAGTTACATCCGATTATATTATTAAACTCATTGAAAGGAACCTACAGTTTAACGCCGGCTCCGAACGACAAATGCATTAGAGAATTTTTCAATAGTAAGTAATACTCATAACCAGTTACTAGCTAACGTGATACCACTGTCGAAAGACTTTTTTTAAGATGGTCTGACCTGGTATTGAACCGAGGACCTTCTGGTTGATAGACGGGTGTCTTACCTACCATACCACAGCGGCACACCATATTTGTTTATAGAATACTTTTATTTACGCCTAAAAACGACTTTACTTTATGACAGCCAAACGATAACTACTTAACGCAGGTAAAGCAGTTTCCTTATATACCTAACAGTTTGGAAAGTTCCGGAAATGCCTCAAACGCTCTCTTATCCTCTATCTTTCTATCATTTTATTTCAAATGTAACACAAAAAGATGGTCGAATTGGCAGTGCTGCCAGATACACAAATAAGTAGAAAATTGACAGAGTGACACATAATTACCAAATATACCGAAATTCCAGAGTACAGTTTTTTGTGGTGTATTTTTTAGGCATTTTTATTTTCGTAACAATCCATATAACGGTAATTACTTATTAAAAATTGTTTATATGGTCATTGGTAATCACTAATTGATTTAAAATAAGTAATGCTTTATTCCTTATTTTACAATCTACTAATTCCACTGTGCAAAACCCCTCCCCAACATTAAGATTCATCATCATAATCATCACCATCATCAGTGTCTTTAAGAAAAATCTTATTTTGGATACATGGATTGTTATTCTAATAAAATCTTCATCTCTTTTTTGCTTAAGAATTAAATTATGAATTTCATAAACGAAAAGGTGTTCATAACAAGAACTACTCTATACCCTCTTAAGGAAACAACAAAACTGAGAACCACAATTTGGGGTAAGGTGGACATGGGACACAATAAAATAAACAAACAACAAAAAGGACAATTCATAAGCATATTTATGAAATGTGACGAACCAAAGTCATCTATGGATGTATTTTATTACATATTGGCTCAGAATATAGTACACCGGTGTGTGGGGGAAAGTGTATATGAGTGAACATAGCCTTAGTAAATGCCTCTGGTGTTAATATACCTTTTGTGTGGACATACAAAATATATAAAAAAAGGAATATTTTGGTAAATGCTTTTAAGGTTTTTATTTTTTGTTTTTATTCTTATTTGGGACAAGAACCCACCCTAAGGTACATATACGAGGGCGGATTGATATTGAAGCTACCTAAGTAGGGAAAAAAACATATTTTTTTTCAAAAACCATTCATTTCTCAACACAGTCTCCTTTTAGCTCAATACACTTAGTAAGACGATTTCAAACCTTTTTATACCATCTGAATAATACGATTTGGGGAACTCCTCAGAATACGCATTAGTTTCGGTAATCACTTCTTCGTTTGAGATGAATCTTTTCCCTGCGAGCCACTTTTTCAAGTTTGGAAACAGGAAAAAGTAACTAGGGGCTAAATCTGGACTATAAGGTGGATGATCCACCAATTCGAAGTGAATTTCTCGTAGTTTTAGCATCGTATCTAATGCTGTGTGAACCGGTGCGTTGTCGTCGTCGTTTTTCCTTAATTGCATCAACCAATTGATCCAATAATGCACGATAATACTCTCCTGTGTTTGCGGATTCAAGATAATCGATGAGCAATATTCTATGTGCAGTGGCCATAGCCTTGCCAGCCGATTTCGCTGTCTTCATCTTCTTCGGAGCACAAAAGTCACTTTTTTCCATTTTCCAAGAAACACAAAAGTTGCTTACTTCAAACAACTACAACAAATAAACTAATCGATGAGTTTGGTTAAAATTTGAACAGCTGACGTTTGACAGATCGTAATTTCTAAGAAAAAAAAGTTTTTGTGTTTGTGCTGTCATCTAGCGCTAAGTAGCTTCAATGTCAATCCGCCCTCGTATAGGCCACACTCGAGTGCATTGGTAGTTAAAGGTGTGGGAGTGATGAAGGTGGAATCTTTCATACATAAGTATGGACTGTGTTAGTCTATTATTATTCTAGTATATTATAGGTAAAGTTTTATACTCAGGGATAAGAGATGAAAACGAGTAGTAAAGGAGAAGAAATAAATAAATAGAAAACAAAAGGGACACTTTGGGTTGTAAATAAATGTGACAACATATGGCCAACAATAGTGAGTGTTTATCCTTATAAACGATAATAATTTTAGAAAAAATAAAAAAGCAGCAAATCCTTATAACGAAAGCCTTAAAGGTATAGAAAGGAAATTAAGAAGCTGTCGAGCAAAATTCATTTTTTTCTATGCGTTTTTTAAGCACAATATCATGTTTTGGCTTAATACGAAAATTTTGCTCATTTTACACAAGTACAAGTGTGGGCTGCGTTTACCTTTTGTTTTCTTTAATTTGCTTTAATTTTCTTATTTAATCCTAAAAATTACTTCATTTTCTTTAACATTAACATAACGCAACATCTGTTAAGAATCTTAAAGAAATAAAGAAAAAAAGCAGCCACTCAATTTAGCCAAAACAACCTGAGGCTAATGTTATAGCTGCTGCTGTTTTTTTGCGTATGTCTGTCACACATGACACGTAACAAAACGTTTGAATTAATTTGAATAAATATTTGCAAAAAACAAAAAGGAAAAATTGTTAAGGGACTTGGAATTAGAAAATTGTTCATGGGTTCAAGTCACGTGCAAAATTTTGCGATTCCAGGCAGGGACATTTCTAGAGACTCATTAACACAATGATAATGTCACTTAAATGGACATAAGGTTACCTGGAAACTGACTAATATCCAAAACTTAAACAAAATGGTTAACTGACCATATTATGTGATTTTAAATGAAGAGTAAATTGTATTAAAGAATAAAGAGCACATACGAGGATGGTCCCAAAACTATCCTACTTAACAAAAAAAGCACAACAAATTTGATAAATATTGGTGTTCGAAAAAGTTCGTTAACACGTTTGACAAAAAAATATGAAACATTTTTATTATATTTATAACGAACTTTATTAAACCTAATTTGTGCCGTTTGGAGCGATAACATTTCGCCATATTAGTGGTAGAGCCATTATTCAATAAGTGTAAAATTTCTGGGTTTTCCGAGCGATAAGCTGATCCAGTTGCGTTTTGCAGACCTCTACGTTATTAAAATTTACACCATTAAGAGAGTTCTAAAGAGATCGAAACAAATGAGATCAAAATTTCCCAGCCAAGCTTTTTCAGTTCCTGTCGAGTCATAAAAGATGCGTTGTCATGATGAAACACTACTCGTTTTCTAGATATCAGTTCTAGATAATTGTCGACAGTAGATATCAGAATCAGTATAGATCATAAAGAAAAATTTCCTTCCAATCCCATCAGACACACAGCATTATTATTCTTGGTGTTAATCCCAGCTTTGCCACTGTCTACAAAGATTTGTCTGGCTTCGTCCATGATCTCTTTCGCACATTACAAGATCCATTTTTATCGCCCGTAATCATTTGCTTCAGAAATGGCTTAGAGAAGGTTCCGTGTCAGCAGTACGAGTAAATCGTAAATGGAAATTCGGTCCTTTAATTTTTCTTACTGTTAAATCATGTGTGGACCCAAAAATCGAGCTTATTTGTGTATCCATTTTTCTTCAAATGGTTGATAACTGTTTGGAGATGAATATCTAGTTCCCAAGCAACCTTCACGATTTCATGGACATTTTAGTTTTGGTCCACCAGAGTAAGGTGGACACAAGCCATATATAAAAAGAATGCCATCTGTTTTGAAGTTCGTATTTTTAAGTTATACACTCAATAAATAATGCCATTAAATACAACCGTACTGATAGTGTTTGATTTGTGTACAACAACTTAACTTAAGTTTACACCACTAAACTGTCTTCACGCTAAGTTTACACCACATAAACTGATTGCTCTCCATATCAATGTGCTGACTGAGTAAATGACATCTCGAAGGCTCTCTACTATCTCGTTGTTTCGGGTATGATCTCATTTACATTTCTTTCTATTCAGTTCTTATCCACACATCCAACAACTTGTTTATTTCAGTCCTTGTTGTCCTTTATTATTTGGTTTGTTTTGTGTTCGCTTTGTTGTTGTATGTTTTATTATTTGTAAACAGGTACCTTATGGTTTTTGTATTGTATCTTTTGTTTATATATTTTACTGCGTGCATTTGGAGGTCCATGGTCGTTGTTAGTGTAAAGTTTATTTATCTTTTTAGCATTGTAATAAATTAAAGGATGCATAACCCAATTTCGCTACAGTATATTCCAAAAGAGCTACGGCCAAGCCCAACCGACGATATAGATGTATCCCGCTAAGGTTTGAATAAAAACGAAACTCTATTGCCTGTAGTATGTATGTACTTTCCACGAACAACGCGTGGTGATGATTTCTGGAATAAACCAAAAGGGGGAGTAGATGTTATGGACTAGTTGGTATCCACTTACAGCGTCAAACGCAGAACAAATAGATGGCCGTTGGCATTGACGCGGCTGTATTGGGCGTATTTTGTTTATAATTTAGCCTCATCCCAAGCGCCAAGAAAAGAATCACTCTGCTTAACACAATATGCAAGATACTAGCAATCATAATACAGGAAAGGCTTCAGAGCAAAATAGAGAATATATTGCGGGGGCGAACAAGCAGGCTTTCAACCAAATAGGAGCTGCGTAGACCAGACCAACACTTTACCCATTATAATAGAACAGTCTCTGGAATGGCGAACCCCTATACCTACGGTTCATCGACATCAGAAAAAGCCTTCGATACCATTAACCTAAGATGCAAAATTCTCAGCTGTTCACAACGGTAGCATCAGTCAATCATTCCATACTAACGCTGGAGTAAAGTAAGGATGTCCATGTTCACCTCTACTATTCAGCATCGTACTGAATGAGCGAAGTCTGCTCATAGAGAAGAGCTATAACGACAACTCGAGGACCTGGATTATGCAGATGATATTTGCCTACTCTCACACAAGATTTTCAACATGCACTCAAACTTAGAGAACCTGGAGAGATTGCATGGCAGTGTTGGACTTGAGATAAATATCAAGAAAGTCAAAACCATGAGAATTAACAACAATAGCACAGAAAACATCATGCTTTAGGGCCAACCAATTAAGTATGTGGATAGCTTCTGTTATCTGGAAAGCATGTGACAACAAATGGCGGTACAGGAACAAACGTTACCAATAGGCTCACCAAAGTAAGATTGGCATTCGGAAAGTATGAAGAAGCTCATACATATCCAGGCAAACCAAGCACAGAATTACAACGGATGTGTAAAGTCAATACTGTCATACGGTAGTATCTAGAACCTGACTTGCGTCTATGGTCATATCGTCACACAAAAGGTTGCAGGTTTTCACCAGCGAGTAACTTAGAATCATATGCAAGATAAGCAACATAGAGCTATGGAATTTGACAAATGAAGAGCCCATGCTGAAGCAGATAAAGCAAAGGAAGTGGAGATGGATCGGCCATACCTTAAGGAGAAATCCAAACAGTATTACCAGATTGGGACTTAAGTGGCATCCTCAGGACCAAGAAATCGCGGTCGACCAAGAAACACCTGGCGACGCACAATTATCCAAAAACTATGGGAAGAGGCAAAGACAACGGCAGCAAACCGTGTAAGATGGAAATGCTTTGTGAAAACCCTGTTCTCCCAAAAGAAGTAACGGAAAAAATTTGAAAATTAAAGTTCGACCGCTCTTATAAAAACACTCTGTACTTGCTAATCTAAAACCTAACCCAACGGGTTTTATTGGGCTTTTTGATGGGTGTTTTCGGGTTTTATTAGGTTTTATAACTGCTTCCAAATTTCTTTTCTACTCTTGTGAGCTGCTAAAAATCGTTGATCAGAGCAGATTGCAATTACTTTGCTTAAACCATGCCATCCTCCGTTAAGTTGTCTATTACGCAAATGTATAGAGTGTTTTTTATAGAGGTATAGAACTTTAAGTTGGCATTACTTTTCAAGATGGCGACCGATTTAACAGCTGTCAAATGATTTATTCTCAGTTTGGCTTGGCAATTCATCATGAATAGACTCACGCCTGAACAACGCTTGCAAATAGTGCAATTTTATTTCGAAAATAATAGTTCTGTGCGGAAAACGTATCGCACACTTCGTCCATTTTATCGTCGACAAAATTGTCCATCAAAGCAGTTAATTCGATTAACCATGGAACGTTTTTGCACCACGTTTACTCTTATTGATAACTCGCATCCCCAGAAACGCTGTACGCTGCGTACAGAAGAAGCTGCACGCTACTGCTGTAGAGCGTAGCATTGAGGAAGACCCGAATGAGTCCATCCGCCATCGAGCACAGGAATTGACCTGTGTCAATCCACTTTATGGAAGATTTTGCGGAAGGATTCAACTAGACGGCGCAACATGTCACACAGCTCGTGCCACAATAGATTTATTGAAAGACAAATTTGGTGACCGCCTAATTTCACGTTTTAGACCTGTGAATTGGCCTCCAAGATCTAGTGATTTAACACCGCTAGACTACTTTCTGTGGGGCTATGTAAAGTCATTGGTCAATGCATTAAAGCGACAAACGCTTGACCATTTGGAAGACAACATTCGCCGTGTTATTGCCGATATACGGCTACAAATGTTGGAAAAAGTCATCGAAAATCATCATATGCCAGAAATCATATTTAAAATGTAATGCCACAAAATTATCTTTCGGATAAATAAAATTCATATCAATCGAATAATCCATCGTTGTTTTATTGCAACTTAAAGTTCTATACCTCTATAAAAAAACACCCTCTACTTATTGAGCGCTGACAGATCCTGGGCAGGGGGGAATATTGCTTCATTGTTAGATTCACCTGGCCTTGATTGGATCGTTGGCATCCCAATCAGTTGTTTGAATTGGTTCGTCGGTCAGGCACGCGCAAAGGCTGTGCTTACCGGCGAATAACTTCTGCTGTGGTTGTCGACCAGGAAGAGGAGAGTGTGGCTGAGTTTGCCAATGTCCGTCTACAGCTAGACGTAGATTACTTCCACTTGACTCGCTCTTTCTCGATAACTTAACGGAACTAAAGACAAACATTGTTAAGTTGTGCTAACGTAGTAAAAGTTGCCAACAATTATTAGAAACGATTAAATGCCGCATTTGCCGTATTCTTCAAACACTGCTCCTTTTGACTATTGGCTGTCTTTACGGATACAATAAATTTTGACGTGCCACTAAACCACTTCTTTTGAAGTTAAATAAAATTTGCTTCAAAAGACTAGAAGTTTTTCTGAGACGGGATTAGACAATTGGCTAAGAGGTGGGGAAAAGATATAAGCAGTGATTTGATACATTCTTATTTTGATAAATTTATCAATTCGTTATCTTCCAAACCAAAAAACGGTCCAAATTAATTTGATTAATTTAATTTAAGTAAAAAACTCACCCGGGTTTTTTTTAAATATAATACTCAATAAAACCCGGGTAGGTTTAATTGGGTTACCCAGAGGGTTTCCAACCCTGCTCTAAACCAATTGTTAAAAATTAAAAATTACTTTTAGCATTGCCATTTGATTTGACAGCAAAATAATAAACATTTAACGTTGGCCACACAGCAAACGACTCTTTGAAACGACCCGATCTAATAGAGAATAGAGAGGAAAAAAGTAAAGATATTCGTTTATTTAGTACTTGCAACCGATCGAATACATTTTCATGAGTAATTAAATAAAATTTATTATTTATAGTCTGGCCGACAATAGGGGAAACAAATAAATTAAGTAGGCGTTAAAATAGTTCATATTTCATTTTTAACATCAAACTTGCCACACAGCACAAGTATTGTATGTAGAAAGAAGGCAAGTGTTTTATAAGCTAAAAACTAATGGCTAAATGAACATGTACGAGTGAGTGAAAACACTGAGTATACATATGGTTATAGCCGAATGGACCATAAATTTTACTGATTTCCACACAAAGCAAACGAGAATGTATACCTTTTGGTGTTGCAAGCGAATTCTTCTTTTTTCTATTTTATTAAACACAGAAAAAAAATACAAAAACAATTCTGTAAATAATCAAGTGTCAACACATGATCATTAATGATTAGAATAGTAAACCAACAAATTCCCCCTCCACCCGTCTATTGCAAATGTTGCACAATTACAAACGCAGAAAAAAATATGCATTCGATAGAACACCCTGATGTTGCACACAAACAACACAAACATTTTGATTAATATCAGGCAGACACGATGAAATGTTAATTTGACGTTAGAAATTGGAAATGACGTGTGTTTTAATTATTTTCGTTTTTAATTTTTTTTTTTAATATTTTTTGTTTTTATAAATGAATAACGAGTACTTGTTCTTTACATGACAATCTGCTAAAGTAAATAATTCAGTTTGAGTTGAGTTCATTTCCACACATCATTTTTGAAGAGGTGCACTACAGTATTTTTTATTTTTTATTCTTTGTCATCTTGCAACACAACAATATAAACAAAAACTGCCAAATGTTTTATGTTCGTTTTATTTCAACCAAAAAATAAATTTAAAAAAATTCCAAAAAAAAAACACATTGCGCTCATTAAAAATGAAATGCAAAATTTCCTTGAATTTCCATATACTTTAGAGTCCATAGTCAAGTGTAGCTGTGAGTGCATTTTTTAATTTTTTCAATTTTTTTTTTGGTTGATGAAGTCATCATTAAAGGTGTGAAATGGTCATGTTTGATAATAATGTTTGGTTTTGTTTTTTATTTAGTTTTTTTTTTTATGTCACTTCTGCATATACATAAGTGCTGCTTGTAGCAAATTGTCCATGATGTTGCACGTACATGGGTATGTACAAAACGATATAAAACAACAAACGCATGCAAAATAATTCAAAATGTTGCATGCGTGACAATTGCAATATTGTTGCATAAATGTTCTAAAAAAAAGGAAAACGAAAGGACTGATTGATTTGATTAAGCCGAACGTTTTATACCCTGCAGTAGATGATGACTTTTGATAGCCAACATATTGAAAAATTATTTTGGTCTATGAATGCTTATCACAGTTGCCACTATTATTCAAATTTGTGGCACAATAGTAAGACGGTTGTTCACTGTTTAGTTTAATGCTGAAAAGACGGACACATAGTCTTCGTAGGCCTTTCTTATCCCCTTAAGATTTATATGTAAAAACCATAATTGAATGCATCATTTGCCAATAAAAATTGATTTGAGTCACCAAGTCTTTATTTTAGTTGCTTTAGATTGTGACTTTTAGAGACATTATTACAACTTGCCTTTAAAGTTGTACTTAGCAAAAGGTAGCTTTAGCTAAAGTGAACTTTAAAACCATCTTCAGCTTTTTGCGCTATTACTACTTATATGTAAAATAAATCAAACTTTTTATAAAGTGGCAACGACGTGCTTTCTTTTTTGTTATATTTGTTAATTTTTGTAAAATTTGTGCTATCTGCCCGTTAAAATCCTGCCTTTAGTTAAAGGCAAGTTGTAATAATAGCCCTTAGATTTATACAGTGAACTTTACGAATTTTTAAAATTTTTTTAAAACTTTCTCTTGTGATTATACTCTGAAAGTTTTCTTTCCCAAATTTTTTAATGCATATTTTTATCTCCTCGAACATATTAAAAAACAGGGATATGATATTGTTATTTTGAACACCTAGAGTGCATCAATGTCTTACATGTACCCAGTATGTGCTCTGGTGATTCGAATTGCTCATTACAGAATCTGCACATCGGACTTAAGGCAAATATCATATGGAAGTTGGTAGTTATTTTGTACAAATGTTTGGGTTTGCTAGAAGCTTTAAGTTTTATTCTTTTTAAAACTTTCTTTTGCAGTCAAACATAGAAATTTTTCTTTTCCAAACCGTTTAAAAGGCACTTTTTAATTTCATCAGGCAATACTATAGCTCTTTTGAAAGGTGACAGTTCAAGCTACACTTTCTTAAAAACATTATTAAAATTGCATTGTTTTGTGAAAATTTATTTACCTTTAAAAATGAGTGAAATATCGAAATAAAAAGTACCAAAAAAAGGATTTCAACGTCTGGAAAAGAGTTATTTTTACAGATGAATCCAAATTTAATATAAAATTATCGGATGGATGCGTTAAAAGTTAGCGAGGGAAAAACACGAGTTTATTTCGCCATAACCTAATTCCCACATTCAAGCATGTTGGAGGCTCGGTAATGGTTTGCGGTTGCTTTTCAGCATCAGGAGTTGAGAATCTACATTTCATTGATGGAATTATGACCGCAAGGGACTATATAAATATAAAAAGCAAAAAATGTGAACCAAAGGGCACAAAAAATGTACATTTCCAGGGATTTTATCTTTCAACAGGACAATGATCCCAAACATACAGCGCTGGATTGCCGACTTTGGATGCTGTAAGCTATCCAAATACCTCAAAACGCCACCTCAAAGTCTAGATCTCAATCCTATTGAGAATTTATGGTCAATGTTCAAAAAAATTTTTAAACATTACGACATTAGAAACGTAAACGACCTGAAAGTAGCATTGAGGACGGAATGGATTAAATTATCATCACAATTGCTTCCACACTAGTGGAATCGATACCAAGTCGTCTCAATGCTGTCATAAAGCAAAAAGGATATCCAACAAAATATTAATTTTAATCCTTATGCATAATATTCTTAATTTTAGTGAAATTGTTACTCTATACGAATATGTGAATACTCCGCCATCTAGCGGTTTCAAAAATCTGCTTATGTGTTGAATATTTTTTAAATTTTTTTTTTATTTTTATCGGGTGTACGAATTAGGGTTTAGCTGTGGAAGCAAACAATTTAATTAAAACGGCCAGAATTGATCAACGGGAAAGGTGTTGTGTTCCACCATTATAACGCGAGACCATACACATCTTTGATAACCTGATAGAGCGTGGTTGGGAAGTAGTGATGCATCTACTATCTTTGAAACCGATCAATGTAGTGTAATTTGCAACAAAAACAACTCTATAATTGTTTTTGAAAGTATGTAGCTTTCAAGTGGATCAGAGTTTGATTTGATTTAATGGTTTCTTTTGTGACCAGCAAAAATGTCCCTAAAAAGTGTTTTTTATGCATTTTTTTTTTTTGACCAAAAAATATTTTTCTACTCCCTTACACTCAATGCTGATGATGGTTTTTTTTCGCTGCCGTGTAGTCTATGTAAAGTTTTTCAATTTTTTTTTTATTTTTATTTTTTTTGCAAAATGCAATTTTTCGTGCATTTTTAACAAAAATTGCACTTCAAAGATGGGCACTTCAATTTTTAAGAGTTCACACACTTCAATGAACAAAAATCATATTTCTTTCCCGTTTTTATTTTTTGAAATATTTCGGCTTAAAAAAGATGTTCTCTAACAGACTATTAATAAAAAAATTTTACATATTTTTTTGGACAAAAAACGAAAAAAAAGAATTATTTTTTTTTCAATTTAAACTTTAAAGATTTTTGGGAATTTTCTTTGAAATATTTGCATTCCCCTTTAAAAATATAAAAATCAAACTTTAGTATCGAATTCATAAAAACGCTTATTAATGACAGTGATTCTGCTACGGGAGTTGATGATAAGAAAACCATATGTCTGCAATAGACTCCTGATAATACCCATCTCCATCCACACTCACCTCTTATATGAATATCACGTAAGAAAACCAAAAGGCAATTTTTTTTAATGCGAACATTTTTATTTCCATAAGACTCCTGGGAACTTGTTAAAAAATGAATAAAAAAATACAACATAACGAATAGGGAAGCACAGAAAAGCAAATAAATGGGGGCTCATATTAAGGCTTTATTTTTCGTTAACAGGTTACTTGAGATGCTCTCGGCACCTTGGAGAATTTCATTTTTCTACCGCACAATCGTTATGGATTTGAATTTTAAATTAATAAGACAAAAACAAAAACCAAAACGAATAATAATAACAACAAATTTAAAATGGCTTTTTTATTAAGTTTACGTGTATGAGTCTTTGTAACGGTATTTGTATTCATACAACTGTTTAAGTAAGTAAGAGCATATGAGTTTTCCACTTCCTGTTTTGCCACGGAGTTTATTAAATTTTCATATTTATTGACCATTTATTGGCAACAAGAGAAAAGGTAATCCTGTTACAATGTTGCCAAATACATTATAAAGAATTATTGCCATGCAAAAACAGATGTGGCTAAGACATAAGATGAGAGGGGGAAACAAAGATTAGAAAACAATAAAAAAACAAACATTTATTTACTTCTTAGCATATGGTTTTCTAAGAATTATTATTGAATTTTATCTTATGTATATGCGAGGGTAGTTAATAAGATGGTATAAGGTTTGCCATTTGTGAATACGAAACGTTTAATAACCGAAGAACGTCTAAAAATAATCACAACTTAGTAGAAAAATGTGATGTAATCGTGGCCACTGACTTCTGAATTTTCGAACGAAATTTTCTTTAGTGATGATACTCGTTTCTGACTCGGTGGTTACGTCAAATTGTCGCATATGCCCCAGCTCGATCCTTATGGCCAACCATTCATGGAAACTTACCGTCTCCGAGTGGCAGCCACCGGTAACGTATTCAAGTGTAGGATTTCAGGAAGTCTCGCTTACCATCCATATTGTGACTTTCCCAATGTGTGGTGAGGCGTTTCTTTTTATAAGACTTTCACGTGTGCACGGCAAAAGTAAGCAACGCAGGCGGTTTGCTATTTATGTATTCGGGGGACTCTGTTAAAGTTGACCATTGGGTTATCACTTAGTATAGTAATGTTATCTGAAAACATATACAGAAGTGTCATCATTATCATCTGAGGATGGTAATCGCAGCTCGCAACTCAGTAAAGCTTTTACTCTGCTGATTGTGACTGTGCTGAGTGAACGCTCCTTTTAATCCAAAGAAGAACAGCATACGTCGAGAGATGAGTGTTCAAGATCTACTAGACTGCTAGTAAGCGCACTCCAGTTTCAACTAATTCGCTTTCCTGCAGCACGCCGAACAATCCTGCAGGAGACATGCTGATCCGTGCATTAATGAACCCGTATGAATTTGAATAGCATCAAAAGGAGCATTGCCTCTCATGCATCAATTAACATGGAGAAAATAGTGTCCTTCACGTCACTACCCTGTAACTGAACTGGTAATGAGGCAAGTGCACCAAGTTTAGGCGAGATAGGTTTCCATGGTACGTACCGAGGTGATAATAAGTCATCTCTAGTAAGCAGCGATGAAACTTCATGTGGCGATGAGTGCATTGGGCTTAACAGCTTGTCTTTGTCATTGGACATTACAAATTTTTTTAGGCTCACACCGTTTCGAAGGCCATCAAAGGTGGAAAGTCAAGTGAAGAGGTTCTGGAAATTGTCAGCAAAGCCATCCGCGAAAAGTCAGAGACTTCGGAAATAGCTCTTCGCCAATGTCATGGTTAGCAGTATGCGGTTTGGCGTAGTCCCTCTGGATATCATCAACGCTCTCTGGAATCCAATTTAAATGGGAGAGATTCAAGAGGCGATTGTTAATTTGTCTATTAAGCAGAAGAGTAGACTAACGAAGCCACAATTTCTGAACAGCCAGTAAAAAACTGGCTTTGATGTTTTTAATCTGTAACAACGAACAGACTGCGGAATGGCTGAGGCTCAACTGCAGTCTTATCGAGAGGAAGTCCAAGGTGAGTTTGAGGATTTTAGCGCTTCTAACACTGTTCAGGAATTGTATTTTAGTTAAAGATGAGATAAACGATATATTTATTTTTATGTGTAGTTTGTAGTTTGCCGGTATTTTTCTTGCTGGAAGGTTGCTAATGTAACGCCAATCCCCAAAAAGGGCTAGGCGAGTAACTGTACTACCTCCCAATAGCAGTTTGTTCTGCCCTCTCTAAGGTTATGTAGAGTATGATTAATCACAACCTTGCGAGATATCTGGAGTCCAAAGATTTATTTATCGATCATCAGTATGGTTTCCGAGAGGGTCGTTCTACTGGTTACCTGTTGGCGTTGCTCTCGGAGAAGTAGAACAAGTCCATTCACGGTTTTGCCGAGAGTAAGGTTGTGGCTCTGAATATCTCAAAGGCGTTTGATAGAGCTTGGCCTGAGGCTCTCATTTCAAAACTTAATGCTTTTGGTGTCGGTAGTCACTTCTCTCATTTTATATCGAGTTTTCTCAGAGATCGCTCTATAAGAGTGGTTATAGATGGGGTCTCATCCGACGAGTTCTGGGTAAACTCAGGGGTACCGCAAGGCTCTGTTCTTTCTCCTACTCTTTTCTAATATTTTTTTAATGACTTTCTCCTTCTCAATTCTAATCCTTCCTGCTCTTTTGCAGATGACAGCAACATTTGTCACTCATATTCCTTTGATCGTAGACCGAGCCTTTTGGAGGTTGGGGCGAGAAGGATGAATATAGACGTCACACTCACAAGTGACATGGTGAAGGTCTCCGAGTGGGGTCGTGCGAACAGGGTCGATTTTAATGCATGCAGATGTGGTAGTGTGTTGTCATCTGTATCTATGGGTAATGTAGATATTGAGGATTCAGATGCCCTTGATGTTCGAGAATTCACTATGGCGTTCGTTGGAATGATCACATATTTCAAGTGTCGAAAGAAGTTTTTTAAGACGGTGCAAGAAATACTTCACTCCATCTGATCCCCTTATTATTTACAAGACCTATATTCGACCCAAAATGGAATACAACTCTCATGTGTGGGCCGGTGTTCCAAAGTCTATTTTGGAGCTTCTCAACCGCGTACAGGAGAGAGCGAATATGCTCATCAATGACGGTAGGGTAGCCAACTCTATCGATTCATTGGAGCACCGTCACAATGTGGTGTGTGTTTCATTGTTCTATCGGTACCATAACGGAATGTGTTCTAAAAATCATATATTTTTACGTAGTACTCGAATTTCTTGTAGAGCGCATCCCTTTGTAGTTGATTGTCCAGTAAATCGCACAACGCATTATAGGGAGAATTCGTCGCACTGTTCGGTTGTGGAATAATTTTCCAGCGACATGAGTAAGTTTAAATCTAACGCCCATAAACACTACTCACTCTATCCTCCTTCTCACAACCTATTTTCCTAGTACCAGCACAGTGCATTGTATGAGTAGGGACCAGCATCCCCTGGGTGCTGATCTTATATAAAATATTCCAGACTATCCATAACTTCAATCAAATATTCTTTTTATTTCGTTTAAATAAGAGTCCATAGATTTGAAAATTTTTTTTATTCAAATCGAGTCATACTAACAATTAAGTATTAAAAGCATTACAAAAAATTATTTTGGAAGAAAACACGAAAACATAAAATTTTATGATTTTTTTTCAAAAATTTTCATTGCGTTCAAATGGTTAAAAGAAAATGATTTTCATGTTTTTTTTTTAATTTAATGTTTTTTCTCTTAATTTTATTTGCCACAAAGGCAACTTTGTAGTTTTACAACCTCATTAAGGTGCCCAAAATAATAAAACTGTTTATACGTTTATACCGAATCCTCTTAATGATGCCTGTTGTGCTCTTTTTCTAAATAAGCAGCAACAATTAGACGTTTCAGCAACTTAAAAACTAATATCAATTAAATTATTGATGTATTGATGTAATAAAATATGGTCAATAATTCTCAGATATATAATCAAAATTCGTATTGTTTTTGTTACTAAAAGAATTATTTTGTGTAAAATAAAATAACGAAAGCAAAAAAAAAATCTTAATTAATAAATTGGCGAAAATCCAAAGCCGTAACGAGCATAATGTAGAAGAAAATCGTATAATTTCGCTTTTCAATTTTATAGTTTTCAGTTGAAATATACATACATACGAGTATGTACATACCTACTATATTAATATTCTAAAATAATATATTGGAAGTAAATTGGAAAGAAATCAAGAGCTGCCAAGAAGGGTGTTTTACTTAGCTTGTCTGATAAAATTGATTAACTACTATACTTATGTCAAAATCAACACTGTAATCTGGTTTATGTTGTTTCAGTAGTTTTGGATAAGTCGTAAAGATATCGCACCTTTTATTGAATACAAGGGAGATCGGACGGTTAATATTCGACCAGTTTTTTTGGTTCTGTCGAATAGGGTTTTTCAAAATTTTCATTTTTTGAATACCGAATAAACCGGCTAATTTAACACGACTAATCGGTTAATTTAAATAAGTAAATTGTTTATACGTTTGCATATTTTTTTATTGAATGTAAGCTCATCGTTAAACTATTTGTATAAATTTAATTATATTTGTAAAGGGTCCGCCATCTAAAGTTTTCTTTTCAACTAGTGCTTACTTCGTGAATGGTAATACTTAGCTCATGTCTGATTTGACAGATAATTAGTTTTATCCTTCCGCTGAACGAATATGGTTGTGTATTCAATGCGTTTTCGCTTCGCTAAGTGGGCCTGCGATCGACTTACAGAAGATGCCGATTTTGCCAAAAAAATCATCTTTTCAGATGCAGCTCATTTTGATCATGGCGGGTATGTAAACAAGAAAATTGTCGCATTTGGGGCACAGAAAACCCGATACACCCAAGGCGAGTCACTGTTTGGTGCGGATGTTGGTCCAGAGGCATAATTGGATCATTTTTCTTCGAAAATGAGCAAGGAGTGGCTGTTACAGTCAATGGCGATCGTTATCGGGCCATGTTGAACGAATTTTTGTTCACAAAAATTGAAGAGGAGGATATTAGCAACGCTACGGCGCTACGTGCCATCTTCATTTTTGAAGATTGCATTATCAGCAGCAGAGCTGATGTCGTTTGGCCAACTCGGAGCTGCGATTTGACACCGTTGAACTATTATTTGTGGGGTGCCGTCAAAGATAAGTGTTACGCCAACAAGCCAGAGACAATTGACGCTTTAAAGGACAATATTCGTGAAGCCATTGGTGAAATACAGCACACAATCGATAATGTGCTTAAAAATTGGACCGATCGTGTAGGCTACTGCATGGCCAGCCGAGGTAGCCATTTGAATGTAATTATTTTCCATTATTAACCGGAAGGATTGTAGTTTCAAATAAAAAAAGGAATTTGAGAAAATATTCGGTGGATTTTTTTTATGGCATTTTCCAAAAAAAAAAATTATTTGGCGGACCCTTTATATGTGACAACCTTGAACGTCTCACAGAGAGCAAAAATAACCTTTTCTCATCTTCTGCAAATAAATATTGATTTTTATATATGGAGGATAATCAACTAGACTCAATGAAAGCTCACAAACCCACAAACGCCGATTCCGAATGGCAGATATAATAGTTAGTGAAGTTTTTCACAGCGTAAGTACACATAACCAATCGCTAGTAATGTTGTGAGGTGATATCGCTGTTGAAAATTGTCAGATGGTGTGGCCTGGGATTTAAACGACGACTTCTTGGTTGTAAGGTGGATTCTTACCTAATATACCACAGTGACACGCACAATATTAAATACGTGGTGCATAAATCTAAGCAAATTTTCTTGTCGAGACAACTAAGAACTCGTATATTACTAATAGATTTATTCAAAGTAAAACATTTAATTTTTGTTATCTTAGCACCTAAATTATAGCTTTAATAACAAGCCTTTAGTTCCATTCTCTTCCAAGTAATACAACAAAAACAAAATTCGCCCCTTGATTAGCTGTTCGAAGTTTAAGCATTCTTCAGTACTTTGTGTAATAAAATTAGTTTTTTATGGCCTCCGCACACCCCTTTTGGCATTATTTTTATGAGATTTGTTAGAATTATTGTTGGTATTGATTGCCACTTTAATTTTAAGCTCTCCATCAGCTTCAGCTTTTTCCTAAAACGACGTTGTCCAGCTCTGCACTTCAAGAATTAGAAACAATTTTATTTAAATAAATGAACCGGTTAACCGATTATTTAAATTATTATTAATCGAAAACTTAAAAGTGCTAGTATTCGAATTATTCGAAAACCGGTTTTGGAAAAAATTCGAATAATCGATCTCCCTATTGACTACGTAAGATTAAGCCATCGTACAAAGAAACAGTCGGTAAGATGTAAGACAAAATGTTTAAGATGACCACGTTTTTAGTATGCCGTTAATGAACAATTTTATGCAAATGGGTACTTGCACAAGTAGAAGGAGCTACTCTAGGGGTATTTAAGAGAAATATTCTACGTAATATTTACGAACAAAACTAAGTCAGCGAAGAATAACGGCAGCGCATGAACCACGTGCTGTGTGACTTGTATGCCGACAGCGATATACTACAACGCATTAAACGACAAAGCCTGCGCTGGCTAGGACATGTCGAGCGAATGGCAGTAGATGCCTCTGTAAGAAGGGTGTTTAAAAGTGATATAAGTAATTCGCAGAAGGTGGCGTGCAAAGCATCTGTGGAAAGATCAGGTTAAAGAAAGAATTGGTATAAAAATTGGAAAAAAGCCCACAAGATCGAAGCGCATGGAATTCTAGCCTATGATAGGCCAAGGCCGATACCAGGTTGAGGACAAACTACTTAATTTATCATGTTATGAGAATAAAGAAACGCCTAAATTGTAGGCTTTTGATATATTTTGTGTCACCCTGTTAATGCCATATTTATTTGTGTATCTGGCAGCACTGCCATTTAAATCATCTCTGGGCAACACTATCTTACATGTTTGAAATTAAAGAATAAAAGATATGAGAACATTTGAGATATCTTTCCAAACTGTAGGCAATTAGGTATATAAGGAGACTGCTTTGCCTACGTGGTTCAGTTATCGTTTGGCTGTCAATAAATAAAGTTGTGTTAAAGCGGAAATAAAAGTGTTGTATGAACGAATATTGACTGTTGTATTATGACAAACAGTATAAAAGTTATAGAGGAATAAATAAAAACTGTAAAACAGTAAAAGAGCACGGTGTTTATTTTATTTTGACGCAATTTTAGCGAACTCAAACGTTTTAAAAAGGTTAAAAAGTAAAAATAGTTACTATATATTTCCCCTTCGAAAGGCCATCAAAGTAGGTGATTGTTTGATGTAAAACTTATTTTCTCTTCTTTTTCTCTATCACTCCTCTAGAAAGCGGAATAGCTCCCGTGTGGCGGTCCTATCGTTCCGATTTGAGTTTTTCTTATTGTTAAGTTGGTACATTTATAGTTGATATTTCCGCTAAATCTTAGCGTCATAGCTTGACATATGCAAAAGCTAATTTTTAGCGATTTTTTACAATTTTAACCGTGTTGAGGTCGCAAAAGATATGATTTGCGAGGCTCAATCCGATCCCACATTCATCAAAAGGATCATTACTGGAGACGAGACGTATGTTTATGAGTACGACACGCCATTCACTTGCCAACTGAGGGAGACTAAAAAACATGGTTTTGCATCATGAATTTTGGCCAGAAGGCCAGATAGTAAACACGTTATGATACGTTTGCGTGAAGCAATTTGCCGAAAGAGACCAGAATTATTACGGGGAACGCTTTTCATCAGCCGTTTACTAAATTTCAAAAAAATCACCTACACACTTGTAGATAGATGTACTCTTGACTACGTAGCTTTTGCAAATGTCAAGTTACGACGCTAAGTTTTAGCGGGAATATGAACAACAGATGTACCAACCTAACAAAAAAAAAAAAAAAAAAACTTGAATCGGAATGATAGGACCGCCACACGGGGGCTATTCCGAAAACTCAAGGTAGTAGTGGCTTTCCACAAAGCATTCATATCTTCGTTTCAGTTTCAGTAATCAAATTGATTTTTAAGCTAAATAGATGATTACTCTACTGTAGCTCGCCTCTATATGATGGTGCGCAGTGGTGAAGATACTTGCTAGGTGGTGGAAATCCTTACTTAATATTGTAATTTTTTTCTAGTAGGTGGCGTTTTCTCCTAAGAATTCGTCTGATGTTTGTTATCATCGCCAGAGATAAGCTGAAAGTTCAGAAGAGCTTGTTTAGACAGATTTGTCTGAAGAGAGGTTAAAGTCTCTTTATTAAATAATCAAAACTGTAATTAATTTATTATTTTTTGTTGTTGTTGTCATGTCCTCTGCTGGAGTTCGAGCGTGGGTCGCTTGTGTTGTATGCCTGCGCTCTAACCACTACACCACGCCACCTCCTACCTTAAGCTCTTATCAATCAGCTATTTTTCCAAAGTTGGAAACAAATATTCGTACATTTCTAAGTCGAAGCTTTGCATAGACCAATTCATAGATAGCTATTCCAAGTTTTGGTTAGCAGCTATATTACTATACACTAGAGTATCTAAAAACCAAAAAGTCTGAAATGTTGAAACAGTACGCGCTAATTTATTTCTATTTGTCTTATAAATAACTCAAGCACACTATTGCGAGCACGTTTCCCTAAGTGACGAGGTCTTAAAATGTGAAATAGGTGATTTTCTAATGATCATACAGTTTTTAAACTCGGGCATTTCATATTATTTAGGTTAAAATATAACCTTATCCCATATCACCTATACGTTATAATGTAGGGTACTTAATGGGCCAGCCTCGGTCTTAATATCTTAATGTATTTCTTACAATAAACCTGCCTATTATAACGCATTTACGAATAATTTCAATTGCATTTCAAGACAGAAATTTTCATTTAAATCCAACAATATTGCGATCAATGTAATAAAACAAAATATTCGCCAAAAACATAAAGAAGAAAAAGTTGTCATGTCACATGTCTTTGTTTACAATTTTCGCATGAAAACATCAAATAAAAAAAAAATGAATGAAAAACTTATTTGGTTGTCATTCAACTGGCCATTTGTTTTAGAGCACACGTTAAGAGATGAAGGCAAACACGGAAAGCGTAGACAGACGTTTGCGATGCTGTGGTGACCATTTGTATTCTTTAAATGGCTCATTAACTTTTGTATGGCAATTGAGTTTAACGATCGATCGTAAATTCTTTAACTGCTAGAGAGGATCGTTAAATAATTTGCAATAAAAACATTTGCTATGCAATTGCTCTCGTAAATTTCGCTTAGAAAACAGCACAAATGTTAGAGGAAAAATAACTCTTTCCATCCCCACCACTACTACATCCAACAAAGATTTTTCTTTGAATAATTCTTTTACAAAAAATATTTAATTTTGTTGTTGTTTAGGTTGAATTTTTAATGATTTTAAGTGTTTTTTTTTAAGTTTAATATTTCGCACATTTCTCAACTTAAAATATGCATGGAAAACCTGCAACATTGTTGTACAAAATGTCTGGACTGAAGATGAGGTATATGACAGAAATAACAACAATAAATAAAGAATTTAAAATATTAACAACAACAACAGCAAAAAGGGCAGAAAATTACAATAACAACAAAAATGTTTTAAGAAACATTTAAACAACATCGGTCATTAGAATATGAGCAACAATATAGGCACCACAAAGCGACATATTGAGTTTAATGAAAAAGTGTTTTTTAAAAATTAGATAGAAAATGTTTTATGTTTTTGTTGCTGCCTATATATGTATGTATGTATGAATGTATATTTCTAGGTAATTCTTTAGTTGTTTCATTTTTGCTACAATATTTTTAGTAGCAACACTGAGTTAAAAATTTTTATTTTTATTTCATATAAAAAGATTCCGCAATGCCCTTAAAAATTGCGTTTATTTCAATAAGATTATCATGGAGTCAATGGCTTGACACACATCTCTTAAAATATCGCCTTAAATTAGGATATTATTACTTTTTAACCTTTTTAAAACGATTGAGTTCTTTTTAATTGCGTTAAATAAAATAAAAAACATGTATGTTGTTGGTTTACTTTATGCACTTATTTATTTCTATACTTTTACGGTATACAATAATAAATATACCATCTCCAACTTATTTATCTTGCACTTAATATTCGCTCAACACTTTTATTTACGCCTTAACATGACTTTACTTTATGACTGCAAAACTACAACATTCGAATTATTTCCATTAATTTCAAATGTAACACACAAAGATGATCGAATTGGCAATACTGCAAAATACACATATAAGTATGGCATTGTCAGGGTGAAACACTAACAGTCTTGACACAACCCAAGTGGTGTATCTCTTTCCTTTAGGTATTGTTTATTTTCGTAACAATATAATAAAAGTGACAAAGGTGCTAAAGGTGTGATCACATTGAGGTAAATAAAAAACATAACCAATTTAATCGATGAATATTTTTTTTTTTAATTTTTATTGTATAAATGTTTATCGATTAATTTTAAAAAAGTAGTTAATAGGAAACTGTGAAAGTATTTGAAACAGTTTGTTTACAAATGTATCCTCCATTGCGAAAGCCGAATGGAGATTGGGCAAGAGATTATCTCCAAGGGGCAGGTTATAAACAGGTTTTACCCCGATTACTGCAAACGACGTCGTAAAACTACCATCTATAGTACCACTGGTTAATTCAGCTCCACCGTAATCAAATGATTTGCAGAAGCCCTGTTTGGCGAGAAATTAATTCTCTTTATATTAAATGATGATTTTAGCCTGTTTAATTGAATTGCTTGACAGTAGAGATCAGAATCAATCGTCTGACCAGATTATAGAAGCTGATAATGAACAATACCCTTCCAATCCCGCCATCCACAGCGTCACCTTTCTTGATGTCAACTCTGGCTTTGCCATCGTCTGCGAAGCTTCACCGTGCCGTTTGTGGATAACGCAATTATCGCTTGTAATCAATCATTCGCTTACGTAATAGTTCAATTTCGTTCCATTTCAGCAGTGAAATTTAAATGGAAATTCAGGCCTTAAATTTTTCACTATTAACTCATTTTGTGTTCCGCCATGGCATTGTAGGTAAGACATGCGCCTACTAAGCTTAGTCTCAGGCCAGAACATCTGACAATTTTCAACAGCGGTATCATTACATAAAAATTTTAGCGACTGGCTATGAATATTTCGCTATAAAAAACTTCTCTCAGTAATGCATCTTCTATTCTGTCACAAAATTCAGTATAATATCTCCACTAAACGAAAAGAATCGATTTATGCTTGAGCAACGTTGGGTTTTATTGGAAATGTATCATCATTTGAAATCATCTTTTCGGATAGAGCTCATTTTCTTCTTGGTAATTACGTTAATAAGCGAATTTGCCGTATTTTGGGTTCAGAAAACTCAAACGTGGTCTTACAGAAGCCAATGCACCCATTACTAATGACGGTTTGATGCGGCTTGTGGAACTGAGGCATCATTGGACCTTATTACTTTGAAAAGGAGGACGGAGCTATTACGGTGAATGGAGACACCTATCGCACCATGATAACCGATTTTTTGTGACCGTTCTTCAATGTATAGTTTTAACAGGATGATGGAATTTGCCGCACATCTCATGCCACAATCGATTTATTGCGTCAAACGTCTGATGGCCATTTAATTAGCCGAAATGGTAATGTCAGTTGGCCGCCAAGGAGCTGCGATGTGACACCGTTGAACTATTTTCTGTGGGGCGCCATTAAAGACAAGTGTTATGCCGACAAACCAGAGACAATTGAGCATTCAAAGGCCAACATTTGTGATGCCATTGTCGAGATACGAAAATTGGTCCGATCGAATAAGGTACTGTGAGGCAAGCTGCGGCAGCCTACTTCACAACAAAAATTTAAATTTGGCAAAATTTGAAACCATTTGTGTTTTATTGCATTTTTAGATTTAAACTTTTAAATGGCCCAACCGATATGTATGTACAAATGTAACATCGATCTTCTATGTGTATTTAGTTTTTTTTTAACTGGTTAATGCATAACTCTTTGGTTGTGAAAGCCTAGTGCTGGTCCTTCTCCATTTTTTCTATGATTTCATCGATTTTTTATCCAATTATCAGATCGAAAACAAGCAATCCACTTTTCTGCTATTTTGCTAGTTACAGTATCGACCCTGTAAGCTTCGTAAGTTTTTTCAGCAGTGTGTGATGCATTCCTAAGTAGGTAGATAAGAAAGGCAGTACCGAAGTAACCCACAGTGGTCCATTTCGGAAAGAACCTTTCAACGGATATGAAAAAGAATGAAGAGAAGAATTAGAAAGAAAAGAGAGAGGAAGGACAGAGAAAAAAAATAAAAGGAGAAAAAGAGTCAGAAGTGGCATACAGAAAGAGACGGATGCCCAAAGAGGACCAGGCATCACCTAAGGAGCCGGCTGAGACCTGATAGAAAGCCCTCCAGGTGGCATATCCCAGCCGATGCAATGTCACCAAGGCCCCGACCCAGCAACCTGAGCCTGCGCCCATAAAGAGCCGGGCAGTGACAGAGGATGTGTTACACAGTCTCGGGCTCCCCTGTATCGCCGCAATCTCGGCAGAAAACAGGGAAGCATGGATGCATTCCTACCTTTTCCATAATTGAAAAGCAGAATATGATGGTAAAGTGCCGAATAGCTTTTCAGAGATAAAGCTTAAAGTGACAACTTTCAAACATACTACAGTACTACCTGATGCAAATAATGTTACCAAAATTTGAAATCAACATTGAGGCTAAAAACAAATATCCATTCCATGGGTTTCGTATCACCTTATCAACGATAAAAAAATGTCTGGGGCATTATATACAAAAATATTATTCTTTTCTTATATTCTCTCAGATGACATTTTCCGACACAGTGTGTTTCATTTATTTTGACAATTAAAAGAAAAACATTTTCGTTTCATTTTATTTCCATTTTATTTTTCATTTTTATTCACCACAAATATTTAGATTAAACCACGAAAGTGATGCCAACCATCTGGATTTAGTAACGAAATAAATGAAAAAAATTATACAAATGAGAAGAAGAAGAAAAAGAAAACAATAAAAACAAACACTTGACTAAAGACTAGAGAATGAAAATACAAATAAATTCGGTTCTTATTAGATGATCTTTAAACCATAAAAAAAAAATTGAAACAGAAATCCAAATGGCTACACCAAGAAGTAAAGAAAAGTAAGGGAACATATTTCTCATATGGATGATATGGTATGGGGGTATAAGTGACATGGATGCGGACATGGATTCCAGGCAACAATATATGTTTTTATTACCACTGTTGTTTGTTTGAGTCACATGAGAAACAAATATGAACTGATGAGATTAATGACGCAATAGTCATTAAATGCTACTTAATAAATAATTAAATAATAAAATAAAAATAGAAAAATAAATATGTAAAACGAATTTACACATGTTTTACTCGTAAGTATATAACTTCACAACAATTAACTTTAAACTAAAACTTTGTTAATTAGAAATTATTTGGTGAAAATACTCATCGGTGTGTCAAATTTTCTCTGTATATTGCGTTCTACTTTTGAGGATTTAAAACAAGATATTTTGCTTTATCTCTTCTGAAAATCTAATCCAAAAACGTTTTGTTTTTTGCCAAAACACATTTTCATAAATTTTTTAGTATCATACAGAAGAACATACATACGTAAATACATATTTAATAAAATTTAATTTCATCAATTACATTCAGTTTCATTCATATCGCATTCACTCACTCACTCACTTTCTATTTGTAATTACAAAAGACATACAGAGAAAAAAAGTGTCTAAAAATTTATTAAAAATATTTTGTTTTTTCAAAAATAATTAAATCATTTGCAACGAATTGCAATTTTATGGCAAATTGTGCTTAAGATTTAATAATTTGCCAAGAAAATGAAATATTTCAGAAAAGGCCTTACAAAAGTGTTTCGAAAACACAAGATACTCGTAATACCGTCATTATATTTAATTGTCCGACAATTATGAATAAATTTAAAAATTTTCAAAATAATTGCGTTACTTTTTTAAGAAAAACGTTTTTGCAAAATAAATTTCACTAAAAAGCCACGAGTACATATGTACACCAACGTGGGTGAATATTTTCTTTTTTATACAGATATTAAGGATTTAAAGAAATTTATACTTTAGTCGGTTTAAATAACGAAACTTTCATTATGAGGTCTCTTAAAGACTCGAAGCATTTACTGCACCGATTTTCTATTTTTTTCTGCCAAATCATAGAGGGTGTCCGAATGTGAAGTTAACGTGAAGTTTTTTGCCGAACTTAATTT
This sequence comes from Wohlfahrtia magnifica, assembly GCA_023159175.1. Classification (NCBI taxonomy): domain Eukaryota; kingdom Metazoa; phylum Arthropoda; class Insecta; order Diptera; family Sarcophagidae; genus Wohlfahrtia; species Wohlfahrtia magnifica. Next base: position 3,290,801 of record JAKWBJ010000538.1, read on the forward strand.
GAGATTTCTTTGTTTCAGTGTTTGACAAATTCAACCATGGAGAGGTACACAATTGAGCAGCGCATTAAGATTGTTGAAGTCTTTTAAGAAAATGGGTGTTGAAATTAAAACGCATTTCGTTCACTTTGTGATTTTTTTGGTCAGCATGATCGACCAAATGTGTCCACAATCGACCAAATTGTGCGAAAGTTACAGCAAACGAGGTCTATAGGAAATGTGAAAATACCTGTGCGTATTTGCCCAGTTCGTTCTGCGGAAAACATTGCTGATATTCGCGATAGTGTGGCAGAAGAGCCATCAACCTGGACTCATCGTCATGCCCAACAATTGAATATTATCACGAACACCACTGATGTGAATTAAAAAAAAAAAAATTAAATTTATACGTTTGCAAGCCTACTGATTACTTCAGGCGTGACTACAAAGAAAATCATCTTCAGCAACGAGACACACTTTCACCTTAGTGGATATGTTGCCGCATTTGGAAAAATGAGAATCTATGAGTGATTGTTAAAAGGCTAATGCATTTCTGGCAACAAGAAGCCTGTTGTTGTTGTTGTCGCGATAGCGAACACTGTACACTGTAACTGCTTGGCTGATCTCACTTTCTAAGAAATATGGCCAGATGACACCGCCAGCCCATAAACCGCACCAAACAGCCACTTTTTCGGCCTACAATGGCTGACAAAAATTTGGTTCGAAAAATCCAAAACCAGTGTCACGTTTAAATCACCACTTTGGTGGTAAATTTTGATTATTTTTGCGCATTCTTCGGTTGTTAAACGATACATATTTGTAAATGGCAAACCTTTCACTAAATATACGACACTTCAGATAACAGATATTTAGCAGCTAGCAGCCTTGCTAGACCGTCGGTCTTGAAACCACTAAATGGATATCCCGATAAGTAATTCTCTGATTCCATAAAGAACCATAAAGCCTCAACGATCGCCTTCCATCGCCGTTTATCTACCGCATCCATTCACAACTCGTTGATTGTTTTACTGAGATTCGCTGCCTCTGCGTCAAGTGGTCGGCAGACCGTTGGACTACACACCCGATCCATCGGCACATCATGATTCGGAACTCTTGGCCGACGGATATGTTACTGGTTTCGTACAATATATAAGCAATTTTCCACAGTTATCTCATATACTGATTTTAATGCATTTTGGAATTTTTCTGCTGTGGTGTGCTACATGATCTATCGAACCACCTGGGTCTGTTATAACGCTATTTTCGATATTTTGGTTTGAGTCTATATTTTATTAATTCATCAACAACGCTGGTTAGTTTATATTACATTTTCTAAAATCTGTGGGCCAACAGATATACATATATCAGTTTGACCTCTCTTGGTCTCCAAGTTTTCTGCTTACCACTACGTTTGCCTTTGAGTTCAAATGTTATTAATTCCCATAGCATTCCATGAAGGAACATGGGGACTTCTCTCAGTCAATGAGCTGCACTCAATTCTATTTTTAGACTCATTGAAATCGACTTACATACCACAGTGGCAAATGTAGATTTATCAATAATCCCATCCATAGTAACGTTAAATAGCAAAGCAGATAAACGGTAGCCTTTTTATGCACCAACTTTGATAGTTATTGACTGACTCAAGGGTGCCTTCGCGAGAAAAGCGGCACATTGCGTTCTCGTATTAGTTCCGTATAAGTCTCTGGTACTTCTTTTGCATCTAAGTGGGATATATAGTCAATCCCTGTGGCTTTGTGTTGCTTCAGTGCCCTTATCGAACTCTCAATCTCCCACAAGCTAGTTCATTCAGTCGATATGTCCTCTCTTTGTATGTACGGAAGACATGTTTACAATGATGTTGTTGGTTTTGGGCTCAGCATTCCTCCATAATATGCTTTATACTCGTATATCTTAATTCCTTCAGCTTTAACAGTTGTTGCTGACGGTTGCTGTTTCTGAAAGCTGTACTAGAGGAGAGGTTTTTCTGTGTTGTTTCAAAATTGTATACAAGTCTCGGATACGGAGCGTTTCTGATGCGACCTAAACCTACTTTGCCAGATGTTTTGTCCAGGGACGATTATCCCTGTGAACGCTGCATTTCACCTCTTCATTTTTATAGTTATTCTCGTTTTGAAGTTTGATTTGTGTACCTGAACTGAACTATGCATCAAAATAATTAAAGTTGCAATATAATCGTTCCATTATTAGCCTTAAAACCAATACTCGTACGGCTTTCCTCAGTGAAACTGTAGGTGGTTGTATTTATTTTCTAATTAATTCAATCACAACAATATTCAATTCACCTTAATTTCATTTCATTTTCAATACATTTCTTTCAACCGTTTTTTTTATTTCTTGTTTTTTGTTTTTTTAGTTAAAATTGAATTTTAAATATTCCCACACGTTTGCAAAAGAAAACAGGCAATAAAACATAATAAAAAAAAATTGAAATAAAAAATCAAAATCATCTTCATTTTCATACGATTTGCTTCATACACTCAAAGCAAATTAATTAATCAAAATATTTATACAGAAACTGAATGTGAGTGAAAATGTGTGTAGTTTTTGAATACCCTACACTGCTATACAGGAGCTAGTCGTTGATTAGATCACATACCAGTAGTTATGGCCCGAAAAAGAAAACAAAGATTTTATGCCATGATTTTCTATACGACGATCCAAGGCGTACACAATAACATACATCCGCAGCAAAGAAGGACGAAAAAATAATAGCAAGATGGCGTGAATATTTCATAGAACTTTTAAATGATGAAAGTAATACGGACCCGCCGAAGAGCGGGCGCGACTCATAAGTTACGAAGTATTTAATTAAAAAGATGAAGCAGCATAGGACGACGTAGCACCAGAATTTAAACGATACGTGAGCGAAACAGAGCAGATGCTACTTCACAAAGTAAGAAATAGGGCGTGAAGAATCGCAAAAATACACGAAAAAAATAAACCTTATTTTCAAAAAACGAAGCAATCGGTTATGCCAAAACCACCTTGAAATCTCTATTAGGCGTCCCTGGAAAAATTTACTAGAGGATATTGATGTTTCCATTAACTTAAGGCCGAAGTAGAACACCGGCTAGAGAATAAACAATGTGGATTTCGTCCAAATAAAATAAGACACCCAGGATCTTATCTTTACAGTAATACAGATATCAGAAAAGACAATCGAGTACAATAACCAACTATATACGAGTATGTGCTGTATTAAGCTGGAAAAGGCTTTTGATACCGTAAGATGGACGAAATTGTTTTCAGAAGGAACTTAGAAGTAGCTCTTCTCATGAGCTCCTGTAGGTATTGTTGCAACTACGTATGAACTTCACATAACACACAAGGTGTCAAACAGGGGAATATACTGAGCCAGTAACTTTCCATTGTACTCCTCGATAATAATAATTTTTCAAAGCTGCCAACAAAGAACGATGTCATGTACTACTTCGGGTTACTGAAAACTATAATCATTGAGAACAAGTAGGCTTGTCTGCTTATGCAGACGAAATGGCCTTAATGGCAAATCCGGCAAACGAGCTCTGAAGCAACCTCAAGCTATTTGTTGATAAAACGACCAGTATGAATACGGTGGCAATGGGTACAATGGACATTAGCCGCTAAAGAGAGTTGATCGTTGCATTAAAATCGGAGCGGAAATGCTGGAACAGGTGGAAATATGCCGGTACCCATGATCAATCATATGCAAGAATGAGAAATTGAACAAAGACCTAAACGCTAGAATATCAGCAACAGCCAGATCATATACAGGTCTTAACGGAAACTTCTTGGGCGAAGAAGAGGTGGCCACCAGAAAAATCTAGCGGTCTATAACTCTATGTAGGTTAGGTTAGGAGGGAATGGCACTTGAGTACACATAGCGGCCCTTTTTGATACCACACATAAAACGAGGCCCCTGTGCTAGCCGCCAATTCCTGATGACCGGTATCGACAGCCATCCAGAAGTCTCATATAGAAACGTAATTCTGCAAGTCAAGTCTGAAACCAGCCTGCAAGTCTAATTAACCTGATATCAATGGTCAATATTTCCTATAAGCTATCGAGAAAGAGCGTCTAGCTAGAGACGGACACTGGCAAATGAATATAATATATATTCTACGTAAAGGGTGGGAAAATATGCGGTTAGAAAGTAAATTGGCTTAAAAACAATTTTTTTTTTCATTTTCATTTAAATTTTTTGTTACTTATTCCGTCGGGTGCATACAGGAACAATTTTCTTTCACTCACAAGCATGTCATATACCAGCAAGCGCAGACGTTAGAAGGGGTGTGTTTTATAGAGGTATAGAACTTTAAGTTGCAATAAAACAACGATGGATTATTCGATTGACATGAATTTTATTTATCCGAAAGATAATCCTGTGGCATTACATTTCATATATGATTTCTGTCATATTACCGCCACGGCTGCCGCGGATGTAGTCCAATCTGGATGTCCAATTTTCGATGACATTTTCCAACATTTGTGACCGTATATCAGCAATAATACGGCGAATGTTGTCTTCCAAATGATCAAGCGTTTGTGGCTTTACCGCATACTGACTTCACATGACCCCACAGAAAGTAGTCTAGCGGTGTTAAATCACAAGATCTTGGAGGCCAATTCACAGGTCCAAAACGTGCAATTAGGCGGTCACCAAACGTGTCTTTCAATAAATCTATTGTGGTATGAGCTGTGTGACATGTTGCGCCGTCTTGTTGCAACCCCATCTCCTGAACATCATGGTTATTCAATTCAGGAATGAAAAAGTTAGTAATCATGGCTTTATACCGATCACCATTGACTGTAACGTTCTGGCCACCATCGTTTTTGAAAAAGTACGGACCAATGATTCCACCAGCCCATAAAACGCACCAAACAGTCAGTTTTTCTGGATCTAACGGTGTTTCCACATACACTTCAGGAATACCTTCACTCCAAATGCGGCAGATTTGTTTGTTGACGTAGCAATTCAACCAGAAGTACGCTTAATCGCTAAACAAAATTCGCTTATGAAAATCGGGACCAACGGTAATTTCGTTTTGGGCCCATACGACGAATCTATGCCGAGCGTGAGTCTATTCATGATGAATTGCCAAATCAAACTGAGAATAAATCACTTGACAGCTGTTAAATCGGTCGCCATCTTGAAAAGTTATATACCTCTATTAAAAACACGCTATGTATATGGATGTTGGCTTAAACTTTATAGAGTTTAAGATTCATTTGCTACCTAAACTCACCGCCAACTTTGGCTAAATATTTTTCTCCTGGAACACCAAGGATTTGCATGCGCAAGCACCTACGAGATAACGCATATGAGTAGAGTACCCATACTATTCGTCCTTACTTAACTATAATTTTTTTATTTGTTTATTGTTGTTGTTGTTGCTGTTTGCTGTACATACAATTTTTAGATGATTTTTCAAATAAACAAATTTTCCTTCAAAATGTATTTCACCTTCTTTCTCTCTCGTTTTGTTTTGATTTTTATGTGTTTTTCCTGTGCAACGCGTATTGCCAACAATAATAACATTCAACGTGTAAATAAAACGAGAAAATTAAGTCTATAAACCAAGCAAACGAAGAAGAAGAAGAAAAAAATTAGTTCTGTGATTATTAGGATTTTTCTTTTTTTAAACACTACGAAGCTTTCGTGGGCCTATAACAGCAGCTACAACAATACAAAATTTTGAAATTTTTGCGTTTGTAGTATGACAGCGAATAATAATAATGATGATAATGATGATGATCATGATGAGAATAAAAATGAAATAATTTTTGCTCGTTTGCGATATAAAAATAAAAAATTAAAAAAAAACTATTGAAAATATAACAACAGAAATAATAACAATAAATAAACCAAGAAATATACCAAAAAAAGTGAAGAAAATCAAATAAAAAAATTGTAATAAAAATTTATTTCACATGCGAAACTAACTGGGTGGCATTTGATTCAATTTGTTCAAAAAAGTATTTTTTTTTTTTCAATAAAATTGCTACCAATCACAAAAAAATGGTAATAATTAAGGCATCTTTTTATTTGTTATTTGTTTTTAAGAAAAAATTAAAAAAAAATCCAAAAAGTTAAGATTACGGTTAAATAAATAAGGAATCTGTTTTAGTAGCTGAAGGTAAGCGTTTTTAGTTTTAAATCTAAACTCCTTGTTTAAGAGCCTACATCTAGGAATTAAATATTTTATTTTCTAGGCGGAGGTCAAGGTAAGCACCGAGATATCTCACAAGTGATTATTGAGGTATTACTTGATTGTTGATACGTACATGAGTACCAGTTTCTTTGAGCAGAGTAAACGTTGTATGAGTACATTTATTCTTCATGGGCTCAACCACGTCTCTACTAGGTATCTACTCGTATATGTGCTCTTGTGAAAGACGGAATTCTTCACCTTAATTTCTATAACCATTAAAGATGTAGGTGGTATACAATGAATACAAGTTTATGCCAAGTATACTACCCAGTTTCAGTTGAACCACAGTTTCATTAGTTTAAGGAATTCTTAAAAAGTCCGTACCATCTTGATGACAAAATTTCTATCGATTATATAGATTTCCAGCCCTTATGCCCCAATTTTTTAAACGTCAATGACAAGTGCCGAGCAATACTTTCGTTGTTCAAAAGCGTTTCTCACGGTCTGTATTAAGCGATGAACTTGCTCTACCGTACTGTGTTTTCTTCTTAAGCCGAATTGGTGGTTCGAAACACAACCAGTCTCAATTATTATCGATCATACCTAACATTACTGTTAAAAGGCTAAGAATGCACTTTAGTGAAGTCATTTCGGGCGAAGATATTGTTACGTTTTAACCTTTTTAAAATATTCGAGTTCTTGTAAATTGCGTTAAATAAACTAAACGACACGTATTTATGTTTATACAGTCTTTTTATTTCTACAATAAACTTTATACAGTAACTTATTTAACTACCACTTAATACACAAATTACTTTACTCTTTGACTGTTTAATTATAACTGACTGACAAAGCACAATGCGCTGCCTTTTGTAGTAAACTAACATTACTTCCGGTAATCTAGTAAATACCAAAACCTTCTATGTAATTATTGTAGTACTGGTAGCACTGTTCAAATAAATACAGCATTCACAGGGTCATCGTTGCCTTGAAACAAACCAATAGAATAACTTCCACAATAAAGTTTGTAGCCCTAAATGTACAAATGTTGGTATATCTTTTTAGGCATTTTAATTTTCGTAACAATATTACAGTAACAAGAGCACAGCTTTCAAATAGTAGGATAGGATTCAAGGCATTAAAAAAATAAAATAAAATATAAAAACTATGTTTCTTATTACTATGCAGGCGAATTCCAAAATCATCCTGTAACTGATTTAGTCAGCACCAGGAGCTTGCTTGGTATCTTTTTACTTAACTTTTAATGGTGCTGGTGCTCTAAGACGGGTTATACTAAAAATACTATTATATTAGAATGGCTTAAAGCTGGTATAATTTGGAATTATGTTATAAAATTCTTAACGAAATCGAATGAATCATTTCAAAGTCATCACAAAATCTCACATTTTAGATAAAATTCTAAAAAAAAACTTATCCATAGAATCTGAAATGCTGATGATTTTTGAAGTTAGGCGACCATAGTGCATCAAAAAAATATAGTTTTTATCCAAGGTCAGAACATTTTTTTCATTTGTTGCACAATGTTATCGTAGAATCTATAGTTTCTCTTATTTTGGTCCTGCTATGCGCTGGACGTAGCGGCACATTTAGGGTTCTGTCAAAATGCCGTCGCCACGCATCTTGGAATAGTTTTGGTATTTTTTTTTTAATAATTTTTCTGCTTTTCTTTATCGAGGGTTTAGTTGCAACCGAAAATAAATTTGTTTTTCTTTTCTTTATTGAAATTGGCTATTATTTTTGTATTTTTTTTTTTTTTTTTTGTAAATTTCGTATAAAACAAAAAATTGTAATCGAAAGAATAACAAAAACTTTAAAATGATAAGAATTTGAAACAAATTTAAAAGAGTCAGTTTGAAATTTAAATAATGCGTGCCGACATAATGTCTACATAACTGCAATGACAGTGAAACGACAAGCTCTAATGCCATGAATTGAGTTGCAAGGTGCTCCCCCAACAACTAAACATATACGCTGTTGCCCTCAACTTACAGTGCAGCATTTTTTTTTTTAAATTTAAAAACAACAAAAATTTTTGTATGGCGTCAACCTAAATTAACCGAAAACTCAAACTAAAAACTCAAATGCGGCCAATGCGGCAGAAAAATTAAAATCGAAATAAGAAAAGATGCTTAGCTTCGTCTGTTTATAACACAACAAATAAAATTAGCGTTATTAGATTTGTGGCAAGTGGCAACACAAATTGCAACAGATACGTTGCACTGACACTGCCAGCAAATAAAAGCAAAATAAATAAATGAGCGCTTTGTAGGCAGCAGTTTGGTTGGATTTTTACCTCTCAATAGGTGTCAATTGAAATTTTGCACTGATCCCCATCCATCCATCCATCCATCTACAAATGTATTTGGGGTGTCTCGCAGTAGTAGTCGGCGTCGTCGTATCATCATCGGCTATATTAAGTGCCACGTAAAAGAAATGTGTTGAAGCGTTATAGTGCGTTGTGTTGTGTATGAAGAGTGACTGGTATGTTAAGGGCCATGCCCACTGCGTCTCATTGGCGTCTTTGCATGAAATGTTATGCTACGTTCGCCTACTCCATTTACATTTTAGTCGCTAAGGCTTTTGCTTAAGCAAAAAACAGCAAAAACCATTAACACATAAAGTATGAAAATCTAAAAATTTACTTGCAGCGGACAAGTGGCGTCGATTTTTTTTTTCTTAATTTAAGTTTTCACATTTGAATATTGCACTGCAATGGCAATTTTGTTTGCCTGCCTGCATATTTATTTCACATCAATTTAATTTATAATCTCTAAACGGATAAACTTTCAATTAAATTATTTCATTGATTTTTATTTTTATTTTTTTATTAAATTTCCACTAATCTTACGATAGTATGTACATTGAGTTCAAGCGAATTATTTCATATAAAGTTTTGGAAAAACAAATTTGCTTCAACTGCCTTAAACATTTTTGAGTTGTCTAGGTTGTTAAATACCCCAGTTTTTTTCTTAATCTTCCTCTATTATATTTACAATAATTAACTTTGTAGTGCATTTCCGTAAAAATTATTTCAAAATATTTACATTTTCGTTATAAAAATAAAAATATAAAAAATCATATTTGTTTCTAAAAATTTTCTTGGATTTTTGCCTGACTCATCGCTCTATATTTCAAAAAATGAAATTTGAACATTTCTTCTGCTATATTACCGTCAAATATCATTATGAACCAATAATATGTTCCTGTGCTCACGTACAAAAGTCTTTAAAGAAAATATATTATATGATAGATTACAGTGCAAGGCAAAATTATTTATCTATTACTTTATATATCATATTTCTACTATTTTTAGCTCAATTTTGTAATGCTGCCAAAAAGATCGGAACGAATGCCGTCGGCAAATCAAGTGACTTTCAATTCGTTTGTAATTTTAAAAAATAGTCAAAAGGGCGCTGTGTTTAATCCTACAGCTCTAACTTTACTATGTTATTTATTAAGTAATCTGTGTCCGGATAGCGGTTTCAGCTTAAAGATTACTTTTAGCTGCGACTTATATTAGCTATTGCGACAAGAAAAAAACATGTTAAAATATCTTTTTTTTAAGTTCAATTCAATATCTTTTTTTTAAGTTCAATTCAATTTTCATTCAAAACTCTGTTCCCTGGTGGAGAATATTTTTGGTTGAATGGGTACGAAATAAACAAAATAGACGCTCTTGTCAAAACACCATTACATCCGCAGAAAATGACTGTTTGGTGCACTTTATGGGTGGGCGAAGCTGTTGGTCCATATGTCTTCAAAAAGGACGATGGGCAGAGAGTTATTGACAATGGTGGACGGTATAGAGACATATTTAGACATTTTTTCATTCCTCAATAAGCTGGTATTAGTCTTGCTGACATTTGGTGCCAAAAAAACGGATTTGTAATTAATTTACTCAAGCAAACTTTTGATGAAAGAGTATTTTCACGTAGTGGTCCAATTAACTGGCCACCAAGATCGCATGGTTTAATCATTTAATCGACTACTTTCTTTGGGGTTATCTACAGTCACTTGTTTACCTCGGTAAGACAGAACACCTGGAAATAAATATACGCAGATTTATTGGTGAAATACGGCCAAAAGTTTTTGAAAATTGGTGTTCCAGATATGTGTGTGACGATAAACGTAAAATATTTAGCCGATGCACTTCTGTTAAATTGGGTCTTGGCTATAACAGGGCACAGTGCTCTGAGTGCTGGTCTTATTGAAAAAAAAGTGTGTGGAGATAAATTTAAAATCGTTAGCCAATGCACTTCTGTTAAATTGTGTCTTGGCTATAATAGAGCACTGTGCTCAGAAGTGCATTGACTAACAATTTGAAATTTATCTCCACACACTTTTTTTCAATAAGACCAGCACTAAGGGGATAACCTTTACTCAAGCAGTGCATTGTGCTGATACCACGAAAATAGGTTGTGGGAAGGAGGATAGAGTGAGTAATGTCGGTGGACGTTCGACTTAAATTTGCTCATTTCGTAAGTGGCAGGAAAAACATTCGCAGGAAAATTGTCCCACAAACGAATAGCGCGTCCAAAGAACGAATTCTCTCTATAATACGTTGTGCAATTTACTGGACAATCAACTACAAATGGATGAGCTCTACGAGAAATACGAGTACTACGTAAAAATATATGATTACTAGGAATTAGTTTCTTAATTTCGGTAGAACACATTCCGTTATAGTACCGATAGAACAATGAAACACACACCACATTGCGACGATGTTCTAATGAATCGATAGTAGCTACCATACCCTTCATTAATAAAAACCCTCGACATCTCCTGTACGCGGTCGAGAAGCTCAAATATAGACTTTGAAGCACCGGCTCATACATGAGAGTTGTATTCCAATTTGGGTCGGATATTGGTCTGGTAAATAATAAGGAGATCAGATGGAGTGAAGTAATTCTTACACCGTCTTAAGAAGCCGAGACACTTGAATGATTTTTTCGACACTCGCGATATGTGCGACTGTGTGTACGACTGTGTGTCAGAATACAACATTGGGTCTTGCGCGCATTAAAGTCGACCCTGTTCGCGTGACCCCACTCAGAGATTTTCGACAGGTCGTTTGTAAGTTTCTCGTTCATATTCCGCCTTTTCGCCCCAATCACCAAAAGGCTTGGCTTACGATCAAAAGAATGTGAATGACAAATATTGCTGTCATCTGCAAAAGAGTAGATAGGATTAGAAGTGAGAAAAAGAAAGTCATTAAGAAACATTAGAAATACAGTTGGAGAAAGAACAGTGTCTTGCGCCTTGTACGCGCCAGCCGTGCCTGCCACATGGGTGAAATCATATTTAAACATTAACGTCATAAAATTATTTATCCAACAAAGTCCGTTTCATTGATATTCAAAATATATTCTTTGTTTAATTACAATTCAAACTTGTGTAACTGTAAAAGAAAATAATAATAAAAAATAACCAGTTTTTTGCAACTTCACGCCCTTATAAGTTACAGCTTAGCTGAATATTAACCTATTTTTGGTTTCTCAGCGGACTTGGCTTTTTTTCTAAAAATGGGCCTTTTTATTTTGAGTTTGCTTATAATCAAAATTTTAAAATTGTGTGACTACTTTTGTGTGTAAATGCGAGTGTCGAGAACGAGTGCAAAATATTAGCAACATTTTCCACATATGCCAAATCGGCGTGTGCCGTCGGTCAATCTTAATTAACGTTTCAATATTAAATGCGTATAAATAAATATTAATACCGTAATAATTTTAAATTCCACTGGCGTTCGTTAAGAAATCGAAAGTTCGGCAAAAGTATTCTATCTGGAAGTAGGCAATTAGCTTGTATTTTCTTAAGAAATTTTTAAAGGAGGTAAAAAATTTCAAAAGCTTGTCGATTCGGGTTTGAAAGTTACGTTACTTTTTACCTCGAATAATAACATACTTTAAGCAAGCTCCGTCTTCTAGTTTCCTTTTGATCCAAATGGCCAGAGGAAAGACAACAATAAAATCAATACGTTTTTTGAGTTAAGTTAGGTGTCATATTGTATCAAAGTCCGAACAGTTGCTCCATCGCTACGGCTATTCCTGTGATTATAGGCACACAGACAGCCTCAAGTCTCTTAATATCGAGCAATGGGAAAAATATGGTTTCGTAGACTTCTTTCAGCTTCGGCTGAAACCATTAAAAGTCTTAGATAAAAAAGATTTCTGAAAAGTAATCTGGTTAGATTCAATACTTGGTTTTCGGCCATTCAAACGTGACAACACTTTGTTGTTCACCGTAGCGGATAGGTTCTCTTAACCATCGTTCTTCGTGTTAACGAGTATTAGATTTGGACTGTTAGTCAACTAAGTTAGAAAGGGTGTGACAATATTGGAAAGTGAATGAAATACACTCATACCTTTTTATACGCCTAGATATGTTCTGCTGGGCGCTGGCGTGGTGTAGTGGTTAGTGCGCATGCATAACAATACAAACGACTCAGGTTCGAGCCCCAGCAGAGGACATGACGAAGAAAAAAAAATTTATTTGAGGTTTCGAAAGTTTAATAATAAAATAAAGAGGCTTCAACTTCCCTCCAGACAACTCGATCTAAAAAAAAGCGCCCCTGAACCTTCTCCGCGTACTTCTGGCGATGATGACAAACATTAGACGAATGATCAGGAAAAACACACCACCTACTGGGAAAAAATTACAATGCTAAAGTAAAGATCACCACCAATAAGCAAGGATATTCACCATTACACAAAAAAAAAAAACATTTGGAGGAAGCTACAGCGGATTAATCGTCTACTTAGCTTAAAAATATTAAGTTGATTAAAGAAACTGAAACAACGCAATAGATGCTTTGTGGAAAGCCAATATGCTCCCTAGAGGAGTGACGGAGAAAAAAAAATTTTTTTCTGGGAACTTATACCGTAAAACGAGTTGCGTTGTTTGTCTTACAATTTTTCTTAATTTATGTCGTAAAGCAAAGGTGTTTTATAATTCGGTCTGCCTAAAATCCGTTGCAAATTGGCGAAGTTATAACATTTTTTAGTAAAGCAACTCATAATTTTATTACGAAATTGCACATTTTTTAAAAAAATTTAGTTTTAAAGTAATAAAAAACACCAGTTTGCTGAAAATTGTATAATTTTTTCATAAGTTGCGTCAGGAAAAAGCTTAATAAAGTTAATTTCCAACAGATTTCTAAGCCGTATGTCTTATTTTATTCATAACTTAATATAATTCCTTAACTAATTTATCAATAGTGCAGTTCCTATATATAATAGTGCGCAAAAACTCATCTTAACTTGAACAGTGTGGAAAAGATGGATGAAAAATGTGTTTGCTTGAGAAATACGCCCAAATTCTTTAAGGCTACTTTAGCAGCATATATATCAAATTCTTTCCATCCACGCCTATTAAAAGCCAGAAATCTAATCTGGCTCCAAGTCACTCTATAGGAAGCAGCTTCTCTTTCAATCCGCCTTCTCTAGGAATGGGCTTACCTTTCGATTCTTTTGCTTCCCTGGGAGTTTTATTCAATGGCCAGTTTCGCTAAGTAGTACGTACATGGGTTTCCTAAGAGTGTGCCCAATCCATTTTCTTCTCAAAATTTCCTTCATTACAGAGACTTGGTGTGATCCGTAGAATATTTTTAAAATGCGCCGTGACATCAATCACAGCCATATTTCTATAACTCGCAGCCATACCAAAATAATTAAAGATGTTAATTTTCGTTTTTGGAGAGAGATGTGTGGAGATCGCTCTACAGCAGTCAGTCGGTCAAAAGGTCTGGACTTAATCTGTGGCGAATGTTCGCACTGGAACCGGCGGACGTCGTGAGGAGACTGTCAAGATAGTAAAAAGATTGGACATTATTTCAAATTTTTGTTTCCCATTCGAAAGATCGTTGTGTTATTAGCGTTGATGCGCTTAATTTTGATATTGGAGACGTTTATCCACAAGCCTGCCCTGTAAGCATCTGCTTTACATTTCGCAAAGTTAGTGAGCCAGGAGATAGATGTAGTCTGCGTAATCCAAGTCTTCTACCTTTATATTAAGACCGCAGGTAATACCACGTTGCAACACATAATCGAGAAGAACGTTAAACAGCAATTGAGAAAGAACTCAGCCTTGCCTGACACCAGTTCTGATATATATTTTCTTTATGTTACACCTGACCCAAAAATGGATAAAAGTTTGTGAGTTGTTTTGTTCTAAATTGTGGTTAATTTTAAGGAATCGTTCAAGTTATTAAAAAATATTTGTAAAAATATAAACTTGAATAATAAAGGATCCACCATCTAACGTTTTTTTTTTCAACTATTGCTAATTTCGTGAATGGTAACACTTAGCTCATATCTGGTTTGACAGATAATTGGTTTTATCCTTACGCTGTACGAATATGGTTGTGTATACGCTTGAACAACACTGGGAATCTGGGTCTGCGATTGACTTACAGAAGATGCCGATTATGCCAAAAAAAATCATCTTTTCAAATGAAGACCATTTTGATCTTGGCAGGTATGTAAACAAACAAAATTGTCGCATTTGGGTCACAGAAAACCCGTACACATACATTGAAAAGCCGATACACCCAAGACGATTCACTGTTTGGTGCGGATTTTGGTCCAGAGGCATAATAGGGCCATTTTTCTTCGAAAATAAGCAAAGAGTGGCCGTTGCAGTCAATGGCGATCGTTATCGGGCCATGTTGAATGAACTTTTGTTCACAAAAATTTATGAGGAGGATATTAGCAACATTTGGTTTCAACAGGACGGCGCTACGTGCCATACAGCCGAAGCTACACTCGATGTTTTACGCCCTGCTTTTGAAGATCGCATTATCAGCCCCAGAGCTGATGTCGTTTGGCCACCTCGTAGCTGCGATTTGACACCGTTGGACTCTTATTTGTGGGGTGCCGTTAAAGATAAGCCAACAAGCCGGAGACAATTGACGCTTTAAAGGACATTATTCGCGAAGCCATTGGTGAAATACAGCTGCACACAATCGATAATGTGCTTAAAAATTGGACCGATCGTGTAGGCTACTGCATGGCCAGCCGAGGCAGCCATTTGAATGAAATTATTTTCCATTATTTACCGGAAGGATTGTACTTTCAAATAAAAAAAGAAATTTGAGAATATATTCAGTAGTTTTTTTTATAGCATTTAAAAAAAAATTTATTTGGCGGACCCTTTAGATTTTTTTTATATCTCAGTTCATGTTTGTTTGTTTTCAATATTAATAACGTCTTTTTACAGCTCGTTTTGATGACAAACAGTTACATAAATTAATATTTAGTGCTTTTTAGCGCCTTTGGAGTAGGAGATCTGCGCGCTTTGATCATAAAAAGTTGGCAACACTGCTGTTTAATCATGACAATGCAGAGCTGTAGTCACTATGTCAAAAATGCTTGAATTGAATTTAAGGAACTTAGCACCTTTCGAATATTTCTTGCTTTCAACTTTGAAAAAATGGTTCAAATAAGAAGGTTATCATTGAAAAAAGACATATTTTGGGAACCTTAAAAAGTTTTATTGTTTATGGACAATAAAAAGATTAGAGAAACGCGAAGTAGTGAAATTTAATTTCAAAAAACATCGACCATTAATCTCGTTTAATGGCAAAGCAAAATATGTAGTGAAAACAAACCAAATCGATTGAATAAGATACTATTCTTTTATATAAAACTTTCCATTTGGTAAGAATTATCAGTCAGCGGTATTCAACGGTTCATATTTCTTTCGAAATGAGTTAGGAGTTGCTGTTATAGTGAACCGACGTAAACTAAATTTTTATAAAAAGAAAAATCAACTCCTGAGCAATTTAAGAATAAGACAACTAATAAAATTACTAAGAAAAAAAATAGCAGAAGTTCTGAAGAACTATAAAAGCTAGTCATGTTATCAGATAACATATTTCAAAATGGGAATTTAACTCCAAAGAGAGTGAGAATTTTATTGAACTCATAGCTTTTGATGTTCTAATTCGAGTTAAAGTTCGGACACTCTTCGAGAAAGAAATCTCTTTACATGGATAAATGTGCTGACAGGCCTTGTGCAGAATATAACTCTACGTAAATCGATACCAGTTAAAATTCGTTTCCAGAGCTAAAAGAATTAACTCCTAGTTAACCATTTTGGTTAAGAGTACCAATAAATCATACAAACAGAAGTTTTTGATAAAATTTTCATTAAAAACGTTTTGCATATTCTTCAATATTCCATAATAAATAATTTAATAGAAACATATTGTATTAATGGCTGTCTAAACCCATATATACAAAAATGATCACTTAATCCATAAATGCACAGAAATACATACATACATATATGGCTGTTTTTCAATTTTAATAAATTTCGTTTTGGAATAATAAATTCACGTAATGAATAATCACAAGCACTTGCATATGTTTTTAGAAAAATATTAAAAATTTACAACCGATTTTTAATAGCTCAGATTAACAAACACTCACTAGCACTCGCACGCCACATGACACTTGTCAATAATCGTAAAAATCAAAAAAATAATTTTCGTCATGTACCCTCTTCTCGCTCATATGAAACAGTTTCATGAAAATGCATTAAAATAAAACAAAAAATATATAAAAATATTAATCATGCATATGCCCAATACTTGTGTAATAGATAAATAAATGCTTTAAATGCACTAAAAATCAAAAATCGAGCAAGAAAATCATAATTTTTTTTCTCTTTTTTTCTTTTCAAAATCACAGCAATGAAAAATCTGACTGATGGCCATCGTTATTAATTAAAATGAAATTTTTTTTTTTTGTGTGTATACTATATTGAGATTATTGATGAAGCATATACAGGGTGTCCGCCGGGAAGCTATACTACTTTTGGTAATTATTAGTCTTGACAGTTCATATTTGGCAGTCGTGAAGTAGAGATGTGGCGAAGAGATATTCAGTAAACCAACGTATTTTAATCGTTAAAACATTTTATCAAAATCATTCATCGATTATTGTGACGATAAGTTACGTGAAATTTCATTTTCATTTGAATGGTTATGTGAAAAAACAGTATAGTTAGTTCTGGGCAATGGAAAACCCTTAAATTATCCATTAAAAGTGACAGTCTGGTGTGCAAATTTGAAAGTGAAAACGGCGTAACGGTAACTGTCAATGGGGAGCGATATCGCGATATGATTGAAAACTTTTTAACGCCACAACTGCATGCTTTGGGCTTGACTAACATGTGGTTTCATCAAGACGGTGCCACATCGCATACAGCCAGGATTACAATGAATTTAGTGCGGGACCTCTTTCCACAACAAATTATTTTAAGGAATGTTCGCCTGATTTGACTACTTCGGACTCCTCTTTGTGGGGATATCTGAAAAGCAATATTTATGCAAACAAACCAGAAACGCTGAAGCAACTCAAACAAAATATTCGTGATGAAATTCACGAAATACCGCGTGATATGTGTGAGAATGTAATGAAAAATGTGCTCAAAAGGACTGGCATTTATGAATCTGATATTGTTTTCCATACATAATTGCCCACATTAAGCAAAACATTTATCAATATAAGATGCATTCTCTTTCATATAAACAAAAACTCTAAACAAACAAAGTAGTATAGCTTCCCGGCGGACACCCTGTATATATAAAGGGACTTTTGTTTGTCATCATTTGGGAATCATTGTACTTTAAATGGGCTCATAAACCTATAAAAAGGATTCATATATATGTACATCTGCATCTTGACTCCCAAGAAAGACAGATGTATAGAGAGCTAGCAAGGAGTAGAGAGGGGGAGGAAAATATAATTTATTAAACTTATTTTTTGTAATAAAAGAAAAAATATTAACAATAATTATAAAATACTCGTTATGTGGCATTCTATAAACGAGTAGTGCAAGCGATCATTAAACATAAAAATTATTATTACTCGTGTATTACTTGTGTATTTTCAGTGATTTTATTACCAGCACTTAACATTGACTGAACGTGAGCGTGAGCGTGAGCGAGAGCGAGAGACAGATGTCAAAGTCAAAGAAACTTTATTCGTCAATCGTAAATCTGATTTTTACTTCAGACCATGAAAGAAAGGGATATAAGCGTATGGTTTAGGCTGTAAATGTCTTTCATAAAAATAGGAAAAAAAATAGTCATCAATTTATTATTCATGAATTCAATGTAAATATTTGATCCATAATTTCTTGTTTTTAATAACTTTTATAGTTTTAATAAAGTTTACATTGTTTAGATTTATAATTTTGTATTTAATGTACTCTGGTTTGATTATGAAAAGTAAGAATATTAAGAAATTATATTACAAAAAATATACACACATGTAGCGTCTTAGTATATATTAACTAAAGGGTCCGCCAAATAAAAATTTTTTTTTTGCTATAAAAAAAATCTACTGAATATTTTCTCAAATTTCTTTTTTTATTTGAAAGTAAAATCCTTCCAGTTAATAATGGAATATAATTTCATTCAAATGGCTGCCTCGGCTGGCCATGCAGTAGCCTACACGATCGGTTCAATTTTTAAGCACATTATCGATTGTGTGCAGCTGTATTTCACCAATGGCTTCGCGAATAATGTCCTTCAAAGCGTCAATTGTCTCTGGCTTGTTGGCGTAACACTTATCTTTAACGGCACCCCACAAATAAGAGTCCAACGGTGTCAAATCGCAGCTACGAGGTGGCCAAACGACATCAGCTCTGGGGCTGATAATGCGATCTTCAAAAGCAGGGCGCAAAACATCGAGTGTAGCTTCGGCTGTATGGCACGTAGCGCCGTCCTGTTGAAACCAAATGTTGCTAATATCCTCCTCTTCAATTTTTGTGAACAAAACTTCGTTCAACATGGCTCGATAACTATCGCCATTGCCCACTTTCGAAGAAAAATGGCCCAATTATGCCTCTCGACCAAAATCCGCACCAAACAGTGACTCGTCTTGGGTGTATCGGCTTTTCAATGTATGCATGCGGGTTTCCTGTGCCCCAAATGCGACAATTTTACTTGGTTACATACCCGCCAAGATCAAAATGAGCTTCATTTAAAATGATGATTTTTTTTTTTTTTTTTGGCAAAATCGGCATCTTCTGTAAGTCGATCGCAGGCCCACTTAGCGAAGCGCATACACAACCATATTCGTTCAGCGGAAGGATAAAACTAATTATTTGTCAAATCAGACATGAGCTAAATGTTACCATTCACGAAATAAGCACTAGTTGAAAAAAAAAACGTTAGATGGCGGACCCTTTATTATATTAAGAGTATTGTCAAGTTGCAGTTGAAGGTATGAAAATTTTTCTTCTTCTATTTCAGATTAAACCAACAGGAAGCGAAAATAGTTATTCTGGCTCTTTGCCATACAGAAACGTTTTTAAAGACATTTTAAAGCAGTTTGTTCGGGCATTTTCCAAAGTTATGGAAGGTATGATTAATCATCACCTTGTGAAGTATTTAGAGTCCAATAATTTGCTGAGCGATCGTCAATACGCTTTCCGTAAGGGCCGCTCTACTGGTGATCTGCTGGCGCTACTCTCTGAATGGTGGAATATCTCCATTTACAGATTTGGTGAGAGTAAAGTTGTGGCTCTAGGTATTTCCAAGGCGTTTGACGGAGTCTGGCACGAGGCTCTCTTATACAAACTTATTGCTTTTGCTTTTTCTCTCGATTAATATCGAGCTTTCTCAGAAATCGCACTATAAGAGTGGTTATAGATGGGATCTCATCCGACGAGTTCAGGATAAATTCAGGAGTACCGCAATGTTTTGTTCTTTCTCTAACTCTATTTCTAATATTTCTTAACGACTTTCTTCTTCTCACCATTAAGACTATCTGCTCTTTTGCAGATGACAGCAACATTTGTCACACATATTCTTTTGATCGTAGGCCGAGCCGAGCAAAAAGCCAGAATATGAGCGACACGCTTACAAGCGACCTGACTTTAACGCGCGCAAGACCCTATGTTGTTTTCTGACGCGCAGACCTGTTGGTGTGTTGTTATCTGTGTCTATGAGTAATGTAGTTATTGAGAAATCAGATGCTATTGATGTTCTCGGTATGAGAATTCACTTTGACGTTTGTTGGAACGAGCACATATTTCGGGTGCCGAAAGAAGCATTCAAGTGTCTCGGCTTTTTAAGACGGTGTAAGAATTACTTCACTCCATCTGATCTCCTTTATATTTACAAGACCTATATCGGACCCAAATTGGAATACAACTTCATGGCCTATACATGAAGTTGCTTCAAAGACTATTTTAGAGCTGCTCGACTAATGTGTTTTGCCTACCATATTGCCGCAGTGGTATGGCAGGTAAGACACCCGCATACCAACCAGCAGAAGGTCCTCGGTTCAATACCAGGCTAGACCATCTGAAAAGAGATAAAGTTTTTCAATTGCGGTATCACCTCGTGACATTAGCTAGTAAATATTTAAAACTTCTCTATTGCATTTGCCGTTCGGAGCCGGCGTTAAACTGTAGGTCCCTTTCAATGTGTTTACAAATGGAATCGGATGTAGCTCACTGCTCATTGTTATGGGAATTATATACATGTTTCACCACGCCCAACAAGTTATACACCCAAAATAAAATAAATCCTTTACTATTCACTATAATTCAATATTTCTGTTACTAATACCGCACACTGTACATATTTTATTTTAAAACAAATTTATTAAAAGGCTTGACGTCAAACTTCATGAGTGTGTAACTGCCTGCATTCGTGAGTGTGTTTTCTTGGACTATCTGGCTCATTGATTATCAATTTATAACCGAGTCCTTTGGCAAAACGTAAAACAAACCAGTGTACTCGTATATGGCCATAGATGATGATGGTTTTGTGTATTAATTTTTTTATTACTTCTGCTGACATCTTATCTGGCGATAATTAATGAAGCCATAAAAAATTAAAAAAAAAAACAGAAAAATAGTATAAAAAAACAATTAATTAAAAATGCACAAGTACTAGAGGATGTAGTAAAACCAAAACCAAACTATCCCCCTCCTCTACTGTCACTTTACAAGTATAATACCCTTACGCTAAATGGGAATATATTTTGAAACTATTTATTGGTCCATAATATTTTCTTTCTTTTTTTTCACCAGCCGCCAATTGCTCGTAAAAAGTGTTAAAAGTCATTCTTCGATACTTTTTCTTGTTCTTCTTTTTCACTTACATTTGAATTTAACGATCACACTTGAGTTTCTTATTGGTTTTTCAAATACTTTTCAGATTTTGTTTTTTCCTCTTTTCACTGTTCAATTATCCAATTTTAACATGCGTGGATTTTTATTTACGATTTTTTTTGTTGTTGTTTTAATCAATCAGACTGGAAAATGCGCGTAATGTTTTAGTTCGTTTCTTAGAGTAAAACACTAAAAACCTTCAATGGTCATTGTTTTACGAAGAGAGAAGGGGGATGTATGCTGTGACAATTTTAAAAACGGTGTGTTAGTGAATATGGTAGGGTTGTATTTAAAAGTCAGTGAAGTAAGTGGTGTGATGGTGGCAGGCTCTGTTGGTCGTTAAATGTCTTCTTATGAAACCATATTACAAATGAAAATTATCGTAAAAATCATATGAATTTAAAATTGTCGTCGTTGTATTTTATCGTAAGTGTATACAATTTATAAAATTTTCTGTATTTTTTCTACTTCTTCTTCTTCTTCTGTTTATTTTTCCAATCGTTGTAAATGTCAAATGTAATTTAAGTACCTATTTTATGTGAATGAGTTTAAGTTTTATTTGTTTAGTATTTATATTTTATATCTCCAGAAAAAAATTTATTTCAGAAATTTATAGTCTTGAAAAATTTCTGTTTCAAGGCATAGTTGATAAAGCAGTAAAATAAACAGAAATATTTCTATCACTGTATCACATCAGAATTACTTCGATTTTACTTAATATTTTAAAAGTATTAAATACATTTAAGAAAAATATATTTTTCTTAATAAAAATCAAATTAACAACCCAGATATTATTTTTTTATTATTTTACGTGATCATCTTGCCGATAAGAGAGGAGTGGGGCGGGCACTGACCCAAGGTGGTTACAAAATACTTTTTCCTTTTATTTTCTATTTGTAGTTTATATTAGGGAGATCGAACGATTATTATTCGACCGATTTTTACCGGTTTTTTTGGTTTTGTCGAATACAGTGTTTTTAAAATGTTCATTTTTCGAATGGCGAATAAACCGGTTATTTTAAGACGGATAACCGGTTATTTTAAATATGCATAATTCTTATACGTTTTAATATTTTTTATTGCAAGTATGCTCTTGAGCAACAATAATTTTTTCTCAGTTTCTGTCAATAAGTATTAATATTTAATATATGAAGAATGATGATCGAGTAGACTCATTGAAAAGGATCTACAAACGGCGGCTCTGAGCGGCAGATGTATTAGTAAGTGAAGTTTTTCACAGCATAAATACTCATAACGAGTCGTTAGTAATGTTATGAGGTGATACCGCTGTTGAAAATTGTTAGATGGTGTGGCCTTGGATTGAACCGAGGACTTCTTCGTTGGTAGGCGGGTGTCTTACCTAACATACCACAGTGGCACACTTTGTTAAATTCACCACGTGTTTAACAGAGTGTTCTATAGATGTCATCTGAAGTGTGAAAATATTTGGAAACCATTGGGAAGAAAGGTTAAGTTAGGTTAGATTAAATGGGTCGCTCGCACTCGGAGGCGAGTTCACTATGGCCCATTCACAAGGACAGACCCATTAAAGAGGCCAAAAGGCCGGACATGGGAGACTCTCAGAAGATAGATCCCCGCATAAAGACCAAAAAAAAGAAATATCAGTCACCTCATTTGAGCCAACCGGTACCCTTGATGGTATATATTGAAGGCATATATGATAGATACACTTTTTGAAGCAATATTAAATAATGAAAATCATGCGCCTAATTCTTATTCTGAAATTGAAATGTCTTCAAATAAGGACCAGTGGCTTAAAGCAGTAAATAGTGAATTAGATTCTATGGAGAAAAATAATTAATAAAAAAAACTTTTAAAAACAAAATGGGTCTTTGCAATTAAAACTGATTTAGATTGAAATCCTGTTCCTTTTAAGGCAAGGCTATAAGGATTTCTACAAAAATTTGGTGGGGATTACAATGAAACCTACTCTCCAGTGGCAAAATTAAGCACATTGCGAACAGTTTTGGCTGTTGGTGTAAAAGTAGGCTACACATTTCATCAACTGGAAGTGAAAACGGCCTTCTTAAATGGAGAGCTGAAGGAAGAAATTTACATGGAAATTCCGGAAGGAATGAAATCAGAATCAGGAATGGCGTTGAAGTTATCGAAATCCTTGTATGGTCTAAAGCAAAGTCCTAGATGCTGGAACCAAAAATTAATAATGTTTTAAATGAGCTACATAGGTTTCACAAGATCCAATCATGTTTACTGCCTTTGTACTAAGTGTGAAAATGGTAATGTAATATTGCTGCTACTTTATGTAGATGACGCTAAAGAATGAAATTTCTGACTGTGGAAAACTTAATTACTTTCTTGGAATAAAAATTGATTACAAGTTTGAAAAAGTGTTTACTATGAAAGAATGTAACGTCAGTGATACTCCTTTAGAGAAAAATCTTCAGTTACCAATTTTTAAAGGTGAGACTTGGGAGAAGCCGTACAGAGAACTCTTAGGCAGCTTAATGTACTAAATGTTATGCGTGTGCCCTGATATTTGCTCTGCTAAATTTAAAAAGACTGTACTTTAGAAATTGTATAGTTGAACTTAGAATTTGTGCTCTAACAGTGAGAACAAACCAAACAACAAAGTTTGAGCAAAAAATAACTTAAAGGGTCCTTTTAAATTGTTATTGTAATAGCAGTAATAGTGAATAATGTTATTTTTGTAACAGCGTCCCGTAACACTTGAAATCCATTTAAAATTTTGATTTGTTTAATTCGTTCCTCATACTCTGCAACAATAGGCGGCAGTGGACCTCATAAAAAAGGGTGCAAAATTAAACGTATCATCAGCAGCAGTTTCAATGTGTTCTCGTGATCTATTTGAATGTTTGGTCACGTGTCAAACGGTGTTTTGTTATTGTTGTTGTTGTTGTTTTTTGCTACTTGAGTTACATTTTTGTCCGTAGACAACTACATACAGCATATTTCATTAACGGTAGATACTGCTCATCTTGGTAAAGGTGTCTCTCGCCTTTCCTGTTCATTTCTGGGTCTGGGGTATCGTTTAGTTTAAATATTTACTCGCATATTGTTATTGTTAAAATCTCTTCGGTTTTTTTTTTTTTTTGTAAAGTTTGTTTATCGTTTCTAAGGTTTGTTAATGATTTCATTATTAAATATATCCCAACCCTGGCTGTACAGCAAATTTCAGTCAATAGTTGCACTCAAGTATCATACATTTTATCCTGGGACTTGCGTTTATTTGACGCTGTTTTACAAATCTCTAGAGGTTTGTGTGTGAGAAGGTGTGCGAGTGGCAGTTTGCTGTTGTTTTAGTGCTTGATTTTAATGTATTTTCTTAATAAATATTTTCATTTTTCTCTGCATTTTCATTTTTTTCCTCGTCTAGTGTTAATGAATTTTCCAGGATTTTATTATGATTATGATTTTAAAAATAATAAATAATTTTTTTTTCTTTCTGTTTTCGATGTAAGAGAGTGTGAGCAACACACTTTCATTACACACTTGAAAATTCAATTATTTTTAGCCATCAATTATCGTTAAGAAAACCTGAGAGTGTGAAAAAAGACGAGGTATATGAGGTTGCATTACTGTAAAGTGGTTTGTCAAACTTACAGCTTAGCTTTTAATGAATTTTCACTGAAATTCTCATTTGGAGAGTTAGAAAAAAGGAATACTTTCGATATAATATTAAGCACATTTTGTATAATAAATTTCAATTCCATGATTTCGATATGACATTTTCGGTGTGCCTGATAAGAGGCATTCTTGCTCAACGAAAAAGTTGGACAAAAAGTTAAAGAATCTGCTCAATTTTGTCTCGTGACATACGAAATAAGTGTTTTTCGAACCAATAAAAATAGGTTGAGTATTTATTTATAAATTTTTACTGGCGCTTGCACTCAGCTAAAATTACCGATTTAAATCAGGCGGCCCATTTACATATGATACGTAAATGAATTGTCAACAATTTAATAATTTGGAAGGAGAAGGAACAAAAGCGGACATCAGTTCATATATTTTTTTTAATGCCACGACCAGAATAGGGTTGCCTTTCTAACTCCCATGACCTGCCGAATTGGAATCTGTTCATTCATTCATAGAATCTGTTCATTGGAGATGAAACTACTCCCATTCCATTCAATTCATTCGTTATATCTGCAATGCCGCTACATTAGATAGCCTGATACAAGACCCAGTTGCCTAGCAAATATTTGGACTGCTTTAAGTCCGTTCTGCATGAGAACGCCTCTGTTTCTACTACATATCGTTAAGCAGACTCCACAAAGTGTTCTGAACCTACCAGTGGTGTGTAGGCTTCTTTCTGGCCAGTTTATCTGCTTCTTTATTTTCCGAAACGAACTTTCTTTTCACTTCAAATAAGTTTGGCTTATTGTCTAAACATTTGCCTTCCTAATTACCTTTTTAAATTTCTTAAAAAACACCTTTGGATATTGCACTTATTCTAACGCCTTTTCCATTATAACGCGTGTTTTTTATAGAGATATAGAACTTTAAGTTGGCAATACTTTTCAAGATGGCGACCGATTTAACAGCTGTCAAGTGATTTATTCTCAGTTTGGCTTGGCACTTCATCATGAATAGACCACGCCCGGCGTAGATTCGTCGAAAGGGCCCAAAACGAGATTACCGTTGTTCCCGATTTTCATAAGCGAATTTTGTTTAGCGATGAAGCGCACTTCTGGTTGAATGGCTACGTCAACAAATAAAACAGCCGCATTTGGAGTAAAGGTAATACTCAAGTGTATGTCGGAACACCGTTACAACCAGAAAAACTGACTGTTTGGAGCGCTTTATGGGCTGGTAGAATCATTGGTCCGTACTTTTTCAAAAACGATGGTGGCCAGAACGTTACAGTCAATGGTGATCGGTATAGAGCCATGATTACTAACTTTTTCATTCCTGAATTGAATAGCCATGATGTCCAGGAGATGTGGTTTCAACAAGACGGCGCAACATGTCACACAGCTCGTGCCACAAAAGATTTATTGAAAGACATGTTTGGTGACCGCCTAATTTCACGTTTTGGTCCTGTGAATTGGCCTCTAAGATCTTGTGATTTAACACCGCTAGACTACCTTCTGTGGGGCTATGTAAAGTCATTGGTCTATGCGGTAAAGCCACAAACGCTTGATCATTTGGAAGACAAAATTCGCCGTGTTATTGCCGATATACGGCCACAAATGTTGGAAAAAGTCATCGAAAGTTGGACGTCCAAATTGGACTACATCCGCGCCAGCCGTGGCAGTCATATGCCAGAAAAAAACAATCAAAAAAAAGCATATCTGGTAAGAACTGTAAGCTTCATTATTGCATATTTGAAAAACGAAATATATACATATGTCAGGGGAGGTTGAAATTTAGTCCCGAAAAACTATCATAAGCAACCGTGAAAGAGTAGGTGCATTCACTCTTCCATAAGTTTTTCTCTTTGTCTCCTAAGGATTTCTTCATAGCTCCTACTAATTCCACGACAGCCGTTTTCGTCAATCTGTCCAATCTGCAAGAGTGCTGTTCTGGATGCAATAACACGCGTTGCAAAAACTCCCATCTTATATAGTTTTCCACAACTTTGTCAAGTGTCTTCAACAACAAAGACGTAAGGCTAATCGATCTCAAGGACTTTGTATATGTTATGTTCCTCTTGCCTACTTTCAGGATGAACACGACTCTCGCTTTTCTCCATGCTGTTGGTACATACCTAAGAGCCAGATAACTGCGCTCTATACCATATTTACAAGGTATGGTAATATGCCGTTTTGAGAAAAGGCAGGAAATATTCCATTTTTTGCCGTAAACTTAAATGGTTGCAACGTACTCACTGCCCAATAATTTTTCTCCGCCGTGCAAATACTCGCCAACAATGTTTGGCCTGACCTCATGCCCCCCGAAAATGAGTCCGAAGTAACAATTCTGCCCTTTCAAGGTCACTATTGGTGTAGTTACCATCTTCCTTTCTCTCCATCTCTGATCCATTTCTAGTGCTAGAGCTTTGTAAATTCCCGCCACTTCCGGCAACGATCTTGCCAGACCCTTTATGATGATGTTTTAAAATAGATGCTCCTTTCATCAGAGCATATACCGCTACAACACCGAGAAAATAGTGACAAACAAACTGCATATGTATGTACATTGTGACGATGTTAATGTTTTTAAGGGGAATCTCCGTCCTTTCCCGTAAGCAATGATACAACTTTAAAACAGATTTCAAAGTCCTCTGTATGAGCGTTTTACTGATCAGAAAATAAAAGACCATAAAGTGCATAAGGCTGTAGTCCTCCCAAACGAGCGGTTACATCACATTTTGTATGAATATTGAAATAAGAACAAGTTATGCTAACAATTGCAATTGTAGAATTCTTCAGGAGAACATATACCAAAAAAAAGGTAAAGTTGTGTCCATCAGCCAACAATACCATGACCACAATTTTTGGCCCTCACTTGGTAAGCAATTACTTTTAAAAGAGTGAAAACGATTACTGATGAAAATTGTACTGAAGTGTTGGACAGATAAAGTATTAATTTCAAGCAAAAAATGACAAGACTTGTGAAGAAACAATTTCCACCAGTTGAACACAAACTTAAGACCTCTCCAGATTTAGAGTCTTGCTAATAATTTTATAAACTAAAAAATGGCTGGGATAATAGAGATAAGGTACAAACGAAGGGGTCCTATTTTGAGTGCATTGACAATCATTGGAATAAACGTATTAAAAGACACGACCTTCGGAAGATTGTGATCAAAAAATAATGGTTAAACGTATCCTTTGCAAAACTACAAATAAATTTAAAGACGCATTCATTATTCCCATATGGAGGATTATGAAATAAAAATGATTAATAATTTAATTTTTTATTCTACGGAATTAAGGGGGATGTAAGATGTTCACATTTTCACATAAAGTGAGAGCAACAGATATAAAAATTATGACAAAAAAATTATAGTCATTGACACAACAAATTAATATTAATTTTTGACACACGCTAGTGTGACATATTCATTGAAATAAATTAAAAATGGGGGATAAAAAGTAAACTAAAGTCTGCCGGATACAGAAAACCACTCAAAAGTCAAACTGAAAATGTGAAAGTCCTTTTTTTTAAAGATTTTAAATAATTAATACTGAAAATTTTGGTGGTGGTTAAAAAAAAAAATCGTAAATTTGTGTTAAAAAACTGTAAAATAAAAGAAAAAATACTTTTCATATTACCAGTGTGTTTATTCAAGTGTTAAACGAATTTTGTGTACGAGTACTTCTGTAATATGTTGCAATTCGTCATTTTCTCTCTGTGTAATAGTTTCTTCACCCTCTTCTTTCTTTTTTCATACAAAGTAGTTCGTTCTAACGCATGCATCCTTTCTACTTTGAATAAGAAAAATGTCATACCTTTCATATAAATTAGTAAATATTTTTCTATTTTATTTTTTAATTTTTTCCATTTATTTTACACATTTTTTTCTCATTTTCTGTTTCTTTTTCACTCATCCTTTTTCGTTACTTTTCAAAAGTATTTTTAGAAGTAATCAATCCTTGTAATTGCGAGTTAACGAAAAAAAAAAAATATTTTTAAGCGTTTTTTTCCTATTAGAGACTTGCTCTGTGAAGACGAGAAGGAATTTTTTTTTTTTTTTTTCAGTAAAATATCATGAAAAACGTAGCGAAAAATGAAGTAAATGAAAGAAGTAAAACAATGAAGAGAAAAATAAAAATTTGAAATAAATGTTTGAGAAAAAAAAATAGAAGTTTTCATGAAAGTTTTGTTATGAACTTAGTAATGCAAATGTAAATGGTCATATACGACTTTGAAGAAAGTTAAACACGAAATATTTTTATAAAAATCTATACAAACTCCGTGACGGACTTGAGCGACATGATATAATATATTCATCGATGACTCATCGTCATAATATCACTATCAAGTAGATTTTTGTATGAAATTATAGCCAATGAAAAATTTCATTGATAAATTCTATTAACAATGACGCAAACAAAGGAAGTTATGTACCATATGACATCTTCATTGTAATGTCCCCACACTAAAGAAAGTTGAAATTTAGCGATATTGTCTCTTATGAATCGCCTACGTTCTGAAAAATGCCAGACACGAAAAAAGCATTAATGAATCTTGATGATATTGTCTGTTAAGACTCACTAATGAACGTACACCTGCAAGACACAATCAACTTCCGCTAATAATGAAAATTTGGGCAGTTGAGCTCTGTTTTATGATGATTGTCAGAAAAATTTACAGAAAATGTCTTACTGTGTGAAGTTATAGTTATTTTCTTTCAACATGGTTAGAGAAAACATTTGTCAGCTCTTTGGCAGATTATCAGATGACCGAATTTTTAACATCTGACAACGGCCTCATTGTCAGCAAAAACATGTGTATAATGGGATTGCCAGATTTTTTGACAAATATCTTCTAACCGTGTGAACTGTCAATTTACATAGTGGTGGTAATTTTCCATTGTCTTGTCGTTATCAACAAATTGCTAAGTCTGACAATATTGTTAGATTTGACAGTCGTCTGTGCAGAGCTTTACTTTGAAAAGTCATGCATGATACCAGTCTGTTATCGGTGCTTTAGTATTGCCAGCGTTTGTCACTTTGATTAACTATAACGCTCGCTACTTAGTAGGAATATAAATTTTGTTACAACATTAAGCATACCCGTTATGTATAATAAAAAAATTTAAACACAGCCTTTAATTATCTTACGGCTTTTGAAAGCCAACTGTACCTGTAACAGGAATTTTAAATGGTGTCAGGCTTCAATAAGGCCTTGTCAGATACTGAAAACCGTATCAATTTTATAGCGCTTCTTTAATGTGAAAACACTTCCTCTATCAGAGATTAGTTTGCTTAGAAGTCTATGGGACTTGATGCATAATTAAAAAATTCTATCATTTATATAAAAAGTTTAATAAGATTAGGCGATAATTATATGGTATGAACTGCTACAATATTGATCTTTACTGCCGACAACACGATCATTAGAACAAAACAATTAATAAAGACCGGCCACAATTAGGCAACAAAAATGGTAATGTGTTTCATCATAACAATGCCAGGCCACACACATCTCTGATGACATACCAAAGGCTGACAAAATTTGACTGAGAAGTTTTAAAAAACTCATCGTATAGTCCAACCTTGTACCGTCTATAGTGACTACCATTACAGTATCTGCAACAGATAAAAATTTCGGTAATTTGCTCGCCCTGCTGTGGTGTAAGTCTATCTTGAAATGAAATGTCAAACCAAACTAAATTAAAAGCAACTATCAGCTGTTAAATCGGTTGTCATATAAAACAGTGTTGTCAACTAAAAAAAAACAAGCGATATAAAAAATAAATTTCAACTCTTATTAAATTAAAAATGATAATGGTTTTAAAAAATTCGGTCTGCCTGGTAAGCAGCCTTCTTTGTTCAACAAAAAAAATCGTGGACAAAAAAATTCAGCCCATCAAAGAGTCGCCGAGAGTAATTTGTTCAAGTTCAAGTTCTTTTGCGCTAATAAATCGCGGAATAGTGAAATATCATAGATAGAGAAAATTTGAAAAGTTTCTGCGTAAGCAATGAAAGACAAATACATATTTTTGGCTTGAAATAATTTTTTATTTTATTTGCAATATAATATCCCAATACTTCAACACAAGCTCTAATAACTCTATCCCTTCTTCAAAATACTCAACCATGACTCCAATCGCTTTATCAAGTGATCAAAAATGATTTCCAGACAGATATCTTTTTGTGAGCTTGGAAACAGAAACAGAAATTTGGTAATCAAACAGTTCGTATTGTAATTCTTTCAAGGGTAGCATTATCATAATATTCTGATTTTGGTCAATTGTAAACAAATGCAGCACCTATCTTGCGCAAAACTTATTTATATGAAATGTTTGATGCAAAATATGAACTACTCGCCAAATCTAGGTGGAAATGAATCAGCTACTTAACGCACTTTTACTAGCCAAACCATATCATGGACTTGTTGACTGAGATCTCTTGTTGTTGTAATTTTGGTCGTCCATTTCAGGTCTTCTACGAGCAGGTTAAAATTCGAAATTCTTAAACCGCCCAAAATGAAGAACTTTAATGGCGTTGGATATTCAATTTTAACCATAATAAAAAATGTACTGAGGGGTTGACACTAAGTGACTTGTAAATGAGATGGACTAACCTAATCCGCTGAAGCTACACATGTGTTCTGACGAGAGTACTACCAGTACTTAAAACAAAAATTGGGCTTCTGCAATTTGTGGCCATAAACACAGATACCTTTTTAAACTCCTATCGTAATAATACCAAATATTTACTTGATGTAAATTGAATTGTACAAAAATTAAAATGCATAAATTCGCTGAAACACGCAATAGCACTTGTTTCGTTATATGACCCACTACCATAAGTTTTTGACTAAACATTTTTACGACAAAAACTCATTCAAAACAAAGCTCTAAAAGAAATACATTTTTTTCTCCATCACTCCTCTAGGTAACATATTGGCTTTCCACAAAGCGTTCATTACTTTGTTTCAGTTTCAGTAATCAAGTTGATTGATTGGCCTCCATATGATTATGTGTAGCATTGTAATTCTGTTTCCAGTAGGTGGCATTTTCTCCTGATCATCCGTCTGAAATTTGTCATCATCACCAGCGAAACGTCAGGGCGGCTAATTTAGATGGGTTTTCCTGGAGGAAGGTCGAAGCAGTTTGTATTTTATGCCTGCCTTCTAACCACGCGATTTCCAAATGAGATACACAGACTTTCCAATAATCATTTTAACTGTAATTCAAATGTAATACAAGCTTATATCCAGTCATAAATTAGAATTTCAGGTTTTGAAATATACTTTATAGACACTTTATTCCAATAGCATATTCCAGCAAAGGGAAGACTTGAATTCAAGTCTAAAATTACAGTGTTAATACAATCAAATTCATACATAGAATTAGAGTGCAAAGCAATTGGAAAACCAATTAAATGCAAGCTTCAAAAAGCAAATTAATTCAAGCTTAAAAAAGCGTAATTCAAGTTGTTACCAATTATTTTGCTGTTCCAAAAAAATTTTATACATGAATTAATTGTAATGGTATGTTCTGTAAACCAAAAACGAGTGAACTTGAAATCGAATATATCCAAACATACATAATTCCCGTGACATCCCACGTGGGACAAGGAGGACTTCTCTCAAATAATGAGCTGTACCCGATTCTATTTTTGGACGCTTTAGAGAGGACCTACAATTTAACGCCGGCTCCGAACGACAGTCGCTAGCAATGATATGAGGTGATACCGCTGTTGAAAATTATCTGATGATCTGATATGGTATTGAACCGAGGATCTCTTGGTTTGTAGGCGGCTGTCTTACCTACCATACCACAGCGGCACAAATGGCAATTAAGCGAATGAATAAAAAACAAAATCTCGACAGATTTGATAATTATATTTAAAAATTTCAAAAATTATACTATATCTGGTACTTCCAAGGGCTTCAACATATTAAACATACCTTATTATTTGAAAATAGCTTGTAGCTCCCTCATATCTGGAAAAAAAATGCAAGAAAATATTTCTTGTTAAAAAATTAATGTTTACACTTAAAATTACAAAAAAAGGAGATAAGGAAACAATATTTTTTAAATGAAAAATACATGGAAAAGAGAAAAATCAAAAATCATATAGAAAAAGAAGAAAAGAATTTGGAGAAAAAGGAAACTCAAGCGAAATGTTTAATATTACTAATCACAGTAAAGCAATTAGGTGGAAAATGATATTTTATTTTTCCTTCAAAATGAAAAAGAAAACTCCCACTACAAGCAAAAAAAAAAAGAAAAATCATCATTGAAAGGTGGTCATAAGAAAGAATATAACAGCCAGTCAGCCAGCCAAATAACCAATTGCAATATTAAGAAATAATCGCGCTTTTACGCTGGTATTTTAAATAAATCCACTTTAAAAAGGAAAGAAAAACTAAAGTCATTGCCTTCTTTCTTTTTCTTTCTTTTGGCATGGAAATAAATGGCCAACAATTTGTAAGTTTTGTTTCTAAATTTTTGTTTCTTTTTTCGTGTAGACAAAAGCAAATTGTTATGCGGAAATAAAAGTTGACTTTAGACGAATAATTATTCGTTAAACAGGAAAATTTACTTAAATATGAGAATATTTCCTTTAATTTCAAACATAGCAATTAATCAGAGAAAGTGCATCTATATGCGAGGTTTGATAACAAAATCATATTATTTTTTTAATTTTTCTTAAGATTTATTTATTGTCCTTCAAAATGAACACTTTTGATAAGCACATGATGCCAACTTTTATGCAGTGTTACCAACTTTTTATGATTAATAAGCGCAGACCTAGTACTCAAAAGGCGCTAAAAAGCACTAAATTATAATTTATGTATAGAACTGCAAAACAATCGATAGTACTATCGATATTTTTGTTTTTGGCTGACCATCGATACTATCGTCAATTTCTAAGTGTAAATACGGAGGCCACTAAATGTAGTCAAAGCCACATTTCCAAAAATTTGTTCGATGCAGTCGTCTGAAACTTTTATAGTTAAATGTTTATTTATTAAACTCAAATACAGTATGAATTGTAACTAAAATATGTTCGTACATACTATACTGCATTTGACGCAAACAAATTAATCTTCATTTCGTCAGACCATAGCACATTGTTCTAAATATTACGGTGCAGGTTTTGCTTCCGTTTGCTGAGATATGATACATTTCGAGGGCTCTTACCCATAAGTCTAGCTCCCATAAGTTTTTTTTCTTATTGTGCGACTTGAGGATTTTTGATGACTTGAAGGGATTAATCTTCGAAGTACGAATTAAAAGTTTATCAAAACTGATAGTTATTCCACGTTTCTTCCCATAGTCTCTGCAGGTTACTATAGTTACTATAGTTTTGGAGCACTTCATGGTCTGAACAATTTTAGGTGTATATAAGGATTACTGTTTCATCAAAAAACTTCAACAAATCAAATTTATGACATAACGTATCCCTATTATTTGTTCCAACACTGTATATTTATTATTATTCTTTCCCTTTCACTTAAATTCTAATATTGTTGCCACAAGTAACACCTTAAAGAATCGGATAGTATCGGTAGTTTTTTTGCAACCTATCGATACTATCGGAACTATCTAAACTATCGACACAATTTCAATATATTTTGTGGCTTTAAATAGTTTTTTTGGCTTTAATAGTTTGCAAAAAACTATCGGTACTATCGAATAGGCCGACTGTAGATAGTTTTGCAGCTTTATTTATGCAACTATTTGTAATCCAAACGCGCTGTAAAAAAGCGTTAATAATATTTAAAGCCAAAAAATATATTGAAATTGTAAAGAAACAATTTCTACCATTAAAATTTTCATTTCTACAAAGATTTTTTAATAATTAATTTTTTAATTTTTTAATAATTCAAATGAAATGAAATTAAAAACGATTTAGAACAAGACAACAACTTAAAAACTTTTTCTTAATTTTTTGGTGCTGGTGTTAGGCAAGGTTGGGTTCTTTCTCCACTGCTGTTTAACGATGCAACGTGGTGTATTCTGGAACAAAGTTGTAACACCTAGATTACTCAGATGACATTTATCTCTTTGCTAACTGACAATGCGATGAAAGAGAGCTGACGGATAAAAATCTTCAAAATCAAAATTATATGAATCAACCAACGCTAATAATACAACGATCTACCGAATTCTGAACAAAAAATTTGGGAGATGTCCCATCTGTTTGGCGTCCTCACAACGTCCGGAGGTTCCAGCACTGATATTCAGAACAGATTGGACCTATTCAGGCCGACTGATTGCTATAGGGC
Organism: Wohlfahrtia magnifica; assembly: GCA_023159175.1. Lineage (NCBI taxonomy): Eukaryota > Metazoa > Arthropoda > Insecta > Diptera > Sarcophagidae > Wohlfahrtia > Wohlfahrtia magnifica. The sequence goes on from JAKWBJ010000538.1 coordinate 3,325,945, forward strand.
GTTCTCTTTCATTAAGGCATTTATAAATCACTGTCTATGGTGGATTTTGAAAATTTTCTGGCCAGAAACCAGATCACACCAAGTTCTTGTAATGAAGGAAATGGACTGGGCACACTCTGAGGAAATCATACTACGACTTAGTAAAACTACCTACTGAATAGAACTCGCAGAGATACAGAAGAATCGGAAGGCAAGCCCATTACTAGAGATGACAGATTGAAAGAAAAGCCCGTAGCACTTGGTATCAGATTAGTTCATCGACGTAAATGGAAAGAATTCGTTATGACTCTGTGATCCCCTTGGGATATTTCAAGGTGTAATAACACATAACAAGTTTAGTATTTTAGTTAAATAATTAAAATTTTTAGCTTTCTTCTAAAATGACTTATAAGTATTGAAAAATGGGCTCTTAGATTTGAGATACGTTTTAAAAACACTATTTTTATTCATTTTTCCACAAATATTATCTGAAACTACGTAATTCATACATCATGAGGCATTTTAAGTCAATAGTTTATATGAATTAATGAGTTTATTTAATTTATTAAATTTATATTTCTTACAAAAAATTGCAAGTAGAAAAGCTCTAACCTAGCGCGTTTTTTGAAAAAAGCGCTAAAGAGAAAAAATGCCATTTTTCGGTAGTTGAAATGCGCTAAATATAGCGCGAAAGGCGCTAAGTTGGCAACACTGCTTTTATACTCTCCGAGAATGTAAAATTTCGTCACGATTGCTATGTTGATTTGATCATAATAAACGATGAGTTAGCAGGTGCATTTTCTTATTGCTTTTCGTACATGGCGAATATGTTCTACTAACTTCTTATTAATCACTACGCCATGGTATTCTAAGAAACTTTTGAGTAAAATCTTAAAATTTTATGACATTTGCTTTCTTATTTCTGGCTTGGCTTTCACCAGGCTAACTTCCTTTGCTTTCGCCATCATAACGATATACTCACACACTTTTCATGAACAATTATAAACGTTTAAGTACATCAATAGTTTCTGAGCAATGCTCTGAAATTGTTGTTGCTGGTGAGTTCAATATTCATAATTCGTCTTAGCTATACTATTCTGGCCGCGTAACTCTAGAAAGCCATAATCTGAAAACTCATGGAGAGTATGGTTAATCACCATCCTGTGGAGTATTTAGAGTCCAAAACGATCGCCAGTACTGGTGCCGCAATTACTATTCCACTTGTGATTTGCTAGCGATGAGAGTTGTGACTCTAGATAATGAAAGGCGTTCGATAGACTTTGAATCATATCAAAACTTATTGCTTTGATATTGATAATCATTTCTCTCAATTTTTATCGAGCTTTCTCAGAGATCGCTCCATGGAGTGATTACATGAGCTCCGGACAAACTCAGGGCCACCAAAGGTACCTTTATATTTCACGGGACTAATAACATTTCTAACATTTCTTAACGACTTAATAAATGACATCCTCACAAACAATTTGGCGCAAATCTTCATGTGGGTTGGTCGAACAGTGCCGATTTCAATGCACAAAAGTTGTTTTCTGACACCCAGAGGTGCTGTTGTGATCTCATCCGTTTCTAATGGTTAATGTCGATAATGAAGCGGCAGGTGCTCTGGATGTTCTGGGCATGAGAATTCACTGTGGCGTTCGGTCAAATGAGCACATTTTTCGAGTCACGAAAGAAGAATTCAAATGTTTTGGTTCTTTGAAACGGTATACAAAATACTTCTATACCTAGAATGTGATGTCTCATGTCTACTTTGGGGCTTCTTCACCGCATTCAGGAGAGGGCGAAAGTGCGCTTCAATGACAGTAGAGTATCCGTCTTTATGGATTCGTTAGAGCATTGTCGCAATGTGGCGTGTATTTCATAATTCTATTGATATTATATATTTCGTGTTCAGACGAAATAAATGAATTGATACCTAATAATCACATATTTTCAGGCAGTGCTTGTTTTTTCTCGTAGAGCATATGCTTTTGTATATGATTGCTCAACGAATCGCATAACGCGTTATATAGAAAATTAGTTATTTGGCCGCACAGTTCGTCTTTTTCCACGAAAGTTTATTTCTTTAGTACAAGCACAATGCAGTCCGTGAAGAGACGTTATCCCATGAGTACTGTCCTCAAGATAAAATTAATTGTACGTTTAACTCCATCTTGTGAACTATTTAGATCTAAGCAATAAGCTTGGTGAGAAGTTGTATTAGTTTCTGGAAATTATAATCGGACCTATTTATGAACCAGATGTATAATCGTTAGATGAAAGTCAAGGTGTATACTTTTTGTGTTGATCATCAGAAAGTGTGAGGCAACAAAATTTATTTATTGTTTCAAAAACAAAATCCGCAAAAACAATCATACGCGCTGTTTACAAATAACCAAAGAGGCAACAACGACATTAGCTGAAATGTAGTAAATAAAAATAAACGGCAACAACAAAAACAGACAGAAACGAAAAAATATAACAGACAATAGCAAACAACAACATACAATAAGAACTGAAAGAAAAGAAATTGAATTGAATCTACCTGAAGTATAGCGAGGTTCGAGAGATTCCGAAGTATTGTTTCCGCAGCCACATGAAAGTACATCAAAGCAGACGGCAGTCAGTTTATGTGTTTTAAGCTCAGAGTGAGGAGATTTTATTTGGTGTAAACTCAGCGAACTATTCACAAGATTTAGTTTATTTTAACTGCAATCTTCGTACTCATAAATAAACCTTTTTAAAAGGTAAAAATGTAACAATATTATTTTTTATACAAAAATTTTATTAAGCTACTAGCTAAAACCCGCGGTGCTTTGCTATCCTTAACTTAACTATTATCTTAACTATTGTCTGAGTTATAATATTTTGCCATTTTGCATCATTTTATCCCTTCTGATTCAAATCAAAACATTTAAGTTCCTTCTAGAAAGACACTGTAGAATATACTCTTAAACTGTATACATTCTTGAAACAAACACACATTTATTTTTATGCATAAGATATGCACATTTAAAGATAGCTTTTACCCGGTGTGCAGTACCCACTTAGCCAGTGTGGTGTAGCTATTTGGACAAAATTTATAAAAGGGTCCGTCATCTAACGTTTTTTTCAACTTGTATTATTTCGTGAATGGTAACACTTAGCTCATGCCTGATTTGACATATAATTAGTTTTATCCTTCCGCTGAACGAATATGGTTATGTATACGCTTGAACAACGCTGGGAATCTGGGCCTGCGATCGACTTACAGAAGATACCGATTTTGCCAAAAAAATCATCTTTTCAGATGAAGCTCATTTTGATCTTGGCGGGTATGTAAACAAACAAAATTGTCGCGTTTGCGGCACAGAAAACCCGCACGCATACATTGAAAAGCCGATACACCCAAGACGAGTCACTGTTTGCTGCGGAATTGGCCCATTTTTCTTCGAAAATGAGCAAGGCGTGGCCGTTACAGTCAATGGCGATCGTTATCGGGCCATGTTGAATGAATTTTTGTTCACAAAAATTGAAGAGGAGAATATTGGCAACATTTGGTTTCAAGATTACGGCGCTACGTGCCACACAGCCGAAGCTACACGCGATGTTTTGCGCCCTGTTTTTGAAGATCGCATTATCAGCCGCAGAGCTGATGTCGTTTGGCCAACTCGGAGCTGCGATTTGACACCGTTGGACTATTATTTGTAGGGTGCCGTTAAAGATAATTGTTACGCCAACAAGCCAGAGACAATGACGCTTTAAAGAACAATATTCGTGAAGCCATTGGTGAAATACAGCTGCACACAATCGATAATGTGCTTAAAAATTGGACCGATCATGTAGGCTACTGCATGGCCAGCCGAGGCAGCCATTTGAATGAAATTATTTTCCATTATTAAACGAAAGGATTATACTTTTAAATAAAAAAAGAAATTTAAAAATATATTCAGTAGTTTTTTTTATAGCATTTTCAAAAAAAAAAAATTATTTGGCGGACCCTATAGAATATTACTATTCCTATTTTAAAGATATAGACAAATAAATGTGTACTTTGTATGGGAGTGGCACTGCCTACTTGGAATGTTTGCAATTTATATCCTATAGTTTCCTCGAGACAGAGAGAGGTAAACTGTAAAAATTTCAAGAAAATCGTTTCTGCCGTTGAATTGTCTATAAGGTACAAACAAATAAGCATACATACGTACAAACACACATTCATTTTCGTATACATATCTTATATGATTTCCATGCATATTTTAAATAAAGCTTTGAATTTTATTTATGAATTAGTACCCAATATACTCCCAAAATTATTCTAATGTCGAATAAAAAATATGTTTACTTTTAATAATGTTTTTGAAAGCCCAAAAATATACTTCAAAATATTTGTTGCAGCAAGCCTAAACATATACTTTGAAATATGGCATTAACTTTAATTGAATTAAATTTTCATAACGTTGAGAGATTAACTTGTTAGCAGTAAAGAAGAAGAAGAAATCATTTTGTTTTTATTGAAACATTTGTTAATAATTGTTTTTGATACACTTGGTTTACGAAAACTTCAAAATAAGAATCAAATAAATCCCAATATTAGCAATGGAACTGTGTAACACAGTGTTAACACTGTGTAGTAGCAGAAGCAAAATTTTACCAACCATGACAGATTTATATTTGTATTAAGATTGTATGTAATACAGCAAATGTTATGTTTATTTTCGCAGAACATGTTTAAATGGTTTCAGATGCCACATTGAAAAATGTATTTTAACAACAAATAAATAAAAGTAATGAACGTTAAAAGTGCATGCAACGTTAGCAAAAAAAAAGAGAAAAAAAACTGTAATAATTGCCTATCATTACAGTACATTAGCAAAATTGAATTGAATGGATAAAAGTAACAAAAAGACAAAATTGAAGAGAGAGAACAAGGCAACTTTATGATCCCAAATTTTGCAATAAAGGGATATACTCACTCATCATCTAACTGTAAGTATGGGTTATAAAAATTATTATAACCACCAAACAACATACTCGTACATACATAGTTACACCATTCATTCGTATTCATTTGTTTCTTATATAAGTCATTCATTCATTCATTCATTCACAGCCTTAATAAATTATATAGAAAAACAATATTTTTATACATTTTTTTTGCAAATATGGTATATCGTAAGACTGTGTGGATGAGTTACATACATTTAGCTACACTTTCCGCCCTTTGTTTTTATTTTTTTCCGAAAAAAAAGCCACATGTTTAGTCTTTTACTTTCTCTCTTCATTGATGAATGAAATAATGCTTCATAATTTTTCACCACCTAGTTTTTTCCCCGTTTTCCGATTTCAGTGATTTTTTTTTTTTTTTGGTTGACACTTAATAATATTTGCTTACAACATACGAGTACGAGTACACTAATGCATCATAAACATCATTTATTGATATTGAGTTGAGTGGATAGAGACTTCATTTGCGAGGTTACCATCACACCAGAGCCTGGATGGCTAGCGAAACTGAAAATTTTCTTTTGAAGCAACTAAAATGAAATGGATGGATTTCCAGTACAACTTACCTTTTCTAGTGAAAATGAAAGGTGGTGTTGCATTAAAACAGTGTATGGAGAAAGAGTAGCAGTGGTAAATTTTTGCAGTGTGTGTTGAAGGAAAAAAAATCATCGAAGTAAACAAATCAATAATTTTGATACGCAAAGCGACATACGTCTGCTTTTATCAAAAGCTATCACACAACTGAATGAAATTGTTGTTTACTTGTGATTATCTGCTGAATATTTTCGTTTTCTTTCGAAGCAGATTATATGCGTGAACTATAGTACTACTCTGGCCAAATATAGTGTACGAATTGCGTACTTTTCCTGTTTCTAAATCTGTAGATTTATAACAAACTAAGAGGTCATCGTTGCAGCAAATGCCAATTTTATGTATCTTAAGCAATTTTTATATTTGGAGGAAATAAAATAACTAGAAAAACGCCCGCATTGATTTCGATCGATCGAAATTAATCGGAACTTGCTTGGAAATCAGAAAAATTTAATATATCATCTGAGACCTAATATGGCAGAAATTTCATTTTGACACCAGGTTTTTTAGCCCTTTTAAGTGCAAATTGTCCAAAAAGTATCATAAAGTCCTTACTTTTGATGGGCATCTTAAAATGCCAGAAGTTTTACAGCGAATCTCTACGGCTCAACAGAAATTTAGCGCGCAGAAATGTTGCCCAAATGCAAGTAAAATATGTGGGGCATTATGTAACGGCAGGTGGCATTTACACGAATGATGATATAATACGAACAGTAGTAAAAAATTGGCTACTTCTTCAGGATCTTTAGGAATTGTGCAGGTTTTTGGGACTCTAAACGTACTACAAACGTTTTGTGCCTAATTTTACAAGTGTGGCAGCAGGCTTAGATATGCTTACTAAAAAATCGAGAATGTACTATTTTGGTTGAAGCACAAGAGAAGGATTTTCAGACATTAAAAGAGTGGCTGTGTACAACACCAGTTTTGGCGTATCCAATACCAGATGAAAAATTAATGCTTGACTGCGATGCTAGCGGGCATGGTGTAGGCGGTGTGCTCTCACAAGAAGTTAATGATTCTGAAAAGGCCATAGGCTATTACAGCCGAATACTTTTAAAGACTGAGTGGAACTGCTGTGTGAATCGACGCAAGTTACTAACAGTTCTGGAATGCATAAAACGTTATCACAAATATGGCCAACATTTTCTGCTGAGAACTGATCATATTGTACTCAAATGGCTGATACAACTTAAAAACAGTGGAAGAGTGCCGGCCAATTGAACTGAACATTTTCCTAGGGTAGTATCGAACAAAAAAAGAGGCATCGAACACAGAAATGCTAAAACTGAAAATAAAAATTCCATAATCGATATCCGTCCGGTTAAGACATATGGATGCCAATGACGACTGAGCAACAGCACAAAAGTATGATCCAGTACCGGCAAAGATTACTTCGGCTAAAGAAAAGGATAGACGGCCTAATCGTGACGAGATATCAGCAGAAGGCCTTGCTATAAAAGCTTATTGGGCTTAGTGGTATAGCCTAAAAATGATAAATGGATACTTATATCACTTCTAGGACACTGTAGATAAACGGCTGCTATGCTTATAGTAGTGCCTGCTACACAGAAGAGCGAAGTTTTGAATGAATTCCATAATGGGGAGGACATGAAGTGGCACAGGCTTTGGAGAAACTAAAACAGAGTTTTTATTGGGTGGGAACTATGGGCGATTGGATAGCAAACCGCAAACAATGTATTGCAGCCAAAGAAGCAGTAAGTAGAAGTCGAGGGCTGTTGAAACAATGAAGTTTAGTATCACCATTTAAGCGGTTTGGCATGGACTCAGCAGGAACTAAGGAAATTGTTATAAAGGCCAATTGGTTCTACTTTACAGCCCACTGCGGAAGAGAAGATTGACGCTCGAATGGCAAACTAACTGGGATGAACCTTATAAGATAATCCAGAGATTAAATGACATCGTCGACGGAATACAGAAGCAAACTATTCCACGACCAAAAATTAAAGTAGTACATCTAGAATAACTAGCAAGCTAGATTAGAAGAGAGAGTAAGCCTATTCGGTACAAACAGGCTTAAGTGGCTAAAATGATTAGATGGGTTACTTATTAACTAAAGAGAATTATAAAATACAAGTTGCGAAACTGTAAATCGGTTATAAATTAATGAATAATAAATAAATTAATAAAATCGAACAAGAACTCGAGCTTTATGTCAATTTGCAATAACGGACTCAAAAGGTATACGTTTTAAACTCTTATGTGTGGCAAAAAAACACCCTTAACAGGCTAACAAAGGTATCCGGGTACCCATAAGTTTTATCCGTAATAGAATAATAGCTTTTTTCCCTTCGTTTCAACTATAAAACTATATCTATTAAATGTTATACATATTCTTATAAAAAACATTATTCGTAATAAAAAATTGCGGTACCCAGGTACACTGTCTTTCCTTTAAGGGTTCAAAATAAAAAAGTCTAAATTGTGTCACTCCTGAAACACTTATAGAGGTAAAATTGCTTTGATTTTAAAAACAATGGGCTTATGAGTTCTCAAAAAGTTTTAGCTTTCTAGACCAATAGAGAAGTTACCAACTTAAAAATGAATTCTTATTGAAAATGAATTGTCACTCACATAAGGCTTAAAAGCTAAAAACGTAACAGTAATAAAAATAATCGAAATATCTTACATATTAAATTATTTACTATATTGTTCCCTTCAAAGTAATCCCAATGACTGCAACGCACTTATGCCAGCGCTTGATCCAATGTTCGAAGCATTTTTTATATTCGGTTTTCGGTATGTCCATCAATGCTTCCTGCGATTTTTCCATTATTTCCTCTCGGCTGCTGAAACATGTTCCCCGTAATGTTCTTTTAACTCGATTGAATAGAAAGAAGTCAGAGGGAGCTAAATCAGGTGAATTCGGTGGCTATTGGATGGTATTTGTTGCATTTTTCGTCAAAATATTTCTAATAATGATGGCACTGTGCGACGGTTATCAATTCTTGTCGCTTTCGGCGAATTGCTTCACGCAAAAAAAATACTCTTTGTTTACTGTCGGGCCTTCTGACAAATTTCATGATGCACTACACCGTTGTAATCCATGGAAACCGTTAGCATTGCTTTCTATTTTGACTGAAAACGACGTGTTTTTTATTTTCGGCTCATTTGGTGAACGCCATTCACCTGCCTGATGTCTGGATTGGGTGTCGTACTCATAACACCACGTCTCGTCTCCAGTAACGATCGTTTTGATGAATGTGGGATCGGATTCGGCCTCGCAAATCATATCTTTTGTGACCTCAACACGGTCAAAATTGCAAAATTCGCCAACACATATAGAGATTGAAGTATTCTTGGCTACGTAGCTTTTGCGAATGTCAAGCTATGACGCTAACATTAAGCGGGAATATCAAAAACAGATGTAACAACTTAACAAAAAAAAAAAAAAAAAAAAAAAAACTCAAATCGGAACGATTGGACCCACACTGGTTTTGATGAAGGTATTCACTCGTATAACAAGTCATCGATGTAGTCCTTTTTTGCTACGGTGGCTCGTTTTCTATGATTTATATGACAACTTTTTTTTTCTGTTTGTCTGTCTTTCGGGTACAACATGAGATACTATTGTAACTGTCACTGTTAATGCTAATATGGGTTATTTAAAGTATTTCTACAACAACAATAAAAACCATTACCAACCCATACCCTCCCCCCCCGTATGCCTTATGCTAAAAGAGACTCATATGTTGTGCAAAAATTGAAAACATACGACCAACGTTTATAAAGATTGTTTTTTTTTTAATTTCATTGTTTTCTTGTTCAAAAACTGCACTTGTTTTTGCTCTCAATCCATTTAAAAAATGTTTTAAAGCCGAAGGTATTCACTGTAAAACTAATCATATTAGAGTAACTGACTGACTGACTGACATTTTTATCTTTTTATCACGCTTTTGTATTCTTCTAGAGGCTGAGATTACTTTCGAGGCAAACACAATTTTGCATTATGGGTGTTTTGCTGTTTTGTGGTGGTTCTCATATTAAGTTAAGGGTTTATATGGGTGGATAATGATAACAGTGGTGGTGGTGTAAATAGCATTGTATTGTGAATAATTCTTTTATTTTGATACACTTTTAGCAATGCATTTACATATATAGGCAGTAAAAGAGCCATTTTAAACAAATTGTTTGATGCAAATTTTATTTGAACTGTGAATGATTTTCAATAAATTTAAAAAAATTAAATTAAATTACTTTTTTTTGTGATAAAACAAACAAAAAGGCTTCCAGGGTAAATACATTCATGCATTAATGCGACTTCTTTGCACTTAAAAGTGCAAACTCATTTTATAAGACATTTAATTTGTTAAAAAGGTTGATGTTGATTTTTTTAAGCATATGATCTTTGATATTTCAAAAATAACAGTATAAATTGTTTCTAAACATTATTATTTATTAAGTAGATGATCGGAAGTTTTTTGTCGACTGCTTTTTTTTTTTGTTCTCCGTCACTCCTCTAGAGAGCATGTTGGCTTTCCACAAAGCGTCTATTGCTTTGTTTCAGTTTCTTTAATCAATTTGATATTTCAAGCTAAGTAAGTAAGTAGATAATTAGTTCGCTGTAGCTTCCTCCATATGATTTTTTTTTTGTAAAGTGGTGAAGATCCTTGCTAATTGGTGGTGATCTTTACTTTAGCATTGTAATTCTTTCCCAGTAGGTGGCGTGTTTTTCCTGATCATTCGTCTGCTGTTTGTCATCATCGCCAGAGGTATGCGAGAAGGGTCAGGAGGTCTTTTTTTTAGATGGAGTTGTCTGTTCTTTTATTATTAAACACATTCGAAACCACAATTAAATTTTTTCTTTGTCATATCCTTTGCTGGGGCTCGAACGTGGGTCGTTTGTTTTTTTATGCGTGGGCTCTAACCACTACATCACGCCACCCCCTTTCTCGACTGCTTAAAAATGGAAAAAAAAATTGAAAATTTTTGAAATATTTGAAAATGTACTACTGATAGGAATATGCAACAAAATGTTCGTGAATGTCGTAGTCAGGGGTAGTCTGAATAATTTCGAGAAGGAAATTTGGATGTCAAAGAGGTGGCTACTCAAAAGTCTAGTTCATTCTATGAGTTGATGCAAAGAAATATAACTATCGAACAGCCATCCGAAAAGCAAACAAGAATGTTAAAAAAAATTTTTTGGTCACAGATCGGCAGGCAATCTTTCACGAAAAATTTCAAAAAGATTGATGCCAAAAAGATTGTTGAATAATTTATGACAATGAAAGATAATTATCTCCTTTAAGGTACCACAGCCTTGTGCAATTGTGGGCAGCTCTATCTCTTATCGCTTCTGTAGGGTGGGCCATTTAAAAGTTTAAATTTAAAAATGAAATTTTGCCAAATTTATTTTTTGTTGTGACCAAATTTTGAGAATTTTTTCGAGTGTTTGGGGTCACATCACGAATGTTGGGTTTCAAATGTCAAATTGTCTCTGGTTTGTGGGCATAGCACTTGTCTTTAACGGTTCCGCGCACAAAATAGTCCAACGTTGTTAAATTGCAGCTTCTTGGCGGCCAACTGATATCACCATTTGACGTTTGACGCTATAGATCGTTTGTGGCATGAGATGTGTTGTAAGTTGCACCATCCTCTTGAAACCAAACATCGTTTACATCAATACCATGAAAAGCGGGCACAAAACACTCGGTTATCATGGTGCGATAGGTGGATCCACTGCCCATAATGGTTGCGCTGCAAAAACCCGGGTTTTTGCCAACCCTGAAGAAACGTCATATTGTATGGGAACGGAAATAAACAACAAGAAGACCAAAAGCTTATTTTTGAACACAGCGTAGCAAAATAATAGAGGAGGTGATAAAAGCTGCCTAATGGATAAAGACTGGTCTCTAAAAGTCTATCTACATATCAAGCTCTACCTTGAGTTCCTTCTTTATGGATGAGAAACGTAAAATGCTGCATAACTACATAGATATGTAACCTTGCAATGTGCAAGTTTTCATGAACAAATGCCTGTGAAAATTTCTTCGTATATTCCGCGTAAGAATCATTAACAACAACAACAATCTGTAGAATTTTACACATAAGCAACCGGTTCGTTTGAACTTTGCAGGCACAAATGGAGAAAAACAGCAAATAACGTTGCCGGACAAGCTCTCGAAAGAAATCCACAGGGCAGTTGACGTAGAAACATCATTCACACTTCTTGAGATGTAGAATTAAATTGGAATCAGAGATTTTAAGCTTAAGCTGGAATGAAATAGAATATTAAGAATTAAATAAAGTAAAATGGACTGCCATTGTTATGGCCCCATGTTTTTTATAGGAGTAACAGGAAAAAATCTATAAAATACTTCCAAAAAGGAAATCGCAGCAGGCTTTGAAGACAGTAAGGTACAGATACACTATGAAATAAGAGTAAATATAATTTCAGTCTCATACATTTTTAGCTGAGATATACGTTTAGGTGCGTACCATTATTAATCTTACAGAATTCTGTAATAATGAATAGTGTATGTCACCAAATCTGTTGTATATTTTTTAATTAAAAAAAAAAATTATTCTTCAATAGATTTCCTACACTTTTTCCACTAAAACTCATTAATATTTATTGATGGAAATATATTTATTTTGGACCCCAATGAATACAAGAAAATTAATTAACCATTAAGAGAGGATACAGTTAATTTTTCATTGATGACTTCAGTTATTTGGTACAGATTTGACGTAAAATGTAAGAAAAAAGAAACATGTGTTATCGTATGCCTCCGACAACACTTGTAGGTGACATTTATTAACGATAATTGAACTCAGGCATATGCATTCGCTAGTAAAGAATAGATCAGTAATACAGTGCTTTTGTCAACAGCAAAATGCTGTAAAAAATATGAACATTTGCCTTCGGATTTTTTTTTTTTTTCTTTGAAATAACAAAGTGTTACTTGTTAACACATTTTTATTTTTAGTTTATAATTTTGTTAGTTTTTATTTTTAACAAATAATTAATCATTTATTTGATCATTTGTCATTATGGAAAAAGGAATATGTTTCAATGATCGTTGTCAAAAGCTATTGAACGATTTGTTGTACAAGGAAAAGAATTTTTTAAATTTCTAAACGTCAATAAGTTCTTAAAAATTAAATGATTTACACAAAATATTTTAAGAACAAGAGACTATTCATACGAGTATATTCATACAATCATTGAAAACATACGCATCACTTAAAAATACAATCATAGAAAAGCATCTGAAATTTATTTTAAATGAAAAAGAAACATAATAATAAAAAAACAGATATTTGATAAACGGCTAAGATATGTTGGATTTAATGTTAGCGCCCAAAAGGCATAAATTTGCACGCTTATTTTGTCGGTATAAAAACGCCTTTTTCCTGCTGATGGCTTTATTTTTTGTTTCTATCCTTTATAAACCCGTACTAGCACAAAATGGATGTAAATTCATATTATGGGAAGCGTCGGAGAACTGATGATATTTAAAATCGATAAAAATGATTTCGAACCATCATAATTCAGATGCATATATTCCCAGTAGCGGTTTCACATCGAACAATGCTGCCGAAGATGAAGTTGCAGACCATTCTATTACCCTTTTAGAATATGATGAAACATCAAGTGAAGAGGAGGGAGATATTATCCCCACAAATATCTAGAGATCGCTTAGTGACATTTCATTTCACCGACTCCACTGCTTCATCAATAATAAGCGATATAAACTTCTATTCAATACGGCCAGCAGATATCTAGAAGAAATTTACAGACCTTAATGCCATTAAAAAAATTTAATCTGCACGTGTGACACGCAATTCTCGCATGCAGGAATGTGAACCCAAAAAGATTTCCGAAATACCAATTTAATCGAAAAGTTCCCGGAATAACATCCGTGTGGGAGTACCATCGTTCGGATCTTTTTGTTTGTTTGTTAAGTTGGTACATCAGTTGTTGATATTCCCGCTACATCTTAGCATCATAGCTTCACATTTGCAAAAGCTACGTAGGCAAGAGTACATTTATCTCTATGTGTGTTGGCGATTTTTTACAATTTGTATTAAATTTTGCGTAAAAAACGGATTTAATAATGCGTGAACGTTGGAAATGTGTTTCGGTAGAGATTCTCTAAAGAAAACGGTCGTTTAGCAGTGCCACGAGTGGTTCAAAAGTGATCGTGAGTCAATCAAAGATAATGCACGCAGTGGCAGACCATCGTAAACCGAAGAAAACATTGACAAAGTAAAAGAAATATTGGTCAATAACCACAAATTATCCATCAGAGAGATGGCGAAGGACTTGAACATTGCCTATAGATCCATCCAAAAGATTTTGGTTTCCATCATGTAGCAGCAAAGTTGGTGCCAAAAGATCTCAATTTTACGCAAAAGACATGACCGACCCCATATTCAACGAAAGGATCATTACTGGAGACGAAACGTGGGATTATGAGTACGACACGCAATCCAGACATCAGGCAAGTGAATGACGTTCACCAAATGAGTCGAGACCAAAAAAATCACCTCGTTTTCAGTCAAGTAAGAAAGCAATGCTTACGGTTTTCATGGATTATAAGGCCTGCATCATGAATTTTTGCCGGAAGGCCAGACAGTAAACAAAGAGTATTATTTGGGCGTTATGAGACACTAGAATTGTGGGCAGAAAACTCATGGATTTTGCACCATGATAAAGCACCGTCGCACAATGCCATCATTATTTGAAATAGTTTGACGAAAAATACAACAAATACAGCCACCGAAATCGCCAGATTTGGCTCCCTGTGACTTCATTCTGTTCAATCGGGTTCCGAGGAAATAATGGAAAAATCGCAGATAGCACTGATGGACATACAGCAAACCGAATATAAAAAAAGCTTTGAGGATTGGATCAAGCGCTGGCATAAGTGTGTTGCAGTCGATGGGGATTACTTTAAGGAGTCAATACAGATTTAGATGAATAAGCTTGTATTTGTAATTTCCTGAATACATTTCGGGAGCTTTAATAATATATAATTTTCTTATTTTATGCTACGTTCGCACGACACTATTTTTTCCTTATTCGCTCGATCATTCATAATACAACCCCAGATTATGAGCTTAATTACATAAATTTCCATACAAAATTTTGAGCGAAATTGTAAACAATTCTATATCTATTTCTCCATGGATTTCATAAGCCAGCAGATAAAAAAATGCCGTGCGAATGTGAGAATCTTAATACGTAATATAAACAGAGAACGAAGTTATCCGGAGTCTAGTACGAACATAGCATTATTCGTTGAATTTCGAATTATTTCAGTTGTTACTTTGTAATAAAATTATAATTTTGTGTTCCCTTCTAATTCATCTCAACTAAAAGATACAGTAAAAATTCTCAAAATAGAAAAAAATTACCTTTTCTAGGTGTCACAATATAAAACTTATTCGCATTACTGTAGTGCCACATAAAATAAAGGGCGGACCCCTTTTTTTGAAAATGCTATAAAAAAAACTACTGAATATTTTCTCAAATTTCTTTTTTTAATCCTTCCGGTTAATAATGGAAAATAATTTCATTCAAATGGCTACCTCGGCTGGCCATGCAGTAACCTACACGATCGGTCCAATTTTTAAGCACATTATCGATTGTGTGCAGCTGTATTTCACCAATGGCTTCACGAATATTGTCCTTTAATGCGTCAATTGTCTCTAGCTTGTTGGCGTAACACTTATCTCTGACGGCACCCCACAAATAATAATCCAACGGTGTCAAATCGCAGCTCCGAGGTGGCCAAACGACATCAGCTCTGCGGCTGATAATGCGATCTTCAAAAACAGGGCGCAAAACATCGAGTATAGCTTCGGCTGTGTGGCACATAGCGCCTTCCTGTTGAAACAAAATGTTGCTAATATCCTCCTCTTCAATTTTTGTGAACAAAAATTCGTTCAACATGGCCCGATAGCGATCGCCATTGACTGTAACGGCCACTCCTGGCTCATTTTCGAAAAAAATGGCCCAATTATGCTTCTGGACCAAAATCCGCACCAAACAGTGACTCGTCTGGGGTGTATCGGCTTTTCAATGTATGCGTGCGGGTTTTCTGTGTCTCAAATGCGACAATTTTGCTTGTTTACATACCCGCCAAGATCAAAATGAACTTCATCTGAAAAGATGATTTTTTTTGGCAAAATCGGCATTTTCTGTAAATCGATCGCAGGCCCACTTAGCGAAGCGTATGCACAACCATATTCGTTCAGCGGAAGGATAAAACTACTTATCTGTCAAATCAGACATGAGCTAAGTGTTACCATTCACGAAATAAGCACTAGTTGAAAAAAAAAACGTTAGATGGCGGACCCTATATATTCAACTGTATTCACATGTAGCTGTGCACACTTAACTTTGATTAGAAGCCCATGTGTACCGACGGCGGTGCACAGCTATATGTGAATTCAATTGAATATATTTTCTATGGCGAGACAGTTATACTTTGCCGGCGGTGCACGCGGCATTCAACGTGTCAAAATAGTTAAGTGCCGAATTGTGGTTCAAAATTATTGTAAACTGAGGCCGTTTGCCGGGATACAGTTCATTAAAAAAAAAAAAAAAAATGTGTTTCTGAAAAAAAAAACAAGTAAAACTTTCACAGTCTATGACCACCACTGCGGAACAATTTGTATGAACCATTTTAAATTTACAAGTCAAAGCATTTTTTTCCCATTTCCAGGCTATGAGTCTTAAACACACACATAGAAATTAAAAATGGTTCCTGCTCTGACAATGATGTCACAAGGTATTCAAAATAATCAATCATCCTAAAGCTGACATTTACATATAAATGACAGTAAACCATTCCACCTTTTCAATAATTTCTAATGCTTTTCCTTTCATTATTTCTATTTAATATTAAAATTAAATAGAAAAATAATTCATTTGTTGCATTCGTCATCTTACAAATAGAATTCAATGGACGAGAGTGGTCATGTATCACATTTAAGAAGAGATACAAATAAAAATTAGAAAAAAAAGAAACAAACAATTACTAAATCCTTATGAAGCAAAAAGAAAAACAGAACAAAAATATGATAAATTATTAAGGAAAACAAACATGATAGCAAAGTTCTAAGAACAGTAGCGAAAGCAATAGAAACTGACAAATGAAGAACAAAAAAGTTATATTTTCGTATAGAAAAGGAATTAAAAATTTTATGTAACAACGATTAATACATCAAACTTGTAATACAAAACCAAACAAGCGAGAATCAAGAGACACAAGACCAACCCCCAACCCCTCCCTTTGCAAAAAATAATGACAAAAAAAATAATAGAAATTTTTGGTAGAAAATCAATGGAAGCAAGTGAAAGAAAAAAACGAATGATGAGAACAGCGTTTATATCGTACATTTATTAGCAGAAGAAATAAGAAAAAAGTTTTACAAGTTTAATGAAAATAACACCCCGAACTTGAATAGTTTTATCTGCGCTTATTATTTACGTTTGATTTTTTGTTCTTATGAAAAGAAAAGCTGCTGGTGGGTGCGTGTTTTAATTCTGGGTGGCGATGTCACCGGAAAAACGGATACACTATTAGTTGTTCTTTCTTTTTCTTTTTTTGTTTGTTTCCCAATTTTTGTACAAAAAAAAAATTCTAAGCGAACTATTCATAATACCCCTGCTGCTAACATTACATCGTTATTGTTTTTGTTTAATCAAACGCAAAAGAATAATATAACTTTTTCAGTTATATTTGTACACTGAGAGAAAAGCATATGTTGAGCAAATTTTACTTAAAAACAAATGAGCTAATCGATCGCACGTAGTTTTTCTCAAGAAACTTAAAACGACAGAATATTTCAAGCACCTCTTAACACACAGAACTACAAGCTTGGAAACAGGAAATAGCTTCTGGAGTCTAAATCTGAAAAATATTTATGCTGAAGTGCAATTTCAGTTTGTAGCCCATAGTATGCTATAGTAACCACTCACAGTTAACTACTGGCCTAATCTGGACAATGGACACGCTGCGATTACTGGGGACCACAGACATCGATATACCCACGAGAGACTTCTGGTAAACAAACAGGAGTTTTCTCAAATTGAGATCTACTACCTTGATCAAAAGGTTTCCGGAATAAATCCCATGTGGCGGTGCCACCGTTCGATTTTTTTGCTTTTTTTGTTTGTTAAGTTGGTACAACTGTTGTTGATATTCCCGCTAAATCTTAGCGCCAAGAGTACATCTATCTATCGATTTTTTACAATATCAACGACAGATGTACCAACCTAACAAAAAAAAAGAAACTCAAGTCGGAACGATGAGACCGCCATACGGAGGTTATTCTTCAAACTTTTTTATCAAGGTAGTATACCGATGGCTTTAAGATGCTTGGCAGAGTGGGTTGTTGTATAGTCATAAAGGCTTCTGACACCAGACTGTATTATAGGTTGCCTGACCACTGCAGTGTATTCTAGGCGGAGGTCTGGCCATATCGAGGACTGTGCAATACTTGTTAAATTCCGGAATTTTCCCTGAGAATTTTCTAATTTATTCAAGACAAGTAAATCACAGCTTAACGTAAATCTCGCCACGTTGCCCGAGGCACGGGTAAAAACGATGTGTCCACCAACGCCCGCATCTCAAAAGTGAGTACCAAATCCAAGAGAGTATTGTTTGGACACTCTCACACCTTGGTTAAGTGCCGGAGGCTATCCAAACTCCTAGCGATCTATAGACACGGCACCCGTTTCAGAATGTAACTTCACACCGAGCTGCGGTCCCTCCGCTATTTGGGTATAATCCGCAGCCACCACATTTCTTCCACAAGGGGGCCTCATCATAGCCAGGCAGGGACCGAGTTCCCTGGGAACCTTGACTCTTGTGGTACCAGAATTTGGCCTCCGGTCGGGCCTCGCAAAACAAATGCTATTACCAGTGTAAGTACCAAACGATTCCGGACAAAGATTTATTGGGACAAATGGGTTGCGATCTCGTCCCTTGCTAGCGTTACCTCGACGTCTATCCTCGTTCATGAATTGCGTAGGTTTCTCATTAAAATGTTGGCTCATTCGAAGGGTGCCGGGACGCAGGGATAACGTCAGAAATTGTGTTGCCGACGAATTTTCGATCGGAGGCCTATAATTGGTATCCCGTTAACCTCGGTTAAGCTGGATATTCTCCGGTCAGTATATTGTAATGGTCAATCTCGTTGGCGGCAGCAACGACCTCGACAAAAAGAAGACCAAATGTCTTCTCCCCCAGAGTCGCATAAGCATCCATCGCACAATTGCCGTCGTCGAGGGTCTCTGCCTGATTAACATGCTGATAGAATCGACATCCCCTCGCATGATTTTTGCGGTAATTATGGTTTAGAAGAGTAGGAGTAGTATGGTCATCTTTGACTGAGTTTTTCAGAACGTAGGTTACTGCAATTTTGCGATTTATTTTGGAGTCAAAATGGTTCCTATGGAGACTGCTTGATCCTCGGGTTAGCTTCTATATTTATGGTAATGGGCCAAACCTCTAGCCTAACTAAGACTTCTATCTTCTACGAGAGTCTACCACCATACTTCACCTAGTCCAAACACTCATAGATGCCCTTCAGATTTCAGTCAATGGCATTTCTCATGACATTTTTTGGCTATCTGCGCAGAATATGGTTGATCCAGCTTCATTTTAGTCTTTTTATGTCAGTTGCGGCTGACAGTTGTCTTATTTCGGTCCTTAAGCCGCTATTTGTAATTAATTTGTAGACACCGGTTGGCAAACATCTGCAATTTCCGGATAACTCGAAGTGCAGTGTTCTACGTGTTCTACGAATATCGTCAGTTTTACTCGGAGGAAACCAACCTCTGATTTAATAAAATGAATTACAATATCATCTTTAGAACCACCAGCTGTTGTTATAATGCTGCCCAAATAGTAGAATGAGTACACATCTTCCATATCGTGGTTGTTGATATAGAATTTTTCCTGCCTTATCTCATTGATAAGCAATGTTTTTGTTTTTTATCCTCAACTTAGCCTCTTCTATTATATTCGATAATTTTTGCGATTTGGCTGCCATATACTCGGAGTGGTGTGTCATAATACAAATGTCGTCTGAGTAGTCAAGATCGCCTAGACTTCCATGCAGATTCCACCTTATCCCTCTACAATCGTACATTGTTTAAGCGATAATGGGGTCGAGAATGACGTTAGAGATACTAAATCTACTTTAGAGCAGCTTTATAATTCTATCATGGTTTACAGGGAAGAACTTGACCAAGCGAATTTCAGCGGCTTCTTGCTTGGCGAGTTCTTTACCGACAACAAGGATTTGCAGATACCGCAACAAGTTGTAGTCAGAAGACGTATGGTCAGGGCAACATCGTGGGTAAATCAAAATTCCTAGCCAAACGCAGTCAATCTTTAGCTTTTCGAGATCTTTTCGTTCTAACGATCGAGTTGTCAACAGTAGAAATGATTTTGCGAAGTCTCTGAAATTAATATTTCAGGAACGGAGTCAAGCAAAGGGCTCTACAACACGGCGTTGATACACATTAGCTGATTTTTAAATTAATATAACATTCTATACGAGGGACATGTTAAAGTCAATGTCACCTTTCGACTACGTATGCGAAAATGAACAAAATACACGTTCAAAATCTGTCTATGGATTGCCCATCACTATTTTAATGAACAACCCGATTGCTCTTGTCGTTGAGAGTAAGCATTCGCGAAACACATTATGTGGAGGGAAACATCGAATTTCGTAGAATTAACTTTTCGGTCTTTAAATTTATAATAATTCTCATTAAGTTCATAATACTGGAACAGACCAATTTAAACAATTTAATGAACCGTCACCTAAAATCTAAAAGGCGTAAGCGACATAAAATTCAGAACCGCCCTTTTTGATTGATTATGATGTATTTTGGCTAATTAAATCATGATCAATCATGATCATCAATCAATTCTAGGTGACGATAGCACGGTATCGAAATTGGTTAGTAAAACCTGGCAAATAAACTTAAGTTACAAAAAAAATTTTTTGTCTTAGTGTATAAAAATTGGAAAACTTAAACTGACAGAAGGATTTATGCTCATCGATCAGTATTAATGAAAAAGTTTTGTTTGTTTTCTTCTTCTCCATTATTTTTTTTTCTGAGCTCTGGTAAGTAGCAGCAATGGTAGTATTCACCGCTTAATATTCGAAAAAATTTGACAAAAGAAAACTACATACGAGTATGTCCTTCATATTCCTTGAAATCTTTTATTTCAAATAAGTAAAAAAAAGAAATTTATATAAAATACGTTAGAATACCTCTTTATTAAGTAATATAGGGTGGGCCATTTAAAAGTTAAAATTTAAAAATGCAATAAAACAAAAGCGGTTTGAAATTTTGCCAAATTAAATATTATTTTTTTTGTGAAGTACAATTGTTCCGGTTAGAAATGAAATATTATTTTATTCTATGGCTGCTGCGGCTGGCCTCACAGTACCCCATTCGATCCGACCAATATTCGAGAACTTTTGCGAGTTAATGGGGTCGTATCTCGACAATGGCTCCACGAATGGTGGCCTTTAAATGGTCAATTGTCCCTACTTTGTCAGCATAACACGTGTCTTTAAGGGCGCGTCACAGATAATAGTCCAACAGCGTCAGATTGCAGATTATTGGCGGCCAATGATATCACCATTTCAACGAATTAAACGGTCATAAAAAGTTTGACGAAATAAATCGATTGTGGCATGAAATATGTGGCGAGTTGCACCATCCTGTTGAAACCAACCATCTTTCTCAGCAATATCATGAAGAGCGGGCACAAAAAAATGATTATCATGCCGTGATAGGTGACTCCATTCACCGTAATGGTAGCGCTGTTCTCATTTTCAAAGAAATATGTAAGACCACGTTTTGGGCTTTCTTAGCCCTAAATATGGCAATTTAGCCCATCAAGATGAAAATGAGCTTCATCCGAAAAGATGATGTTTGCAATTTTTTGGATTTTATTCTTTATCTTTGTTTTGGAAATAAATCTCCAATAAATCCCAACTTTGCTAAAGCGTAAGTCAATTCATTTCGTTCGGTGGAGATAATATACTAAATATTGATGACAGAATAGAATGGCATGAGCATAGTCAGATGCGAAATAAGCGCTGGTTTAAATCTAAACCGATAAATTGCCTACCTGATATAAGACGACTTAAAGCCGTATGCCTAATTCCAATTATACTTAAGCAGATCTGAAATTATACTTTGGCTTTGAAAATGAAGAAAGAGACGTAAGTTCTGTAAGCTGCTGTCTAACATGTAGAATAGTAGAGTCCAGATTTTCCTTAGATTAGCTTATCCAAAAATAAAAAAAACTCGATAGACCAAATTCAATCAAACTTGATTATTTAGTAAAGACGATTAGACCCCTGATCAGCTATGTGGTCTAAGATGTGTACTATAAAATGCAGTTTGAATGTAATTAAAGAGATTACAGCATATAATAGGCACAGCATGAAGTCTGTTGATTCAAATTATCGGGATAAAAGGTCTTTTGATTGATTTTAAGATAAGTACTTACATACATATGTATGTACAGAAAGGGTCCGCCAAAAAAAAAAAAATGCTATAAAAAAACTACTGAATATTTTCTCAAATTTTTTCCTTCCTTCCGGTTAATAATGGAAATTAATTTCATTCAAATGGCTGCCTCGGCTGGCCATGCAGTAGCTTACACGATCGGTCCAATTTTTAATTACATTATCGATTGTGTGCAGTTGTATTTCACCAATGGCTTCACGAATATTGTTCTTTAAAGCGTCAATTGTCTCTGGCTTGTTGGCGTAACACTTATCTTTGACGGCACTCCACAAATAATAGTCAAACGGTGTCAAATCGCAGCTCCGAGGTGGCCAAACGGCATCAGCTCTGCGGCTGATAATGCGATCTTCAAAAACAGGGCGCAAAACATCGAGTGTAGCTTCGGCTGTGTGGCACGTAGCGCCGTCCTGTTGAAAACAAATGTTGCTAATATACTCCTCTTCAAGTTTTGTAAACAAAACTTCGTTCAAAATGGCCCAATAACGATCGCCATTGACTGTAATGGCCACTCCTTGCTCATTTTTGAAGAAAAATGGCCCAATTATGCCTCTGGACTAAAATCCGTACTAAAGAGTGACGCGTCTTGGGTGTATCGGCTTTTCAATGTATGCGTGCGGGTTTTCTGTGCCCAAAATGCGACAATTTTGCTTGCTTACATACCCGCCAAGATCAAAATGAGCTTCATCTGAAAAGATGATTTTTTTGGCAAAATCGGCATCTTCCGCAAGTCGATCGTAGGCCCACTTAGCGAAGCGAGAACGCATTGGACACAACCATATTCGTTCAGCGGAAGGATAAAACTAATTATCTGTCAAATCAGACATGAGCTAAGTGTTACCATTCACGAAATAAGCACTAGTTAAAAAAAAACGTTAGATGGCGGACCCTATACATATATAAGTTTACGATAAAAGAATCAACTTTTTCAAAATCTTAGCCAATAATAACCGGCATTAGCTTATATTCGCAAAATGTTTTTCTGCCAAAACTAGAAAGTGTTTGCTTGATTTAACATTAATTTTGCTAATTTATTACAGTTTTTGAAATGAATTTATTTAAGCATAAGTATATTTGAGTTATTTATTGAAATAAAAAAAATTTTAAAAAAATATTGAAAACTTGTATTAGAACCTACTCATTCTTAATATTTTTGTTTCATCTGTTGTTGTTCATCTTAAAAACTTATTGTCTTTTAATACTGCATTAGAAACGTTTGGTTTTCTAAAGCATGTAACGACTACATGCCCTCCTAGTTTTTAATTTTAAAAGACTTGCAATTTTTCAAAATAATGTGACATGCGATTATAATGTGATATGCGAAATTAATATTGGCTCGCGTTTAAATTGGAGAAACTTCCTACTGAACTTCTTTTTACAAGAAAAGCCAAGAGCCTACGCATAAATGTTTATTTTATATCTTATGGTTTATACGTATGTATGTACATATGTATGTAAATATTATTGTCTTTGAAATTTATTAGCAAATGTTGTCAATATAAAGAAAAATTAAAAATAGTCAACTTTCTAGCAAAAGAAAAACACCTGCAAATGATATTGTGTATGGCAATAAGTACATCGAATTAACTAGCAAAGACAAAAACCATTATCAAGCATGACCAAGTTTTGCATTAACAGAACACTGGAGCCCTGAATTATATCATAAATAGCTTGCAGCGCAATTAGGAACAATACATAGATTTTTATTAATTGAGCTGAAATTACATTTTCTATAAAAAGAACCATATGGATATTTTTTCAGCATCGCCAGAAGAAGTAAGGTCAGGTGGGCTTTTTTAAATGGATTGGTCTGGAGGAAGCCTGAAGTCTTTTCATTAAACACGCGAACGGCTATTACATTTTGTCATTATGTCCTCTGGTAAGATTAGGGCCTGGGCAGCTTGTGCTGTATGCCTGCGCTCTAACCACTAGACCACGCCACCCCCAACAAGTGAGATTAATTATTATAAAAACGTAATAACACATTACAGAAAAACAGAGATTGATACCATCCTCTCAAACAATTTGAATTACGTTGTTTGCTGTTTGAATTATTTAAACAAATCACCCTCATTCATACATCATTTTTTGAGTCGTTTATGCGTGATTGACAAAAAGTTGGTGGAACAAAACTTAAGTTCACATGGATTTTTTTCATAATTTCCGAGGTATCAAAGTTTTTGTAAGTGGACGTCTGAGTTTTATCTTCCTCGAGATTTTTATCAGGAAAAGAATTCCAATTACGTATAAGAGCCTGAGATTTGAAAAAATATTGTCGTGTGAATAAGAGTTGAAATTTGTACCCACTTGATTAAGTGGTCTGTCTTATCTAATCTTATCTTATTTCTTAACAACATAGTCTACGATTTTTAAAATTTTTAAATACATTTTTGCTCATAGATTTCCTTGTTACAATTCAGGGATTGATGATCAGCAGTGACCAAACAGATGCTGCTACGTCCGAGGTACATTTTCGTCGGGATTTTTATTAGGAAATACTTATATCAATAGTCTGTAAAATCAATTACATATGCCCGTCTAACCTATGTTCAACATTAATAGCAAATAAACTTTCTTTATTAAGCTCATTCATTAACAGTCCATTACTAACATCTTTCTTCATTCCACCCAATTTAGTTTCTCTAGCTTAAACAGCTAATTCTCTAAATATCTGAATATATTGTAATCTAATTTCCCATAGATACTAATTTTTTATAATTTTGGTAGAAGATTTTTGTAAAAAGTTTATTACTTTAAACGGAATATTCAGGAAGTTGACGAAACCGAGGTAAAAAGCTGCTTTTGGAAAAAAAATAAAAATGGGAACCCGTTAAACGAAATAATAGCACATCCTAGTAGGTAAAGGTGCTCCAGACGTTCTTCTGTGGAATGGTTTTGCAGAATAGCATTGTGGAATAGAAAAAAAATTATGTAGAAATATCAACTTAGGTCACTTCCATTGGAAAATATTAGATATCCAGAATATAATAAAGGGTCTGCCATCTAACGTTTTTTTTTCAACTAGTGCTTATTTCGTGAATGGTAACACTTAGCTCATGTCTGATTTGACAGATAATTAGTTTTATCCTTCCGCTGAACGAATATGGTTGTGTATACGCTTGAACAACGCTGGGAAATATTGCGTGCGATCGAATTACAGAAGATACCGATTTTGCCAAAAAAATCATCTGCTCAGATGAAGCTCATTTTGATCTTGGCGGGTATGTAAACAAGCAAAATTGTCGCTTTTGGGGCACAGAAAGCCCGCACGCATACATTGAAAAGCCGATACACCCAAGATGAGTCACTGTTTGGTGCGGATTTTAGTCCAGAGGCATAATTGGGCCATTTTTTCTTGGAAAATCAGCAAGGAGTGGCCGTTACAGTCAATGGCGATCGTTATCGGGCCATGGTTAAACGAATTTTTGTTCACAAAATTTGAAGAGGAGGATATTAGCAACATTGGTTTTAACAGAACGGCGCTACGTGCCACATAGCCGAAGCTACACTCGATGTGTTGCGCCCTGTTTTTGAAGATCGCATTATCAGCCGCAGAGCTGATGTCGTTTGGCCACCTCGGAGCTGCGAATTGACACCGTTGGACTATTATTTGTGGGGTGCCGTCAAAGATACGCCAACAAGCCGAGGCAGCCATTTGAATGAAATTATTTTCTATTATTAACCGGAAGGATTGTACTTTCAAATAAAAAAAGAAATTTGAGAAAATATTCAGTAGTTTTTTTTTATAGCATTTTCAAAAACAAACAAAAAAATTATTTGGCGGACCCTTTACTATATGAAGAGGAGACTCCAAAAAGTTCTAATGGAATTGATTTAGTGGTATGCCTGGAATAATTATAAATTAAAAAAAAAATTTCGATTTAAACAATTCATCTCTCCTCAAACTAACCAGTGAGGAAAAGAAAGTTCAAGTAAAGGAACAGACAATGGTATTCTTGAAACAAATTTTATGTTCTGAGATATTAGTACGCACAGCCCCCCTTATTGCCTCTGGCCTGTTATGTCTTCAGCTTTCCTGAAGACAAAAAATATAAATTAATCGCATGAGGAATATTGCTCTGATAGAGGCAGTTGGGGTGGCGTGGTGTAGTGGCTAGAGCGCACGCATAAAAACACAAACGACCCAAGTTCGAGCCCCAGCAGAGGGCATGATGAGGAAAAATTTAGTTGTGGTTTCGAATGTTTAATAATAAAAAAAACAAGGCTTCAACTTCCCTCCAGACAACTCCATCTAAGAAATAAAGAAAAAAGCCCACCCCAAACTTCCCGCATACCTCTGGCGACGATGACAAACCTCAGATGAATGATCAGGAAACACACGCTCGCCACCTACTGGGAAAAATTATGTTAAAGTAAAGATCACCACCAATTAGCAAGGATCTTTACCACTACATACCAAAAATCATATGTAGGGAAGCTACAGCGGATTAACCATCTACTTTGCTTAAAAATATCAAATTGATTAAAGAAACTGAAACAAAGCAATATATGCTTTGTGGAAAGCCAATATGCGCCCTAGAGGAGTGACGGAAAAAAAGAGGCAGTTGCAGGGTGGTCGGAATACTGTTTTTATTTTATATTAAAAACTTTTTCCCAAAGATATTCTAAACAATTATTTAAATTATAGCAACGATCCTGTACATGGTTTTTTTACATAATCTGACAAGTTGAAGTCTTCATCAATCCAACGATTAGCTAACCAATTTGATATTTCCATTAAAGGTACAGTCTCTAACTGTGCCATAGTGTTGGCATTAGTCATGGCAAAACTTCATACAGTCCCAATATGGGTAGCACTCAGAATATCGTAAAAGCAACGTACGTTAACTTCGCCTTGCAAGTTTATAAACCAACATAGGAGTGAAGCAAGGCGGCCATCTCTTATCGCTACTGTTTGCAGCTACTCCTGCGAAAATATAACCGAGATCAGTAGAGAGAAAAGAGGTATAGTTTGGGTCCTTCACCAACAACTCAAACATCTTGACTTTGCAGACGATATATGCTGCCATCTCTTATCGCTACTATTTGCAGCCACTCCTGCGAAAACATGACCGAGATCAGTAGAGAGAAAAGAGGTATAGTTTGGGTCCTTCACCAACAACTCAAACATTTTGACTTTGCAGACGATATATGCCTCATATTTCACAGTCATCAAGATAGGCAGAACAAGATCAACGGGTTGGTTACACTTGCAAAGCTCAGGGGTTTTCAGGCTGATATCCGATGGATATCAATCACCAAAAAAACAATAACTTTATGTCTACATAAAGTTATGTTCTTTAGACATAAAGTTATTGTTGGATGAATTATGGCCATCAACGGAGCAACTTTTGGAAGTCTAAGCCAGCTGAAGCTTATTTATAACAAACATGATTATAAAGAATAGTTTTCACTTGAAATTAGAACGTTTATATTAAACTTAACCGGGCGCTCCATATGTTCAAGCTTTCAAAAATCGTGTTTAAGTGTACAAAGCAGTAGGTTATTAGCGCTTTTTAGCTCTGTTTTAGAAAATTGATGTTCAGATCAGCTAAAGGCATAGCATTTGCAAAAAGCATTGGCATTAGACTCGAACCAATCATGGAATAAGTCAACATCTGTGATAAAAAATCGTAATTATTCTTTATTAATTTATAAGTAACAAAAAAAAAAAAAACGATTTTATTGTCTTGAGTCAAACTAGTCAAGTAATGTTTTTTTCCACTAAAATTATTGGGGAAAAATTGTCCATATGAATATATGCAACACTTTTTCTTTAGATTCGATAATAAATGGCCTCTTGTTTATTTATTTATTGTTTGCCATTGTTGTTGTCATTGTTCATATAGTTGTTGTAAAACTATACTCAAAAAACAAAACAAAAAAAAAAAAAAACGAAAAGTTTTTTAAATAAGTCCTACAAGTTCTTAAACATTTTCTTGTAACATTGCCATGTTGGGTAACAAATCATGTTTTCGATTTAAAGCTCTTGAGTATACAATGGGGTAAAGACAGGCATCTTAACCCCTTTTCGTTACATATATACGTATAGATAGTGTATAAGTGACTATATATTCTTTTTTTTTGAAAAGGGGGGAGAAAGAGTTGTTTATTTACTCGTATAAGAAAATATTTGTTTATGAATCCTTACAAGGAATACAATTCTTCTTTCGTCTAATAAATCGTTTATTACAACAGACGTTTGTAGAATTGGATGATGAGTTGGCAAAAGAAGTATGTCTGTGTGAATGTGGAATTTGAAAAAAAGTCGTTGTACTCACACTTAAAACAAATATTTCGGGAGCTATTTGGGCAAGAGTTGGAAGACTTCATATAAAACGATAACCAAATATTTCCCATAAATATTATGTTTGAGCATAAGTTTTACATCTTCCGCTTTGGCCATTGTTTTGTTGTAAGAATATATTTGTTTCTTTAAATTTATTTTTATTTTTTGCATATCCTTGTGGAATAATAGTGTGGCATATAATATATGAGAATATTATGATGTCTACTTAAAAATTATTACCAAAGAGTGGGTTTAACTTATACCAATACGAGTGGTGACAGCACTTGTCGATTCAATTTCTTAATTTTAGAGTATGAGACACAATTATAAGAAAGACAATTTTTTCCTTTGACTTTCTTAGATTTACGAGCAAAACCATCGCCATTTTGTTTGCATATATAACAAAGATGCAATATTATTAGGACTCAAACCAAAAAAAAGAATAATTTATCAGTAAATGACATTTTAAGTTTATTTGTAAGTAAATATAAAAGCGTCATTCATTGTTTTTTTAAGGATAATTATTAAAAGTGTTGGCAAAAAATAAAACATCGCTTTGAGGAGGAGTGAATTATGTTACAAATAACACTATATGATGCTGTTCCAACCGCCGTTTTAGCAGTTGTCATAAGTCAATTGTCATGTAATTATATGACCGATGACAAGCACAAACTATGCCATTAATAAAAATGGAGCGATATTCGATTCAACAAGGCACTATAATTAATAAAACTCACTATACAAATGGTGAAAATATCGGTATCAGAATTCGTAAAACTAATCCATTTGTGAGTTGTCGTAAAACACCTCCTTTGCCAGCAACTGGTGCACAAATTTAAACTGTTGGGACAAATAAGTGATGTGGAAAACTGAACTTGTAAACGTCGCCCAAGCGCGACTGAGAATATTGCTGTTATATAGCATATAGCGTTGAGTAAATTCGAGCTTATTCATTTCTAGATAATATTTGGAATTTGGCATTCACAAATGACATTACACAGTATTTTGCATAAAGTCCTAGATCTTAAGGCTTTTAAAGTCCAGTTAAGCAAGAACTCAGGCCTATCGACTATCAACTAGGTCGTATCTTTGCTAAATAGGTTTTTCGAGTTCATCAAACTGATTTCATCGAAAAATCATATAAAGGAATGGGGTCATTTTCATCTCTAAGGCTATGTTAAGAGGCAAAATCGTCAAATTTTGGACTTAGAAAACTCGGGGATTACTGCTGAAAAGCCTCTTTATGATCAATGTGTAACTGTTTGGTGTGGCTTTTGATTTTTCGAAAATGAGGTTGAAACAACTGTTACGGTGAATGATTTCCGATATTCTGTTTCACTATGTAGATGCAGACTTTCCGGTATGTTTTTACAGTATTTTTTTAGTGGTTTACCAACCGCAAGTATAGCAATGACTTCTGCCTAAAACACACTGCAGTGGTCTGGCAGCTAATAGAAGATATTTATATTGAGATATGCTGAATGTATGACATACATTCACCAGTGAAAAATCGGATACTACTAGTATCCTACTCCGTTAACTTTTTATGCATTCCTATTCGAAATAAAAGTTCTGTTAATTGGCACGGAATACACTAGTCCGCGCTTGTTAAAAAAGTTTAACGGAAATCGAGTTGATCTGGTGTAGTATCATTGCATGTCCAGAATGTGGAAATGCAGAAGTAGCCGATTCAACCAGGAATCCAGATGTTCGGAATGGCACTAAGTGTCATACTCGATTTGTGTTTATTTTCGCAATAACACTAAACACTGCGGATCTTTAAGTCTTCATTAATAATTTTACAACGTACTTCCTATCAAGGACATCAAATTAAAGTATTGGTCTAACTACTGCTTTGCCGTTTGGAGACAGAACAACAAATGCTTTCGTTACCTTCTCCCCCACGTTAGGTTTCCAAAACAGATATATATATATATCCCTGACATGTTCTGTCAACTTGCGTAATTAAAGTAAAATAGAATAAAAAATAAAAAACTAACTCCAACCAACTCCCAGAATTGAATAATTGGGAGGTATAACACTTCTTAATTCGCTGAAAAAATAATCGCAATCATAATCAGCAGAAGACTACAGTGCATTGAACAATCGCTACGCCACAAACAAGCAGTTGTGAAGATCTATCCGACACCATGCGAATTATAATTAAGCAATTCATCGAATGGACCCCCACCCCCCCAATGGGCAGCACTAAGATGTAAAAGAGTTTCTATAGTATTAATAATAAATATTATGAAAGCAATGTATGAAAATTTCGCTTTGCAAGCTTGTCTTGGCGGGAGTTATAGTAAATCCCTTGACAACATAGTAGCCGAGTTCTGTAGACAGAAAAGAAATACAGTTTGATTCCTTCATCAACACCTCGAATGTCTTGACTTTACAGACGATATATGCCTCATATCTCACAGATATCATGATATGCAGAAGAGGATCAAAGACTTGGTTACATTTGCCGATATCCACAACGCATATAACCACCAAAATAACAACAAACTTTATGTAGACAACAATGAATAATAGTGAGAATAAGTGTACAGCTTCTGATATCTTGAATGCATAATAGCCGAGAACGAAGGAATTGTGGAAGACATTAATTACAAACTAACAAAGACACGAGCAATTTTTGAACGTCTAAACAAGATTTGAAGATTTCCGCCTCACACGAAATTGAGAATAAAGCATGTATTAAAACTACTCTGATATATGGAGGCGAGACATGATTAATAACCAAAACTACGACTCGAGCTATCCAAAGGCAAACAAAAAAATTCTTACTCATCAAGAAATATTGAATTATGGCGGAAAACTAACGAGGAGCTAATTAACAGGCAAAATATGAGAAGAAAATGGAGATGGATAGGCAATTTAGGCGCCTCTTCTGACAATAAGTTCACATATTCTGTTGCAAATATTAAACGTTTGTGCAGATTTTACCAATTTGGTTATCTTAAAGAGGTAATGACGGTGGGGAAGCTAACTAATAATCTGACGTTAATAGTAATATTCTGTGGATGCGCATATATGCCGTTAATCATACAATTTAAAACGTCAGCTAAATATGTACATCGAAGCTTTAAATATCGATCATATTGGCTATGACCGCTTGACTATGCAATAACATCACCTTCGTACGTTTGGCAAACATTTCTCTGATAAAAATAATCGAAAACGATTATTAGAAGCGAAACAAAACAGAACTCATAGAGTTCATCCGTTGTTTAGTTTGGGTAGCAAATTTTCCGATATCGTCAGCTCCAAATTTTCATTAATATTTTTAATTATTTCATTTCGATATCGCTCAACAATCGTTTTTAATAGTTTGGCAATATTTCGAGAACGAAGACTTTGCTCTATTCTGTGTTTGCCATTACTTTTGCTTTTGCAATTTTTTTTTTACTTTTTTTGCTACTTCATGTTAAAAACGAGAGATATTGTCTACTTGTTTCTATGCTCCGTTAAGCATTTTTGTTCGACAAAAACAGTAATTTAATATCATTTATAAATATTTGGCGAGAAGTTAGAGAAGAAAATTTTTTTTGTGGGCGAGCCAAAATTAGTTTCGAAACTTTTTCGCTAATAGTACACAACTGCACAGATTCCTTTTTGTTTTTGATTTTGTTTTAAATTTACGACAGTTTAGCAAATATTAGTGTTTCGAAAATTCTTCGCTAATAGCGAACCATCGCTTATTGCAAATCTTAGGTGAAGCGGACCATTGACAAAAGTTTATTTTTTTAATTTTGTTTAAAAATAAAAAACTGCTTATCGAGAACCTTTTGTTTTGAAATCTACAATTCCATTGCATTTCAAGCCGTGCTAAGTAAAGGGTCCGCCAAATATTTCTTTTTTTTTTTTTAATGCTATAAAAATAAAACTACTAAATATTTTCTCAAATTTCTTTTTTTACTTGAAGGTACAATCCTTCTGGTTAATAATGGAAAATAATTTCATTCAAATGGCTGCCTGTATTTCACCAATGGCTTCACGAATATTGTCCTTTAAAGTGTCAATTGTCTCTGGCTTGTTGACGTAACACTTATCTTTGACGGCACCCCACAAATAATAATCCAACGGTGTCAAATAGCATCTGCGAGGTGGCCAAACGACATCAGCTCTGCGGCTGATAATGCGATCTTCAAAAACAGGGCGCAAAACATCTAGTGTGGCTCCGGCATGTTGAAACCAAATGTTGCTAATGGCCCGATAACGATCGCCATTGACTGTAACGGCCACTCCTTGCTCATTTTCGTAGAAAAATGGCTCAATTATGCCTCTGGACCAAAATCCGCACCAAACAGTGACTCGTCTTGGGTGTATCGGCTTTTCAATGTATGCGTGCGGGTTTTTTGTGTCACAAATGCGACAATTTTGTTTGTTTACATACTCGCCAAGATCAAAATGAGCTTCATCTGAAAAGATGATTTTTTTTTGGCAAAATGTCGCATCGCAGGCCCACTTAGCGAAGCGAAAACGCATTGGACACAAACATATTCGTCCAGTGGACGGATAAAGCTAATTATCTGTCAAATCAGACATGAGCTAAGTGTTACCATTCACGAAATAAGCACTAGTTGAAGAAAAAACGTTAGATGGCGGACCCTTTATATTATATCTTTTTTAATAAGATATTTTAATTTAAAAAAAAGAAAAAATTACGAAAACCGTTTAAAATACTACACTAATTAAAAAAGTTGTCTTACATTATCATCGAATTAATACGAAAAATAATATGGGAAGTGAGTGTTCACAAAAAGCTGAGTCAGTTCTCTTCTGTTCTGTTTTTCCTCCATTTAAGTTTATCGAAATAATTTTTAATAAAGTGTAATATGAGAGTAGCAAGACCATTTATTTATTTATTTATTAATTTATTAATTTATTAATTCTACCTCTATAAAAATTCCTTTTAATAATTAATTTCAATTGATTTTTATTGCTGCATTATACAGCAATTTTTTACCACTTTTTCTTCTAAAATGCTGAGTGTTCTACTCTAAAGCACCGCTTAACTTTTTGTCTTCATTTTCAATTTCAGTTTACGTTTGCCGTTTGATACAAGCGCCGTTTGAGATAAAGTTTTAAATTCCTTTCCAAGATATATGATTATTAGACACGCAAATTCAAAGCCATTCCCCCTTTTCTTCATATTCTTTCCATTTTCATTTCCATTTTCATTTATAACTACATTTGTTTAGTAAATTAAGAAGAAGAGAGATAGAAAGAGACAGAAACAAATTTGAGGTGAAGTTAAAATGGCATAGTCCAATTATGGGTTAGCCTACACTAGAAACATCTAAAAAGAATTCCATTCGACTTCCACTGTGAGTTCCTTTTTCGTTATAAAAATGTTACTTTTGATAGCTAAATTTCCCTGATCTCGGGAAACGGATTTCGGGGTCTTGTATGGATTCAACAAGACTAAAGTGGTTTGTAGATTGATTGAAGACTTTCGCGGCTATAGGAGCGGAGGTCTTTGAGCCATATACGAAGATCTGAGTAGCTATGGGCAAATGGTCAGGTGTCTTATAAGCTGAAATTCACGAAATTTCTGTGTGCGCGGTGATAAAAGTGAGAAAGGAAAGCAAAAGGGTATAGTTAAGCAGCACTTAGGGCACTGACTTCATGTTCGTTGGAATCACGGCTAGTAGAAAAGTACTTTGGCTGTTTATAACAACTTGCTTTGCTGGAACATTGAGCAGTTGCTGGTAATGAAATTGCTGACGGACTTGCCGCGGCGTATATTTTCGTCCACAGTCCTTTGTGGTATGAAATGCAATATAATCAGATCGAGAATGGAGTATCCCAATGTATATCTTTCAAGGCAAAGCTTTGAAGTTGCAAATTGCGTCATGACTAGAACTGGAGTACGTAGGTCAATTAAGTTTTATTCAAGAAAGCTTTTCGTATCGTATGGTAGTGTGTACGGTCACAGATCATACAACTCCTAAATTGATTTTTGAAAAAACAATTCCAGATCAAGTTCCCTGAACTCAGAGAATGGATTTCAGGTCCTTGTGTAAGTCCGAGGAGCCTGAAGGGGCTTACGTGTGGATCAGGGTTCATTGAACTTACTACAAGGTTCTCTGTGAGTATGGGCAAATGTCCAAGTGTCTTTCCGACTGAAAATCTACAGATCGATATTAGAGGTGCGTACATTACCATATTCTCGGATAGTCACACTAGGCCACACTAAACACATGTTCATTCGTATGGCGTCTAGTTCAATGACTTGATGAGGGTACAGGGTTGTACTTTGTAGGTCCCGGTTCATTCTGGAATCGCTGGCAATTAAATTGATGGCAGACTGGTCAGAGCAGGGTCCGCAGCAAACTAGAGACTTTTTGATAGATTACTTGAGCAGAGATTAGGTCTACAACAACAAGTGTTTCTCTCAGGGTCGCACATTGGGGAGTTGTCCAAGGGCTGGGACAGGCTCAGCAGTTGTTTGGTAACTTTCTGTATGTGGAAGAGCTGTATAGATTACGTAGGACTGCCATTGGTCGGATAGTGAACACTACTACCTGAGATATTATCTCAACGGGATATATCTGCTCGAAGAACCTACGTGCCGGGTTGTCTAGAGGGGCATCAAGTCATGCGGCACAGCTTGAGCGAATGTGTAGCGCTAGGTAGGACTAGATTGCAATTTTTTGAACGCGATAAATTGAACCCGGAGGGTACTAGTTCTTTTTGTATCTGGAATTTATTCGACTTCATTCGCAGAGCGAAAAGGTTGCTGTTTGAACATGGCTTCGGCCTGCACTTGTCTATATGTTTAACATCCGAGTATGATGTTTTCAGTGGGCCACGAAAACATGAGAGCGCACTCTATGGAGAGTAGGGGTGATCATATGAGTCAGTTTTCTTAACTACAGTGCAAGAAAACATCATTTAGACCATGGTGTCTGCAGTTGGGCAATCTACTGACTGATGATAATAACAAATAATAGGGTGTTACATATATTGTCATGAACTTAACATGTATTTTATATCACTTTTCATCATGTAGGGTATAAAAGAAAAACTACAATAGCAGCAGCAATAGCTTAAGTTAATGATCTTAAAATAGTTGTTTGTTTAGCTCGGTCGGTTGGTTGGTTGGTTGGTTGGTTAGTTGCTTGGCTGTTGATTAATTGAACAAAATGTTGCTGACTGCTGGCTGACTGACAACTTTTTTTTTTGTATTTACTCTTTTATTAAAACCAATTTAATTCAAATTTTTATGCTGTTACAGTCTAATCAAAGAAACGTGTGATACGAGTATTAATTGAGTACACCACTAACCCCTATCTCTTGGTTTCTAGAGAGTAATTTTAATTTGTACAAGAGAATAAATATAATTTTTATTTAAAAGAATTTCAAGGCGTTAAGTTGTTATCAAAACTATCAAACTTTTTAACCTAATTTACCACAGAGCAGAAAAAATATGACAGCAAACATAAATACAGTAACTAGCAAGCTAATGTAAATGCAGCTTCCTAGCTGATCAGTGAGTGAATCTCACAGTAGTGGCACACTAGATGTTGAGGTCAAACTTACAGACTTTCAACAACAAACTTCGAATAAAACATACAGACATAAACTACGCAACTTTTGGCGCCTTTTAATTTAAAGTTCCACTTAAACCTGTCTTCCATATGTTAATAAAAAAAAATGTTTTAAATAAATAAACTCTACTCCATATAATAAACTAAATATTACATGACAGTCTTAAATCATTCATCACAAAAACGGAATCATTAGGGAAAGACAGAAAGAGATAACACACACAAGAGATACAGAAAACATCTTCAAGTTTTACTTTGAATTCAATGATTGGGTACACGATATACAATCATGGCTGTGCTATAGAAGAAGCTGATGATGTCACTTTTTGTTCTTGAAAATGAAACGTATCCCCCATCATTAACATCTGGTAAGATTAACTCTTAACAAGTTTTTATTTTTTAAATATTGTACAATGAAAAAAAAAAAAAATAAAATAAAATTGACAGAAAAAAGAAAAGAAGTAAATTCTTAAATTGTTCACATAAAATCAAAAGCTTTCCCCATTTTTTCTGGTTTAAAAAGAAACAGAATATTTATGGCAAGAAATGGAAATAAACATAGAAAATAATTACAAAAAAATATGCTTCGCCGTGTGAATATTATACAAGCCAATCGCTTTCTATGCTTTATACCAACAGAGCTGGTAGTGTACACTTATACTTCTTTACACGGGTTTTTTTTTACAACATTTTGCTATAACGCACTGCCTGAGTTATTGAACACCTTCGCTTTAAGGAGCAAATTACATACTTTGCTATACGGATAAATAATAGGGGATTCACCGTTTTTTTAAGAAAAACTGTAAGGCAAGCAAAGTAAATTATTTTACGGCTCTGCGATGTACGGCCTACATTTTCAGAAGGATAAGGATACGCTTTACTGATGTATATGATGATTGTATACGCTTTTACTGATTTTCAAAAAACAAAAACTCATGTTCTGGATCGAATGTCTTTTCATGGACTCATATAAACAGTGTAAAGTTCGCAATTTTGTGTTAAATTTTCTTTTTATATTTTAATTACCAAATTTGCAAACGACCCAAGTTCGCGTCCCAGCATGGGCATGACAGTTTAATTGTGGTTTCGAATGTTTAATAATAAAAAAAACAAGGCTTCAAATTCCCTCCAGAGAACTCTGTCTAAAAAATAAAGGAAAAAAGCCCCTCTGACCTTCCCCCATACCTCTAGCGATGGTGGCAAACGTCAGACGAATAATCAGGACTGGGAAAAAATTACAATGCTAAAGTAAAGATCACCACCAATTAGCAAGGATCTTCACCACTACACACACAAAAACCATATGGAGGAAGCTACAGCGGATTAATCATCTACTTACTTAGCTTGAAATATCAAATTGATTAAAGAAACTGAAATAAAGCAATAGATGCTTTGTAGAAAGCCAATATGCTCCTTAGAGGAATGACGAAAAAAAAGCATCCTATCACAGGTTGTTATGGACCAATCAGTCTGTCAAAGGTTTTACTAAAAACACTATTTAGAAAGACTGATTGATGTATGCACATCCCGCATACATCAGGAGAAAGTCGGTGGAAACAGCCCTACAATATGTCGCTACAATCGACAAAACACTCGTTAGGGTGCTTTGAACAATATGAGAGGTTTATACTTTAACCTCCATGGTTAGTGCTTTCTATGGATTGGATATTAGCCGGAGGATGGGAATTTGTACGAAAAAAAATGCTAAGGCTATTGACTATAATTTGGGTACGGGCAGATGAGGAAGATTGTGACGAACGAACATTCCTGGGTAACGCCACAGGATGTTATCTGTTGTTATAAATTGAATCCTTTTCAAGCCCTTGGTATTTATACCTGAGCAGTAGCGTATGCTGATGATTTCATGCTGTTTGTCAAGGGAAAATGTCTTTCCACCTTCACCTCTCGGCGTACTTCTAACTTGCGCAAGGAAGAACGGCATGTAACTTAACCCGGCGAACATCGAGCTGGTTATTGTTACCAAGCTGCATAAGATACTTGGAGTACAGGCCACTTAAGTTGGGTGTCAGTACTCTGTAAAATTCACAGCAGGCTAAGTACTTTGTGAAGGCGTTATGCTGAGAGGTTCTTTGACACCATGTCTTGCGCTGCATAATATCTTTATCAAATGTGTCTCTGCGAAATCTGCGTTTATGCTCAGGGAGATGGGCGGACTGAAAATAGGTTGACCAAACCTGGTGCAAAGAACAAAATGTGCGATACCCAATATTAACTTCGACAAGGACTACAGTATTAGCATAATTTCTAAAGATGAGTGGGATAATCTGTCCTTCGGAAAGAACACAGTTACCGTTTCCGTTGGCATAGAGACGGAAACGGGCACAAGGTAGTATTTCCACTTTGATGAACTAAATCTCCGGACTTCTCTCAGACTGCCCGATAATTCTAGGCGGAAGCTTACACCATAGATATGGTCACAAGGCATTTTCAGGAATTAAATTTCGAGGCTTCGGAGTCCATTGGAATCTACGTCGAAAGTCTTGCGGTAATCAATGCTCTGGACTCCAGCGTAGCAAGGTTGAAGTGTCTTCCCAGTAGTTTGCCAGAAAATCGATACAATTATTTCCTTGTGATCGCATGGCTCTATAGGAGCTCAGACTAAGGCACTTGGGTGCACTGTCTCAGGGATGTTGCACTGTCGAGCTTGATTAACTTCATCAGGAGTACCGGTTGTCTAACACGAACCATTAAATTTGAAGGTTTAGACGGACATTTGACGGCTTTCCAATACATGGCTTTTCGGCCTTTTAATGGTCCTACTGAAGGGTTGCACAATGGTCCACAGGGTCTTGAAGTAAACTAATATATCCAATAATTTTAATATTGTAATTAAACTTGCGATCAATTTTCCGGTCAGACCTTTATTACTTCTAACAGGCAGGAAACTTATTATTTTGAGTCATCTATTGGCGTTTAAGATTTTGCCAAAGTCGTACTTAACCGACAAATTACATACACAAAAACCAATTAAAACACATCTGATATTTACATGTACAATACTACATACATCCATATGTATTACAATTATTCATATATTTTACTTTGAAACATATTACAGACGTATTGTACTTAAGTCAGATATTTATTCTCAATAGAAAGAGACACAAATCTTTATTTCTTTCAATTCCATTCTTGTATCTTTTTTATTGAAATTTTCTTCGTCACCATATCTCTGTCACACGGGTGATGGTGGTGGTGGTTGGTAGTTGATTTTTAAAATTTATGTTCCTTTTTAACTGAAATTAAATAAAAATGAAGTGTTTTATTGCCACTTTTAATTATAGTCTTAATTAATGTTTAACTACTTCCTCCCCCTCCTAAAGGAAATCTTATAAATAATGCAGTAAAGATTACAACAGCGTAGATTAGTTTCTTCGTCTACCCACTCAACTCAAACGGAAAATATTTTCTTATAAAAAAGAGTTGGTCAATTTACTATAGGAGAGAAATGATTTGTTTCATAGTTTTTTTTTCCTCGTTACTCCTCTTGGAGCATATGGCTTCCACAAAGCATATCCATCTAACACGGTTTACAGCTGTTGACTTTGCCTCTTCCCATGTTGGGTTCTTCTGTCTCAATTCTTGGATAATTGTGCGTCTGCAGGTGTTTTTTGGTCGACCACGATTTTTTGATCCACTCGAGTGAGATTCGAGTGATATTTTCTGTACTTTTTCGGATGGTGCGACCGATCCATCCCACTGTTGTGGCATAGCACTGCACAATGGTAACATGTCGTCCTACTCTACCCTTGAAGCGAGCCATTATCACACGATCCGATACTGGTTACCATGTTTGAAGGGAGTTTTTAATTCTTGATATTATTAATCTAACTCCACTTTCGGCGCCATTTGTTCTTCCACTGTAGAGTACGGTATTAGCATTTGCAGTGATAAGTTCGCCATTGCCATTCCACCTCATTTCGCTTATTCCTAAGACTTCGATTTTATACGCCAACATTTGATCTTCAAATTGTGCAAGCCTTGATGCTTCACGAAGAGTTCGTACATTCCATTGCGCAACGCGCGTCCTGTTTCGTGTGCCGAAGGTCGTTGTCGTATTTTCTGTCTATTATTAGTTTGCCTTGTTTCACTTTTGTTAATCATTTTAGTTACAAGCTAAGCAGATGACTAGCCTACTGTAACAAGTTCTAGGATGATGGGGCTGCCATCTTATCGTCGCCTAGAAACGACGCCTCCATTGTATTGTATTGTGTAGTGGTGAGGATGCTTGCTAAGTATGTTGGTTGTAACTGCCGTTTTTCCTGATCATTCTGGTGATGGTATCAAATCGAAATTAATTATTATTTATTTTCCCTCAAGATTATGAATTTAAAATGCCCAAGTTTAATGCGCTTTATTACGCTAAAACCGATTAAAATGCTTGATCGCTACCAAAGCCTCAGTAAATTTCTCGATTAACTATCTCTCTCACTCACTATGTCAACGTCTTCATTTCACTCCAACTCTTTCCGCTGCTGTTTATTTCGGCATCAATCTGTCTGCTCCATGTGTGACTAGCCGTACAGATTGTTCCTCTGTTTCTTTGAGGATTCTAAGCTAATTGTAATCATTCGAAAGCAGCTGTTGAACTGCCTTACCTCAGAGCATATGGTTGGAAATAGTTCTCGGCCAGAATATATAAAGGATTTTGCACTGACAACGGGTCACGAATACTTTCATTCTTAGAACATCATGTGTCGTAGCGTCCAAAGTTTTACAACCGTACACAAAAATGAATTTTGTTTTCGTATTAACGATTACAATTTTAATTCGCACAGATAAGAAGCACGTGTTTCAAATGAATCTTAGACAACCAAACGTCTGGCGAGCTTTCTGTAATCGATTATCCATAACTCTCCTGACCTTTCACTTGTGGTAATGATGCCCCAAAAAAGACAAAATTGGCCGATATACCAAGACAAACAAGATGGACGAACAGTGACAATGGGAAGGTGACACATGAGTTTATACCGAACGCGAAATTCGTACAGAAACACCCAGACTTCGGCTTCGGTTTAAGCCTGGGATTCATATTGATAAGACATGGCTCTTTGAATGCATTTTTTCATCGAATTGACCAGACTGAAACTGCGGACTGTCGGTGTGGGAAGGAGGCTGAGGACTGGACGCATAAGTTCTGACTAAGCT
This sequence comes from Wohlfahrtia magnifica, assembly GCA_023159175.1. NCBI lineage: Eukaryota > Metazoa > Arthropoda > Insecta > Diptera > Sarcophagidae > Wohlfahrtia > Wohlfahrtia magnifica. Next base: position 3,367,058 of record JAKWBJ010000538.1, read on the forward strand.
AACATTATGGACTTAGATAGAATGGGTGTTACTCATAATTGAAAGTTTGGGATTTTAGTAGGTGTTTACTGGACAATCCAACTCTGGGAAGATTAAACGCTTTTTCGTTTGCTATATTTAAGAGGAAAAGATGGAACATTGGTGGAGGTACGCCTCCACTTCCAATACTGGGTCTCACTGAGTTTTCAGTATGCGTTGGTTTCTTTGGTTGGCCTGCAGCCTGATGTGAACTCTATTTCGTTTCTGACTTCTTGCTGTCGCGCTGTTCCTGTTTGCTGTTTATTGATCGCTCTTGTTGCTGTCCAGTGTTGCTCTTTTCTGTTTGCTGTTTGTTCATTGCAGGTGCTTTCACTGTTTCCTATTTGCTGTTTAATGTTTTTCACCGTTTCACCCTTGGCCACCAGTCTGAAATCGTTTGGGTCTTATTTGTGCTACGAAGTCTAACTAGAGGCTTACTTCTGCTACCACGGTAATCGGGCTTTGATTCCTGCCCGACAATGGCGAGAACCCTTTGTTGAAGCAATGTGGTGGTTGTGGTTTCAACCGGGTGCCATGACCCATAGTTCGGTAGGAGCTTAGATAGTCTTCAATACTTCATCAAGGTGGAGGTCATGTCCAAACAACAGGGCTTCAAATTGGTAGTCACATGTGTAGTATACTATGCGTTGTGGAGATTTGGTAAACACTTGTATTCAAACGTGCTTTGGCACCGTGGGGTAAAGTTCTAGGGCAGGTGGTCACGTAAAACATCTGATTTTATTTATCTATCGTATATTACATTCTTGACAATTGCAAATCGTTCCTAGGACGTGGCTTTAATACAGAGAGTTTTTACCGCATTAATCCTTAGACCAGCTGCTTTCGCTGCAAGATCATGGAAACCAAAGACAGGTATCTATCGTTCGCGTAATAAAAGTAGTTTAAGCGCTCTTGCAAAACCCTCCTTTCAAGGATCATGTCCAAAACTACATGCAATAGTAGGGTTGAAAGGACACAACCATGCCGAACATCAATGCCGACTTTCAACGGTTTACTCTACAATTTGGCATGTTTAACTCTGCAGGATGTATTATGATATACATACGCACTCAATAAGGCTTATGAGTTTCCGAGGGATCTTCCTGCATGATAGAGATCTCCAAATCACATCGTGATTCAATTTGTCAAAAGCCTTCTCGAAATTTATAAAAAGTAAATACAGTGAAGAACGCCATTCCACAGACTGTTTCACTATGACACGTAAGCAGGTTTTGCGAGCAATTCTGGAACTATTGTGTTGGAATCCAGCTCATTACTGCCTTAGGGTTAGTATCACCCTATCGAAGATACTTTTTGGGCAATTACCTTATTAACCACATTAGTTACTATGGTCTGAGAGCTCATCCCTTTCCGGTACATTCATAACAACATCTGCAGCCAGTTCATTGGGCAATTCCTCGCTCTCCCAATAAGTTTGAATGATTGCGAGTATTATTCGAGCACTCGTAAGCTCGTAGCACCTTGCGCTTTCTTTCATCTAATGATGTTGATTGAATTCGGAATCTTCTCAACAGTGGGACATGCAGAATCAATGTGTTCGTCGCACGGGGACGACTTACACTGATAAGCTGCTAGTTTGGGGATTGAACATATACTCTTGGTTCACTAAATTATATTTTTAAGTAAATCAACAAATACATTTTCATATATATGTGTGCAGAGATACCAGTCCTTGTAACACATTACGTGCATTTCAAATATTTCATTTTATAAGATTACCCTTAAAAATGTATCTTAATGAACTCCAATAAGTTACTCAAACAAATGACTGCAAGACTCATATCATCGACCTTAAAGAGAAAAATTTAACTCTGCACTAAAATTGTATTACCACCACCATCACCAATTATTATTTTCATTGACACATAAAAGGCATGGATGGTAGTGGTTGGCGATGATGCAACATGAGGCAAGCAAATACCATATAGTAAAGAAGAGACCAGAGAAGAAAATGCATCTGGTAAATTTTCAACTCTAAAATTGTGCAGCACTCGTAGTATGTGTCGCCATCGTTTTGGTTAAATAATGCAGTTTTTATGATGCAAACATAAAACATGAAATAAATATCAACTATCTGCCCCTTTCTGTTTTCTATACCATATACCCATTTCTTCTAATGTTTCTCTTGCGACACAAGTTGAGTAAGTGTAGAATGAGTGTAAAAGATATTAAATAATTGATAAATGTTGCACAATGACTTTAAGTATTATGATGTGACATATAACATAGAACATCATATGCAGTAAGCATTAAGAGGGTGAGTGTGTGAAACATTTCGATGTCACAAAAAAGTGTTAAACATTTTATAGGCATTACTTTGTTCTTTGAAAGCATATTTACTTTAGCTTGCTACATACTAACAGATTTTACTAAAAATTTCAAAGATTCTAGTTTTTGTCATAAAATATATACAAAATTATATAATCAGATATCAAAAATTATTATGCATCTGTACGTGGAAGTCATCATAATTCATTTTATTATTGCGCATCAAGTTTAAGACCATATTCCTCCATTTTTTCTAAATATTTTTAATATTTTGATTATTTACTTTATTTAATTATTATTATTATTATTGTTCAATATTATTAATTTACCACCCATCGGTATAATAAGGACACACTCTTCAAGGAACACTTAATAAAAACGATGCAAAAACTATAATAAAAAATAAGAAACAATATTACTTTCCAAGTAGAATACCTAAAATCAGAAGAAAATACATAAAATGGTCTTTATGGACAAACGCCTGAATTCGAAAGTAATGAAAAAAACTTTCGCTATTAACGTCATATGAAGGGTGTTTCAATAAGTGCATCGAAAAATTCTATGCCATGTTGGTTTAACAAAAAATTTATTTAAGAAATTGCCATCACTACCAGGTTTGTGGTAGTGGGTAAACCGATTAAACCCACCCGGGATTTGTTGGGTATTATATGTAAATAAAGGTTTTTGTAGGTTATTTACAACAAAAATAATAATAATTTACCTATTGGAAGTACAAATTAATTCGGACCGTTTTTTAACTTACTCTTTTCCTTCTTCTCATAATAACTTCTGATCTTCTGAAGCCAATTTTAAATAAAGGGTCCGCCATCTAACGTTTTTTTTTCAACTAGTGCTTATTTGGTGAATGGTCGGTCACACTTAGCTCATGTCTGATTTGACAGATAATTAGTTTTATCCTTCCGCTGAACGAATATGGTTATGTATACGCTTGAACAATGCTGGGAAATATTGCGACATTACTTTGAAAATCATGGTAATGTTGCAGAATCAAAAATGATCTTTTCAGATGAAGCTCATTTTGATCTTGGCGGGTATGTACACAAGCAAAATTGTCGCAATTGGTGTACAGAAAACTCGCACGCATACATTGAAAAGCCGATACATCCAAGACGAGTCACTGTTCGGTGCGGATTTTGGTCCAGAGGCATAATTGGGCCATTTTCCTTCGAAAATGAGCAAGGAGTAGCCGTTACAGTCAATGGCGATCGTTATCGGGCCATGTTGAACGAATTTTTGTTCACAAAAATTGTAGAGGAGGATATTAGCAACATTTGGTTTGAACAGGACGGCGGTATGTGCCACACAACCGAAGCTACACTCGATGTTTTGCGCCTTGTTTTTGAAAATCGCATTATCAGCCGCAGAGCTGATGTCGTTTGGCCACCTCGGAGCTGCGTTTTGACACCGTTGGGCTATTATTTGTGGGGTGCCGTCAAAGATAAGTATTACGCCAACAAGCCAGAGACAATTGACGCTTTAAAGTACAATATTCGTGAAGCCATTGGTGAAATACAGCTGCACACAATCGATAATGTGCTTAAAAATTGGACCGATGGTGTAGGCTACTGCATGGCCAGCCGAGACAGCCATTTGAATGAAATTATTTTCCATTATTAACCAGAAGGATTGTACTTTTAAATAAAAAAAGAAATTTGAGAAAATATTCAGTAGTTTTTTTTTATAGCATTTTTAGAAAAAAAAATTTATTTGGCGGACCCTTTATCTTCATAGAAGTGGTTTGGTGGCATGTAAAAAGATATTGTTACGAAAATCAAGTTTGGGAACAACTTTTGTTTGTTACATCGCTAAAATAAATAAACAAAAGCTGCAAGAACAACTATACGTGCTGTTCACAAATAACCAATTCTACAACAACAAACATTAGCAGAGATAAAGTAAATAAAAATAACACGGCAACAACAATAACTAAGCAGCAAAGAAAACAAGCAACAACAAATACTAAGAGATGAAAGCGGTAGATATTTACATACGCATGGCTACAAAAGACCTAAAAAGAAATTAAAAGAAAGAAATGGAATCTACCTGAAATATCGAGAGGTTCGAGAGCTTTCGATATGTTGTTTACTCAGCCATATAAAAACACATCGATGCGTACAACGATCAGTTTGAGAAAAGTAAACACAGCGAAAGTGTTAGTGGTGTGAAGAGAGTTTGTTGGTTAAACTCTGTGCCAAGAGAGTTTATAAGGAGTAAATCCTTGAAGTGAATCGAGAAGTAAAAAACTAGTTTAGTTGGAGCTAACTCAGTAAGGAGAGTTAAGTGTGGATAACCTCTGGTTGAAAAGGTTATGATCGAATCTAAGTTGTAACATCAATCGGATTGGAAGATCTTTAGGTAGAAAGATCTGTCGAGTAATTTTCGTTGTTTACAAAGTTGTAAACAGATGGATTAATTAGGAGTAGAAAATTTTTATTGCTTCTAAAAAGGTTACAAGCAGTGGTGCACAAAACTGTGTTAATAAAGGATTGTAATTAAAACCTAAACACAAAATTTATTTTATTTTAACTACAATCTGCGAACTCATAAATACACGTTTTTAAAAAGGTAAAAAGGTTACAATATTGTATCCGTATAAACAGCCAATACACAGAAGGAACAGTGATCGGAAAATAGGCTGATGCGGAATGTGATCGTTTCTAACAATTGTTTGACAACTTTTGGCATGTAAGACCGAGCGTTGCAATACTAAAAAGCAACTCAAGCATGTTTTTCTTCTTATTCCGGTCATTTTTCTTATAATGCATGGTTTAGGTTAGGTCAGTAGAAGCGTAGCCACTGTGTTAGCCACTAAGTTCAGATTTACCGGTCTTGACAGTCATCCAGAGGTGTCATGTAGAAGCACAATCCTGCATATCAAGTGGGAAACTACCCCGACAGTCTAAGCTATCGAGAAAGAGCGAGCCAATTGTAAGTAATCTACGTCTAGCTGTAGACGGAGACTGGCTAATGTAGTGGGCTGCACTTTCCTTTTCGATCTACAATCTCGGCAGAAGTGATTCAACGGTGAGCGCAGCCTTTGCATGTGCCCAATGAGCATATGCACACGATCCAAATTAAACAAGTGAGTGGGACACCTACCATCCAATCTAGACCAAATGAGTCTAGCAATTAAGCAAGATTCCAACCCTCCCAAGATCTGTCAGCGTTCAATAAGTACTGTAGCCTAATAGACAGTTTAACGGAGGGCAGCATGGTTTAAGCAGAGTAATCATAGTCCGCTCTGAACAACAATTTTTAGCAGCTCATAGAACACAATACCGCCTTAATACTACCAAGAGTTCAAAATTGCATTAGAAATATTAAAACAACCTATTCGTACTAACAAACAAGAAGCAGTTATAAAATCCAATAAAACCCGAAAAAACCCATCAAAGAAGCCAACAAAACCCAGTGGGTTGCCCGGGTTTTTGCCAACCCTGAACACTACCAACTGTGGCATTGCGCATCTTTTCTTTGATATTTCAGTTTTTCATCATTCTTTTCTAAATCTACACACACACACGTCGTGAAAGTTATAACCCTCATGGTTCTAGAGTACGAGTAAGGTCAAAAATCTTTTAGTCACGTTAGACATTGGACGTTACAATTTGTAAAATTTCACTTACAGAAAAATTGGTAATCTATTAGAGTTGAAATTGAAAATGGAAGCTCCTTATTGGGAGCCATGTCAACCAGACAATCTGGGACGAAATTACTTGGAGTTGTGAGACTATTTTCTATTATTCTCGCTCCTACTCTAACAAGTGACATATTTCTCAGCATACTACGTGATTTTCTCCTTTGCAATTTCTTGCAAACCATAAAGCATTTGTCATTGGTCGCAAAATTTTATTTTAGCACCTTTGTACTTGTTCAATATATGAAGCTGAGGCAATACCCCATAGCTGTACTTCGTAGCACTACAACGAAGGAATTTGCAGTCCAAGCTTAGCACCGAGTTTCTATTAATTAGCCGGTTTAATTATATAGCCTTTATTTTAATTTGAACTAACTTAGCATCTATATGGCTTTTCCATGTAAGCCGGCGGTCAAGATGTATTCCCAAATACTTAACCTCAGAACTCTGGTGGATAATACGGTTCTTTATTTTAATAGCCGGGTAAGATTCTTTGTGCAATGTAAATGTCACATGTGTACATTTTTGCTAGTTAACTTTTATTCTGTATAGCCTCCCGCTGCACTAAAGGGTGAGCAATTTATTGGCTTAAATTTGCACCAGCGGTTATTTAGAATCTGGCAATACTTATATCATTCTATTCTGTCACAAAATTATGTAGATTATCTCCACTGAACGAAATGAAACGATTTACGCTTGTACAACGTTGGGATTTATTGTAAACGTATCATCATTTAAAATCAAGCGTAAATAGTAGGGAGTTCGATTATTTTATATTTTTCAAAAACCGGTTTTCGAAAAGTAGCAATTTTTGAAAAAATCGGTTTTAGATTAATAATTATTCAAGTAATCGGTTAACCGGTTCTTTTATTTAAATACAATTGTTCTTAATTCTTGAAGCACAGAGCTGCACCACGTCGTTTTAAAAATAAGCAGAAGCTGTCGGAAAGTTTAATATTAAAGTGTGTATTTACGCTGTGAAAAACTTCACTAACTAGTATATCTGCCGTTCGGAACAGGCGTTTGTGGATTTGTCAGCTTTCAATAAGTTTAGTTGATCATTCTCCATATATCAAAATGAATATATATTTACAGAAGATAAGAGAAAGTTATTGTTGCTCAAGTGTGCATATCTTTTTCGATCTTCCTTGGTTTTTAAGTTCTTTGTGAGACTTTTAATGTTGCCATATACACAAAAATAATTAAATTTATAAAAATTGTTAAACGATGAGCATAATTTCAATAAAAAAAAACTTATGAGAATTATACCTATTGAAATTAACCGGTTATGCGTGTTATATTAACCGGTTTATTCGGTATTCGAAAAATGAGGATTTTGAAAAAACCGTCCGATCTCCCTAGTAAATAGGTTCATTTCGTTCAGTTATTATCTCCACTGAATTTTGTGACAGCATAGAATGACATAAGTATTACCAGATACGAAATAGCCGCCGGTTCAAATTTAAACCGATAGATGCCCCACTCAATAGTTATAAAACAAAATAAAAAACTCAATAAAACTCCATGGATTGGGCAGTTTTAAGAAAAGTCGAGTTTTTTGCCAACCCTCTTTGATCTTAGTTTTCTTATGTTTGTTTCCAGAATGCAAATTATGGATTTTATTGAAAGTGACATCAGGAATATAAGTGCGTTATGCAAATTAAGGAGGGTATCCAACTTTTTCGATTCAATAAAGTATCGAGGCCGTAAAGTTTTTACGAAACAAAGGAAGTGAATGATTGATTGATTGATTGAATAGCACAACGCATTACATTCGTTAGCAACACAATATTCATGCGAAAGTCTTCGCTGTCACTTGCAGTATGAATAACTTCAAATAAAATATCCACAAACACTACTCCTTTTTCCTCCTTTCCAGAACCTGTTTCTCGAAGGGGTGATCTTCTAATGTCTGGCTTTACTAAAAGAACAAAATTCTGCCAATTTCTGTCCTTAGAACAGAGCACTCATGTTGAAAATAAATTTAAACGTTTAGAAATAATATTGGGATTTGTTCACTTTAACTTGGACAAGCTTAAAAAAACACCCTTTATTTTGTAAACAAACAAAACATACATTAAAGCTGCTGAAGAGCCATTAAAAAAAACACCTTCATGCCATATTTTCATTATTATTTTTATTATTTTTCTCCAACTTTTCATTACGAAAATGACAATGACAATGACTTTATGGCTCTATTACGACTTAAAAAGAGAAAAGTCGCCATTGTTAGTCGCTGTAATAATCACCAACGAGGTCCTTTTGTTGTAGTTTCACGTATAAAATATTGGGGATAAATATGAGTTGAGTTTGGCTTAATAAAGTGTAAATATTATCCCAAAACAAAAAAGTTACAATTTCTTTTCTCAGTTATTTTTTTTTCTTTCTTGGAAATAATATCAGTTTGATAAGAAACAAAAAACCTTCAAATTTTTTTATTGTATTACCCCACCATTGCCACACGGTCATTGTTAATAATAAAGTCTGATGACTTGTTTTTGGTAGTCTACCCCTGTGGCGTTATGAAAAGGTAATTTTTCGTTTATTCTCTCTCTCTCTCTCTCTCTCTAAGAGCGTTAGATTAGAAAACAAATGCAACACAAAAAAATAATGTGGAAAATATGTTGGCGTGCAAGACGACTCCCTTCTGGGTATGTTCCAAAAACAATTATTTCCATTAAGCCAGAAACAAGCGTTTCCCAAAGTAACAAACAAACAGGCCTCACACAGTCGGTCACCAGCCAGCCAGCCAGCGAGCTTTTGGAGTTTCTAAATTATTTTCTCTTCTTTTTTTCCCTACTTAAGTGGCAATTGATACCATCGTCTGAACAGTCGAAATGGGATGAATTTTTTAAGAAGAAAAACCATAAAACAAAATGCGTGTGACACATTAACGCTTTTAAATTGGAAATAATTTCAGAGAAAAACTGAAAACGTTACCTTCTAAGGCGTTTTCAGTGTACGCAAAGAAGCTGGCAGTAAGTCCTTCTTTTATGGCTTTTTTTTCTAAAAATTAAATTGAATTTTCAGGTTTTTTTCACTTTAAAAAAATTCAAATTCTTTCAAGTACTTTTCACCTCTTTTGTGAACTTTTTTCCCTTATTTTCATTTCAATTTCATTTAAATTTTTTTTCCTATTATGCCTCCTTGTAAATGAATATCAACAGAGTAACCACAGCCACTTTACAGCTTAGAAGTTGCCTTTTTTGTTGATTTTTTTTTATTTTTTTGCTTTTTAAGAAAATTAAATTTATTTGGTTTTAAAAAGGACTAAAGGACAATTTCTTAATAATACAGCTTGAAATAAATAGAAAAAAAATAGAAAAAAACAACGTAAAAAGGAAGGCAAATTAAAAAGAAATTAAGCCAATTTGCTTTACTTTTAAATATACACGACCTCGATTTCTTTTTTATTTTTTATTTTTCTTTTTAAGGGCAAAAGGATAGAGCAGCAAGAGGCTTAGAAACATAAAGAAGCCGAATATCTATATTTGTACTTAATAATGAGGTCAATTTCAAATTATAGCCATACCGAGCATCGTGATATACGAGTATTGCAGCCACTCCTGTATACACGCTACCTTGGGCATAAGATAGAGATGCCAAACTTTAAGCTTGAAACAATGCCGTTAGTATACTTTCAATAAGAAACTTTTACTGAAATACAAATCAGGTAGCCAGATAGCAATCGAAAATTTTCCAATTTGTTTATTTGAGGAAACCATGACATATGTATGTCGATTAGTGGGACTAATGTATGTACTCGTAGATAAAGGGTCCGCCAAATAAATCTTTTTTTTTTTGAAAGTACAATCCTTCCAGTTAATAAAGGAAAATAATTTCATTCAAATGGCTGCCTCGGCTGGTCATGCAGTAGCCTAAACGATCGGTCCAATTTTTAAGCACATTATCGATTATGTGCAGCTATATTTCACCAATGGTTTCACGAATATTGTTCTTTAAATCGTCAATTGTCTCTGGCTTGCTGGCGTAACACTTATCTTTGACGGCACCCCAAAAATAATAGTCAAATCGCAGCTCCGAGGTGGCCAAACGACACAGCTCTGCGGCTGATAATGCGATCTTCAAAAACAGGGCGCAAAACATCGAGTGTAGCTTTGGCTGTGTGGCACGTAGCGCCGTCCTGTTGAAACCAAATGTTGAAACCAATGTGAACAAAAATGCGTTCAACATGGCCCGATAATGATCACCATTGACTGTAACGGCCACTCCTTGCTCATTTTCGAAGAAAAATGGCCCAATTATGCCTCTGGACCAAAACCCGCACCAAACAGTGACTTGTCTTAGGTGTATCGGCTTTTCAATGTATGCGTGCGGGTTTTCTGTGCCTCAAATGCGACAATTTTGCTTATTTACATACCCGCCAAGATCAAAATGTGTTTCATCTGAAAAGATGATTTTTTTCTTTTTTTCTTTCCCAGCGTTGTTCAAGGGTATACACAACCATATTCGTTCAGCGGAAGGATAAAACTTATTATCTGTCAAATCAGACATGAGCTAGATGTTACCATTCACGAAATAAGCACTAGTTGAAAAAAAAACGTTAGATGGCGGACCCTTTACATCATAAAAAAAGGAATACCAACCTATTAATTACCATTATTCGAGCGAGTGAGGGCGAGTATTGTGGAGGTTGTGTGTTTGCCTCAAATCATGAAGTTTCATTTCAACGCAGAAAAGAAAGCTATTGGATCAAGCTCTTGTGACAAGCGTAGTTAGCTTCTATTTATCCAAGAAAAAACACGGCACAAATCTTTATTGTGGTTTTGTTCGTTTAATCTAAGACTGACCTTTTGTGGTCTATAAGTTCATATTGTATACCAGGTGTACCGGTACGGAGTGAAATTTTGTGAAAATAAAACACTAACTTTTAATGGGAAAGTAAAAGAGATTTTATTTAAAGTGTTGGCCCTTACAGGCTAAACATTTTTGCCATCTTAAGGCAATTTTTTGGCTTTTGAAGCAAACCAACTAGTCACCCAATTTTCAACTTCCTCGTAGAAATCGAAGATAGCAGCTCTCAGCCTAATGTTTTGAACCGGTTTTGATTAGTGTGCAGGTGCACGGTCATGTTGCAAATTACCTTGCCTTGTCCTGTGACCCATTTTGGACTTATTTCGATCAATCCATGGTTCAAATTGATCATTGTATTAACGGTTTCACTAGGTTTTAGGAGCTCGTGGTACACCACACCTTTTTGGTTCCACCAGACACACAACAGCATAGTATTCCTATCGAATTGATCTGGTTTTGCAGTCGAAGCTAATGGTTGTCTCGGATATATTTTTTATATATTAATTCCCATAACATTCCGGATTCTATTTTTAAGCTCATTAGAAGGGACCTGCAGTTTTACTCCGTCTCCGAACGGCAAATGCATTTCAGAAGTTTTTCAATAGCAAGTAATAGTTATAACCAGTTACTAGCTATGTTATGAGGTGGTGATACCGCTGTCGAAAAACTTTTTTTGTTTTTAAGATGGTCTGGCCTGGTATTGAACCGACGACGTCTTACCTACCATACCACACGGCACAGCGGTTGTCTTGAATAAATCTATGATTTTTTCCGTTTAGGATTCTGAAAATAAATCAATTTTTTATCGCCAGTAACAATTCGATGCAACACTGGTTTTCTATCCTGCCTTGAAGCAAAATTTCAAAAGTGGTACTTCGTTTTTCCATCTGTCTGTCATTCAATTTCTGTGGCACCCATTTTCCAGACTTCGGATATTTTTTTACCGGTCAGATATTGTTTGCTGTGCAACATTTAACATTTCTGCCATTTGTTTCTGACTCAAAGTATCATATTCATCTAATATTGTTTGCAATCTTCATTTCTCATATTAAAAACGTTATCTCTGAACCGTCCTTAGCATGTTGCTTTTGATAGCGGATGATCACCATATGCCGATGATCACGAATATTCGAAGTTTTCTTCAAATAAAAATAAAAAATTAATCGTTTCAGCAAATCACCATGTTTGTTTACTGATTTTATGTATACTAAACATGTTTGACAGATGTCATTGCCAACACAACAAATGTTCCCTATGGAGACATTTGTACCTTGACGCTCAGTTTATACCGGTACACCTGGTATACATATGTGCCAAGATGTTGTTATTGACCACATATCGGGCAATACAACTTCGATTGTAGCAAACACGAACACATGTTTCAAAGATGAGAAGTTATATTATTGAGAGAAATATCAGAAAAATGAGAGTAATATCAGAAATACGCTAAGTATAGGAAGAAGATTTCGAAAAATGTGTTAAGGGAATTTTTAAACTGTTGTGAGTGTACGGAATTATATGTTCAATTTCGTTCCGAAAATTTAGTCTGGGGTCAAGGCTAAATTAATGTGGCCCTCTTTTGAGGAAAAAAGTACTGGCTTTAATAGGCGCTGCACATCGAGGTTGTTAGCAATAATAACTGTACATTAAGAGCTAGATGAGCATGCAGTCCAATTTGGGCTTCTTTTCAACGACTTTTGTCGCAGTTGCAATAACACGGGGAATTTCCATCCCTTCTGCAAATTCCCAACCCTAGTTGACAAGAGAAACAGATTCCTTGGCGGCTACTTAATGGCCAGCCTTAGAGACTTATCCAGCTCCAGAAATATTCTACTGAAATGTCACACGGCTACAGGCTGGATCTAAAACCACATTTGTATACATTACGGTGCATCTGGTGAGTGGTATGATTTTGTCAAAATGGAGTCCTTTCGGCCCTACTTGACAACTTACGAGTAGCGAACTAATCAAGATACATACATACACTCTGGTCGGTCAGTCATTTAAAAAGTGAATGATATTTTGCAGTTTTTAGAGAAAGAACACAAGCTGTTAAGAGATAGTGAAGGTACGAAACAGCCACCACATGGAAGTTTGATATAAAATAGACTGGCTATTAAGCGAAGCTCAATGTTTGGGTGCCACACGAACTGTGGTAAAGAATTTTAATTGGCGAAATTAAAACTAGTCAGTGAAATGAATCAAAGCAAAGAATTAAGAAATGGATTTTGTATAAAAATACGAAAGAAAATGAGCCTTGAGTGTTGAAGGTTTTGCGAAATACTATAACCCGGCAAAACGATCAATTCTGATGTACCAGAATCGGCCCATGGAAAAAGTTTTGCGTTTATAAAATTGCCTTGCTACACCTACAGACATATACTACATTTTTCGAACAAGCACTTAAAATTCGATAGGTCAGTCGAAATTTAAATGACTTCTTTAAATATGTATGGTATTATTCCGGCAACAACGTGGCGTCAAACTATTCTAAATTGTGTAGCAAATATTTTTATAATAATCCTGAATGACTATAGTTTCGTATTTTTCCCTTTGTAAAAAATCTGTAGAATTCTTAGACAGTAACTAAATACGAAATCAGAGAAAAGTTTCATATCCAGTGCCCAGGGAACTTAGGTATTTGGCTGGTATTTGGCTAAGACAGTTTAGAGTTACACGCTGTGTCTGAGGCTAAAGAGACTTTTGATTCCTTGTAAGGTGGTGCCGCTGTGGTATGGCAGGTAAGACACCCGCCCACCAACCAGAAGGTCATCCGTTCAATACCAGGCCAGACCATCTTAAAAAAAAAAGTTTTTCGACAGCGGTATCACCTCATAACGTTAGCTAGTAACTGGTTATGAGTATTACTACTATTGAACTCACCTCTAAGTGCATTTGCCGTTCGGCTCCGGCGTTAAACTGTAGGTCCCTTTCAATGTGTTTAAAAATACAGTCGGGTGCAGCTCATTGACTGAGAGAAGTTCCTATGTTCTTTCATGGAATTTTATGGGAACTAATAATATATAATAAGGTGGTATTGCACCAACTGCTGCCAAGGCGGCAGGCAATACACTCAGAAAGTGCAGACCTAAAAAATAAGTCAGGTTTTTCTTGTAGAATAGGCCTTAGGCCTCATTATGTTAAAGCTTATGTTGGAGCTCTACATGTTATAATCCTATCTTGGCAGATGAGCACTAATAAACAGGGTATATTTAGCCACATAAAAGCAGCTACTTTTTTCTCCATTTCTCCTATAGGGAGCAAATTGGCTTTCCAGAAAGCATCCATTGCTTTGTTCCAGTTTCATTAATCAAGTTGATCTTTTTTCTAGCTAAGTGGTAAGGATCTTTGCTAAGTGATGGTGGTAATCCTTACTTAGCGCTGTAGTTTTTTGCACAGTAGGTGGTCTTTTCCCCAGATCATTCGTCCGATGTTTCTTATCATCGATAGAGGTAAGCTGGAAGGCGAGGGGACATCTCTTAGATGGATTTGTCTGCAGGGAGGTGGAAGTCTCTTTATTATATACTCGTACCACAATTAAATTTTTTTTCACGTTCGCAGTTGGGGATACGAATTTTGGCCGCCTATATTGTATGCGTGCGCTCTAACCACTACCACTACTCCACCCCAAAAGAAAGGCAACTACTATTGTTCTTTAAATTTTCGATCAGTAAAGCCCATAAGTGCTGTTTTACTTGACATAAAGCGTATGTTTTATGGTATTGTTTAGCCTCGTGATGCCTCTCATATCATGAAAAGGTATCAGCATAAATCAAACATGATCGGAAAAATTTTTTTATAACAAAAACGGAAAAAATTTTTCTATAAATTCAGTCTTATATGGGACAGACAGAGCCATTTCGTAATACCAAGGCAATTGTTGAGTAAAATAATATATTAATTCCCATAACATTCCAAAAAGAAACACATAGACTTTTTCTCTCAGTCAATGACCTGCACCCGATTTTATTTTTAGACTCATTTAATGCCGTCTCCGAATAGCAAATACATTAGAAAAGTAGTAGAAGAAGTAGTACTAATACTCAGAACCAGTTACTAGCTAATGTTATGAGGTGATACTGCTGTTGAAAGTCTTTTTCTTGTTTTAGATGGTCTGGCCTGGTATTGAACCGAGGACCTCCTGGTTGATAGGCTGGTGTCTTACCTACCATACCACAGCGGCACATAATATTGGTGAAAAACATTCTAAAATCTCCTTAGCTGCCATAGAAATATTTACAACAACAAAATAATTATATTTCTGGATTCAATTGAAACATGGTAACACAAATCTCAGCACAGAAGTTTGGTGTTATTAGGCGATGATATCAATATTTATTTCAAAATAATCCACTTTCCGGTGTAAAGAACTTATGAAAGTCAAGCTTGCCAGCCTATAAATTTCTTGCTTTATTCAATTCTCCATATTTATTAATAGAAAATAATGTCAAATATAAGAAAAAAAAACTTGTATTTAAAGTGTCATTCTCTTGCTGACAATCAGCATAAGCCTCTGGACAATAAATACCACCGCAGCACCGCTATTTCAAAGTGTATTACGTTTTTGGCATCTCAGCTAAAACCTTGTCAACACCGTGTTCTTTGCAGACATTTTTCTACCACGATTTCTGCAGATTGTGGCGTTAAAAGTTGTCCTTTAATCTCTACAATTGAATTCAATTAAATTAGTTCAACTTGAATTGTTGATACTCTCAGTCAAATACATATTTTGACAATAAAAGGCACAAAATAAGAAAGGCCATCAATAGCTTTTCTAATGGCCAGTACTTACCTACACTACCCCATCAACTTCAAATTCGTTTGAATTTCAATTCATTTTCGAAAGTAAAAGCACTAAAAAATAGATTAGATTTCGCGCATTTTATTGAAATATACAAAAAAATATATAATAAAAAGAAGAAGAAGAAGGAAAAAAATACAAATTTGATCGCATTTTAACGCATTTTGTCATCGAGCATTTACTTAATTTTTTTTTTTTTGTGGTTTTCTCTTTCGCTTATTTTTTATTGTAATTTCACTTTACGGGTATTATATTCGTTGGATTTATGGCCAATTTGGCAGCTGTCTTTATGTCTTAATGACATTCGTATTGTTTTTCTCCTTTTAAATTTTGAATTTAAGGTTACATTACGGGGTGGAAGGAGGGAGCTTTCTTTTTAGGCAATTGCTTTTAATTTGGATATGAATCTGTCTGTAATAGATACTTAGGAATGAGGCAAAGTTTTGTTTCGATTTACATACATATGTATGTACGTACATACTGCATACATTTCTGGTCAACAATTTATTCTTATTTAATACTGATGTTTAACATACAGCCCAGACAACAAGCTTGGTTTTGCGAAAATGTTGTTTACTTTTATTTCAAGCGGACTACACCCTTGAAAACCAGCCACTAGCAAAACGATATCCAGCTGATTTTATCACTTTTAGCCATAGGTTCCTTTTATTCGTAACTCCTCTTGGGAGCTGGGAGCATGGAGTCACGGTCTTTGCCTCTTCCCATGTAAGATTGTTTTGCCTTAGTTCTTTGATAATTGTGCGTCGCCAGTTGTTTCTTGGTCGAACACGGTTCTTTGATCCTTGAGGAGTCCACACAAGTTCCATCCCTGCATTACTGTAAGGATTTTGATAACAGTGGTCTTATTGAAAAGAAAAAATTAAATTTTCCAATTGTAATACCATTTCTTGATAGAAACTCTAGAGTCTATACCGAGAAACACAAGTCCAACAGCTTCCCGACAAAGGCGCTACTTGTGATAAATAATGATAATTTAAAGTACACATATGTGTTCCCGTGGTATCAAGAGGTTAAAGTATGACCGACTCATCTCAACTTTCTTTGCTTTATTTGCTTCAGTAAGGGCTCTTCATTTGTCAAATTCCATAGTTCTATTTTGCTTATTGTGTTAGACCAGAATATCTTGCATATGATTCTAAGGCACTGATTGGTGAATACCTGCAGCTTTGGCGTGATGAAGCCAGGTTTCACTGCAGTGTAACAAAATTGACTTTACACATCAGTTGAATATTCTCAACTTGATTTGCTTGGATATGTACTGACTGCAATCTCTCGAATGCTGCTCTTTATTGCCATTGTGCTTCTCAGATAACAGAAGCTATCTACTTATGTACTTAATAGGTTGGACCTAAGGCTTGATGTTTTCTGTGCTATTGTTGTTAATTTTCATGGCTTTGATTTTCTTGATATTTATCTCAAGTCCAACACTGCAAGCCAGTCTTTCAAGGTTTTCTAAATATGAGTGCACATTGGAGATCGTGTGTGAGAGTAGACAAATATCATTTCCACGTCCTCAAATTGACGCGTTAGACTCCAGGCTATACCTCTTCTCTGTGAACAAACAGACTTCGCTCATGATCCTATCCAGTACGATAGTGAATAGTAAAATTGAAAGTAAGCGTTAATATGAAATGACTGGCTAATGCTCCTCGTACATTACTCTTTTATTCGGATTATTTTCTGATGTACTCCTCTTCTTCTCAATGCTTTCCATATGGCAGTCCGTTTGATGGTATCGAAGGCTTTCTTTATCTTTTATTGGGCATATTTTCTGGGGTACTCCTTTTCTTCTTAAAGCTGTGGCGTACGCTACTCTAGACACTGTTTCTGTTATGATGCGTAGAGTCTTAGCATGGTCTATGCAGCTTTTATTTGGCCTGCCTGCAGCCATAGGTTAGGTTAGGTAATATGAGTCGTCAGAGATTTCATTTGGGGGACTGATTTACAAATCGACAAATTTAGTCAGATTCATCAGCGACACTTCGCTGAGATAATCCAAATCATAAAAGAAATTTCTTACACAGTAGGTGTTTCACCATACGAGTAGTAGATTTGTCAAAGCAAAATCTACTTTCGACCTTTCGACTGTATTTGAAAGCTTGTACGTCAACCAAGTGTTGTACCGATTCGTCCGCTTTCTCAGCTAAATGACTTCTAAAGTACACTAAAAATAACCGTAAGAATCCTAATCGAGTTCCTACCAAAGGCCTAGAGAATCTTGGTTTTTATCCTTTACAGAGTAAGCTAGAGCATTCTGGATATTAAGCAAGTGGTGAGGCAGAGTTTGCCTACCTACAATGAACACACATCTACTACTTAATACAGATATTGTAAATAATATATATATCGTGCCTTATAAAGACCTCAGGTCAGTACTCAAAAGTTGCCTCTATTTAATCTAAACAGATAGATGGTTGGTCTACTGTAGCAGAATGGGTGTTCGGTGTCATGACCGACATATGCAATGGTGGTGAGCGAATGCAAGGCACTGATGTGGTTAAGTTTCTGGCTGTGTGATTGTGTTGTAGTTATTGACCTCCGGTCGGGTTCAGTGTCTGCGGCTTGGTTGTTAGAGTGTATTGTTAAGTGTTTTGCTAGGTTGGTCGTTTATGGGTTTGTTTGTTATTCGGTTTTTGAGTCCTATTGACCACCAGTCCAGAGTCGTTTGGGACTTACACTGGTAGTAGCATTTATGATACGGAGCCTTACCGGAGGCTTAATTCTGGTACCACGAGAGTCGGTAGCACCAGGTACCCAGATCCATGCCCGACTTGCAGCAAGATGCATGATGATGCTGCATGATGGTACTATCATCCATTTCTCGTTGTATAGAACAAAGCTGTCGGTTATTTGGTATAGTAGTGTGGGTTCTTGTTGCTCATCATAGAGCAGAGTAGCTGAATAATATATTTTGTTTTTTTTCTCCTAT
This sequence comes from Wohlfahrtia magnifica, assembly GCA_023159175.1. Lineage (NCBI taxonomy): Eukaryota > Metazoa > Arthropoda > Insecta > Diptera > Sarcophagidae > Wohlfahrtia > Wohlfahrtia magnifica. The sequence goes on from JAKWBJ010000538.1 coordinate 3,385,589, forward strand.
TCCTCTTCTCTGTTTTATTTAAGGAATCTGATATCCACTATGTCTCATCTGGACCTGAACTGTATAGATGATTTCGATGATTTCATATCGTAGGATTATTGAGCTCCTGGCTCTATTACGGGATTGGGAACAAAGTAGAATTTTTTCCGAGAAGCTCAGCCTTAGGATATCTTTCCGCATCCTTGACTACTGCATTGTGTTTCATGCTGAAGTAATGGCCATTTGATATGCTGCAGAGCGGATCTGGAATAATGCGCCTCCTGCCATTTTTATCTTTTCTTATAGCCAGGCGGCAATCAGATCGCTTTCGATTATGACTTTTATTTCTAGACTGATCAGGGACTGTTGTAACTCCCTTTGGGAAACTATCACGGCAATTTTGTATCCACCACCTGATCACAGAGACATCCCGTGCAACGATGAGGCTGATAAACTAGCTAGAGCGGGCATACTTCTTCTGACCATATATTAACACATAAGTGTGGATATATCTTTTACCTCCATTAGGCTGCCCATTGGGAAGAAGTATTGATTGGATGCGAACAGAGCTTGCAGAGAGTTGAATTCTTGCCTCATGGTAAGACTGGACTCATCTGTCCCAGGTTCGGCATAAAGCGTATCAACCAACCATTTAAACTGGATCGTCAGAGCATCTTTTCTGCCGTATATATCCTCACAGGTCATTGTGTATAGGCAGGCACTCGCAGAGGCTACGCTTACCTACGAATGACTTCTGTGGGGATTGTAGGTCGATTGAAGTGGAGGAGAACGTGGTACACTTAATTTGCCAGTGGCCGTCTCCATATCAGCCGAGATTTGTAACACTAGGCTCTCAATTTCTCAATGGCTTATGAGAGCTATATCGTTTACATCAGGTTGATATCAAAGTTCATTAGACTGTCGTTCCGACTTAATTTAGGGAAGTATTTTGGTGCGTTGCCTCTGGTTGATCATTAGGACCGGTTAGTCTGGATTTTGGTGACCGCTATGAGTGCCTTGATTGAAAGGCTGCCACTCCCTCCTAGCTTTTGTCCAATTGCTCCGTCATACAATTATGCAGCTACCAGTTGTGGCACTAAATAGCAGAATTATCTAGTTTCAGTATTAAGTTAGATCTTCTGTTGTCCATAAAAGGTTAAAAGTATCAAGAAATTCAAAGGGATCTAAAAATTCTCCGAGAGTTCCACAATCAAATTTAAAGTCGCCTCGTGCACTCATTAGCAAAATTATTTCCATGAATTTCCAAATGTTTCCACTTGCAAACTTATAATATTACACTGCTTTTCTATGCTCCAACTGCATTCCATCCTCGTCACTAAACTTTGTTCCTATTAAAGATCGATAATTGGGTTTTAAAATTTTTTTTACTAGAATCTGTACCTCTATTAAAAACTTCAGAGATTGGCGGACTGGCAAGCATTATTGTTTCAACTGAAAAAGAAATCGTTGAGTATTTTAATAGCAAAATTTTATAAATTGTAGCAAAAGAAATAATTAAAATAATTATTTAATTAAAAATGCTTCTTAACTGACTATAACTCTTTGAATAAGCCCTACAATATGAAAATAAAATTTTTATCATTTTCTTCGCATATTTATTTAAATAAAATCTGCAAATTTGCAACATTTTTGTTTAAATTCCTTCATTCATTACTTTTGTAAATTGCCGGTTGTTGTATTCTCACATTCAATTAAGATAAGCTTAAGTTCTCCGTACAACATTTACCCCTGTACCGGGTAATAAAAATTTTATAAGGGAACATTTCTGCGAAAATATTATCTCAACTCAGTGTAAACATTCCATTTCAGTTTTTACTTCATTTCGGTTTTAATTTTGAAAAAACAACCGACACATGTTTATGCGAAACAGAGAAATTAATTGACAATTCATTTCGTAGCGAAAATGAAAAATGCAGCAAAAAATGCAGATGGAGAAAATGAAGCGGTTAATAAGATTTTTTGAGAAAGGAAGAAGGTATAGTTGGTTAAGACGAATAAATTTAGAACTACAAACGGTTATGTATATACATATGTACCTTGGGCTGGAAAGAATTGTACACATTTCGAACATAAGATCTTGCAGAAGATGTATTTTTGGTACTATGGCCCTCAATATTAAAGCACCACTATAGAACCCGGGCATTATAGGAAATCGGACATTACAACTCTTCTACTGAAGACGATAAACTTTTTACTGTTGAAGAGAATAGGTCCTAACATTACCGAATTAGCAACGATTAGTCAAATTGGTAATTGATTACAATTCAACTTGTTGTTGTTCCTCAAATGGGTGTTTAATTGGAACTGTTAGGGCTCTCAGATAAAGTACACAACTTTATTTACTTAGTAATATACTGAAATACCGATTTTGGTTCAAATATGGTAAGGCAGCTAAAGTCAATTATAAACCTATGAAATTTGTTACATTTCATAATGCACTTTAAAATGTTGTTTCACAGTATGTAGTACTACTTTAGACTTAGACACCCACAACAAAAGAGCTTCTAGATATGACTAGTGCCTTAAGTCGGCCACCACGAGCACTGAGGTCATCAGGAACTAGAGTTACTGCAGTAGCTTGATTACCATGATTCAGACCCTAATCGCTGATGCAGGAGGTAAAGCTGCCTTGACTCAAAAAGTCATATATTTCTGTGCACTTAGGAGGTACTAAATTGGAAATTGTGTTGTAATAGCTTCGAGACATTTTCCACCAATTGAAATTATGATAAGCATTTATTCGTTATTAAAGTAAGCCTATCAAAGATCACAAAACACCTGAAATATTATCCACAGATAAGGTTAAGAATTACACTGGTAGTAGCATTTATGTTCCGAAGCCTGACCGGAGGCCTAATTCTGGAACCCGATTATGGTGAATCCTCTTTGTGGTAGCAACGTGGGGGCTGTAGCTTATACCCAGATCGCGGAGAAAGCGCTAGCTCAACGTGGAGTTAAATTCTTAACCGGGTGCCGGGACCCATAGATCTGTAGGAATTTAGATAGTCTCCGATATATATATCAACAATGGGATTCCCACTAGAACCATTTCATCCAGTAATGTTGCACATGTTTATTATCTACTATTAGTAGAACAGTCTTGATACCATCAGACGGAACATTGAGTAGAAAAAAGTACTCGGAAACAGAACACTCAGTTCTTTAGAATTTCGGCATCAGTCAGCCAAATTGTACCTATGCTGTACTAAAACAAACACCTCAACTATTCACTATCGTGTTGAATAATATCATGAGAAGGGGAATATCATAAAGTTCCGAAGGCCAACTATGTCTACTCTTACATTTGATCTCCAATATTCAAGCGTAAATTAGGAGATGTCTAGAGTTTAGCGCTTCATGTTGGTATTGACACAAATATTAAGGAAAAGTAATGAGGATTGACAACATAAGCACGGAAAACGTCATGTCACAAAGCAGATCGGTCGAAAATAGATAGCTTCAGCTATCTGCACAATAACGTGATAAGGAACAGCGGATCAGGAACAGACATATACGACTCAATAAAACATTAACGGCATTCGGAAAACTTAAGTCAGTATGGAAATGCTTACAAATATTAAGACGAACCAAGCTAACAATACTAAACGAATGTTCAAAGTCAACTCTGTTGTACGAAAGTGCAACTTAACTGGTATCAAGCATCATCAGCTTGTGCCTTGGAATCGTATAAAGGATATTCTAGCCTTATAATATCAGCAACATGGATTTTTTGAATTTGGCTAATGAAAAACGTATGCTGATATGTACAAAATGGAAGTACTAACAGAAACAACTCAAGGATGAAAATAGATTAGCATCCTTAGGGCTCAAAATACTTGGAGGCTTACAGAAGTAGTCTTACTGGGGAAGGTGTGAAAACAAAAAAAAAACAAACGGGGCAAGATGCAGATGCATTGCAGAAGCTATATGCTCCCAAAATGGGCATCGTGTTTTGAGTTTAAATCAAATCCATAAAGTAATTCTAGCGGCTCTACACTGACTGACACAATCCACATGGGACAGTATCTGGGAGATAAGTCAAAGACCAACTACCAAGTTTATAAAATATTTTAAATATTCGTAAAGTGTAGGGTGGAAGATTGTTACAATCCAAAATTGTACACTCGCAACAGGTAATATATTATGATCGTTTTTGGACTTTCAATCGGGTTTAGTAGCTCAGCCCATGAAATGAAGATAATTTGGATATAGAATATGCAACCACTAAGCTAACCTAAGGTTGCATTCCCCGAAAACCATGTGGTTCATTGTGGTCTTCGTTATTGGTTTTTGTAGCTTCATCACCCTAAGATTTTAGTACGAAAATTCATTACAAATAACTTTTTGACGTGTCTTAGCTTTATTTCGTTTGCTAGTCAATTTCCTAGATTTTTTTTACAAACACAAGTGGCCTTAAACGTCTAAAAATTGTAAAAATTGTTTGTTAAGGCAGAGCCTTTAACTCTTTAACTTATTCAGCTGCTACTGCCGTATTTTTATTTTGTCCGTAACTCCTTCTTGGCAGCACATAGCTTCCACAAAGTATCTTAATTACTCTGCCTTGTTTCAGTTTCTAAATCAGCTTTAGTTTTGCGCATAAACAAGTGATTGGTATGCTAAAGCAAAAGGTGCGCTCATCGACCACAGCCTAGAAACATCTTTAACTCACTAAAATCACTTACATTGACTTCTAGTCTAAAAAAAAAAGATTTTTAATTTTCAAATTGAACTTGGCCTTCAATTTAAGACAAACGTTGCGCCTTAACGAAAGTAACTACAGCTTGTGAGGATGCCTTGTATCGTAGGAAAAAGGCAAAACGACCCTCCACATACACAGAGTGTCCGCACCAACAAACAAACATTTTTTGCAGCAACACAAGTATCCCCGTGAAACTCCAAATTACTTCAGTTTGTTTATCTTATGAAAATGCAATATCGGATCATAATTTAGTAGTTTACGAAAAAAAAAACAACAACAATAACAACTACAAAAAGGAGCATACATGAAAGCATAAGTGAATTTGTGTATAAAATAAGTGGAATATAGCCGAGTAGAGTGGAGTGGCGTAAAGTTGAATGAATGAAGGAAACAATGTAAACGTTTGTTGCCAACCACTTGATTCATATTTATTTAAACGAAAACAGAGGAGTGGGGGAGAAATTGAAATCACGATACCAGGTTATTATTTTGCGAACAAGCGTGTACATTAAGATTTAAATAGAGAGACTTTTCTCTTGCGCACATATGGCCACAAAGCGATAACGTACTACGAATCAAATCATAGATAAACTGAATAGTTTCTTTGTTCAACAACAACTTTTAAAAGTTGTTCGTCGTTTTATTTATTCCTAAAAGAAAAATGGTTGGCCAATGGCTGTCAGGGGACTTTTTCTTTTGATACCAGCACTTGCATGCATTCATTAGAGGACTAGTGGTCAAAGCAAGCCAGGTCATTATGAACTTTAAATGTCTCTTAATTGCTTAAAAGTGTAATTGTCCCTTTTTATGACTCAATGACAAACTACTGTACATACCATACGTTTTTGTTTCTCTATTTCTATTGCTATCATGGGGATCTTTCTTTCCATAATATTGCATTGCCTATTAGGAGATGGAGAATTTTTCTTAATTGTATTGTCCACCTCTTCAAACTTTTAATTGCCTTTTACGTCTTTATAATGAAGTCAACAATGAGTACATTAAGGAATGACATACAATAGACCTTAGGAGGCTTTGGTTTGATTATTCGAAGATTGAATGAAATACAGGGAAAAAAATAAATTAATTGTCTATTTAAGAGTAATTTGGGAATTTTAATTGAGTCACAGCGAATTGGTTTGTTATAAAAAATTGTAGCCATTTGGGGTATGGATTAGAAAATTTTAAAAATTAAACTTAAATAATTCAAATACATACATACATACATACATACATATTTGTCACTAGATTACGTACTCACAAAAAACGACCATCGAGACAGTCTCGGAAAGAGGGAAACTGCAAATTCGAATCTTTAGCCAAATTGTTACAACTTTTTTTTAGAGGTTCAACAATGCTGCTTCTGTTGGCAACACTGCTTAATTTGACAACCGATTTTACAGCTGATAGTTGCTTTTTGTTTAGATTGGTTTGACATTTTATTTTACATAGATTTACGCCAGAACAACGCTTGCACACTGTTGCTTTTATTTTATTTTTTTTTTTTCAAAATAATGGTTCCATTCATTAAGCACCAAAATTAAAAATTTTATTCTCCGATTCATTTTTGGTTGAACGGGTACTTAAATAAACAGAATTGTAGCATTTAGAGAGAGGAAAATACAGAAGGAAAATTACTGTCTGGTACGCCTTATGTGCTGGCAGAGACATTGGTCCATATGTTTTCATAAACGATTATGGCTAGAATGTTACTGTCAATGGTGAACCATATAGGGACATGATCAGAAATTTTTTCGTACCTCAATTAGCTGGCATTAATCGTGCTGACGCGTGGTTCCAACAGGTCGGAGCCACATGCCTCACAGCGCGCGCTTCAATTGATGTACTCAAAGGAACTTGTTATGAAAGAGTAATTTAATGTACGGGTCCAATTAATTGGCCACCAAGATCGTGTGATTTAACCACATTGGATTATTTTCTTTGGGGTTGTGTAAATCATTCGTTTACGTCAATATACCAGAGACAATTGAACACCAGTAAATACGACAGCATACGAGTATGTTTCAAAAGTGAAAAGTGGTGTTCAGGCTGCGTGTTGTTCGCTAAAGCCGTGGCGGCGACATAGCCGAAAACACATTTAAAATTTATGTCATCAAATGTTCTATCTAGAGTTGGGTTCTTTAGCTCTTTGAATGAACTAGTTCGTTCACTTACAACACAAAACATGTGTGTTAAACTCACATACTCACACTTTTGATGTAAGTGAATGAACTAGTTCATTAGAGGAGCTAAACGGCTCAACTCTAGTTCTTTCCAAGAAAGCCTGTTTCATTGATATTAAAAATATATTTCTAAGTTTTATTCTGACTTAAGTTTATGTATGTAACTGTAAAAAAAACATTAGATATAGTTTCACCTTAGGAATAATAATACATCCGACTAAGGTGTATCAAAAGTGTCTAAAATAATAGAAACATTTGAACAATAGTATGTACTAAACTATCTCGTTCTAAGCCTGCTGTTATTTTTACTAAGTACCCCTAAAGTCTGTATGAATCAGGGGTTTCAAATAGCGAAAAATTCAGATACTTTCTAAAAACCAAACTTCTTCACAGCAGAATCAAAACATATACCAAATTTTATTTGAAAAGCTATACACTATTTTTGGGCTCTGACTTAAATCATATTAAGTCTGATAAAGAGTCCTAAAAGATGATGCCTTATCTGCTTATACAAAATCTAGCGCAGCCCAGGTTCAAAAGCCTGGAATATTTTCTTCATAATGGATTGAACTTGTAAATAAAAAAAGCTTCGATCTTCCAAATGATCCATCCATAAGGCCTACTGATTCCAAAATATCATAGAAGGCAAAAAAAGGTAGGAATGATAAGTAAAGCCTTAGCACTACATCGAAACACACAACGACAGATTGTAGTACCGTCATCTATTAGCTGGAAGACAAATCATTAATATGAACCTAAAAGGTCCTTCCTGGAAGCTATATGCTAACAAATAGAGTAAAAAATCTCAAATTTTTATAAAATTAAGACTTAATCGAGAAGTTAACATTTTTTCTAGTTCATCTGAAAGACAGGTCAAAAATATTTCTAGTTTTAGGTGATTAACTTTGCTCAGCTCTTTGTCAACAATTTCCTTCATAACCAGAATCCTATATAAATCCATGAAAGAAGTTTTTAAATAAAAATGTTCTCATACTTTTTATTTGCATTTCATTAAACAGATACATTTATAGCGCAATTTGCTGAAATGAGTTGTCTCATTAATAGTTACAAGACAAAGAAGGTTATAAAGTATAACCTTAATCGTGGTTTGTTCAGTTTCTGACTACAAGACAAAAGAAGTTGCATATTGGATGACTTTATAACAATCGATGTCTTTGAAATACCAAATCTCGCCAAAGACTGTCTTAAGTCATAAATCCTTAAAACAATATTCAAAATATAATTTATTTCAAACTATTGATCCCTCTGAAACCCCCACAAAATCACCTCTCAAACGTACATGTTTGAGAAACAAACACGGTTGTGTTGCGTATGTGGTTTTTGTAAAATTACAGATCAAAGGTTAGAAAACATAAATTTTATTTTGAAATGAAAATAAAAAACAACAAATGTTTTCGAAATTGTTATAAAAATTAAATAGTAAACAGAATAAAATCAAAAAGATTTATAACAAACTGACATTAAGAAATTTAAAAACAAAAATGTTTAATGTATTAAATGCAACTAAACCTCTTAGGGATGAGAAAAAGTAATTTCTAAAATTTATCTAAGGTCTCAACTTATCGAAGAGGTAATGACATACATTTTATATCGAAATTAGGTGCAGTTTTATAGAAAACTTTTAAAGTTCGCCGTTCTTCGCTACACACAAATATATATATAAAGGGTCCGCCAAATAATTTTTTTTTTTTTGAAAATGCTATAAAAAAAACTACTGGATATTTTCTCAAATTTCTTTTTTTATTTGAAAGTACAATCCTTTCGGTTAATAATGGAAAATAATTTCATTCAAATGGCTGCCTCGGCTGGTCATGCAGTAGCCTACACAATCAGCGCAAAACATCGAGTGTAGCCCGATAACGATTGCCATTGACGGCCACTCCTTGCTCATTTTCGAAGAAAAATGGCCCAATTGTGCCTCCGGACCAAAATCCGCACCAAACAGTGACTCGTCTTGGGTGTATCGGCTTTTCAATGTATGCGTGCGGGTTTTCTGTGTCCCAAATGCGACAATTTTGCTTGTTTACATACTCGCCAAGATCAAAATTAGTTTCATCTGAAAGATGATTTTTTTTGGCAACATCGGCATCGTATTTTCAAAGTAATCTCGCAATATTTCCCAGCGTTGTTCAAGCGCATACACAACCATATTCGTTCAGCGGAAGGATAAAACAAATTATCTGTCAAATCAGACATGAGCTAAGTGTTACCATTCACGAAATAAGCACTAGTTGAAAAAAACCTTAGATGGCGGACCCTATATAAAAATAAATTGCTTCCCAAATCAATATTTGCTATAAATGGGTGACTTAACGTCCACTTATGCAATTCCATCTATTTTTTCACTACATGGAAGTAATTTAGAGCAAATTTAGAAACTTTTACCGTTTTCAGGGTATACAGGAGTCAATATTAATAATATATGGAAGGTGCCACGCCCACTTATCTAATTTAGCTCACTCTTTGACTGATGATTTGTTTTAACCACGAAGTTCCTTGGAACAAATTTAGAAAACTTAATTAACAGAATAATTATAGAACAGTCTCTAGAATGGCGTACACCTCTATACATACTGTTCGTTGACTTTCAGAAAGCCTTCGATACTATCAAAAGGACTGCTATAAGGAAAGCATTGAGAAGAAAAGGAGTACCCCAGAAAATAATACGAATAATACGAGCAATGTACGGTTCTTCACAACGGAAGCATTAGCCAACCATTCCCTACTAACGCTGGAGTAAAGCAAGGATGTCCACTCTCACCTCTACTATTCACCATCGTACTCGAGAAGATCATGAGCGAAGTCTGTTCACAAAGGAGAGGTATAACATGGAGTCTCTCACGACAACTCGAGGACCTGGATTGTGCGGTTGATGTTTGCCTTCTCTCACACAAGATCTCCAACAAGCATTCAAAATTAAATGACCTGGAAAAACTGGCTCACAATGTTGGCCTTGAGATAAATAAAAGCTATGAAAACTAACAACAATAGCACAGAAAACATCATACTACAGGGCCCGCCAATAGAGTATGTAGATAGCTTCTGCTATATTGGAAGCACAACGGTAACAAACGGCGGTACAGAAATAGACGTTAACAACAGGCTCAACAAAGCAAGATCGGCATTCGGACGATTACAGTCAGTATGGAGAAGCTCATACATATCCAGACAAGCCAAACTCAGAATATTAAACGCATGTGTAAAGTCAATTCTGTTGTACGGCAGTGAAACCTTGCTTGTGTCTAACACCATCACGCAAAAGCTACAGGTATTCACCAACAAGTGCCTTAGAATCATATGCAAGATATTCTGGCCTAACACCATAAGCAACATAGATCTATAGAATTTAACAAACGAAGAGTCCATACCGAAGAAGATAAGGCAAAGAAAGTGGAGATGGATCGGCCATACCTTAAGGAAAAGTCATGGTAGTATTGCAAGGATGGCACTTGAGTGAAATATTTTTCGTAGCTTTTGTACCAATCCAATTATTTTAAATAAACTCAAAAGAAAAGAAAACTGCTACTTCATCCTGAAATCTTCACAGAGCTCTTATAACAATTTCCTGTTTTAAAATTGCAAGTAGTAAAAGACTCGGGTCAAAAAAGACGTCATAATTGAAACAAATAGCTATTGTTAGTTTACTACGCTTACGAAATGAAAGGCTGCAAAGGCCAACATTGGGTCTTGGCATACTATGATTGTTAAGCCGATAATTACATACACATCCCTTGTTTGGTGGTCTAAGGTTGAACACGAGGTCACTAAGAACACATTTGCAGTCTACGGAGGTAGATCTGACTGGCTTTAACTAGGCCCATGTACGTCTTTGTTAAGAAGTGTGCTACAAGAAATGAAGATGCAATTCGCGTCAAGGCTAGCATACAGGAACTTCGGTCACAAAGTGTTTTCCATAACAGACCTTATTAATTCTAAGCTAAAGGTTCAACATCATGTTCCCTAATTGCGAGAAATGCGTTGAAGATTAGCCTTCTGTCAATTTCAAGAGCCTGAAATTGTTTACAGGTGGATCAGAGACTGACGGAGAGGCTTACACAACTACGTACATTTTCGGACAATCAGGCCACACTAAGAGTAGTGGACTTGTGTTTATTGTAATCACAATTGGTCGGAGAGTGCTTCGATTATTTTAAGCAGCTTTCAATGTGGGTTTTCTATAGGAACACTATTGCCTGCGATATCACCTCAGTAGGTTACATAACCTAAATGAGACGGAGTGCTGGCTCTATTTGGAGAAGGATGAAATCACAGGTCATATATTGTGGGACTGTATTACGTTGACTAGGACTAGATTGAAATTTTCACTCGGGATCAATTGGATCCGGAGAAAATCAGATGTGTTTTTCTATAAAAGTCTAATTTACTAAACTTTCTCCATAAAGCGGAAAAATTTATGGTTGCAAATGGCATTCAGACTGCCCCTTTGTATTTAAGGAATAATTATGTTGTATAGTACCAACAGACGATTGTGGCTAACTGAGAATCACCTGCAAACGGGGTCACACTGATGACAATGTAGAGGTAATCATATAGTAAATCTTTCGTGATTTTGTCAGGAAACAGACATAGTCAAACATACTGTTGATATGTGAATTCCGGGCATCTCTAAACGAGATGAAGAAATTGAGACCTGGAGATCATCTAGGTCACTCTGGGAGAAATGTGTGGCCGGCAGTCTCCTTGGCATCGAGGAGATTGACCACCTAGTTGGGATGTAATTTCCTCTTACAGACTTCTGGTTCTGCGATATTTGTTGGATAGGGCCAAACAAACTAAAATTTGTCAAATTTAACCCCTGTACGACCGGGGTCGTTCGGAATTCATCTCAGCATAGGCTACGAATGCTAGTGGCAGTTATCACTGAGCACTAAGTTGCTAGTAGCACGCTAGGAGACAAAGTCTATCATGCGATGACTACTGTAGAGTTTGTCAGGATGAGGAAGAGGAGGAGACTGTCAAACATTTTCTGTATTAGTGTCCGAATTTTTCGGATATTAAGACTATTGCATGTCATATCAGACTTGGATGATATAAAAATCAGTAGGCAGTTAACACTTGTGGATGCGTCTGGTGGTTCGTTTCGGATCTGGCGCTACCTTCTATGGGCATCACAGTGGGATTAGTATTGAACTACACTCGTGTCCAGCTACGCATTGTAACTAACTAAGAGACCTTTTATGTCCTAGTTTTGATAACTTATGTAGTCAAATAAAAACCCTACAAGCCCTGTGTCACTCATATTTCAGCGACATTGTCACTATTTTCAGGTAGAAGATTGTATGAAATTATCGTAAAGGGAAAATTTAATTGATTAATTCTCGTGACAATGATACAAACAAAGAAAATTATGAATGACCTTTTCATTGTAGTGTCACCATGCTAAAAAATAAGCTGAAATTTAGCGACATTGTCTACTATGAGTCGACTATATGCGGAACGATGTAATGTTTTGTCAGCTACAACTTACACTTAACGAATAAAGCAGTAATGATTCTCGATGATTAACTGCTGGACTCACCACTATGTAGACTCTTCAAAGACAAAATCAACTTCTGCCATCTGCGAACATACTAATGGACTTTAAAAAGTCATGTGTGGCACAAAAGAAAATTCATCAGCCAGGTATCGATGATGTACCATTGTAAGCGTTTGCCACCACAATTTACTTTGAAGTTCCCCAACTGGGTTACACTCCTTCACTATGGAAATTTTCTTTTCTCTTACCTAATAATACTAAAACCTTTATGAGTAAACATACTTAAAAATGTTTAAATACTCATTCATACTAAACATTTCATGACCTTCTTAAGGAAAATTAAAAACTGAAGAGAGACAATAAACTTCAATTGTTTTAATGTTTATACGAGAAGAGTTCTTCAGTTCTTAAGCAGAGGACGACGTGGAAGACACCCGCACTACTTAGAGGCTCATAAAAATATTCTCGATCCACAACATCGAGTAGAAAGCAAAATGTGTCTTCAATGAAAGAAAATACATGAGTAGAAATGTATCGTATGTATGTGTATGGAAATGAAATGAAGCCAATCCCTTAACGCTCATTTAAAATAATTTATTGCATAAGTGACACATAGTTTGCTTATCATTTGACTTTATTTTTTTGTTTTTCCCCCACAACGAGTATGTACATATATCGAGTACTAACCAAAGCAGCAGTCTTTGATTTGTTTAGAAAAATTTTACGAATTTTCATTAAAAATGATAAAAATCTTAAAAACAAGTGAAAAACGTATTAGAAATGGAGGAGGTGGTTTGGCTCTTTTCTTTTGGGTGTCTATCTGTTAAGACATTTCTGAAAGATAAATGGGTTTTATTGGAAAATCAAAATATTTTCTAATTAAAAATCCTTATATGCATTTAGCTATCGATAACACATATTACTTATATTCTTATTTAACATATTCTCCGGAATATTTTTCTTTCAAAATTTAATTTAATAAGATGCTGGTTTTTATAGCGCTTCCCTCCCCATCCCTCTATTTAAATGTGTCTCGTGCTCATTTGCTGCTGGAGAAATTAACAACAAAAAAAGTCAACATCTGCATTTGGTGAAAAAAAAAATGTGAAAATTTCTATAAATTTCTATAAAATCTATATATTGGAATAAAAGGACTCAATATTGGAGATGGCATGCGTGTGCCAATTAAAATTGATTGAAAAATTCTTTAAATATTTCTTTCAAACATCAATTCACTCTTTTGGAAGGATTCTTTACTAAGGCCGTTAAAAATAATTTTTTTTATGCTATTCGCTCGTACTATGGGATGATGGCATGAATGTCGAATGTCCTGTGTACGAGCTATATGTTAAACAGCTGTCTTTGATTGTAAAGCATCAGCATCATCAACAGTGAGGTGGTGGAGGAAATAAAGGTGAATTCCTTATAAATATAATCCCTTTTAGTTTACAGTTATGCTAGAGCAATACATAACTACACCGTTACTCTTAGTTTTCCCTTAAATGGTTTGATTTATTTTTGTGTGGAATTTGGAGCTGCTATTTCCTTTCAGAAGCATAATGCTTGCTTGCCAGTTAAACACAAGTTTTCTGCGTTTATTTGTCGATTTATTCAATTACTTTGAATTTTTTTCTTTGATTTTTACAACCAATAAACTTACGAAATGCAGGATAAGAAATTAAATCTGTGTCGATATCGAAAAGTAGCCTAAGTCGACTCAAGCTATTTTTACCTCGAGCTAACGATAATGATAATGATAATGATAATGATAATGATAATGATAATGATAATGATAATGATAATGATAATGATAATGATAATGATAATGATAATGATAATGATAATGATAATGATAATGATAATGATAATGATAATGATAATGATAATGATAATGATAATGATAATGATAATGATAATGATAATGATAATGATAATGATAATGATAATGATAATGATAATGATAATGATAATGATAATGATAATGATAATGATAATGATAATGATAATGATAATGATAATGATAATGATAATGATAATGATAATGATAATGATAATGATAATGATAATGATAATGATAATGATAATGATAATGATAATGATAATGATAATGATAATGATAATGATAATGATAATGATAATGATAATGATAATGATAATGATAATGATAATGATAATGATAATGATAATGATAATGATAATGATAATGATAATGATAATGATAATGATAATGATAATGATAATGATAATGATAATGATAATGATAATGATAATGATAATGATAATGATAATGATAATGATAATGATAATGATAATGATAATGATAATGATAATGATAATGATAATGATAATGATAATGATAATGATAATGATAATGATAATGATAATGATAATGATAATGATAATGATAATGATAATGATAATGATAATGATAATGATAATGATAATGATAATGATAATGATAATGATAATGATAATGATAATGATAATGATAATGATAATGATAATGATAATGATAATGATAATGATAATGATAATGATGATAATGATAATGATAATGATAATGATAATGATAATGATAATGATAATGATAATGATAATGATAATGATAATGATAATGATAATGATAATGATAATGATAATGATAATGATAATGATAATGATAATGATTATGATAATGATAATGATAATGATAATGATAATGATAATGATAATGATAATGATAATGATAATGATAATGATAATGATTATGATAATGATAATGATAATGATAATGATAATGATAATGATAATGATAATGATAATGATAATGATAATGATAATGATAATGATAATGATAATGATAATGATAATGATAATGATAATGATAATGATAATGATATATATAATGATGGTGTGGTGGTGTTGCGGTCCCTTGCTGACGCGGCTAATAAATTATTCCTATCTTTATATTTTCTCCTCTCTCCCCATGAGGTGGAGTCACCTAGTTTTCAACAGGACTACTAGAGATGTTCAGAGTCTTTTCCCTGGAAGTAGCAAGAGAAATTCGGTTCAAAACCAGAAAACAACAGGAGTTCTACAGCTATAGATATGCTCAAAATATAGAAAATCTTCCTTTGCACTTTTAAAACGAATACTTATCGGGTGTTTTTTATACAGTTACAGAAGTTGATAACGTAATAAAAAAAATATATATTTTTAATATCAACGGGCTTAGTTGAATGGAAAATTTGATGATATTAATGTTTAAATATGATTTTGCCATGTGGCTGCCACGGCTGGCACTTACAAGACGCAAGGTGTTGTTAACCGACGTAGATAAGCGATTACATAACCCCAAAGAAAATAATTCAATGGGGTTAAGTCACACTATCTTGGTGGCCAATTAATTGGACCATTACGTAAAATTACTCTTTTGTCAAAAGTTTCTTTCAGTAAATTAATTGTAACGCGCTCTGTGGCATGTGGTCCTGTCCTGTTGGAACCACTTGTCAGCAAGATTAATGGCAGTTAATTGAAGTATGAAAAAATTTCTAATCATATCCATGTTCCCCATTGACAGTAACATTCTGACATGTGAAGCAATGACGCCGCCAGCAGACAATAATTTTCTGCGATTGTAATGGTGTTCGAAAAAGCTCGTATATTATCTTCAACTAAAATTATTCAACTAAAATTGAATCTATCGGAGAACAAATTTTGAAGTTTGAGAAACAGAACGATTATTGTGATACAAAAATACAACAATTTGCAAGCGTTTTTCTGATGTAAGTCTATCCATAATGAAATGTTAAGCCAAACCAAATAACTAATAACTATCGGCTGTTAAATGGGTTGTCAAATAAAGCAGTGTTACCAACTCTATGTTATGATCCTCTAAAAAAACACCCGATAGTACTAAATTTGTTCTCTTCTTTTGGTACTTTTTCATTTATTTTTTGTTACAAATTTGTATTCAATAAATTTTATCGTTTTCTAAAACAAAAAAATATTAACGATTAACAACAATTCAATGGTGTCGAAATAAAACCCCGACTACGTTCGGATTAAGTGGTTCGCATACAATCAACTTCCCAGCACGTCGAATGCATAAAGAAACAAAAGCCCAAACATTTGCTTAACAACGTACAACGGATGACCTTCTGTTCAATACATTACAAATACAAATACAAGGCTTTCATTCTACAAAGCTATTGTTATGTATGTGAGTAAATTGGTTCCACCACCCAATACTTGTGTTCATACCAGGGATGTATGTTGATACTCTAAAATACCTTTTACCTTTTAAAAGATGACTCTTACGCTCATACGTGTAGCACTGCATTAATACTTTAGTGTTGTTGTTGTTATTCTTTTTTGTTTTCATTCATGATACATTGATACATTGATACATTTGGCTACAAATGAGGGTTAAATGCCTTCATTTAAACATCTGGTAAAATTTTTGTTCATTCAAATGTAATCTTAACGCGTTCGTATACACGTTTTGTAATTGAAAAATGAAAATAAAAAAAAAAAATTGTAACCAATTTAGTTTTTTTTTTTTTTTTTTGTTTGTTCCTCATATATTTAGGCAATTGAAAACACTTGTAGAATTCGTATATTTAGTTACGGAAATTTTGATATTTTCATTATGAAATAGAATCTAGTGTTTCCTCTTCATCTTCAACCGCCTGTGTAAGTTTAGTGAAATGGTGTTAATTGCCTGAAACTTTAATGGTTTTTTAAAATACTTGTCTGATTTTGGGTAATTTTTCAACAGAATTAAACAATTTATTGTGTAATAAATAGCAAAAATTAAATGACTTGACCATATGAGATTATTTTTGATAAAAGGGAAGGGGACTTGATTTTAAAATGCATAATAAAATTTTATCACTTTTTTTGCATAAACAATATTTTTAAAGTATTTTCTCTCTTTATACTTAACTTGCTCAAACCATCGCGTTTCACCATCCCTATCTTAATTATGAACTTTATTGAATGGCGCCTGTAGTGTAGTAGATTAGACAACCACCCACCATCTAAGATATTGTGCATTCAATCTCTGGTAAAACAATTTGAAAATTTTTAACAGCGGCATCACCTCATAAAGAGTTAACCATAATATACGTAGGCTAGCTTAAACAACTGTGCGCATATATGCCATCAAATGTGTATAAGCATAATGTACTTAACTAATTTTTCGTCAAGTATTGCTGAATTTTATATGTTTAAGGCCTAGACATAATATAATTTTGCCTACTTAAGCTACTATTAAAAACTTAACGAAAAGTCTATCAAATACTTAAGCAACTTTTTTGTTGGCTAAGAATAAGAAATATCAAGAATAAAAATATAACGAACTGTACGAAACTTCACAAAAAGTTTGTAAAGTACGTTGTTTGATTGTGTGTATTCGCACAATTGTTTAAGTTAGCCTACGCATATTATGGTTGGGCCTTGAAAGTGTATTATAGTAGGGCCTCAACATTAGCTGGCGCCTGTTTATGAGTAATAGGCTAAGAAAAACCGAACATTTGCCGTTCGGTTATTGATTTGAAGTTGTTTGAACTAAACTTAGAAACTTATACTATTACCGTTCACAAGATATTCAAAAGAAAGTGTGCTCTATGGGAAGTACCATGACACATTTATTCGATTCCAGCCATTTTTTGTCTGATGATTTGTATTGACTACGAACCTATTTGGACCAAATTAAGATTACAGTTATGATTATTGTTACAGTTATGAGGATATCGACAAATAAATATATGTGAGAGCATGGTACCTTATCTGTGAAAGTAGACCTTTCCAAATCATGTACTGACTTTTGTATCGGTTAATTGATTCTCGAGTTACTAGATGACAAACATAGGACATTTGGCGATTTTGGGCTTACTTATCGTATACATGTGATTTATAATTTTATAAGTTGGGTTGGGTTGTACTTATAGGTTGATATTTGTAGGAGCATTTAAAAATAATGCGGAGACAGACGTAAGCCAAAATCGTATACATATTTGTACATGATTTGATCGAGTAACACAGAGAAGAATTATGAATTCTGTTTAACCTTTGTGTTGCTGCAAAAGGCTTTCCTTATCATATTTTTATGACGGCCGTGATTCGCGGCATTGATCCCAATTTTTTTCCTTTACTCCTCTTGGGAACATAAAGCTTTCAGAAAGGAAATTTATTTTGTTTCAGTGTTTGTTTTCAAGTTAAACAGGTGATTGGTCTACTGCTGCAGGTCTAGGATGGATTAAGGTGCTTTCATCGCCTAAGAATACACTTTTTGAACCTTGCTGATTATAATATCCTGTTTTCTTTTAGAGATTCATAAATTTGAGTTGGCAACTGGTTTAACGGTTGATAGTTGGTTCCTGTTTAATCAGGTTTGATATTTCATTATGGATAGACTTACACCCGAGCAACGCTTGCAAATTGTTGAAATGTTTTAACAAAATAATGTTCGTCAATCTTGAAAATTTTGTTCTCAAGGGAAGCCCATAATCCACAAGCTTTTGTTGGAACAGTATTACATCCAAAGAAGACTACTTATCAGTTTACTTTATGAACTGGCGCAGTCTTTGGTCCAAATTTCTTCAAAAACGATGTTGGGCATTATTAGAAATTTTTTGTACTGTTTTTTTCTCCGTCACTCCTATAGGGAGTATATTGGTTTCTTTAATCAATTGATCTTTCAAGCTAAGTACATGATGAATCCGCTGTAGCTTCCTCCATATGTTTTTTTGCGTAGTTGTGAAGATCCTTTCTAATTGGTGGTGATCTTTACTTTAGCATTGTAATTTTTTCCGTGCAGGTGGCGTGTTTTTCCTGATCATTCGTCTAATATTTGTCATCACCGCCAGAGGTATGCGGGGATGGTCAGGGGGCTTCTTCTTTATTTTTTAGATGGAGTTGTTAGGAGAAAAATTGAACCGTTTTGTTAAACATTCGAAACCACAATTAAAGTTTTTTTCGTCATGTCCTTTGCTGGAGCTGAACTTGTGTCGTTAGTGTTGTTATGCTTGCGCTTTAACCACTACACCACGCCACCCCACTGTATTATTTTTTTGGAGTTATATGAAGTCACTTGTCTACCTTGATAAACTAGAGACAATTTAACACATGTAAATCAGCATTCGAAGAGTTGTACGACCGCATATGCTATTAAAACTTTGTGAATATTGATGTTCCAGTTGCGCATTGTACGCGCCAACCGTGACGGCGACAAGGCTGAAATCATATTTAAACATTAATATCATAAAATTCTCTATCCGACAAAGCGCGTTTTATAGATACTAAACATACATTTCTTTGCGTTATGATGACTTGAACTTATGGTACTCTTAGTAAACCGCCGTTGTTACCTTCGGAAGCGTTGTTTCTCATTTTAAAATATTGTTCACATCGGCGGGTTTGGTACGTTTTTGACTAGCTATCGGTTTAGATACTTCACCGCAAGATTAAAGAACCGGCCTATTAATTGGTTCACATCTTTTGTGTTGTACAAAGTCATTCAATTTTATACAAGGGATGCTTCTGTTCTCAAAACCTGAATGATTCAGTAATATTTTAAATATTTTTCAATGAGTTTTTTAAAGTAAGTACCTAAAAAGTACCCATTAAACAATTAAATAAGAAAAATTTGTAATAAATTTTACGTCTTATTGCAATTCAGACAATGAATTAAGTTCCATAAGTATTACTGCACACTGATTCATTTAAGCTGTAATTGTAACCTCTGTCCTCAAAAGAGACGTGTACTCGTATTGTACGCGTATTTAAATAGTAGTGTTAGTTTAAATAGGGTAGTTTTTGTGGTCCATTGTTACCTTTTTTTCTTAACATATGCAATGAAATTTATATATATTATGTTATGTTTGTTTGTATGTATACTCGTTTATGCACCTTTAGTTGATAATGGCTATGATAATATCAAAGAGAGTATGAATGGTTAACTATACCACGAACCACTTTCTAACAGGGGGTTGATTTTGAACACAACTTTTGACAGATTAAATGCAAAAGAACAAAATACAAATTCTACCTGTTTTTTTATTTTATTTTCTTCGCCCCACATATCATTAGTGGCTTAACTTTGACGCTTGCCACCACGTTTATGCAGATTTTTTCCTGTTTAGTTTGTTAAGGTCAGCTAACAATCTCATTGAAATGTACTTCACCCTCTTGTTGTTTCCTTTTTAAGCTTTTTATATTGGATTAATGCAGGGTTTGATAATTCCTTTGTAAGTCTTTTGGTCGTTTCATCTTTTAGACCTTCTGCCATTATTAGAGTGTGAGCATTATGATGGATTATTTAATTAAAATTAAAATAATGTTTAATACTTTTTGCATTTTATATACGTATTAAGTACTCAAATGGTACTTTTGCTACCCACATAAGGCTACTGACAGACCGGTGGGCTTTAGTTCAGTTCACGGATAAACACACTTGTCACAGAAGGTAATAGAAATGTTCTTAAGTACTCGATGTCTGTGGGATACGCAAGAGAGACGATTGATAGCTGGGCGGAGGGAGGAGTGCTTTCAGTGTGGGACTGGAGAGGAGGTTTATTTCGCTCTCTCTTGGTAGATGCAGAAGGCTATTGCTGCTCAGGGTACTAACTGTTCTATTTACCTAGCATCGTGATCTTAGGTATCTCTAGTGAATTTTGTAAAATGTGCCGGATGATCGGTGAAGGTTTTGTACAATTTATGCCTAGACATCTGAACACGTACATTGTTAGTAGGGGTAGGTTTGCATTTTGGCCTTTACCAACATAACATAATATAAGTACTCATATTCCCGAGCGTTTCTTTTTGCCCCCAGTTAGCATTACATAGAAAGTAACACAAAACTGTTTGAAGAACTTATGCAGTCTCAATTGTGAAAGTACTGAATTTGTTCTTCACTTACCATGGGTGTGATATGGTGAATTAAACAGTTCAAGCTAATGATGTTCTCTGAAATGCGCCAACGAATGTTTTGTAAGCCAGAAAGGTGAAGACAATACCAAGGTTTTTATGTATGTGCGGTTTTTGTAGGTCCATTGGTTCGCGAGTTATTGACGTTAGAGTGAACCCCTTTATATTGCTTAAGTTTTATTTGAAAACGAAATTTGTTACAGCATTTAAACTTTGTGTGAATTAGAAAATCTTTGTAAAACTGTGTACATATATTAAAAGCATACGTAGAAAGTTTCCATTTGGTGTGTGGCTTCACTATTGTTCAACGTGGCGGTGCCACGCCCATATAAAATATTATTTATATGTCTATATCTAAAATTGGTCCAATTAACTTCGTGGTCAATAGAAATTACCAGTCAAAAATTGGGCCGATTTGTATAAGTGGGAGGAGCACCTCTCATATAAAGTAAATATTGGTTTTCGTATATCTTTGGAACGGTAATAGTGGAAGGTTCTAAATTTGGTCTAAATAACTTGGTTGTTAATCCACATCATCAGTCGAAAAGTGGGTGAAAGTTAATAATTAGGTGTTGCATCTGCCATACAAATTAAATATTTATTTTTGTATATCTAGAGAACGACAAGAATGAAAGTTTCTAAAGATGGTCCAAATGACTTCTTGGATAGTACAAATCATCAGTTAAAAAGTGGGCGGTATCGGATAAGTGGGCATGTTATCTCCCATACAAATTAAATAATGATTTTTCTATATCTTGAGAATGGTTAGAGTTGAAGTTCCTAAATTTGGTTTAAATAACTTGGCAGTTAATACAAGCCGTTATGTTTTTTAAGCTCAAAATCGTTAGAATTTTTCGAAAGTTTAGATTAGCAGAAGGGAACTCGACGGACATTCTATATTCTTCATGCTCAATTAAGCAGGTCAAGTCATAAAACTGTCTTGCAGTAGCACGGAAACTTTAGGCCAACATATGCGAATACGAAGGACATTCTAATTTTAAACGTTACGTGAGTATCTTAAAGCGATTACTAAGAGAGCAGAATCCTCTGAACTTCTGTTTTGATCCCATGTGCACCTACACGCTGTTATACCACTTCTCATTTTTTTTTTTTTTTAAACCTTTATCTGATCGGAATTAGTCTAATGTTCGCCTACAGGTACACGCAATTGTATACAAAGACTGTAAATCATCAAAGTTTTCAAACCAAGAATTCAGCAAAATGCTCGAAGAAAACAGAAATTTATGGACCATGAAATGGAAATAACACAAAGTCTGTGCTAAGAATCATAAAAAATATTTGAACCTTAGGATTTCAAACTTCGTAACGGATATGTGTTGACTGCAACTTTAAAATACATGGGATAGAAAAATCTAAATGTAACATTTTGGTGCAGTTATAGCCTGCCGTGTACCGCTGTGGTATGGTAGGTAAGACACCCGCCTACCAACCAGAAGGTTCTCGGTTCAATACCAGGCCACACCATCTGAAAAAAGAAAAATTTCAACAGCGCTATCACCACCACCTCATAACATTAAGTAGTAACTGGTTATGAGTATTTCTACTATTGAAAACTCCTATGCATTTGCGTTTGCGTCGGCGTTAAATTGTACGTCCCTTTCAATGAGTCTAAAAATAAAATCGAGTGCAGCTCATTAACTAGAGAAGTCCACATGCTCCTTCATAGAATGTTATGGGAATTAATATATAGACATATAACACACAGGTAGAAATCAACAAACAAAACTAAGGGATAAACGCATGGTCATCAAAAGGAAAATCTGAATTCATACCACGTGTACAAAAGAGCAAAAAAATCAAGGAGTCAACCTGTCGCGTGACTTAACCATTCGCTGTTTTAGAACGAGAGTAGACTTTCCAGATGTAAACATAGCTTCGAAACAATTTAGCAGATTTAATTTGCTCTGGAAAAGGCCCATCTGGTTTGCTGCAAAATATATGTACCCCAACATTGGTTCTCCTACACTGCATTAGTTCAGCTGCGGCCAACTTTTCAATGGATGTATGGTGCGTGTAGCTATTGATGATTGACAATTGCGACTTAAGGCATGCTTAAGACTCTGTTTTTTGTATATAAAATTTTATATAAAAAATGAATATGCGTTTGTATATATATGTATGTAAGTTTGTTTGTGTCTTATACTATTGACAGCTAAACGGCTGAACCGATGTTTTCGAAAATTTCACAGTAACTCTCTGTACGTCTGTACATAGGCTACATAAATTTCAAATATTCCAACTAGGTGGTGCCACACGCCCAAACAAAGTAAATATTTATTTATTTAACAGTAAGAGTCTCCAAATTTAGTCCAAACAACTTAATAGTCAATACAAATCATCAGTCAAAAGGTGGGCGTAAACGGATAAGTGGGCGGCATGGTGTATTCCATACATATTTAAATATAGATTTTTGTAAATATTGAAAACGGTTTAGCATGAAGTTTCTGAATGTGGTCTGAATGACAAATCAAAAAGTAAGCGGAATAGGACAAGTGGGCACGGTATTTCCCATACAAACCAAATATTGACTTTTGTTTATTCTGAAAACGGTTAAAGTTAAATTTTAAGTATTCGCTCTGAATGATTTCATAGTCAATACAAATCATCAGTCAAAAAGTGAGCGGAATTGGTTAAGAGGGCATTGTACTTCTTATACCAAATAAATATTGTTTTTTCTGTATTTTGAGAAAGTGTAAGTTTCATCAGGTTGATAGTGGGCGAGATGCGACAAATAGGCGTGACATATTTTATTAATACTAAATATAGAATTTTTATACGTAAATAACAACAAGTAAAGCTTCTCTATTTGCCCATATCAGCCAAAAAGCGGGGAAGAATGTATAAACGAGTATTGAACAAAGCACACTTGGTAAAAGCTATCTATGTAGAATAGGGAGATCGGACGGTTATTATTCGATCGGTTTTAACCGGTATTTTTGGTTTTGCCGAATACCGTTTTTTCAAAATCATTTTTCGAATACCGAATAAATTGATTAATTTAACACGAATAACCGGTTAATTTAAATCGATACAATTTTCATAGGTTTTTTATCTAAAATATGCTCTTCATTGAACTATTTGTATAAGTGTAGTTATTTTTGTATATCTGACAACCTTAATCGTCTCACACAGAACGTAAAAACCAAGGTAGATCGAAAAAGACATACACTCTTGAGCAAACATAGCCTTTTCTCATCTTTTGTAAATAAATATTGATTTCTAAAGGGTCCGCCAAATAATTTTTTTTTTTTTTTTGAAAATGCTATAAAAAAAAAACTACTGAATATTTTCGAAAATTTCTTTTTTTATTTGAAAGTACAATCCTTCCGGTTAATAATGGAAAATAATTTCATTCAAATGGCTGCCTCGGCTGGCCATGCAGTAGCTTACACGATCGGTCCAATTTTTAAGCACATTATCGATTGTGTGCAGCTGTATTTCACCAATGACTTCACGAATATTGTCCTTTAAAGCGTCAAATGTCTGGCCAAACGACATCAGCTCTGCGGCTGATAATGCGATCTTCAAAAACAGGGCGCAAAACATCGAGTGTAGCTTCGGCTGTGTGGCACGTACCGCCGTCCTGTTGAAAACAAATGTTGCTAATATACTCCTGTTCAATTTTTGTGAACAAAAATGCGTTCAACATGGTCCGATAACGATCGCCATTGACTGTAACGGCCATTCCTTGCTCATTTTCGAAGAATAATGGGCCTATTCCGCAGCAAACAGTGACTCGTCTGTTTATATACCCGCCAAGATCAAAATGAGCTTCATCTGAAAAGATGATTTTTTTTGGCAAAATCGGCGTCTTCTGTAAGTCGATCGCAGGCCCAGATTCCCAGCGTTGTTCAAGCGTATACACAATCATATTCGTTCAGCGGAAGGATATCTGGTCAAACCAGACATGAGCTAAGTGTTACCAGTCACGAAATAAGCACTAATTGAAAAAAAACGTTAGGTGGTGGACCCTTTATTAGTTTGTATAATTTCTCACAGCGCAAATACTCATAACCCGTCGCTAGTAATGTTGTGAGATGATATCGCTGTTGGATAACTTACCACAGAGACACACACACACGTTATTAAATAGGTGCTGCATAAATGTACATACAGTGATGCTCGAAACCTAAACAAACTTTCTTGTCGAGACAATAAAGGACTCGTATATTACTAATAGATTTATTCCCAGTAAAACATTAAATTTTTGTTATCTTAGGCACCTAAATTATAACTATAATAAGAAATCTTTAATTCCATTCTCTACCAATTAATACAACAAAAACGAAATTAGCCCCTTGAGTAGCTGTTCGAAACTTAAGTATTTTTCAGGGCTTTGTGTAATAAACTCTGCCCTCCGTACACCGTTTTGGTATCGGTTTTATGAGATTTGTTAGAATTGATTGCCACCTTAATTTTAAATTCTTCATCAGCTTCTGTTTATTTGTAAAACGACGTGGTCCAGCTCGGCACTTCACGAATTAGGAACAATTTTATTTAAATAAAATAACCGGTTAACCGGTTATTTGATTTATTATTAACCGAAAACCAGTTATTTAAAAAGTGCTGCTTTTCGAATTATGCGAAAACCGGTTTTTGATAAATGTCGAATAATCGATTTCCCTAATATAGAACATATACTATATACAAATTAATATGTGGTTATTTGAAGACTGTAAACAACTAAACAGCATATTCTACAGTGTCTTTCTTTGATTGCCATCTTAATTTTAAATTCTTCATCATCTTCTGGTTATTTTTAAAACGATGTGGTCCAGCTCGGCACTTCAAGAATTAGGAACAATTTAGTTTAAATAAAATAACCGGTTAACCGGTTATTTGATTTATTATTAACCGAAAACCAGTTATTTAAAAAGTGCTGCTTTTCGAACTATGCGAAAACCGGTTTTTGGAAAAAGGCGAATAACCGATTTCCCTAATATAGAACATATACTATATACAAATTAATATGTGGTTATTTGAAGACTGTAAACAACTAAACAGCAGATTCTACAGTGTCTTTCTGAAAGAACTATAGGCAATCGGAAATGTTTGGTTTTGAACAGAAAGGAAATAAAATAGCGCAAAATGGTAAAAAAAAAAATTATAACTAAGGTAGTGGTTAAGATAAATAGGGGTAGCAAAGCACGCCAGGGGCTGCAGCCAATATATTGTTTCGAACATAAGGATGGGCATGACGGCGTTTATTACATCGCTAAAATAAACAAAAGCTACAAGAACAACTATATGTGCTGTTTACAAATAACCAAATCAACAACAACAACAACTATTAGCAGCGACAAAGTAAATAAAAATAACACGGCAACAACAATAATTAAGCAGCAAAGAAAACAAGTAACAAGCAACAACAAAAACTAAGATCTGAAAGAGGTAGATGTTTACATACGCATCGCTACAAAAGAACTAAAAAGAAATTAAAAGAAAGAAATGGAATCTACCTGAAACATCGAGAGGCTCGAGAGCTTTCGATGTGTTGTTTACTCAGCCATATAAAAAGCACAGCGCTGCGAACAGCACTCAGTTGATGTGTCGTAAACTCAGCGAGTGCAGTTTAAGTAAAGTTAACTCAGTGAAAGTGTTATTGGTGTGATGAGAGTTTATGTGTAAAAAGTAAGCACTCATGAAGCTAGTAGTGAAGTAAAAAACCAGTTAAGTTGGAGCTAACTCAGTAAAGAGAGTTAAGTGTGGATAACCTCTGGTTGCAAAGGTTGTGATCGAACGTAGGTTATAACTACGATTAGGTTGGAAGATCTTTAAGTAGAAAGATCTGTCGAGTAATTGTTGTTGTTTACGAGACAGACTAATTAAGAATAGAAATTGTTATTGCCTGTAAAAAGATTACAAGCAGTGGTGCACAAAACTGTGTTGAATAAAGGATTTTTTTTAATTAAGACCAAAAACACAAAATTTATTTTATTTAAACTACAATCTACGAACTCATAAAAACACGTTTTTAAAAAGGTAAAACGTAACAATATAAATAAATACATAAATATTATGGTCAAAAAGCATTCATTATAATTAATTTTATAAACTAAAGAATACTAATCTTTCTACTAAGTTTATACTTCACTGTAGCTTAGTGTGAAATGGTAAAGTTAAAGACTCTAAAAGTTGGATAAGTTGTCTCAACTAAACGTGGTCTCTTTATACAAAAAAAAAAAAAAAAAAAATTAAAACAAGGTTGTTGCTCTTAATTATGAAGTCGATATAATATTTTAAGTTGTTGTTTAAAAATTGTCTTTATAACCTCCTCTAGGACACAAACCTTTCAACTCATGTACCCCACTTCTCACGAAGAAAATGTGTTGAAATAATTACGACACATTGTTGTGTATTGCATGAGCGGTTCCATTGTCTGTCTTCTGCATCATTTTTATTGGAAATGCAATTTCAATTTCATTTAAAAATTTCTTTAAAATATTTTTATACGCCACAATATGGCTGTTAAAGTAATTATTACGAGTAAAAGTATACATATATCATATGTGTTTAAGAATACGTACATACGAGTATGTATGTATGTTTGCATTTATTTGTTTTTAAATAAAAATGTTCATGATGTATTGACAACTTAATGTTTATAAATAATCCTTTTATTGAGTAAAATATCGTTAAAAATTATTTCAATAAAACTGGAGTAGAAAGAAATATAATCCTTTAATAAAAGCAAAAGGTATACGAAATATAAAATGAGGGGTAGGGGTTGGAAATAGTTTAAAATGAAATATTTATTACAGATTTTTATCAGATTCATAACATCGTTTATCTGTCATTTGTTGAAATGGCAAACAATAAAAATGTTTATGATTTTTCTTAATGGGTTTTTGAACGGCGATTAAGCTTAAGTTGAGAATAAATTTAAGAGCCTTTAAAACAACTAAATTATATCTTAAAGATATTTATATAGTTTGATGCAGTCAGTTGTCTTTTAAGGTGGGTGGAGATCGATTTCATTCATATGTCATACACTCTGCTAAAGAAAAGCAGCTTAAAAAGTGTCTTAATCTCTCTAATGTTAAATTCATTATTTAATCGAAAGTTTTATGCGGATAATTCAGTTGAGAGTGCTGATAAACTCAGTGTCGAGTGTAGTCAACGTATCAAATATATCTATTGGAGTTAATATGTTAAAAACTATTTGTAATATCAACTATGACTGACGTGATTGGTACTATTTTACTAGAATTTCGGAAAAGTGAAATGAAAGTGGCCCTATTGAATCATAATAGGGTTTTATTTATTTATAAAATAATCATTAAAAGTTGCCTGTTTCTAACATATATGCTGATGCAGGTATATGAGATCAATGCAGGAATATAATTGCGGGTGGTTTGGCAAAGGACAAAAAGCGACTTCAGGATTTCCGTATTTATAAAATGATAAACCTCAGTTTTTTCTCACTTTAAGGGTGGAATAATGAAAGTGGAGTGGTGTAGTTTAATACTACTCAACTATTGAGATTTTTCAGGGGGCAAATATGCAATTTGGTGATAACTATTTCGAAACACTGTGGATCATGATTTGTCGAGTTAAAGAGTCACCTTTTTAGGAAATTTTTATTTTCGTAATTGTCGAAATAAAGTTTTATCTACACAATGGGGAAAAGGGCGCTCTAATATTGTTCACGGTTGGTATCAAACTACAAACGTTTTCTAAAAAATATTCCTTTAACTTTCGGTATAAAACCAAGCTTAATGCGTCATCAGAATAATAACAAACGGTACAAACATACCATAAGCTAATTTTGTTAAGAACGATCTGTTACAATAAGAACAATAAGAACGATGTGTTATCAAATCATAAACGATATGGTCTTAAATTAAGAACAAAATTTATAAAACGATCGATCCGTTGCAACAACAAGAACGTTCGCTAACAAAGAACGTTCGCTAACAAAGGTATCAAAACAAGAACGGTTGGTAATAAAACGATACCAAGTGGTCCTTAAAGTATTGATACCAGCCCTTCACGAATTAAGCACAAATGGGCTTAACTCAATTACGATAAATAAAATGGTAACAATTTAATATTTTTCTGCCGCTTTTATCCCTGAGTGTAGCGATCAAACTTTTGGGCTGTAGTTTACAAAGTTGCTAGTTATCTCACCCTTTTGAGTTACTGGCTTTACGTCATGACGCACTTAAAAGGTTCAGTCACAGACTCTGAAGCAGTCTCTATATCGAGACCATGAAATTTATGAAAAAATAATTTCATGTGGGGAATATCGCCTCACGTTTTTAGACTTGCGGTACCATCAGTGGCGTTTCCTTTTAGTTAAGTGACTGAAGGATATAGATTCCTTATCTAGGGCCAGTAACTTGCTATCACATTCATTATTTGATTAGTGCAGAAGTAGGTGTTGCTGCCGTAGTGGATGAGACGTTGATGATGTTGCTTCCACTTTCGAAGCTGGGATTCACTGAGTAGACGCATATTTGCCGTTTTCCAACTCGTTAGCACATAGCAGTATATCTAAGTTGTTAGGATGGTTTGGAGCTTGTTGCAAACTCTAATTTGTTCCGGCTTCTGTGTTTCGTGTTGTTCCTTTTTGCTGTTTCCTGTGTAGCTGTTTATTTTTTGCTATCTCCTTGTGGTTTGAAACCAAATCCCAAGGAAAGCTATGCTGCTCCGGTGTGGTGTTACACTCTTAATCGGGTGCCGTGACCCATAGATCTGTAGGAGTTTAGATAGAATCCAACACTTCACCAAATTTGAAATCATGTCCAAACAGCATGGCTTCGAATTGGTATTCGCATGTGGTGTAATACCTTAATCAAAAAGTTTTCGGAACAACTCCCGTGTGGCGATCCCATCGTTTCAATTTGAGTTTTCTTTTTTGTTAAGTTCGTACATCTGTTGTTGATATTCCCGCTAAATCTTAGCGCCATAGTTTGACATTTGCAAAACCTACGTAGCTAAGAGTACGTCTGTCTCTATGTGTTGTGACGTTGGTCGATACTTGGTATTCACTCGTGCTTTAACACCGTAAGATAAATTCCTAGGGCAGGTACTGACTTATTATTCCTCTTTTTTACGATATTTTTGACATTTCCCTTCACTTGGTTTTCTTCGCAATTCATTTTCTATGCTTCGTTGGCAATCTTTTGAAATCTCCTCTCAACTTGTTTTTTTTTGTATTCTCACAGTTTCTTTTATTTTTCTATTTAATTGAACCCACGCGGGCTGTACACTTCACTTAGCGATATGAAGACCTGACTTAACGTAATCTTGGTCTTTACATAGTTTCAACATGATAGCTGGTATTTAGCCAACAAATATTTGAGAGATACACTCAAATAATGTTGCCCTAAATTGTGTACCTGGTGTTGTTTATGGTATACATTTTTGAAGCCTTGCTATCTATAAGACTTGTGAGACGTGGGCTGACCTTTTCTTATTGAAAAAATCGATGACGTCTTTTATTATAGTCGGCTCTAAGAGAAGAATTTAATAAAAGCTTTCTAATGGAAAATATGTTGTCTTTCGATCGCCCAGAAAATTGGCTATTTTAAGAGGGATATGATACTCATTGATAATTAGGCTTAAGCTAGATAAGAGTTCTCAACGATGACAGTGTTAATGATACGTAGGGCGTTCCATTTATTGATAAATTATGAAAACTTTCATACTATAGGATGTTGTTTTTACAGTTACACAAGTTTAAATCATAATAAAACAAAGATTTATGTTTTTAATATTGATGAAACGGGCTTTGTTGGATAGAAAATTCAGTTGTTCAGTTGTCTCTGATTTATCGACTTAGATAAGTGACTATACATAACCCCAAAGGAAACAATCCAGTGGTGCAATCCAATTTACAAGCGTTGCTCTGGTGTGGGTCTATACATAATGAAATGTCAGTTATCAGCTGTTAAACCGGTTGTCAAACAAACCAGTGTTGCCAATTCAAAGTTATGTACATCTAACAAATACCCCATATTCAGGGTTAATGGTAGTTAAGGCTATACACTATTTCGGCAACTTTATTACGAATATGCGCGCAAAAATGCTATTGATTAGAACCGAATACTGAGCACTGATACCAGTGCTGATACTGAGCACTACTTTATCTACCTCTTTCTGTATTTGTTATTAATTGTATTAAAATTAAGGCAACATTATTGAACTGGCTTAAGTAGAATACGGCAATAGCGACTTTTAGTCCTTATTATCGCACATTTATGTTCCTCTTCAGACAAAAAAAAAAATATCGTTTTTTTTAAATTACGGTATAAAAAGATTTTCATTTAAAAATTATTTTTTTCTTTAAATTATTTTTAAACTATGACTTCATTTTTGATAATAGAACTTATTTACTTCACTTCTCCTTTTGATTAAAAAAAAACCTTCATTTCAGTCAGTAGGCTAAAAACAGAAGCACACTAACATGCTGAAGTGATTTAAGGATATAAAGGATATTTAAAGAAGGAACGTAATAAAGAAAATTAATAAATTCATGCAGATGTTTAAATGATCATAAAAGTATTTATTTATGAAATAAATAAAAATATAAAAAAATAAAATAAGAATGTGAAAAACAGCTAAAATATGACATAAATAATTCTCTATACAGACATATTCGCATTACGAGTATTATTAAAAAATACATTCATAAATTCATGCATAATATGAATATTCTTTAAAGTGTTTATTGTGCAAGAATTTTTATGGCCATTTTTCTTTTTTTTCCTTTTTAGGTGATTCCTTACGTATTACAAACGCCAAGTTGAGTTGAGTTCAAAATTAAAATTTATTTTCGAAATATTTCGTACGAGTATAAGCAAAGAATTCAAATGTGTTTTCGTGTTAAACATTTTCATATTCCGGTTAATTGTAACACTAATGGAGTTGCGTGTGCCTCTTCATATAAAAACTGGAAAAAAAAATCGACAAAAATATTTTACACCAATCGCTTGTTTTTATGAAATCGCACGAATTAACCATAAAAATTCTCTTTTTTTGTGCATTTTATTGGTTGCCAAAAAGAAGAAGAAATACCCAAAATATGTCTGAAATGAATTTATGTATGAAATTATGCAATCATTGAATCTTAATGACGATTACTTGTATTCGAATGGAGATGACGCTTTCCCGCGGGGTGTTGCAAGTCAATTCGAAATTTGAGTATAAGTGTGGACAGATGTTTATGACATTGTGCTAAAGACTACGAAGGATATTCTAAATTAAATTGTTTTGTTTATATTTGTTGTAATAAAATTAATCCTTTAAAAACCATATCAATTTTACTGAAAAATTTTAAATTCTTAGTCAAGATCAAAACTGTGTTATCCAGTGTAAGGAACTCTAAAAAATATTATTTGTGGCTGTATTATTGCTATACTATCGGGTGTTTTATTTTACATATTAAGACAAAGAAATGTATTTTAAACATCACTGAAACGAACTTTGTTGGATAGAAAATTTTACATTAAAATTTAAATACGATTTCGGCTATGTGACCGCCACGGATGGCGCATACATGGCGCAATCTGGAACACCAATTTTCACAGACTTTTCACAGTATATGCTGCCGTATTTAACCAATAACTCCTCGAATGTTGACTTCCAGTTGTACAATTTTCTCTGATTTATCGACGTAGACAAGTGACTTCACATAACTCCACAGAAAAATAATTTTATGGTATTAAATCACTTGATCTTGGTGACCAATTAATTGGACCATTATGTGAAATTACTCTTTCAAAACAAAAGTTTATTTGTGTAAGTAATTTGTAGCGCGCTCTGTGTGGCATGTGGCTCTGTCCCGTTGGAACCACATGTCAGTAAAATTAATGCCTGAGGTACGAAAAAATTACCATATCGTTCACCATAGACAGTAACATTCTAATCATCAGCGTTTTTGAAGACATATGAAACAATGACTCCGCCAGCCCATAAAGTGCACCAAACAGTAATTTTCTGTGGATGTAATGGTGTTTCGAATAACGCTTGTGGACTGTCCTCACGTCAAATGAGACACTTCTGCTTCTTTAAAAGGGGCTTCACGATCATCTTTTGCCTTTCAATTTTTAATACACTCACACTTTTTTCTAATACACTTGCAACTTCAAAAATGTATACCAACATGATAATCAAATTTGCTTTCCATCGAGTGTTTCAAGTTCTTTTCAAGAAAACTGTTGAACATAATTGGTATAAACAATTGATAGTTATTTTCTCTGCGAACACATTTTTTGTTAATTTAAATTGATTTTAAGTTGCGTGCCCTCTATGTATGTCACAGCTATCAATTTTAGTAAATTTTGACAAGCAATATATGCGAAACAATTTTAAGAAAAACTTGATCGTGTAACCACAGGTTATGTACACATCCAACGAAAAATGGGCTTCATCGGAGAACGAAATTTTGAATTTTGAAGTTTGACGTATAGAACGCTTATTTTGATAAACAATTTCAAAAATTTGCAAGCGTTGCTCTGGTGTAAGTCTATCCATAGTGAAATATCAAATAAAACTAAACAGAATAAACATATCTTCAGGTTTCGTTCAGTTTCATTTGATTATGTTTTGAGCGAACCTGATTGCACTGTACGTACGTAAATAGCTGTTTTTTTATTGTGTGCAAAACAATGGCGAAATAAATACGTTGTGCAATGAATACTCTTGTTTTAGTCGTCTGAAACAGTCACGAGTGAACATGCGTAGCGGGTTTATGCCAATTATTTTTAATTTCTTATTCAAAACTGTATTGTTTATTAATTTTTTTCAATAATATTTAATTTTTTACATAAAAGATTAAAATTTTTATATATTTAATACAAATATGAATTCAGCCATATACTAATAACGGTAATTGCCCATTTATATAGCAATTTTCATGTTCTCATTAACACAACTATCCAAAAAATACATTATAGCCACCAAAATGTTGATTAAGTATTTGACAGATTTTTCCTTGAACTTTTGACAGTAGCTTAAGTTAGCAGAAGTATATTATGTTTGAACCTTTACTCTTGTAAAGGGTCCGCCAAATAATTTTTTTTTTAAATGCTATAAAAAAAACTACTGAATATTTTCTCAAATTTCTTTTTTATTTGAAAGTACAATCCTTCCGATTGTGTGCAGCTGTATTTCACCAATGGCTTTACGTATATTGTCCTTTAAAGCGTTAATACTTTGACGGCACCCCACAAATAATAGTCCAACGGTGTCAAATCGCAGCTCTGAGGTGGCCAAACGACATCAGCTCTGCGGCTGATAATGCGATCTTCAAAAACAGGGCGCAAACCATCGAGTATAGCTTCGGCTGTGTGGCACGTAGCGCCGCCCTGTTGAAACCAAATGTTGCTAATATCCTCCTCTTCAATTTTTGTGAACAAAATTTCGTTTAACATGGCCCGATAACGATCGCCATTGACCGTAACGGCCACACCTTGCTCATTTTCGAAGAAAATAGCCCAATTATGCCTCTGGACCAAAGTCCGTACCAAACAGTGACTCGTCTTGGGTGTATCGGCTTTTCAATGTATGCGTGCGGGTTTTCTGTGCCCCAAATGCGACAATTTTGCTTGTTTACATACCCGCCGAGATCAAAATGAGATGATTTTTTTGGCAAAATCGGCATCTTCTGTAAGTCGATCGCAGGCCCACTTAGCGAAACGTATGTACAACCATATTCGTTCAGCGGAAGGATAAAACTAATTATCTGTCAAATCAGACATGAGCTAAGTGTTACCATTCACGAAATAAGCAGTAGTTGAAAAAAAACGTTAGATGGCATTTTGACCAAAAGCAATGCCAAACTAGAGTCTAAGCCAAATTTGTCATCGGATTCGACTCTTACGATATTTTATGTTTCCAAAATGAAGAATTTTT
Source organism: Wohlfahrtia magnifica (assembly GCA_023159175.1). Taxonomy (NCBI): domain Eukaryota; kingdom Metazoa; phylum Arthropoda; class Insecta; order Diptera; family Sarcophagidae; genus Wohlfahrtia; species Wohlfahrtia magnifica. The sequence goes on from JAKWBJ010000538.1 coordinate 3,420,780, forward strand.
TTGTTATTTTTGATTTAAATTAAAATTTTCAGGAAACTTCAATTTTAGTTCGAATAAATTTTTTTGCCATTATTAACAAAAAATGAAATGAATCAGTCAACGTCATCTGTCAAAGTAATTTAAAAATATTAAATCATTAAAAAACATTTTGGGTTTTTTTTTGGTACTTTTGTAAACATTTCATTTGGCGACTTGTCAGTTAATTTGTTTCCATCATTTTTGTTTTTTTTTTTTTTCGTATATTAAGTGATATTTAAATTAACTCAAGATCACTTATTTTTTCTTTTTTTAATTTTACTTTTATGTAAAGGCTTGAGAAATTATTTTTTTTTTTTGTATTTTTTTAATGAAAAAATAAACATCAGCTTAAGAACAAAAAAAAAAAAAAAAAAACAAAAAAAAAAGTAGAACGAGCGACATGAAACAACATAATAAGTGTGAAAGAAAGTACAACGTAATTAAATATTTAGGCCGAAGAATACCATTTACGGAGCAAGAACCGGAGCAAGTGGAAAAACGAAACATGTGTTTCATAAAAATATTCTCAAAAAACACAACAATAACAAAGAAAAAGATCTCAAAGATGAACGAACGACACACAAGTTCTTGAAAATGACAACGGCAAGTGTTAAAGTAACACTTTGCTTTGCTTAATTGGGGGGCCTAGCTTTTCTTTATTTGTTTTACAAAATGAACATGTGGTCGAATTTCGTAATATGGTTTTTAATTACTTTTTATATTTACATAAGTACATGCGTACATATGTACTTCTTATAACTTTAAGTTGGCAATACTGCTTTATTTGACAATCCATTTAACAGCTGATAGTTGCTTTTTGTTTAGTTTGGTTTGACACTTCATTATGGATAGACTTGCAACAGAGCAACACTTGCAAACTGTTGAAATTTTTTATCAAAATAATGGCTCTATTCGTCAAATTTCCAAATTCATAATTTCGTTCTACGATTAAGCCCATTTTTGGTGGGATGGGTACGTAATGCTGTGGTTACACGATCAAGTTATTCTTGATATTGTTTCACATATATTGCTTGTCAAAATTTACTAAAATTGATAGCTGTGACATACGTAGATGGCACGCAACTTGAAATCAATTTAAAAACAATTTTTTTGTCTAAAATGTGTTCGCAGAGAAAATAACTATCAATTGTTCATACCAATTATGTTCAGCAGTTTTCTTGAAAACAACTTGAAACACTCAATGGAAAGCAAATTCGATTATCAAGTTGGTATACAAATTTGAAGTTGCGAGTGTATTAGAAAAAAAGTGTGAGTGTATTAAAAATTGAAAGGCAAAGATAATAGTGTAGCCCCATGTAAAAAAGCAGAAATGTCGCATTTGTCGTGACGATAATCCACAAGCTTTTTTCGAAACACCATTACATCCGCAGAAAATTACTGTTTGGTGCACTTTATGGGCTGGCGGATTCATATGTCCATATTCTTCAAAAACGCTGATGGTTAGAATGTTACTGGTGAACAGTATAGTCATGTTTTTGTACCTCAGTCACATGCCACACAGAGCGCGCTACAAATTATTTACACAAATAAACTTCTGTTTTAAAAGAGTAATTTCACGTAGTGGTCCAATTAATCGAGTGATTTAATTCCATTATTCTTTTCTTTGCGGCTATGTCATGTCACTTGTCTGCGTCGCTAAACCCAATATCTGGATATTAACACTCAAGGAGTTATTGGCCGCATATGCCGCAAAATTTTGTAAAAATTGGTGTTACAGATTGTGCCTTGCATGCGCCAGCAACAGTTTCTATCCAACAAAGTCCGTTTCATTAAGTCCGTTGATATAGGAATATATTTCATTATGATTTAAACTTGAATAATTTTAAAAAGTAACCGATACATAAAAACGTTAATAGTTTAGTAGTAAAATTTTACACAAAGAGAAATGAAAAAAAGGCAGCAAAATATTTGTGTTATGTGCGGAATATAACATCGTGGAAATGTCGACAGATACTTCTATGGCTGACTGCACACCAAAGGTCTAATTTTCTACGAATCTAGCGCATAAATTAGACTGAAATAAACCTAAGTATAGTATGGGTAATGTGGTCTTTGAGAGCCTTGTGGTTTGTGGCTTATTCACATAGACCTGTAGCTTAAAACAATAAAACTTCACAAAAACACAACATCTCCACAGGAGATAGGTTGGGTTAGAAAAGGTAAAGCAGCAGCACTTCACCCAGAGACCAGAAATTCCATGAGATAACTATGCCATAAAATGTGACACATAATGTCGCTTCTTTCTATGTCATCCAATTCAGGCAAAAAAAAGCTGGAAAGCGTTTACCTACAGCCCCACCATTGACAGTGATGGCCTAGCTATCGTCAAAGAATTGTGGACTGATAAAGCTGTCAGTTTATAATTATGGCCAGTTTTCAACTTCTCCAGGCCTCATTTAGCAACCCACGCCGTTGTCCATAGTTGATTAGTAACATCTCCTGGGTCAGTTAAATTTTGAACGGATGCACAACCAAGTCGCGAAGTAAAATCTACAGCCTCAGATTCTTCTGCTCCCCCTCACGGACAACAACGATGTTTTCGGCAAATATTGTATTTTTGAATCATCGGATTCAAATTAATCCAGCACCTGAGTATAGCCCTTCCAATAGAACGATTTTTTTCTTCAACGCATACTCAGTTGGCTGCTGTTGTTTTCGCCTCCGTTGATGAACCACGGCATCTTGAGTCTCGAAAACTCCATTCTTCTTTTTTAATGAAATGGATGATTCATCTCCTTTTTCTAAATTTTATTTGTTTTAGACTCTACGTAAGATTTATGGATCAATCAGTGACAGCGAGGAATATCGGCATCGAATGAACCATATAAGTTATATGCAGGGTTGACAAAATCCCGGGTTTTGAAAACCCACCATTGGGTTTTTTGATGGGCAATAGAAGAAGAGATTCGGAAAATTGTATTTTCAAGAATTTTTAATTCATTATCCCTTTTGAGCTAAAAAAATGGTCCCAATTAAGTTGTACTCTCAATATGCAAATTTTTATTTTGTTCTTGTTTTTAATAAAACCCAGGTGGGTGCCATCGATAAAGAAGAAAACACTTCATTGGATAGGACAACTTGTGCGGATAGATAAAGGTACTCTAGTCACGAACCAAGAAGAAGATATCCAGAACTCAGACGAAAAGATCAAGCTAAGGAGAACCTCTCGATGCTTGGTGTAAGCAATTAGGGAATGTGCGCATAAAACCTTGGAATTCCAATTTATGCTTGGCCTCTGAATGAAGCGGGTTGAGACCAAACAAGCGTAAAATAGGCGATGAACGCGAAAAGTTGCCTGTACAGAAAACAGTTTTATGCTTTTGAACGCTATATCCGTCCATGGTGATGTGGCAAAACAAACTCAATAAATCGCAGAAATTTCGGCAGATGTAACTTCAACAATACTACCGCTATTAACTGTTCTATATTAGTTCGGAACCCTACTGTGCTGCATCTAGAGTCCTCAATCTAATCAAGAATTGAGTAATTGCCAGACGCTTGGAACACTAGAATGCACAAAGAGGTGGCAATCAGTTCATCTAAATTCCTAATAGGCCATTGTGTACCGACACCGCAACTGAAGAGAATGTCGATGACGGATATAAATGTTAATTGATTGTCCTGACAGTAATCAGAGACAGATCACAGTAGATCCCATGGGTCGCAGTGTCATGCAAGAGTGCCTGGTCAGAATGATTGTAATTATGATTGCCGAAGATCGGACGTTCCTATTAGGGAACATGTTATATGAGTTATTTATATTGCCAGATCGGGACAAGCTGAAAACATAACATTTTTAGTGCCGCCAACATGTTTTGTATTTTAGACAAAATTTTTTTTTCTTTTTTACTTGATTCCCATGGTGCTTGAAGAAATGAAGGGTAACATGAAATTGTGTAACGTAATTTGGATAGATTACAAGACTGCTTTAAATGAAACTATTAAATGGATAAATTCGATAACACAACTTGGCATTATATGACGAGTTGGAAAAACTAAAAAAAAAAATCAAAAAAATGTTTGCAAAACCTCTACACATACGCTTACGAGTATGTGAAACATAAATGGGGCGATTTTTCCAATTGATAAATTTAAACGAAATTTACTTTCGTCTTACTACCCCCCTTAAAAGCCAAAATAAGAAAAATTATTTTATTTTTCATTTGCTTATTTCATCAACTCGAATTACTGCTGATGATAAACAATTGCTGAGGTGGCAAATGAATACGAAGAAACGCAAGAATAAATAAAGCAACTCAAAGAACAAATTGTGGCAATAAAGAAAGTAAAACTACTCGTAAAAACATTTTTAAAATAAAATAAAACAAGAATTTTAAAAAGGAAGGAAAAGCAAAACTAAAATTTGTTGTGTTTGTTGTTATTGTAACAATAACTAAAATGAAGACAACGATTTTCAGGAAAACTGATTAAAATCAAAATTTCTTTTTTCGTTCATTTTAGTGTTTTTCGAAAAATTTGTGCTGAATTTCCTGAAAAGTATAGATGTTTTAGTTAAAGTTTTTGTCTAAAATGTAAAAAATTTCTTTTTGTTATGTTTCGTTAAATTTTTTTTTTATTCTTATCAAGTAATTTTATTAATAAACCTTTAAAATTCTTTTGACAAACACATTCATTCTATTCGTTATAACCAAGATTTCGTCAAGATTTCTAAGGCATGTGTGTTGTGTGTATGGAGAGAAAACAATCTTCTTTACTTTTAAATCCCTTAAGTTACGTAGAAGTTTTGTAAATATTTTTGTTTTTTTGTCGGAAAAGCTATTAATAGCTTAAGTATATCAAAATCCTATACTCTAAGTACTCATTTGTATTTGTTTGTACAGGGTGTTTGTATCTTCTTCTGAATATAAGTTTAAGTACTTCAAGATATAAATTGTTTAGAATTTTAGACGAACATACAATGCGTAGATAAGCTGTTATTCAATATTGGCCTTATGACCGCCTAAGGATATATTTTTTTGTTCATAATTTTCTTGCAGTTTTTTTTTCTGTACCGGTTTGTAAAGCTATGCTGCTGTGTGCTGATATTTCTCATAACCATATACAAAAATGTTTAAACAAAATATTTACAACAGAGTTGCCAAGCCTTTTAAAACATATAAAGGGTGTTTTTTACAGAGGTATAGAACTTTAAGTTGCAATAAAACAACTATGGATTATTCGATTGACATGAATTTTATTTATGCGAAAGATAATCTTATGGCATTACATTTTATATATGATTTCTAGCATATGACAGTCACGGCTGGCGCGGATGTAGTCCAATCTGGACGTACAATTTTCCATGACTTTTTCCAACATTTGTGGCCGTATATGGGCAATAACACGGCGAATGTTGTCTTCCAAATGGTCAAGTGTTTGTGGCTTTACCGCATAAACCAATGACTTTACATAGCCCCACATAGTCATTCAACCAGAAGTTCGCTTCATCGCTAAACAAAATTCGCTTATAAAAATTGGGAACAACGGTAATCTCGTTTTGGGCCCTAACTTGATTATAGTTTGGCTTCAATTCTTGCACGAGTTCGATTTTGTAAGCACGCAAAGCAAGGTCTTTCCGCAAAATCTTCCATAAAGTGGATGGACACAGATCCAATTCCTGTGCTCGATGCCGTATGGAATCATTCGGGTCTTCCTCATTGCTACGCTCTACAGCAGCAATAGCTTCTTCTGTGTGCACCTCTGGGAATGCGAGTTATCAATAACAGTAAACGTGGTGCGAAAACGTTCCATGGTTAATCGAATTAACTGCTCTGATGGACGATTTAGTCGACGATAAAATGGACGCAGTGCGCGATACGTTTTCCGCACAGAACCATTATTTTCGAAATAAAATAGCGTCTATTCATGATGAATTGCCAAGCCAAACTGAGTATAAATCACTTGACAGCTGTTAAATCGGTCGCCATCTTGAAAAGTAATGCCAACCTAAAGTTCTCTACCTCTATAAAAAACACGCTTTATAAAGAAGTTAGAAATAAGTATGTAGACCTAACCTACACTATACTTTCATTGGTTTTTATGATCTTCCATAAATGTTTTTTCACTAGCTATTGAGCCTTGCTGGTATTCAAATTAATCATGTTCGCTTAAACTCCAAAAAACGTGATCTATGATCAAATGCATATGATTGACCAATTTCTGTGAAAGACCTCCATTCCGAAAATTGTATGCAGTCTAAGCAAGAGATAACCACGAAAATGGGATTTATATATTGAACACTTGACTATTACCCTCCCCCCGCAGAAAATACCATGTAAGAAATAAAAAAGAAGAAGCCCTACTGACTTGCCTGCATTCCTCTGGCGATGATGACAAACATCAGATGAATTATCAGGAAAGCACAACACCTACTGGGTAAAAATTATAATGCTAAAGTAAAGCTCACCACCAATTAGCAAGGATCTTCACCACTTCTCAAAATCATATGGAGGAAGCTACAGTGGATTATAATCATCTAACAGGTGTTTTTATACAGGTATAGAACTTTAAGTTGCAATAAAACAACTATGGATTATTCGATTGACATGAATTTTATTTATCCGAAAGACAATCTTGTGGCATTACATTTTAAATATGATTTCTGGCATACGACCGCCACGGCTGGCGCGAATGTAGTCCAATCTGGACGTCCAATTTTCGATGACTTTTTCCAACATTTGTGGCCGTATATCGGCAACAACACGGCGAATGTTGTCTTCCAAATGGTCAAGCGTTTGTAGCTTTACCGCATAGACTAATGACTCTACATAGCCCCACAGAAAGTAGTCTAGCGGTGTTAAATCACAAGATCTTGGAGGCCAATTCACAGGACAAAAGCGTGAAATTAGGCGGTCACCAAACGTGTCTTTCAATAAATCTATTGTGGCACGAGCTGTGTGACATATTGCGCCGTCTTGTTGACATTATGGTTATTCAATTCAGGAATGAAAAAGTTAGTAATCAAGGCTCTATACCGATCACCATTGACTGTAACGCTCTGGCCACCATCGTTTTTGAAAAAGGACGAACCAATGGTTCCACCCTCCCATAAAGCGCACAAACAGTCAGTTTTTCTGGATGTAACGGTATTTCCACATACACTTGAGGATTACCTTCACTCCAAATGCGTCAGTTTTGTTTGTTGACGTAGCCATTCAACTTCATCGCTAAACAAAATTCGCTACTTACTTACAAAGCACTGAATGTTCATTCTGAATAAAGAGCTTCAAAGAATTATCTCCACTAAACTTGATCAGTTGCTAAGATCTTTACTTGGTTGTATGTCATGTTACAAATCGAGCATTAATTTTTAACCATCTGCACCCATGCTTTGTGAGGCCTGCCAGGATTTCTCTGAGCCTGAGCGGATTTCAGTTGAGCGCTTGTTACGCAATATAACTAAATGACCTTCTCAATATATAGTATAATATATATTCGTATTGGCCTACGGTTAGCCAACGACAGTTATTAGTCATTTGTGACTCTATTCGGTTAAAAAATACAAAGAATTTGCTTAAACGCTTATCGTAGAATGTGTGCAATCTTCTTTGGGAGTTTTGACTAAAACTCCAAGTGGTACAACAATACAGAAGTATTGATTTTACACTGCTATCAATGATCTTCAATTTTGTATCAGTCGACACGTTCGGGCCTTGTTTATTCGGACCGCAATATTCTTATTAGGACTGACAAATGTTTAGATTGTCGTAACTCGTTAGACTTAAAAAGAGGCTTTTCTCTATCCTGTTTCTCACTAAGCAGGCGTTTCCTCTTCCTGCTTCAGAGAAATGCCGAAAGCAGAAAAATGCTTTTGGTGGCATAAATGCTCCATCCTTGGCTAGTTTATCTGCTTGCTCATTCCTTCGCAGTCCTGCATTACTTGGGGCAGAGCAAAAGCGGATCACTTTGTTCCTACCCAGTTGCTTAAATTTACACAGACAAATTTTGAGTCCATTTCATAAAAGCCAGGTGCTGAAATGAAGGGTTTTCTGTATAAGTTAAATTCGATGGCGTTAAATAAAGTTCGGTAAGTGCTTGCGAGTATTAAGTACATAGTATAAGACTATTTAGCGGTGTAGTATATCTATGAGGCATTCCACTGTGCGCAAGCTTAGGATGTGACTCGTAGGGCAGGAGTTATGATCACTTTTCAGAATGCGATTTACTTATGCGATCTCATAAGATTCCTTAAATTTTTTTTTTTTTTTTGTTCGAACTGGATAATCCGTGATCGACTCCTAAACGATCACTTAAATTTTAACAATTGAAATTTTAATTTTAAGTTTTTCGCTTTTGAGATCATTAGCTAGTTTTTATTCTAAAAAAAAGAAAATTGTTGATTGATTTTATACAAAAGTAATGACAACCATGAAGGAATGTGCAACGACAACACCAGCACAACTGAACATGTTTTCGATCTCAGCTAAGGAAGTTATCATCAGAGTTCTTGGTGTTGTTGTGCATATTCATTTTTTAGAACATCAACTAAAGGGTCCGCCATCTAACGTTTTTTTTCAACTTGTACTTATTTCGTGAATGGTAACACTAAGCACATGTCTGATTTGACAGATAATTAGTTTTATTCTTTCGCTGAACGAATATGGTTGTGTATACGCTTGAACAACGCTGGGAAATATTGCGACATTACTTTGAAAATCATGGTAATGTTGCAGAATCAAAAATCATCTTTTCAGATGAAGCTCATTTTGATCTTGGCGGGTATGTAAACAAGCAAAATTGTCGCATTTGGGGCACAGAAAACCCGCATGCTTACATTGAAAAGCCGATACACCTAAGACAAGTCACTGTTTGGTGCGGATTTTGGTCCAGAGGCATAATTGGGCCATTTTTCTCCGAAAATGAGCAAGGAGTGGCCGTTACAGTCAATGGCGATAGTTATCGGGCCATGTTGAACGAATTTTTGTTCACAAAAATTGGGGATGAGGATATTAGCAACATTTGGTTTTAACAGAACGGCGTTACGTGCCACACAGCCGAAGCTACACTCGATGTTTTGCTACACTCCCTGTTTTTGAAGATCGTATTATCAGCCGCAGAGCTGATGTCGTTTGGCCACCTCGGAGCTGCGATTTGACACCGTTGCACTATTATTTGTGGGGTGCCGTCAAAGATAAGTGTTACGCCAACAAGCCAGAGACAATTAACGTCTTAAAGGACAATATTCGTGAAGGCATGGGTGAAATACAGCTGCACACAATCGTGTAGGCTACTGCATGGCCAGCCGAGGCAGCCATTTGAATGAAATTATATTCCATTATTAACTGGAAGAATTTTACTTTCAAATAAAAAAGAAATTTGAGAAAATATTCAGTAGTTTCTTTTTATAGCATTAAAAAATAAATAAAATTTATTGGGCTGACCCTATATTTAGCTCACAGTTCACCGAAATTGTATATTGAAATTATCAATTTCTGTATAGCTAATGAGTTAGTTGAAGTTCTTTCATTACGTCTTTCAACAGGTACAACAACATTATGTTAACTTCACGACATATAGTGTCATTACATAGTTGACATTACGTCGTACACATGTAATGTGGCCGAAGTGGCTGAGAGTTACGGTTCGACGTAGCTTATGATATATAGTTTTTTTCCTTAAAAATTGCTGACGAGCTGGCAACTCTGGCCTTTTAATATTGGCATTAGTCTTTTGCCAATATTTATCATTTTTTTTTTTTTTTGTTTATTTAATTTTGTTCTACGCAAAATACCTTTTGCTGGATGCATTCGACAACAGCAATAAAACGTTGAGGACGTTAGACGTTGAAGCAACAAGAAGCAACCACCACTGTTTTGGAAGGTTATATAGAAAGATCCTGCATATAGGGTATGGCAGAAGACTGTTATTAGTCAATCTTGTGGATTTTTTTGTATCGTTAATATTGCATATTTTTTTACTCTCATACTCTAAAGATGATATTTTTTTTGTTCCTTGTTAACGTCCAACCAACCGAACAATATTGAAAAGTACTTAAAAATGATTATGATTCTTTTATAATTTTTTCCTTCTCTCTCTCTCTCTCTCTCTCTCTCTCTCTCGCTTCGTTTTTCGATTTATTTATTCACATTTTACTGAATGTTATTATTATGGTCTTATGAAAATATTAAAAAGCATTACAAGGATAATGTGCAACATGCCTGAGCTTCACTACGAATTTTTGTTTTTGTGTTTTCCTTCTGTTTAACAATATTTTTATTATTTTACAGGGAATTATTTCAGGCTGTATAAGGAGGTTATGGATGATGGACTGAGTGGTGGGGGGAGGGGGGGTGAATTGTTACACATTATAATATCCTTAAGATATTTTTTTATTGTTCTTTTGCATACAAACATTGAACGGTTTTGCTTTAATTTTATTCGCTTATCTGCAAGGAAAAAAAGAAAGAAGAAAACCGAAAACCCTAAAGGAGTACCAGCCACATTAAAAAAATCTTGTTTTTTTTTCTTTGGTCCTGTATTATCCTTATTTAAATAACAATATTAATATTTGTTTTCGCTTTTTTCTCTTCAATAAACGTTAAATTCATAAACGAATTTTACAATACCTTTGTGCCTCATAAAAAAGCAAACAAAAAAAAACATAAAATTTTCGCTTAAATTTCTGATTTTCCGAAGATTTTTTCTTTTCAGGAATTTTTCCAAAGATTTTCATAGGAAAACTATTCATTGTTAAGGATTTTGTAAATGTCTGTCTTTATTGAGCGACAAACTATTCATTATTGTTTTGTTTTATTCTATAATATATTGGGGTTTTACGAGTAATGATTTCGATTCAATACAAGCAGTTTAACGCTCTTATTCCTACCTTACAGCTCTGGCTACAATCTTTTTTGATTTTAACCAAGAACTAGAAAAAAAATCTTCTTTACAAATAGTGTTATCATTTCGTACAACACAAACAACAACAATGAAAGCTTAAAACGTAACCATTTTTCATAGAAATTATGAGGCGGCAGCATGGGGTTAACTACTACACAAAGTCAAGTTAAGAGCATCGTATCGAGAGACTAAATATTGTAAATATAACGGGTGGCAGGCAGTAAATGTTGAATAAAATGTTTTACAAAATGTTCGAAATGTTGCTGCTGTTGTCTAAGCAGTAGAGAGAAAAGACAGTTAAAACTGCAAATTATTTTGCAAAATTATCTAATGCAAGCATCTATCTATCCATCCATTCATTTAACCTTCTAGCCAACACTCATTTACTCCATACAACTGCAGTATCCATTTGGAGCATCGAATATCAAGAGCAAAGTACTTGGCAGGCATTGGTAAGGTTGGTTAAAACAATACACAACAGCATTACCGTTTTGGTCATGAAAATGAAATACAATTAGTTACAGTGGTTAAGAAGTAAGAAAAATTCTATAAAAAAATTTATAAAAAAGCTTTGTTTGAGATAACGAGTGATTTTTTAAAAAGTCATCTACGCCATCTACTGTGAAAGTATTACAATGCTAAGTAAGGAGATCCACCACAAATCCATCTGAAAGAAGCTCCGCTGACCATCCAACTGGGAAAAAAGTACAATGCTTAGTAAGGATCACCACTTAGAAAAGTACCGGTGACCAGTCCGGGGCCGTTGTGGGGCCGAAACTGGAGGTGACACGTGTTTGTATTTACACTCACATGTCACTAAGCCTGACCAGAGGAATTCTAGTGCCACAGGATTCGGGAGCCTCAAGGATTTCGATATCTGCCCGATTGTTGGATAGGCCCCCTTGTAGGAACTTTGTGGTGTCTGTAGCTTGGACCTAAAGCGCAGGCAGAGTGCGAGCTCGGTGTGGTGTTGCATCTCTTCAACCGGTTGCTGTGACCCATATCACGGCAGGAGTTTATATAGTCTCCGACTCCTCACAAAGGTATGAAGGTTATGAGTGTCCTAACAACACGCCTTCGACTTTGGTACTCACTTGTGGATATGATAGGTGGAGGAGTTTGTGGACGCATTGTATTCACTCGTGCCATTGGGGCACCGTGTGGTATGCCGCACGGCGAAGACTCACATACACCCAGATGACACTACTTAGCAAAGATCTTCACCACCACTACACAATCATATGAAGGCGACCTACAGTAGATTAATCATCCACTTAATCATCTACTTCGTTAATTACATGAGAGTACATTTTGAAACTTAATCACAAAACGATGATCTAATCGATAAAGCATATGTCGTGATAGTATTGCTCTAGACTTTATCTCGGATGTCTATTATGGTACAGGCCTTCAAGGCGTGCCCTTTATTCATACCAAACAAAAAACCGTTCAGAAATATAGCCAATCTTCCCTAAAAACACGTACGAATATACCTCCAAAAAAAAAACTCACACCGGCACAGCAATCCATTTTCCGGTTTCAAAATTAAAGTTGAGTAAAACGCACTTAAAGCTATGATTTTTATTTCATTATAACGCCTGAAGAACCTTGCTCTCATGTACGAATGTAATGTCATTTAAATGACCGCTTCCGGATTGGTTGCAGCAGACGATCATTTTGAGAGAGTTCTCGACTACTTTATCGCACGTTTCGGGCGGTATTTAGGCGATAATGCCCCAACGTTAGAGTATTATCCTCGTAGATATGGTCTTGACGGAGGCCTACAAAAAAATTTAATGTCAAACCGCATGATCTAGATGGCCAAATCGAGAAATTAGGCGACCAAGAAATTTCTCATGCACTGAAACAAAAATTAGTTGTGTTGTGTGCTTCGTGGCACCGTCTTGCTGAAACCACACATAGTTCAGTTCATAATCTTCTATTGCAGGTTAAAAAACGTAATTTACAGTAATGATTCTTCCAGCATTACCTTCGAAAAAATTCTGCCCAATGACATCTCCAGACCATAATGCGCATCAAACAGTATATTTTTCCGCATACAAGGCCTTTTCACAATCACGTCTGGCTTCTCCTAGTCCCATATGCGACAATTTTGCATGCTGACGTAACCAACGAGTGTGAAATAAATACTCATCGCTAAAGAACATTTTTTTCGAAAAATCGAACCACTAAATGGATAACACTTCCCCATTTCCCATGTGGAATTGCTTTCATCTGATTCTAGCGTGACTTTCACTGTGTTATCGCAACTTAAATGTACCCCTGTTGGGTTCGGATTCTACTGACATGTACGCAGGTAAATGTGGCATATTTGCAGTAGTTCACAGAGCTTTCATAACTTACAATAGAATTCAATTCTTCGAAGCAGTTTTGAGTCAATATGCTGCAACATGCCACAATTTTATGAAAACTTTCTGGATATGGGAAATAAAAAATGTAAAAAGGAATAGACTTTAAACCCGCTGCTGATAACATTAGCATCGCGGTCGACTTCTTTTATTTAATGCGCAAGTTGTTTCTGATCCATGCTTAGTAGCTTAGCCTGTTTGTTGGAATATTTCAAATTTTCTCACCAACGACAAACGTTATTTAAACTGAACAACATGTCAATAACTCAGGAAAATATTGAAGAAGTGAAGAAACGATTTTAAGCCATAAGAAGTTAAACAACAAAATAACAAAAATAATCGCAAATGCAATTGAATTGAATGTAAGAAACAAATATAATTGACCTGCTAACGTTAGGTCAGAACACATTAAAGATTTAGGTACGGCTACTACTTTGATCGAAAAGTTTCCGGAATATCCGCCGTGTGGCGGTCCCATCGTTCCGATTTGAGTTGTAGCTTGACGTTTACAAGAACTACGTAGCCAAGAGTACATCAATCTCTATTGTGTTATGGATTTTTTACAATTTTGACCGTGTTGAGAATGCGAGGCTGAATCCGATCACACGTTCATCAAAAGGATCATTACTGGAGACGAGATGTGGGATTATGACTATGACATGCAATCCAGACATCAGGCAAATGAATGGCGTTCACCAAATGAGCCGAGACCAAAAAAACCACATCGTTTTCAGTCAAAAAAAAGGCAATGCTCACGGTTTTCATGGTTTACAACGGTGTGTATGAAACGTTTGTGTAAAGCTATTCGCCGAAAAAGAGCAGAATTATGGGCAGAAAACTCGTGGATTTTGCACCATGATAACACACCGTCGCATAGTGCCATCATAATTCGAAATATTTTGACGAAAAATGCAACAAATACCTTTCAGCAGCCACCGTATTCACCTGACTTCTTTCTGTTCAATCGATTTAAAACTACGGGGAACGCATTCAAGCAGCCGTTTTTAAAATTTCACAAAATCGCCAACACACATAGAGATAGACGTACTGTTGGCTACCTATCGTTTGCAAATGTCAATCTATCATGGTGGCTACTAATTTTTTACAAAAGAATTCGGGAATATTTGTACAATCTTTCCTAAGGAAATCAAAAGCATGAGGATGATCATGTTCTACAGATTGGGAAACATTGAATTCCGACAAATCTGCATGCACCAAACGACATTTATTGTAGATTTTCCACATAAGGACAACGCAATCCCTATAGAGTTCTCTGGCCTTGGAGGTGGTAAGCTCCACATTTTTTAATTTGGGTGAGGGCCAACCATTTTTGCCACAAAATCTCATGACCAAAACATGTGAACGCAATAGAATAGGTTCAGGCACGGGTATACCAGCGTTAAACATTCTCAAATAGTTACGCATTTCTTTTTCAGCCCAGGTCCGTACCATTTTACGGGGATTCGATTTACAATAGCCATGGCGAGAACGAAACTCACCGCTAACGTATCCTTAAATACCAAAATGGAAGTCTTATAGATTTTAATGGCAAGCTCATCGTCAGTATCACGGGCCAAGGTGTGATAAACATTTGCTTCTTTACCAGTGGATATACAGCCATTAATCTCTTGTCTAAGACCGCGATTTAAGAGTTTAAATAGAATCATGCGGGTTCTGGGGTCCATAACATGCTCGGCAGTAGCTCGATCGTGTTTATTACGTATTTTCACTTTATTATCCTGTTTGGAGCCAAAGTCATGACGCTAACATTTAGCGGAAGTATCAACAACAGGTGTACCAGCCTAACAAAAAAAAAACTCAAGCCGGAACGATCGCCACACGGGGGTCATTGCGGACACTTTTTGATCGAGGTAGTAGGTAGTAGCAATTGAACTGATTAATTTGACTTAGGCTGCTAAAACATATGTCCCACTGTCCTGTTCTACCAAAGCATATCTAACTGCCCATAATGTTTCAGTATTAAATTCAATGTTATTTGTTTCCATACATTTACTGGTTGGTTAGACGTTCGGTCGGTCGATTTACATTGTGTATCTCTCTCTCTCTCTCACACATTCTATCTGTTGTGCATTCATTTACTGGCGATTTATAGCAGAAGATAAGCGTTAATAAATTAATTAGAAATATTGAAATGGCTAAACGCGAAGTAAACAAAGCTGAAGTTGTTTGCAACAAATATACAAGAGGCATACAGCAGCAACAAAGTACTAAATACACATGTGTTTGTATATGGATGGCTGGCTAAGGGGTGCACTGATGTCAGTGTTTGTAGTTTAATAATTGGGAAAACAAGGATATCACTGGTTAATAACTGTGATTTGTGAATGTTGGCACATGTTGGTTATACAGAGAGGAAGGCAGAAAGAAGCAGTTTTAGTCCATTTGGTCTATTAGAAGCAACATTTCCAAAACACAGCTACTCCATATTAGCCATAGCATTGCATTTTATAACAGTTTAGGTAGCCCTTTCAAAAGGGAATAAATTTGTTGAAATTTTTTGAAAATATGGTTCTGCTCTGCTGGTGTTTATCTCAAGTGCAGTTAAATTATGAAAATAATGTTTAAACAACAAACAAACAAAAAATGGAGAAAAATAAAATATTTTCTTTAAAAACTGGCTGGACAGTAGTTGCAGTAGTAGCAGCAGCAGTAATAACCTTTGGCCATAGACACACCAACAGCAGTGTCCACCTTAAGTGGCAGACCGACCATTTTTTTTTTCTTTGCTTTTGGGAAAACTTACTTTTCTTGTTTTCTGCTCACAAAGTTTTTTGCTTGTCTTCCGCTTTTTTAATAGAATTAAAAAGTTTTTCTTAATTTTTTTTGTTAAAACTTTTCCTCGTTTTTTAAAGCACAACAAAACCCAACAGGATTTCCACTTTAAGGTGGCAAAAGTCCATCTAAAAAAAAACTACTTCAACTTGTTTTTTTTCTATTTTTTCTTCCTTTTTTTAAGGCAATACGTTTAAATAAAGAAGAAGAAGAAACGTGCAATAAAAAACGTAAAATGTTTTTCTGCTAATTGAAAATATCTGTTGGGATCAATTAGACGTCGACTTTCCTGGGTTTATAAGAATGGAGTTTTTCTTTTTCTCCTGTTTTTTGCCACATTTCTTTGCATTTTTTCTTAATTTTTCTTGTTTTGTCGTTTGTGTGCACGGAAGCACTTATGGTTGCATTTAAAAACTCATAGATTTGAGGATAAAGTTTTACACGTTTTTTCTATGCCATTCTAGTTTGCCTCGTGCCATTGCCACTGGTCCCCAGTTGCTATTGCTGTTGTCCTGCGGACGTGTTTGGGACGTGGTACCTTTTTAGCTTCTGTTTTATTGGAAAAAGAAAAAACAAAATAAAAAATGTCGGTGCGGTTTTCTTGGCTTTTCACTCTGGCGGCTGCTGTAGTCGCTGTTATCGACATATTGTGTTATCTGATGAATGAATTGTTCGAAATTAAAGGTTAAAAAGTCAAAAAGAAACTGCGGATTAAACTTTAAATTAAACTTTAAATTGATTTTATTATTTAATTATTAGAGGCAAGGCAAGGTGGTATTTAAGGAATTTTTTTATAATTAATAAAAACTTAAAAGATATTGAAATACTGTTGAGCTTAAATAATAGTTCAATAGTGCTTATAATACTACTTCTCAGAAAGATAAGAAGTATACGACTTTTAGAAAAAGATGGCCTTGTATGCCAAAGACTCGCGTGTATTATTTGGCTGAGAATTATTTACTCCGTATATGTATACAACCAAACAAAAATGAGTAGATAATAACAAGATAATAAATAAACAACAACTTTTATTCAGTTCTGAGATAGATGTTTATGAGAGCAGAAGGAGTATGTCGCTTTGCTTTTTAAAATTGTTTGTTTATGTTGTTGTTTACATTTTTAGTTTTTCTCTTCAACACAAACAGCGAAAATTTACTAATACTACACAAATTAATTTTTCTTTTGGGTCACATTCGAAGCAGAGCAAACAACAACACAAGCAAAGAATTTTTAAAAACAAAGCAATATATGTCCACTTCCATTCACATCTATTTTACAACTAAAAAAAAAAAATACAACTAAAAATTCTACCAAATTTCGTCATGGCATCCAGGTTGGGAAGAATATTATAAAAAAAAACCTATTCTGGTCAGCGGTACTTTACGAAAATCAGGCTGGGCACACCTGTCCTTTATTACATTACCAAAGAAAATGAAACCAAAGCCGCAAAAATAACTATACGTGCTATTTACAAATAACCAAACCGACAACAACAACATAAGCAGTAATGTAGTAAATAAAAATAAACGGCAACAACAAAACAGGCAGAAAAGAAAACAAATAACAAACAACAACAAGATTTGAAAGAAGTAGATGTTTACGTTGGCATGACCTCATAAAAACTAAAATGAAAATAAATAGAATCTACCTGAAATATCGAGAGGTTCAAGGGTTTTTAAAATATTGTTTACTCAGCCATATAAAAAGCACATCGATGCGGACAGCAGATAATTTACGTGTAAATTCAGCTTGAAGAGAGTTAATTGCTGTTAACTCAGTGTGTGACAAGTTTAAGTGGAGTAAACTCAGCGGGTAGAGTTTATTGGCTTGGTTTCGGTAAACTCGTGAAGTGAGTCGTAAAGTTCGAGTTCACTCAGTAAAGAGAGTTAAGTGTGGACAACTTCTGGTTGAAAAGGTTGTGATCAAACCTAAGTTATAAAAACGATTGGGTTGGAAAATCTTTAGGTAGAAAGGTCTGTCGAATTCAGAATAGACAGTGTTATTACTCGTGAAAAAGTACGGGCAGTGGAACACAAAACTGGATAAAGGATTATAATCAAACTCCAAGCCCAAGATTTATTCTATTTTAACTGCAGTAATAAGCGTTTTTAAAAGGTAAAAACTTAACTATACTATAACTTCCTTTATCCCTACTCTCTCCGCAGTATTGTGTTTACCTCATTTGGTTTCTTGATAACAGGTACATCCCGGGTAAACGTATTGCTGATGAACACGCTAGGGCGGACACACTTTTACCGGATATCCGTCCACACACGAGGATGGGGTACCTCTTATATCCTTTAAGTCGTCTATTAGGCAGAACTTTTTATCACACATTGATAGCACACAGGCATCATCGCTAGACTCACCGTTGATTGTACCTAGACAGGGGAGGAATCTTGCTTCATTGCTAGACTCACCTGGTCTAGATTTCAAAGAAACCGGACCTTGGTAGCATCTTCCCTGTTGTGCCTATTCTCACAAGTCATTGTATTATGTTTAGGAACGTGCAAGGATTGCGCTTACCTGCGTATGGTTTCTGTCGAGAGTGTAGTTCTATTGAGGAAGAGGATGGCGTGGGCCACTTTATTTGTCAATGTCAGTTTCTGGCTCGAGGTGGTCTTCTTAAATTTGGCGTTAATAGTACCTAGCCAGGGGAGGAAATTTGCTTCATTGCTAGACTCACCTAATCAAGATTAGATAGGAAACGTACCAATCAACTATTTAAACTGAACCTTTGGAGCATCATTTCTGCTGTATATATTCTCACAGGACCTTATATTATGGGGTGGCACCTATGTATATTGGCCCAGAACCTTACTGTGCAGCACCACTTACTACCATCCTCAGTCCAGTCAAGGGTTAGGAAATTGCCAGATGCTTGGGCGACGATCAATCCGCAATTTGAACGAAGTTCTGAGGTTCTGAAGTATGGCAGGACGCACACAACTACTAACGGAGTTTCTTACGGATCACTGTTGAACAAGAGCGCATCTGAAAAGAATGGCGGTTACAGATGAGGATGTTTGTAGACTGTGTCCACAGGCGTCCGAGACAGCGGAACACATATTGTGTGAATGTGTGGTTCTTGATAGGTTTAGGTGAACTTACAGTCTCATTGGGTGATACATTCACCATTAGAGTTTCAGATCTGTTGGTGTTCATTAGGAAGACAGCTGAACAAACTATAAACCGAAAGCATCACAATAGATTAAATAGGGTCACAGTGTAACCTGCAATAGTGTCCGGTCAGAAGAATAATAATAATAAAACGGAGAGGCATGTGAAAAGGTTGCGCTTGCCTGCATATGATATCTATCGAGGTTGTAGTTCGACCGAGTTAGAGGAGAGCCTGCCCACTTCATTATCCAATGTCCTTGTCTGGCTTCGGGTAGATTTCTCACATTTGGCGTTGATAGTACCTAGACAGAAGTGGAATCAAGCTCCATTACTAAACTCACCTGGCTTAGATTGGACAAGAATTGCATCAACCATCTATTTAAGCTGGAATTTTGGAGTATCTGTGTATTTATTCTCACAGGTCATTGTGTTGTGGTCGGACAAGTGCTAAGGCTACGCCTATTTGCATATGATTTCTGTCGAGACTGTGGTTTGATTGAGGATGAGGAGAACATGGCTCACTTTATTTGCCAATGTCTGTTTCTGTCTGTTGGTAGACTTCTCACATTTGGCTCGTAATTTCTCGATGGTTATCGGATATCAAGTTAATAGGCTGTCGAGCTAGTTTCCGACTTAATGTGGGGAATTTTGCTTCTGTGCAATGCTTCTGCTTGAATGTTAAGTTCGGTAAGTTCTTACGTGGTGACTAGGACATGGGCGTTGGTTCTGTTAATCTACTTTTGGCTAAAATTTTGTCGAACTTGATCGATAGCCAATTAAGGAGCCAATTAATTGAGATAAAAAAAATTTGAAAAAGATCACGGGTATTCCTACTTAAAATGCGCATATATTTGTAACGCGTATTATTATTTTACTTAATCTATTTACAAAGCTTCTTCAATTATCACGTTCTCTTACCAAGTATCGGACTTCATCAATGGATGTTTCGGTTTCCGCTCTTATTGTTCTCATCAAAGTGTTCACTAGTAAAGCAAGTTGGAGATTTCCATTGAAGTACTGATTATGATATTTCCTGTCCTAATTTCTTTAATTCATATCACTCCGTATCCCCCGCTGGTTGGTAATATTTCAAAGGCGTTTGTTGGTTATAATTTAATTGAATTATTTTTTTTTTTAATTTTAAAACCTATTTACTAATATTATTAACTTTACTATGTATGGTATTTATAGTAAATATTTATTATTTGAAAATATTTTAATTTAATTTTTCAATATCCGCCTGTGTTCTCTTCCTCATTACAGCAACTTAGGTTAACAATGGAGCAGAGCAGACAACAACAGGTTTTTTATTTGCATAAAACCGACAAAAAAATATTTGGATTTTATTTACAAAATTATTTTGTATGGATTTCGTTTCTATTTTTTTTTATTTTTTATTTTTAAATTATAATTTTATTGTTAAACAGTGGACAACAACAGACAGACAGACAGATAGACGGAGCAACAATACACAATAAAATATCAGCACAGAAGTGACAAATTCAAATGCAAATGAAGCGCAAATTAAATTACAAACAGTTTTTATTGGATTATTGGACCACCAAAATGATACACAAACCCCAACTACCACAACCATACATGCCTGTCACACGTTGCAATATAATACCCACCCACCCATGCACGTACATCCGTGTGAATGTCAACAAATTGAAAAAAAGGATTGCAGCTGAGCCTACGTGTGTTAAAAACAAATACACTGTGAAACATTTTTGGGTGGGCAACTTAAAAAATGCAATAAAGCCAGTGTTTTCACTATAATTTATAGGATTCATCCATAAGTAAGGGAACGACGAACAAAACGAATTGTAGCCGATATTGACAGACGACTTCTTATATCCAAAATGCTCTTTGGTCGCCATCAAAATAATCAATTTTGCATCGAAAGATTGCAAGTGATGAAAAATGAATCCATTATGATTGCGTCAAGCTAATGCTATGTATTTGTTTGGACCAGACGAGTCTCATCTATTGCAAACTGCCGAAGTCGCGTCATACGATCACAAGGGATCTGAACTGAACACTATTGATTCGCGGGAAGTGGCCGAAAAACATGAAGCCGCAATAACGCGCTTGGACAGAGTTTTGAAAAAAGCGATGTTTCGCTATTAACGAATAGTTTGCGAAACAAAAATATTTGCTAAACTATCGTAAATCAAAAATAGACTGTTTGCGCGTTAGCGAACTTTTAGCGAAGAAGTCTCAAAATTAATTTTGGATGACATAATAAAAAAAAGTTCTTCGCTAATTCCTCGCGAAGTATTTATAAATGATATTAAACTCTTGCTTTTATCGAACAAAAATACTTAACAGAGCATAGAAAAAGCAAATATTTTCCCTCGTTTTTAGCATGGGGAGGCAAACAAAAATAATGTATAAATAAAAACGGAAGAGAGCAAAGGCTTCTTTCTCGAAATATTGCCAAAATATTAAAAACGAATGTTTAACGATATCAAAATGAAATAATTAAAAATATCGTTAGGGATTGTTTAGTGAAGTCTTTAAAGTTTATTCGCTGCTGCTATCTTTTCTATGAGTTCGGTTTTGTTTCGTTTTCAATAGCCGCTTCCGAATATTTTATCAGAGAAATGTTTGCCAAACATTCGAAGGTGATGTTATTATCGAATGTCGTGGTCAAGCGGAATACCATCAAGACAACAATTGCTTATATTTTGCAAGACCAGTTAAACACAGAACGGTCTCACTGGAATATGCTTTAAGTCAAACCAGTGTATCCGAAATTCGGTTGATCCGGCCTTATCAGTAAACAATAATAACTTCTTTTAGGCCGGAATCCGTACGTTGTCACAGGTAAGCAGGAAAAGAACATGGTGCTCATAAATGTCTTCTAGAGACCAGAAAGAGGTCCATTATGTCTCTGGAGTACAAGTCAGAAACACAGGATATATTAATATGCCTCATACTTCCCTTTGTCACCACAAACACGGCAGAAAAACTTATCAGAATCTCAAGAGTCTCTTTACTCAGATAAAGAAACCATTCCGTCCTTGAGTGATCAATTCTGGTCCAATGATCCTCTCATTCTGTAATGAACCCATAGGCCCACTAAGTCAATTAAGAAACTCAATGGGGATCATACAGACACATCCGCCAAATCTACACTCTTCGTCGCACCTTCTCTGGCCAGTTCATCAGCAGTCTCGTTCCCTTTTATGTCACAATGCACAGGAACCTAGCAAAGTATGATCTGTCCAGGAGTGACGTAAAACTCTTCTGCACAATGTAACCAGCCTTGAACTGACGTAATGCCTAGTCAGTGCTCTAATTCTCAAGCGAATTAATCACGGATCAGCTCCGTCGCCCTATTGATAGCGAAGACTTCAGCCTGGAAGATACTGCTCTCACACGGAAATCTATAAGATAACTTAAAGCCACTATTCAGCAAATAAAGCCTCGTACCAGTACCTTCTTGAAAATCACGTTGCCATCCAATAGCCATCATCCCGTGTGTGCTCCAATCCAACTCCCATATAACGGCGGCATGACCATATTCCCCAGCCTTAGCAAGGCCACCTCTCAAAAGTTCTCAAAAAGCTCCT
The DNA here is from genome assembly GCA_023159175.1 of Wohlfahrtia magnifica. NCBI lineage: Eukaryota > Metazoa > Arthropoda > Insecta > Diptera > Sarcophagidae > Wohlfahrtia > Wohlfahrtia magnifica. The sequence goes on from JAKWBJ010000538.1 coordinate 3,443,518, forward strand.
AGCCGATAGTCCCTTCACTGCCACTTTTAAAGGTGTAAGGACTAGGATCACTGTCAGCAACGCTTGTGAAGAATGTTGCCACAAAGATTGGAAAATGTCACACCTAACGGTGATTAACAATTTGAATAAATTTATGGTTTATATCACAAAAATTCAATTTTTTATAAAATTTGTCCAAGTGTACCGAATTATTGAAACATTTACCCAAAAAGGGTGACTATGATGATGAGTGGGTGCTAACAGACTGGACTTGAAAATTCAAAAGAAAAAAAAAGTAAATAAAGCACGTTTATTTATGGTGCGTAGTGTATGTATGGAGTAAGAGAGCTTGGATGTATGATGCTTCGGTAATCCAAAAAATATTTTCGTAATACACGTAGAAAAAAAGAGATAGAGAGAGAGATACAGAAAAGCAATAAAACGATACTGGGCACAAAATTTACATGTGGCTCACGGTAGAATACCGTATTTTACCGTTATATGTGACCATTCATTTCATATGTGGCCATAAGAAGAGATTAAGCAAGTGGTACGAGTCAGTTTATTTGCATATTGTTTTTTGGTGCCACAAAAACAATGAACAAAAAGTGGTAAAAGGAAAGAGTTGGCTCACTGGCTTTAATAGCAGCACAACAAACAAATTTAAGGCCATTGTTTTCACTTAAAACAATGCACTCCCTCATAATACTATAGTGGTCTGAGCCCATGTTACAGGACGTAGGTAGAGTGTTATTTACGCGTTTCTACAAATTATGTTCTTAGAGATAAAGAAACAAAAGTCTTTGTCATGCAACAAATGTAACTGCTATATTCGACTATTTTTAAGGAATTTTGGAGCATAATATTTGTTGGTGTTTTATGTTAACCCTTATATGTTGCACCATTGGTTTTCGGCTGGTTGCAATTCGAAAATTTGTAAAACTTGCAACACCATTTTGTAACAAACAATTTTTCTTGTTGATTCCTCACATGACTTTTGGAAAAGCCCTTAAGGTTCCTTAATGAGTACTATTCTATTCCAGCTACCATATGGCACTGGCTACCATACACACGTATGGTACTGGTGCAATTTCTGTGGGTAAAAAACTAAGCTGTTCCTGTGAATCCTTGTAAATGCGAAAAGAAATGTTACGCTGTTAGCAGAGCATGTTGGAGAAAACTCAATAATTAATTCCTAACAACCATAGGAATTGTTATACAGCAAGTGATGCAATTGATAATTTTTTACAAAAAATTTAATATTATGCTATGAGGCTGCAACACTATAAGCTGTCAGAACAAGTAAAGAAAGCTGCCAAAAGAGACTGTTACTGACTAGTAAAAGCAGCAGAAGAAACTGCTGCTCAGAATAGTATGAGAAAGCTACGCCAGACGCTTGACTGTCTCACCAATCGAAAGTGTAATAGGAACCAAGCGATAGTTGATCGTAGTGGCAATGATGCACAGATGAAGAGATGGAAAGAACATTTCTATGAAATTAGGAACGTTACTGATTACAGCGAAATGGATCAGAACAGATGTGCAGAGAATAACTTAACAACACCGTACAACCATCCCAATCTGAATGAGATAAAAGGGACGATTAGTAAATTGAAAAATATTAAAGCGGCGGCAGGTGAAAATGGATTACCGGAGGAAATTCTGCAGTTTGACAACCAAACCATGATTGAACTTCTACGGCCTCACATCACATCAGCATGGGAGGAAGAAAAACTGCCCCTAATGTGGTACAAAAGCTCAAAGTAAGTTAGCAAAACGTAAATTGAGACCTTTGTTGCCGGAAACCCAAATCATTAGCTGTAATTGCTCGGACGGATCCATAGGCAATACTCAAGTCCTCCGCTATCTCTCTGATGGTTAATTTGTGTTTATTTATTTTTTCGTCGGTTTTCGAAGTCGATAGTCTGCCACTGCGTTTATCATCTTTGATTGACTCACGACCACTTTTGAACCGCTCCAACATTTCGAACGTTCGCGCACCGTTTTTTACGCTAAATTTAATACAAGTCCGCTGTTGCAACTTTAAATCCATTTCTAAAATTATAAAAAATCGCCAACACAGAGATTTATGTACTCTTTCGTCACTACGTAGCATTTGCAAATGTCATGCTATGAAACTAAGATTTATGGGGAATACAACAACTCCAATCGGAACGATGAGACCGCCATACGGGTGTTATTGCGGGAACTTACATTTTGAAAATCGGTTAAAAATTGACGAAGTTATTACGCTTTTTATAAAGCAATTTATGAAAAAATCATACAAAAGCTCCAAGTATTCATCAACAAAAGTAACATAGAATTGTGAAATATGACCAATACGAAACCCTTATTGAAATAATTAAGAAAAAGAAAATGGAGGCGGATCGGTCACACCATCCAAAAAAGTGCCAATAGTATCACCAGAGTATCACTAAAACGGAATCCCCAAGAGTAAAGAAACCGTGGTCGACTAAAAAGCAACTGGAGAAGAACAATTTAACATGGCTTGACTAAAAACAACAGTGGTGAACCGTGTAATATGGAGATGTTTTGTGGAAGTTATATGCTCCTAAGCCTAGGAATTAAGAAATAAAATGTAAGAAATAAATGTAAAGCTTAGACGTACTCGGACAAACATTTCCGCAAAAGACAACATAGAAGATAATAATGGCTATCACATCAACGATCAACAACTACTAGTTGGTGCATTGCATAGAAAGCAGCAGCAAAAATAGCAACACAACCAGTTAACTGAAGAACCCGGCAATCTTTTTTTTTTTTTTTTGTTTTTCCTCCGTTATTCCTCTAAGCAGCATATTCACAAAGCATTCATAGTTTTGTTTCAGTTTCATTAATCAAGTTGGTTTTCAAGTTAAGCAGATGAATAATCTACTGTAGTTCGCCTTCATATGAGTGTGTAATGGTAAAGATCCATGATAAGTGGTGGTGGTGATCCTTACTTAGCGCTGTAGTTTTTTCCGGTAGGTGGCGTTTTTTTTCCTGATCATTCGTTTGATGTTTATCATCATAGCCTGGGATTTTTCGTTTAGATGGAGCTGACTGGAGGGAAGTTGAACACTCGAAATTAAAATTTTTCATCATGCCCTCCGCTGGGGTTCGAATCTGGGCAGCTTGTTTTGTATGCATGCACATCTCACCACCCCGGTAATAGAAACTACTTAAAAGAAAGTACTTGCATAGAAAAACGACGATGACAAGGGTAATTTTCTTTATTCTGGTTTCGAATTTTAAATAACAATATAGCTTTGGTACCCTCCAAAAAGCACTCTGGACCCTACAAAGGGTACATATTAATTGAAACATCTTGGACAGATCAGACAACGCCATCTCTAGAGAAAAAAGGTAGGAGTAAGTAAAGATTTCTCACTACTATAGCAAATCATTCATCCTGAAACCTGTTAAAGTAGATCAATTACCGACTTAGCTGGTAGAAGAACTACATGAAAAATGATCGCAAATATACTGGAACAAGGCGGAGATACTGTATGAAAGCTATACAAGGAGGAGTAACAAAACGGGAAGCTTTCTATGAGAATAAACCATATAAAAAAGCTTTCATTGATCACACATTACCTACAAGGAAAAAAATGAATTTTTGACGAAATTTAACGTCCAATACAACGAAGAAAGCAGATCGTGGCACTTTGATATGGTTAGGATCTGTTAAGTGGTCTGATTAGGCATATTGAAGCAACAACATGTGTCAAACACATGCTTAATTCCGAAAGACAGGGCATGTATGTAAGAGAGCGTGATGATAGTGTAAAAATCATTATTAAAAAAAAAAAACAACAACTTAGAGTTGAGTAAATAGGCCTCCAAATTTGTTATTTCAAACTCCAACCTAATTTTCAATTTTCCCACTCTAATAACCGTTCCCACAACACATTTCTTACAGAAAAAACACGTAATATTTTATATCCCTAACATGAGTATCAGCATCAGTATCATTATCATCAGTGTGTGTAGTAGATAGGAGAAGTGGCAAAAGCATGTGGCATGTTGCATGTTTATATATTTAATAGTAGTGTTAGTACACGTATCATGTCATGATACCGATACTAAACTGACACTTTGACATCGACTTAACCCTTAAAACCCATCCAGTCACACAGGAGATTTACGAAAACCCTCACACAGACAACATATACACACTCGCACACATACCATGTGTAAAACAAGAAATTTTGCTAAAATAGCATTTAAGGTAAAAGCTAAAACAATAAACTTGATTTTAGAAAACCCCAGAAAAGCCAACCCAATTTTTTGTTTGCTCTTTCCCTAAAACACTCATCATCATCATCATCGTTATAGTCGTCGCCATCTGTTTGGCTTGTTCATTGAACGACAACAATAACAACAATCTCTCCGATATATTAAAACATGTATGCAAGGCGGCCTTCAAATATCGACATGAGTGTGAGAAGGAGCAAGAGCTGGAGTTGGTGGAGGTTGATATTTGTCGAAGGGCATTAAAGTTTTAATATGTTAAAGCTTAAATGAGTATTACGTTTAAATACCTTTTAATTGACATGATTTGTATTATTTGTACGTTAAACTCATTTCTATGAAACACACGGATTAGAGGATGTAAGCAGGCAGGCAGTCAGGCCATATTATAAAGGAGCAACAAACAGGAGTAGTTGTAGTTTATTTGTTGCTGAGCACACAGGTCAATGGTTATTTTAAGCCGACATTTAGTTTTAAATTTCAATTTAATTTTGGAAAAAAAACAAGGAAAACTTTTTTAATTAATAGGGTCTGAAATGAAATAAAATTCAAAATTCTTTCAAACAGTCAATACGAAAGGGAAGCCTACAGGATTATTTACAATTAATATGCTGGATGCAGAAATACCATTAGAGGATTTATATATATTGGCTTACAGGTTAATTGTTACTTATAAGGCCGTAAGTAAAGGAGCATTTTAAGGGCAAATACAATAAAAATAAAATTCTGTTATAGAGCTTGTAAGAACTCAAACTTTGTAGAGGAATAATTTTAATTTTTTTTTTTTAATGTTGCCATAGAAGAACTACTTATACAAGATTCAGAGATAAGCATACATTGGTATAACAGCCCCTCTAAGCACCAATCCTTCGAAGGCACTGAACACTATACACTGCAACTTGCACCTATAGAAGCGCCAAATAGCTTAATGAATCCAGATGTTGGAGATAAAGAATATATGGACTTCCTAGGATTTTAAGCCTACTGCCTTAGATTTTGAACGAACCAAGCGACTATATTACTCCACATGTGGATTTTGGTAGAATGTTAAAGGTCTCTCTCTCTCTCTCTCTCTCTCTCTAAAAGAGAGTGGTGTAGCAATAACTTGGTGTTGATTAGAACACTACGATAGACTTATACGATATGTATGTGATAAGCCTGGCATAGTTTACTCTCAGTGTCTTTCAAATAACTGGAGTGCTATTCACGATAATGTCAGCCTATAAGATACTCATTTAAGGCTGTGTTGTCTGTCTGGCATTACTTTACTTTGTGTCCCTGCACACAGAGCCCACTATGAAAAGAAGTAGGCAGACGTATTAACCAAGACATAATAATAATTTTCCCGGTGCTCCTACATGGAGGAACATTCTCCATTTTGTGCCAATGCCCTCACTTCACTCCAACTCTTCCCGATGGTATCCACTTCGGCATCAATCTGTCCTCTCCATGTGCGAGCAGGACGGCCTCTTCATCGGTTCCCTTGCGGGTGCCAGCAATTTTGGTGATAATAGGTGGTCTTCTAAGGTATGTATGGTCCAGCGCCATTTACGCCTCCTTACTTCATTTGACAGAGGCTGTTGACCTGCCCTTTACCAGAGCATATAGTTGGAAACAGTCCTCGTCCAGAATATAAGAACGATCTTAAGAAGACAACGGTTCACAAATACTTGTATCTTTCCCATATTACGTATCGCAGTTTTCCAAGTTTCACAACCGTAGAAAAGGATGGATTCCATATTCGCATAAAAGATTGCAGAGGTAAGAAGGACGAACGCTGAGACGACTAAGCATGTGGGGGCTTCCTTAATCGAATAGTCGATTACTCTCACAAGACCCTCCGTTTGCGATCATGATGCTCCTAGGATAACAAATTTGGTGGCAATTGTAAGTCGATCCAGGCCACTTCAATCTTCAGACCAGCTTCATCTGTCGCCAGCGTTAAACTTCGAAAATTCGATGGTAGATCTTGGAAACTGTGAGTCAAAAGACAAAAATCGTCCGCATAAACAAGATAGTTTAAGCGGCCCTGCAAAACCCACTTAATCTGTTTATGTGATCAATTGTGGATCTATTGGATCCACATGGTGTCATTCTATAGGATGCTTCTCGGAATTATTTAGGCAATTACCTTATTAACTACGCTAGTTACTGAGGTCTGTGACGTCGGTATATTTATATCAAAACCAGTTCATTGGGCAACTTCTCGCTCTCCCAATATGCCTAAATGATTGGGAGTATTATTCGAGCACTCGTAAGCGGATTGCTTTCAAGTAGCTCTTCTGCAATACCATCAACACCTGGAGCTTCATTTCCCTTAAAGATGTTAATCGAATTAGCGATCTCCTCCATAGTGGGACATGCAGAATTAACGTGTGGGTCGTCATCGTGTGACTGACAAATACAATTAACTCGAAAAGGTAGAGCATTCTCTGAAAGCCAGGACATCCTCCTACTTGGTACCAATCGCAATTCCCTTAGGGTCTAATAAAAGTAGTACCTGCAGACTGTTTTTTCAAAAGGCTTAAGATAGATGGCGCAATCTGGACATTTGAAGGGTTTGCTAAGTTTATCTGGCACTTTTTCAATGAGCGGCATACACTACAGCATAAACACTTGATCCGTAATAAAACCTTAACCAAGAAAAATTTCTAGCCCAAATCTAAAACACTCCTATACTATCGTCCCTCCATTAGCCAATTAATCACGTTGATAAACCCATCATGCTACCAAGACCAAAACCTTGGACGTTAATAACTCAATCGTGGAATCAATTAACTAAACATTCAAACCGCAGACTCTGTAATTTTGAGCGTCAGACAATATGATCAACTATCTTCAACTGATCCTTCGCTTCGCACAAAATACAGAAGTCCAGCTATCCCACAGAAAGGTTCTTGATCGCAAAAGACAACATTACAACGTAAATTACAACACATCTAACGAATGGTGTGCACATATCAAAATGAAGTACTTACGACTCTACTTGATTATTTGCAATTTGTGCAAATAATAAAGTTTGGCTGTATAAAGCTATTCTAGACCAACTATGAACATCAATATTAATTGATTTTGTTGTTAATTTTTTGTAGAGAATAGTGTAAAAAACAAATCCTTATGATGTAACATCAATTCAATTAAAACTTGCTACAAAAGTAGTGATTTAAACGCGCCCATTGATCGTCAATAATCGTTAGTTCTTTATTCGTTAACGGGGAGGTGTAACAGACTGCATCTTTAAAATTGTAATTGACTCATAACAGACAATGTAGCAAAATTTCAGCATGAAATCACGGCAAACGCTGACAAGGGTAAAGAAATAATCTATGACAGAATAAATAGAAGTTAATTTTGTCTTGCAGGCGTTCGTTTATAAGTGAGTTCTAATAGATAATTTCATCAAAAATCATTAAAAGGGACGTGTAGCAGACAAACTCATGTATCAGTCTGCCTATAGTCGACTCATAATAGACAATGTCGCTAAATCTCAGCTTTCCTTAATATGGTGATATTACAATAAAGTTGTCACACATAACTACGTTTGTGACATTTATAAAATGATTGTTAAATAAAATTTTTCATTTACGATAATTTCATAAAATCTTCGATTTGATACTAATTTTGTGACGCCGATTCATCGATGAAAACATCATAGTGACAATGTCGCTGAAATACGCCATTGGGTAAGTCAAAGAGTAGGCCTACACGGATAATCACATAATGTTGGAGCGTTCGAAAACCATCACTTGTCACAGTGCAAAAAATACGTCTAGAACTGCCTCAAAAGTAACATCTGCTGCAAGCAAGGCATTTACATATTTTTTATTGTATTTCGTACATAATGACAAGATAAAAGCATTATAAGGGAATAAAATGTTCCAGAAAATTATAACTTATATGTGCGTTTTATTTAACTTTACTTTTAAAACCGATAAATGGATGAAAATATTAGAAAATTTTATAAATAAATTAAAGAAAATGTTTATCAAAAAAATTCTAAATAAAATTATACCTGCATTATAAAGGGTCCGCCAAATAATTTTTTTCCTTGAAAATGCTATAAAAAAAACTACTAAATATCTCTCAAATTTCTTTTTTTATTTATTTATTTATTAACCTTCCAGTTAATAATGGAAAATAATTTCATTCAAATAGCTGCCTCGGCTGGCCATGCAGTAGCCTACACGATCGGTCCAATTTTTAAGCACATTATCGATTGTGTGCAGCTGTATTTCACCAATGGTTTCACGAATATTGTCCTTTAAAGCGTCAATTGTTTCTGGCTTGTTGGCGTAACACTTTTCTTTGATGGCACCCCACAAATAATAGTCCAACGGTGTCAAATCGCAGCTCAGAGGTGGCCAAACGACATCAGCTCTGCGGCTGATAATGCGATCTTCAAAAACAGGGCGTAAAGCATCGAGTGTAGCTTCGGCTGTGTGGCACGTAGCTCCGTTCTTTTGAAACCAAATGTTGCTAATATCCTCCTCTTCAATTTTTGTGAACATAATTCGCTCAACATGGCCACTCCTTGCTCATTTTCGAAGAAAAATGGCCCAATTATGCCTCTGGACCAAAATCTGCACCAAGCAGTGACTACTCGTTTTGGGTGTATCGGCTTTTCAATGTATGCGTGCGGGTCTTCTGTGCCCAAATGCAACAATTTTGCTTGTTTACATACCCGCCAAGATCAAAATGAGCTTCATATGAAAAGATGATTTTTTTTGGCAAAATCGGCATCTTCTGTAAGTCGAGGTCGCAGGCCCACTTTGCGCGGCGAAAACGCATTAGATGGTCAGTTGGCTTGAACTCCTGAACCAATTGGACTTTATATGGCGTCATACCAAGGTCTTTATGCAAAATTCGTCTCAATGATGTCTCCGAAATGTTCAATTGTTGAAAACGACGGTGAATTGATGTTGATGGCGCTTTACGCACACTTTCTGCCACACCTGCAATATTCTCGGGTGTACGCACTGTTTTTGGCTTTTCACGCTTCGGTTTATCGATGAGGATGCCAGTTTCTTTCGCTTTTTTCACAAGATAACGAACATACGGAGCTGACGGTGCTTCTCTTCTTCCAAAATCCGTACGCAATTTTCGCACACATTCTGCAACATTACCATGATTTTCAAAGTAATGTCGCAATATTTCCCAGCGTTGTTCAAGCGTATACACGACCATATTCGTTCAGCGGAAGGATAAAAATAATTATCTGTCAAATCAGACATGTGCTAAGTGTTACCATTCACGAAATAAGCACTAGTAAAAAAAAAACGTTAGATGGCGGACCCTTTACTACTTAATAAATATTTCTGCGGCTTAGTGATAAAAATCAATGTCAATATTTTGCAGTTTTGATTTAGTCGTTGCATTAAGTTCCTTTTTTACCTTCTTTTATTCAAGCCAGAACAGCTTTATAAGGGTGTTGCTAGTCAATGTTACTATAAGCTCGTTGACAAATAAAATGAAAACTTTAATTACAATTTTCTTAAAAGTAAATACAATATTTTGACTTGGCATTTTTAAAAAATATTTTTTTTTGTCATAGAAAAATTTCACAAATTTTATTCATTTTTCGTATATTTTCCCTTTTTTCTAAAAAAGACGTTAACACCTAAAGCTTTTTTCACTTGTTTTAAATAATTTCAAAAATGTTTTTTTTTTATTTTCTTTTTGGCATTTTTTTACACAAAAAAATTTCATTTTGATTTTGCCAATCACTTTGACTCATCACCATCTCATAACCTTAGCCCCCTTGACTAACATTTTACTGATACTCTTAAAAACACTAACCATTACACTCAATTTGTGGTTAAATTACAATATTGGCAACAACAATTAAGCAAAATATGAAAAAAAAGCAAAATCAATGTATGATCATCATACCAAACAACCAACCAACCAGTATGTCCTGGGAATATATTTTATTACCAATGAAAACCAAAATAAAACAGAAAAAAATCTCCTTCATTTTCATAAACTCACACTGAAACACCGTTGCAGCGCACATACACATGGATCAAGAGACATAACCACACATCAATGTCATCATCGTAGTCATCAGTTTTTATACGAACACACAGAGCAAGAGAGAGATATGCCAGAAAGCCATCATCATTCTTGTCAACCATTCATACTTTCCAGCCATGCATCCATCTACCATATCCATCCACCAGTGTGATTTGGTTCCATGTCATAAAAAAAGAAGAAAAATATTTTAATTTTTTATGCCTGAATACAGATGCCAATATGACATGTGTTGTTTGGTTGTTACTCGTGTATTTCAACACGTTTTCGGGTACCAGTGTGCCTGTTAACATACTCTACTCTGCTGTTACAGGAAGAAAGATTTTTAAAAAATCATCATAAAAATTCATTGTAAAAAAAAATGTTAACGAAATATTGGAAAAATCGAAAAATATGTGTGAAAAACAAAAATAAAACGGAAACGTAATGAAACGTTACAATATCCTGCAACTCGTATCCTTTTTCACACCTCCAGGAAAAGAATCAAACGTATAGCAGCAGCAAACGCAAACACAAACACATTTACGTTTAAATAATATCCTTTACACGTACACATATAACATTTATATATGAGTGTGTGTGTGTGTGTGTGTGTGTGCGTGTGTGTTTCACTCACTAATAAACACTTGTTCAACCATCAATTATTCACCAATTGAAAAATTACTCAACTAAGCGTGGATTGTTATTTTTTATCAATTTCTATCCCTTGATTCTGCTTTTTTTCTCTCTCTCTCTCTATCTCTGTGTGTTATTCGTTTATTGTTCGTTCATTTATGTCCTGTTTTTCTTACTGCTGAGGATATGTTGTTATTGTTTTAGATGGTTAAAGGATTCTTTTTTAGCAAAAATTGTAGGTGGTTGTATAGGGAATTGTATTAAAATATTTGCAGTGGATTCTAACATTGCTTCTACAAACACTTGTTGTGCTGTTTTTTAGCATATTGGAGTCTTAGATGGATATTTGGTAACCTATTATATCATGGATTTAAGCTACAGGGGCAGATAAGGTGTGCTAAGGTCACCTTAATATTTGCTCAATTCATCCAAACTATAAAATGTTGTGTATGGTCACCTTATTCAAAAAAATGCTACGTTCAAATAAGTGAATAATAAGCCGGTTTTGCTTTAAGAAATGTACCGTTATATTATGTTTATTTAAATTGATGTAAATAAGTGCAGCTTATCATCACCGTATCCTGCAGGCTTCCGGAAGTGGTGATTTTTATTGACAACCAAGCGGCGAGACGGGCTCTCACATCGAGGCTAGTAGAGATGTGCGAGAAGACCCTGAGACGCATAATCAGTTGTATTACTCTGCTTTGGATGAACATAGTGATATTGAGGGTAACAAAGTGGTTGATATGCCACTGGTCTTTATTCCAATGCGGGAGTTAAGCGATGTTTATGGCTGCCGTTTCTGGGAAAGGCGAAATGTAGGTGGGGAAAATGTTTACATGCAACATAATAGACAAAAAAACCGACACTCTGATGAGACTTTCAAGAGTAAACATTTTCCGGCTTGTGGCAGTAAACACTGGTGACAGGCTATTGTATATAAAAGCTATTGCGCGGACAACAGTGTGATATCGTTGGCTTATCTGCTATGTGAATGCCCGGCTCTATACAGGACTTAGCATATTGGGCAGTTCGAACTTTGCGAACCTCAGCAACGTGACGGACATAGGTCCAGCCAGATTTTAGCTGGCTGATACTCTTTATCAGCTTATACTCACGGGTGGTTTTTTAACCGTTTAAGTTGGTGCAAAATCTACGAGATTTCTGCCCACAATTCTGGTCTCTTTCGGGGTATTGCTACACGCCAAGGTCTCATAATGCCCAAATAATATTCATTGTTTACTGTCTGGCCTTCTGGAATCGGATTCAGCTTCGAAAATTATGTCTTCTGTGACCTCAACACGGTTGAAATTTTAAAAAATTGCCAACACACATAGAGATTGATTTTCTCTTGGCTACGATGCTAAAATTTGGTGGGAATATCAACAACAGATGTATAAACTTAACAAAAAAAAAAAAAAATTATCTCAAATCGGAATGAATAGACCGCCACACGGGAGTTATTCCGCAAACTTTTTGATCAAGGTGTGGCATTGGTTCTTTGGTATCGCTGACAAAAAAATCATGGTATTGCCAGCACGAAAACTTAAAATTTAGTAAAGCAATCATTAGCTTATGTAGGGTTCTTGTTTACGTTTTTTAACAAATGTTTGTTGAGCTTAAAGTGCGTGGTAACTAACGTGCACTAAAAGTCTACTTTTAGATTTTTTTGCATATGGCCGTAAATATTTACAGTCAAAGATTTTAAAAAGCTACGTGCTCTAAAGACTTTAGCACATTATGTATTTATTTATACCAAATTTTAAATTTACCCACTTTACTAATAACAGTAACAGAGCGTATACCATTTTTATGTTGGCGTTACAAAGTGCTGGAGTATGTATGTAGATTTTCCTAAGATTCACAGGAGCTCTATAACGTTAATAAAATGTTCCGGTTTTATTTTAAGCCCAGAAAGTGTAATTTTTTATTACTGTTTTATGTTGCGGTATTCCAATCGTAATCAATTTTTGATTTTTAGTCATTTTTTTGTTTTTGTTTCACTAAAAAAGTACTGTTTTCACTTATAAGCAATTTAATTGTTAGAGTTGTTTTAGCTCCTTACTTATACCATAATTTATTTTCTAAAGTAATTAGTTTCTTATAAAGGGTTATCCACTTTTCGGTTTTAAAAGTAAAGTTAAATAAAACACACATAGAAAGCTATGATTTCGATGAAACTTTCGTTGCATTATAATTCTTGGACCTTGTCATTATGTACGAAGTATAAAGTCATTTAAATGACCACTTTTGGATTGGTTGCAACAGACGAGCCTTTTGGTGTAGTTCTTGATCACTTTTTAATTTTGCGAATGTTGGTATTAAAATGCTCCAAAGTTCGAAGTTTATCCTAGCAGATATTGTCTTTGATGTAGCGCCCAAAAAGTCTAAGTCGCATGATCTTGGTGGCCAATTGAAATCGCCAAATCGAAAAATTACGCCACCTAGAAATTTCTCATGTAATAAATCAACAATTAGTCGTTTTATGTAGCTCGTGATACAGTCTTGTTGAAACCATATATCATCCAGTTCATAGTCTTTAACGGCAGGTCAACAAAATCGATTATCATACGGCCATAGCGCTCTAAAAAGACGGTTCTTTCAGCGCACTTTCGAAAAAATACGGCCCTATAACACCTTTAGAAGATAATGTGCATCAGACAGTCACTTTTTCCGGAAACAATGGCTTTTTTCAACCATTTCTGGGTTCTCCGGGTCCCGTATATGACAATTAAGATCGTTGACGTAAGCACCGAGTGAGAAATGAGCTTCATCACTGAAAAAAATTTTGTCCGAAAAAGCAAAAATCAATGGCCGCGATTTAATCACCCCTCTTGTAATTTTCAACTAATTTTAAACGTTCTTCGGTTGCTAAACGATCCATATTCGTCAATGGCAAACAAACCTTTTTTTTTTTGAAAACATGGCTCAAAACATCGAGTGTAGCTTCGGCTGTATGGCACATACCGACGTCCTGTTGAAACCAAACGTTGCTAATATTCTCCTCTTCAATTTTTGTGAACAAAAATTCGTTCAACATGGTCCGATAACGATCGCCATTGACTGTAACGGTTACTCTTTGCTCATTTTCGAAGAAAAACGGCCCAATTATGCCTCTGGACCAAAATCCGTACCAAACAGTGACTCGTCTTAGGTGCATCGGCTTTTCAATGTATGCGTGCGGGTTTTCTGTGCTCCAAATGCGACAATTTCGCTTGTTTACATACCCGCCAAGATCAAAATGAGCTTCATCTGAAAAGATGATTTTTTGGCAAAATCGGCATCTTCTGTAAATCGATCGCAGGACCACTTAGCAAAGCGAAAAAAGCGTATACACAACCATATTCCATAAACCAAATCAAACATGAGCTAAGTTTTACCATTCACGAAATAAGCACTAGTTGAAAAAAAACGTTAGATGGCGGACCCGTTAAATCATATTTTAGGTGACAGATATTTATTAATTGTTAAACCAACGGTTTTGAAGCCCTTTAATACTACCGAAATAACAGAACTCTTCTACGAGCCCTACTATTTCACCGTTGAAAAGCGCTGGTTTAGTATCATTTGTTGTAAATTTCTTTAGTTTCGCTTCGGTTAAATTTCTCCTGTGGGCCAGATAGCGTATGTGACATACGACACGCATATGTTAACGGCTTAGTCAAGATCAAGAAAACGCCTGTTGGGTTTCCACTACATACTGTCTGGTACCTGGAGTTGGTGTTGTGTGCTGTATATGGTATACAGCTGTATATGGTATACAGCACATAAAATAAAAATGGGAAATAATGCAAAGGAAATGGATATGTAACCTACTACAACCTACAGGAAAGGTAAACAAAAGAAATTTCGTACTTTGAGCAGACAGATAACAAAAGAAGTTGCATTAGCTTTAGATCTATACACATGACCATTAAAGGAGTTAATTAACCTTGATTCTTACTTACATCAATGTGGTCATAACATGCCTCTAACTATCTATCTATACTATAAACTGGTTAATCTATACTATATTTCTCTAAATATGTACTTTGAACACTTTCTAAAACAGCAGTAATGTTTTGCAGCCGATCTTGTAGTACGTGTGGTCCATGCTTTGGCCTATAAGCGACAGTCCCTCTTTCTTCGAAATCATTCACTACATGATAAATAGTGCGTTTTTTGGCACGTTGTTTTTCCAAAAAATTTCACGTAACTTTCTCGTCGTCCCAGCAATCGATGTTTGTTTTTGATAAAATGTTTTAACGATTAAAACACGTTGGTTTACTGAATATTTTTCCATAATAAATTTGCCACGTCTCTACTTCACGACTGTCAAATATAAACTGTGAAGACTAATGTTTACCAAAATGGCGGCAAAACAAAGTAGAACGTATACCTTCCCGGCGGACACCCTGGATGTTTTATGTTCGTCATTTTATAACTAGAGATCCACTAAACCTAGCCAATACATGCGTTGGAGAGGTGTATTTTCGCTGATGATTTTGGTTCAACTGGGCGGTGACACGCCCATATATTTTTTTTATTTATAGGCCTATATCTTTAAAACGGTAAAGTAAGAGTTTCTAAATTTGGCGCAAATAACTTCGTGCTCAATAAAAACCATCAGTCAAAAATGGGTAAACTTAGATAACTGGGAGTGGTGCCTTCTATATAAAGTAAATTCTGAATTTGGTGTATCTTTGAAACGACAATAGTGGATGGTTCTGAATTTTGTCGAAAAACACTTCGTAGTCAATCAATATCATCAGTCGAGACTTGGGCAAAATTGAATAAGTGGGTTTGACACCTTCCATACAAAGTTGGTATTGAATTTTGTATATCAAAGAAAGGTTAGAATAGCAGTTTCTGAATTTGGTCTATATGACTCGGTAGTCAATACAAATCTTTAATTTTAATGCATTTCGTTTTTGTGAGGAATACATACACAAAGGCTTCTAGCAACTTCATGTATAATATATTTTGGTGGCCATCCTTTGAGTGCTATCTTTAGATAGAGAAAGTGAGCATAACCATGCGAAACTATCCCATAAAATCCATAAACGGTTGAGCACTTCCTATATGGATGTCCCGGCTTTATGAAACGTTGCCGTAAGACCTTCGATGAGGGGTTCCTATAAAACGTGTACGCGATATCCTGCACTGAACCGGGTAATCTCCTCAGATATCAACTTGACACTCTTAGCAGCCACCAATCTCATAAAAAGAAATTAACAAATTTGTGCTGGAAATTGTAATATCCAAAAACTGGTAAGGGCTACTAAATCAGAAAGTCTTTAGCACAACTGGAGCAATTGGTGGCAGAACATTACGAAATAATGCATAGATGGCTAACAAAATGTGAGCTTGTATAAGATTTTCCTCTCCCCTTTGGGGGGTAACTAAATATTTCTTTATTTCTGTTTTGTAGGTGGAGAAGATTTTTCTCTTTTTCTGCTTCATAAACCAAGAAATGAAAAATTAAAAAAAAACTAAAAGACGCCGAAAATGAACAACGCAGAGAAAAAACTTTTTCTGTCTAAACACGACAGAAAGTTTAAACGAGCTCAGCTATAATCATAGCAAACAGATATGGAATTTGAAACCAGGATATTTTTCCAAAAGGTTCCAGCCTAGGTTTTACAAGCTGGGACTTCTTCATCGTCTGTCATTTTCATTATTTTGTTTTATTAACTGCTTAAGGCAGCACACATAGCCTCTCCGGTTTACTTGTCAGCCTCAGCTTTATCGTGGCACTCACTGTTACCACAATTGAAGTGACGACCGAGCTTATGGCGGTACAACTTTGTTACCATCTTCTGCAAGGAATATAAGTCTGTAGAAACTCACACATAGAACCACGTGTAGCCCTGACACCGTACTAGGCAGCCATGGGCAGCTAATCACTTGCGGTTTGCTGAACTTTCTAATATTTGAGTATTCACAAGAAATAGAAACATACGAACCCCTAACCTATTGAGTATAGTTGGACCAAAACATGTGCATAATAATAATCCAAAAAATGGCCTTAAGGTATATTACTTTAGAAAGAACTTCCTGCTGTTCAATAACACATACTTCGCTTGACCGAATTTCATGTCGTTACTTTGCAAAGAAACCAAAAATAGAGAAAAAGAATGAAACAAAAAAACTCATTTGAATTAATCACACAACACAAAAGCGTATGAAAAACAAAATTTTAATGAAATTTTATTTATTTTTCGTGGAAATTAATCACATCACAGTGCAACAACATAAACATTTTTAATTATGAAAATCTGAAAATGAATTGCAAAACCAAAAAGGAAGAAAAACATTTAAAAAAGGACACTATTTTTTGGTAGGAAAGGCATTGAATAAAACACACAAAATGAATATGAATGTTATTAACGAGAGAATAAGAGAATAAGTATGTAAGAGGGGTACACTATGGGAAAGAAAAGTCCACAAAATATTAAATATATACCCGTAACTATATCTCTAGTGGAAGTAGATATGTAAACGGGAGGGATAGATTTTATTCGTGTAAAAATTTTCGTTTCGCATGCGGATGTACGAGGGCGGATTGATATTGAAGCTACCTAAGTAGGAAAAAAACATTTGTTTTGTTCAAAAACCAATCATTTCTCAACATAGCCTCCTTTTAGCTTAATACACTTAGTAAGACGATTTTCCAACTTTTTTATACCATCCGAATAATACGATTTTGGGAACTCCTCAAAATACGCATTAGTTTCGGTAATCACTTCTTCGTTTGAGATGAATCTTTTTCCTGCGAGCCATTTTTCCAAGTTTGGCAACAGGAAAAATTCACTAGGGGCGAAATCTGGACTATAAGGTGGATGATCAACCAATACGAAGTGGATATCTCGTAGTTTAGCATCGTATGTAATGCTGTGTGAACCGGTGCGTTGTCTTGAAGAAAGAGCAATTTTTTCTTGTTTAAAAGTGGTCGTTTCTACTTGATTGCATCAACCAATTGATCCAATAATGCACGATAATACTCTCCTGTGATTGTGGATAAATTTTCAAGATAATCGATGAGCAATATTCCGTGTGCATCCCAAAATACAGTGGCCATAACCTTGCCAGCCGATTTCGCTGTCTTCGCCTTCTTCGGAGCACTTCCAGCAGCTTCCACCCATTGCTTCGATTGATTTTTGGTTTCGGGTGTGTAGTGGTGGACCCACGTTTCATCAACAGTTATTAATCTACGGTGTCCAAACACCGCTGTGAAGTGATCTGTCGAACTCGTTTTTGTTCAACACTGAGCAAACGCGGCACCCATCTTGCCGATAGCTTTTTCATATGCAAATGTTCATGCAAAATGTTGAACACACGTTCATATGATACTCGTATGCTTACCATTTCAGCAATCTTACGTATTTTGATCCGGCGATCATTCATAACGATATCGAGGATTTTCTTGATATTTTCTTCAGTAACCACCTCTTTTGGCCTTCCTGTTGGCTCCGTTTAAATTCAGCAATCCAATATTTTACCACATAATCTGACGGAGCAGATTCGCCGTAATGTTTATCAAGCTTTTCTTTTGTCCCTTTCGCCGTTTTGCCTTTCAAATAATAGTGTTTAATCACTACACGAAATTCACTTTTTTCAAACGACTACAACATATAAACTAATCGATGAATTTGGCTACAATTTTAACAGCTGGCATTTGGCAGATCGTTTCTAAGAAAGAAAAAGTTTTTGTGTTTGTGCTGCCATCTAGCGTTAGGTAACTTCAATGCCAATCCGCCCTCGTACACAAAAACGGCTGTTGAAAAAAAAACGAATCAAAAGAAAACCTTTTTAATTAAAATTGTCTTTTGCGCGATATTTTTTTTAGAACTGATTCACAGTTTTAATGTTTTACAGCCAACCATCATCGTCGTGTAGATGATTTTTTTTATATAGAAATTGTATTAAAACGGAAAAAATATGAGAGAAAAAGTATTTAAAAATAATAAAAAAAATATATATAAAATCGCCAGAAAATATATTCAAAAAAAATTTGTATTAAAAAGATGCGGTTAATAATATTCATCATTCTCGTCATCAACATCTTTTATGTCCTTTCAACCAGCCAGTAGTTGGAAAAAAAACGAAAAAAAATATTGGAGAAAATTCTTTAGAAAAGAAAGGAATGCTAAACGTAAAAGATAAAAAAATAAAAAGCTGAACTAAAAACTAAATTACATTTCATCACACATTTTTTTACTTTGTATACCCTACGCTAGTATAAGTAGAAGTTTTCACTCAGTTTTGTAACAACTCAGTAAACCATTCTCAGACATAGACTCTATTAATTTTTTCGCTACTTGAGCGAAATTTATTTACTTCTTCATCAGAAATTCATCTCAGCTACTAAAGTGATATTATTTTGCTTTGAAGCAACTGGAGCATGCTTTTATGCGCTGTGTACTTAGGAACTTATGTGAACTAACATATCTTACGTGATGGCAGCTTCAGTCTAGGAACACTATTAAAGCTGCTGCGGTGTTCTTCCCAACGTTGCACAGCTTTTATCTCCTGTTAAAACGAGTGTTACTCTTCTTATGAAGTATATCCTGGGGACTTAATACGAACTGAGCTTAATTACGTCGACGAAATCTGCTTTCTAGCTCACAGGGAGTACGATATGCTAGGCATGCTGTACGCAGCGCAAGTTTGCAAATCATCATCGCCAAAAACGACGCATATGCAAACCAAAAAGGTGACCGAAATTTGAAGAGAATTTTATTTCTTCTGACATCTCGAGAGCCTATTTACGGCGCCCGGCGAATACGTAGATGACTTTTGAAATGGAATCAATTTAAACAAACTATGTTTTTTTTACACTTGAGACTAGCACTCAGGGGATGACCCTGGTTGGTTGGTTCACGTCTCAACTCGTAGCTACCAAGAGTTTTAATTAGTATTCTCGGACACAGTTTTGCCAATTCCCACAAACACTCGAAAACTGCAAGATTTCGGGATAACTTTACACCAACGCCGTCAGGTTGATATATCTGAGGAGATCACCTGGTTTAATGCAGGATATTTGCGGAAATATCCACTAGCTGAAGACATTACGGCGGCGGTTCGTATAATTCTCTTGCAGTGTGCTATGAGGGTACTAGGTAAATACGTTGTCGGAAGGAGGAAAAAAGGGAGCAGTGTTCATGTTTGTTCGATTTAAATTTACTTATGTCATAAGTGGCAGGGAAGATTTGCCGGAATATTGTTTCACAAAAGAAAAGTGAGACTACAATAAGAATTCCCTTAATAATACTTTGTGCAATTCGATAGACAATTAACTACAAAGGGATGCGCTCTTACTATTTACTTTAGATATCTGATTATTAGGCATTACAATATTTTTTTTTCAGTATCGATAGAACTACCGATCGATACCGTTGTAGTAGCGATAGAAAAATTAATTACAGGCCACAGAGCGACTATCCTTCCCCCTTTTCTGTACGCGATCAAAAAGCTTTAAAATATAATTTGAAGCACCGGCCCGTACATGAGACTTATATTCCTATTTAGGTCGAATATTGCCTTTGTAAATATTTAGGAGATCAGATGGGGTGAACTATTACTTGTGCCGCCTTAACAAACCGAAGCACTTGAATGTTTCTTTCGACACTAGAAATATGTTATCGTTCCAACATCACAGTGAATTTTCATGCACAGACGTCGATACCATCAAGACGCCTGTGTGGCATATGAGTATTATTATTAAATTGAGCTGAACAGGCTCATATGACCATGGAATTGCGACCTGAAAAGATCTATTGTGTTAAACACTCTGGGATCAGACCCGCCAGTGTAATGGTAGACGGCGATATAAATCCCACCGTGAGCGAGTGACTGGTCCGATCAGTCTGGAAGCACCACCGGAGCAGTCTTCAAAAGACTGTGTGTGCTAAAGCAAGACATTTACACAGAATATGCTCTGCGGTCTCCTCCTCCCGACACAGGCGACACTCCGCCTTACCAGTTTATCAGCGAACTTGTTTCCCATAACACCAGTGCGACCAGGGATGCAACAAAGCGTTCCTCTTTTTCCCAATGTCAGTGTGTTGACATTCGTATAACACTCAAGTGCCAGTCTAGAGTCTATTTACACCTAAAAAAGGGCCATTAGTGCCGCTTGACTATCGGAGTATATATAAATAGAAGCGCCTCTGATTCCATGCTCTAAAATAATGCGCGCACAGGTAGAAATAGCCTGGATCTCTGATTGTAAAACTCTAGGCCATTTGGTCTTGGGCGTATTAAAACCGAATATGACTGACATCTGTTGCCAATCATTTTCATCTGCAAAAGTCCTTGATAAATATAAAGATATAGAAAGACCCTGTTCAAAAGAGAGCCCATCTCTAAGTAAGTTATGATATGAGGGCTTCCTGCTAACCTCTATTAAACGCCTCGGAAATAACCAGAGCCACAACCTTACTTTCACCAAATTCATGAATGAATCTATCCCAACCCTCGGAAAACAACGGCAACGAATTACCAGCAGAGCGGTTCCACGAAAATATTATTGGCGATCGCTTTGAAAATTTTTGGGCTCTTAATACTTAACAAGTTGGTGGTTTATCATACTCTCCCCGACTTTGGAAAATGTCGAACAAACTGCTGTTGAACTGTAGTTTTCAGGGCTACTAGCCTCACTTCTCTTAGGAATTACTGTTACATTGATAACTTGTCAGTAAGATGGAAAACTATCTACACGATAAGACACACTGAAGATTAGCCAATTACCGCGCAAGTGTTGAAGAGCACTGCTTCAAGAGCAGATGGCCAAGAAGATATTTGGTCGATTTAACCAACATGAAAATTTAAATTTTCAACTCGTATATAACGTCGCCATAGTAGTGGGATAGATGGTAATGAAATAGCGAATGCATTGGCCATATATCGGTTTTGAATCCTGCTGTGCAGTACCACCTACTGCCATTCTCAATCTAGTCAATGATTGGAAATTGCCAGGTGCTTGGAACACTGGAATGCAAGCAATTTGTCCGTCACTCTGAGGTTCTTAAGTGTGGCAGGCCAAACTTGAAACTCCTAACGGAGTTTCTTACGGGCCATTTTAAACTAAGAGCACATCTGAAGAGAATGGCGGTTAAGAGGCAGGTATACTGTGTTCACAAGCATCAGAGGCAGCGGAACACATTGTGTAAATGTGAGGTTATTGGTACTTTAGGTGGAAATGTTTAGGTGCACACAGGGTAACATATTCAATATTATAGTTTCAACTCTGCTGGGGCTCAAAAGGAAGGCAGCAGATCTACTTGACAAACTATAAACCGGAAGGGGCGCAATTGATCCCATGAGTCGCAGTGTCCTGCATTAGTGCGTGGTCAGTATGATGATAATAATAAAGTCGCCATTCTAGAATGGTTGTTAGTTGTGAAAGGCAACAGTTATGATTGTCGGCTGTATCTAGCGTACATCAACCTCTGTCCACTTTCTTCATGTCACAAAAGTCATCAAGTTCCAATTAAAATGCAAGTTTTGTGAAGGAAGGATGTCGTAGTGTTAAGAGAACACCGATGGTTGGTTTCCTTATAAAAAGACTAACTTTTGACAGACACAACTGAAAGACATTTGTTATTGGCCTATTATTCTACTTGAATCGTTTAAAATAATGGTTTTTGAAAAATAATGGTTTGGTAGCATTGATTGCAAAACAACTCCACTTTGAATCTTTAGCCTCTGCCTACGAATAAGGTTTACAGCAACCACTCGAAAAACTGCAACCTTTTCTAAGTAAGTTAAGGATTTAACTTGGCTACTGGAGAACATTGTCCGTCCATAATTGCTTGTTTTCTTCTCTGTTCATGCCAAATAGCATAACATGGTGTAGGATGTTCACATAGCCAACCTTATTGGACTCAATCTTTATTTTCAGTTTCTAGATTGTGAACTGGTTTTTCTTCATTCCTACGCCATTCGTGATTTTTAATCATAATTTTTTAATGCGTTTTTACTAACGAATGAAAAAAACTGCAACAGCCAAAGTAAAACTGTAACACTGTGTACCAACGCATTATTTAAAAAAAAAATGAAAAAAAATAAAAATCAAACACTAGTAGACTAGTAGTCATCAAAAAATAAAAAATAAAAATATGAACGATTTTTAGTTATCGTAGCAGACAAGCAAAATGAAAAGGAAGTCATTGGTCAGTACAATCATTAATGCAAATAGGAGCAGTGACTTTCATTTCATTTCACAAGAAAACAAAAAAATTAAAAGTTTTTGAAAAAAGAAAGAATTTGTTTTAAAATACCGCGAAATAGTTTTTTTTCATTTTCGCTGTTTCCCATTTACAAACTCAGGAAATCTTTTCTTAATATTCTTGTAACTGTTTTACAGAGTTTTCCAGTAGATAAGAACTCATTACATTGCATACAGTTTTCGGACTTCAAAGGAGCTTTGCCGCTGATTTTGCCACTGACACTTGTCTGTTTTAAAAAAGAAAAGAAATTGCGTTCTATTTGCAATTTTGTGGAATTTCCTTGAAATCATAGTATTGGTGGGGGGAAAAAGTTAATTGTGTTGATAGTAAAAGTCAACGTACAATATTGTAGTATAGACATGGCAATGCTACATGTTAGCTATGGTGCAACACGTTGTAAAAATTGTATAGATTTTATTTAAATCGGTAGTTGGGCCGTTGTAGCGTGATAGATAAAACACTCGCCTACCAATTAAGAGGTTCTGGGTTCAAAACCACAATATATCATAACATTAGCATGTTAGCTGGTTATTAGTATTAAGCAAAAAAATTTTCTCAAAGTAATGCATCTTCCGTTTAAATACGGCGTTAAACTATAGGTCCTAAGCAGTCTAAAAATATAATCGGTTGCAGCTCAGTGATAGAGAAAAGTCCTCTTTTGTTTCAATTGGAATGTTGCGGGAATTATGGATGAACTACATAAGTCGGTACCAAAGATCGCGGAATTTACAAGCAGCTTAAGAACAAAGCCAACTTCCGACTAACGATGATTATTCTATATAAAACACTCACACTACCCGTGCTGTTATATGGTTCTGTAGCATGCGTGATTGCGAAAGCAGACGAGGCAAAATTTATGGACCATGAGTTATATGAGCTATATGCCGACATTGACATACTTAAGAGTTTAAATTGCAACAATTACGTTGCCCAAGTCATGTTGTGAGAATAGATGAACAAGCTCCAGCTAAAAGGTCATTTGAGTACGAACCTGGTGATGGTTCACGCAGAAGGGAAAGACCGAAACTCTGATGGTAGGATCAAGTAGAGAAAGACATCTCGAAACTTGGTGTTAGGAATTAGAGAAGTAGTGCTTCGAGATCTCTTCTGAGCTTGGCCACTGGAACAAATGCTCTGTGACGGCAACCAAAGTAAGAGTAAATAAGTAGCCAAGACCAAGGTCGGAATCAATAGCACCAACTTCAGCTCATTGCTAATATTCCAAAATTATAGTTAACTTTTGTATGGCAACTGCCGCCCATTACAATTCATTAATAAGACACTATGATAAGATATAAGAAATTTAAATTTGGGTAACAGGGCAAAGTATAAATGACACATTCACAACTGGCCTAGTGAAGCTCTGTAAGTGATGTCGAAGGACCAGAATCGATATCAATGCGCTCAAGACCCGATGTTATTTTTTGAAACCTAAGCATAGTGGTAATGATGGTGCAAATTCATCTAAGATTATGGGTAAAGCATATATTAGAAAATCAGATGCATAAGAATTCATTGCAATGTCCGAACCTCGGAACCTCAGTCTCTTATAACTATTCCAGAAATACTTCACTCCATTCAACCTTTCAAATTTTTACAAGACCTTCATCTTTGAAGCAATGACTAAATTCGGTATACATACTAAGCTTATCTGGCTATGCGGAATGACTCTCACAAATGCAAGATCAGCTGTGAGGATAGATCTTCATCTTACAGACACATTTGTTACTTAACAGTGTCTCAGACAAGGTGGCAGCTTTTCAAGTAGTCTATCGTCATGGAAAAAATCATGAGAAAGGCTGCACTAAATACAACAGCTACGAAGGTAGGTAGAAGAGAGAGTGGCAGTCTCGCTAAAAAAGGCACACTTGAGAACGCATAGTGGCCCGCTATGATAGCATATAACGCGTTGTCCCAGTTGTATTCACTAGAATCCTAGTGATCAAACAGAAGCACTTCCTTAGGTTAGACAGTTTAATGAAACTGGCGATTAACCTGATGTTAAGGATCGATAGCTCCATTAAGCAATCGAGAAAGGGAGAGCCTAGTGTAAGAAATCTCCGTCGTGCAAGAGGCGGATACTGGAAAATAAAGTGGACTACGGTCTCCTCCTCCTCAGCCAATCAACAGCCACAAAAAAGTCATTTGCAGGCATGCGCGCCATACAACAGTTACAATCTACAAAAAAGACACATGATGCTGCCTACGCAGATGATATTGATCGAAATATGAGAGTTGCTACAGCAGTTTTTGGAAGGATTGAGAATAAATGAGCGAGGACGGTGTAAGTAGTTTTCTGCAGCTAAACGAAAATCGCGACTATGGCAGCGAGTGAATGCATGAGTCTTTAACTTTGAGGACGTAGATGACTTTGTGTATCTCGTCCCCGCTATAAATATGAAAAATAATGTCAGCCAGGACATTAAACGAAGGATAATCTTGGCAAATAGATTATACTACGGATTATTACAACTGTAATGGTTAGTGTGCAGGAATGCAACACAAGCAGTTCAGATCCGAACCAAAGCAGATAACATTAAGAAAAAAAAAATTAATTTCGGTTTTAAGTGCTTAATAAGGAGACTCTAACCTCCCTCCAAACAAATTCGTCTAAAGAAGTCCCCAGAACTTCTAGCTTATCTTTGGTGATAATGACAAATATCAGACGAATGATCAGGAGAAAGCGCCACCTACTGGGAAAATATTGCAATGCTAAGTAAGGATCACTACCACCATTTAGCAAGGAACTTCAGCACTAAGAATAATCATATGGAGGCGAGCTACAGTAGATTAATCATCTACTTGGCTTAAAAATCAACTTGATTAGTGAAACTGAAACTAAGTAATGGATACTGAGTGGAAAGCCAATATGCTCCCTAGAAGAGTGGCAAGAAAAAAGGAATAAGATCATCCATAAGAAAGCCAAACTGCAGCTGTACAGGACATTATTTCTACCAGTCCTACTATATAGCACAAAGGTGCAGCCAGATGAAGTAGCTCTGGTCGTTTTTGAGCGAAAAATACTGCGAATTGATGTAGTCAGACGGGTAAAGACACAGAGCGTAAACTGGATTGAAAGCACATCAATAGAAATTTCGGGGTTGCATGAGGTAGTGTTCAGAGCGCACTTATAAAATTTAATTCTGGTTTCAAGTGTTTAAAAAGAAGACTCTGGAAAAATCCATCTAAATGAAGTCCACCTCACCCACCAGTTTACCTGATGACAAACATCAAACGAATGGTTAACAGAAAACCCCACCTACTGGGGAAAAAATTACAATTCTAAGTAAGGATCACCACCACCACTTAGCAAGGATATTCACCACTACACAATCATATGGAGGCAAGCTACAGTGGATCAATCATATACTTGCCTTGAATAAAGTTAACTTGAATAATGAAATTAGAAAAAAGCAACGGATGCTTTATGGAATGCCAATATGCTCCCTAAAGTAGTGACGGAGCAAAATAAAAAGCACTTCAGGAGGACGGATGAGATAGCTCCTGCAGGAAAGGTATTTATTAATTAACCAAGGCTCTGTTTGGTGGATCAGGTGGAAGAGAACTTATCGTGATTGGGACTGGGAAGATACTCAGAAGATATTATATAATCTGCCAGGCCTCTGACCGTAATAAACGGTTGTAAATGGCCAATCAGTAAGTAAGTAAAATGATATGTATAAGTAAAGCTTCAAGCATGTAAATTTAGTCACAAAACCTGTACTCTATAGCTAATAAATCTGACAAGTTGTTAAAACTGCGCGAACGGACAGTGAAGATCTGAATAAAACAAGTGATGCGTATAAAAAAAAAGT
This sequence comes from Wohlfahrtia magnifica, assembly GCA_023159175.1. Taxonomy (NCBI): domain Eukaryota; kingdom Metazoa; phylum Arthropoda; class Insecta; order Diptera; family Sarcophagidae; genus Wohlfahrtia; species Wohlfahrtia magnifica. The sequence continues at coordinate 3,470,423 of JAKWBJ010000538.1, forward strand.
ATTAAACAACATACTGGTCATCAAGCAACAGTCTACAGTGTGTTGCAAAGCTAAGTAAAGTTAAACTGAAAAGTTTCTATAAAAATATAAATACACAACCAAATAAAACTTTAGCAATAAAAATTTTAGGTAAATTATTGGCCATTATAAAGTCATAATTCCAATCCAATGTAGTACTTTTGGAAAAATAAGGAGCGCGAAAATTAGTTTTAAAATAATATGTTCCTCTCTATTTACGCAAAAAGTGCAAAACTAAGTGAATGTGGATACTTGGTTAGCTTTCTCTCATTCCAGTATCTGAATATCATACTTTTTGTTATTGTGTTTCTGTGATAACTTAACAATGAATTAATTTGTCAAGTTTTGTTTTATTTTATTGCATATTTCAATTTTCACGGGAACTTTTCAGTTCAACTTCAAAACATGCACTTAGTTTTGCACCCCACTATACATTTGCCAAAATTCAGAGGATTTATCGCCCCCATCGCGGGCAACCATTTGGAAAATTATTGGGGGCATATTGGCCATATTAATTGTTGAATCCAACAACGTGTACCTCTTTTGTAAAAAACAAATATTTTGAGTATTAATTATGAATTTACTCTTACCCTGACCCAATCTAAATGTAACATTTTAATTAAGTTCTTTACAGTTTGTTGATTTGGTGCTTTTCTTTTATCAACTTTTTTTATTTTATTTTTTTTCATGAAATCATATTGAATATTTTTTATTTTAAAATTCATCATCAGTTTTTTATTTCCTGCTGCAGTTAAACATTCTTTTTTTTTTTTTTGCTTTTCCTTTTCTTCGCCACTCACAGAAGTACCCGCCGCCGTTCAAAACCAAATCAAATACCGCCAAGTAGTGTCAAACACCGCTAACAAGTTCCATGGGTCAGTGATGCCTTCTATTGATGCCGGTCATTTACACTGTCCATCTATAATCGCCAGTGCTTTTTCCCCTTATGCATGTTATCAGGGAGAGAGAGAGAGAGAGAGGCAGTCACAGACTTTTGCGTCTCCTGTTTTAAACTGTAACGTAAAATGTTTCTTCTGCTGCTGCCACTGTTTTCAGTTCTTATGACGGAACGGTACACAATAACTGATTAAAAACAAAATTACTACTGCATTTAAGTCAAACGAATATCTTGCGTTTCTTTTCATTATTTTATGAACTTTTCAGATGCCGTCGTGCGGGCTACTGTGGCCGTTCATACTTCATTGTTTCAGAATTTTCCTTATCATTGCAAAGTGCATTTGTTACAAAAGAAGTCATACGTCCATTATAAAGAAAAATAAACCTTATTTTGCACTTTTTTCAATCCTACTTATTTTGTATGTGATTATTATTTCATTTTTATTTTATTTTTTCTTTTAAATTAAAATAAAACAAGCCTTAGTGCACGTTGATTGCAACGAACAACACCCGGTACACGAATATGATGGTTTTTATCACAAATTCTTTACAAAAAAAAGAAAAAAGAAAAAAATTCATAATAAAAACGAAGAAAAAGAAAAAAATATTTTCTGATTAAAGTACTCGTACCCACTGTTGTAGGTTGTAAATGAGTTGTTTTAGATATCGTTTAATTATTTCCGTTGAATGTAAAAGGTTTTTATCAAAATTATTCCAGAGAATTAAAGTGGGGCTTTTTTAATTGTTTTGTTTTAGTCACAGCAAAACCAGTTTTTTCTATTTTTATTCTCGAAACTATTTAGGTGGTGGTGGTATAAGGAGCTTAATCACAGTCTTTATAAAGCGCATTTGCCTAAACACAGAGATGTAATTTGGGTTCAGATGCCTAGTTGTAGGATCTAGAGGAAAGCACCATTACCAGATTTTGTTGTAAAATAACTGTGTACAGACTCATTAACCTTTTTATGGGATTTAAATTCAAAACACTTCGTTCCTTTAAACTACTCAGGTCTACAGACTATAAAACGCCTATCCAAGTCCACTGAGTCTAGATGATGAACTGAGTCTATTATACTAAATCTAATAAAAAATCGCTTTTTTCAGTAAAAATGTCTAGATCGGCGAAAAGTCAGTTTTTTTACCATCAAAAAAATTTTACAGAGCGAGTCGTCAAAGGATTTGGTGGCCTGGCATAGCACTAATGCAATGCTACAGTTTTTCATTTTGAAAATTCTAATGCTTATTTCATGGCTGTTTCGTTTAAAGCTTCGAGTTTTGAGCAAAGGAATTAGAAATTTGCCGGTGGTACCGTCCCTTCTAGTCCCAATAAATACTCAACACAACCATAAAAATCCATTTTTATACCGATAGTACGCAAATGGATGGAAAAGTTCTGGCAACTTAACATCAGCAGGTTTAACAAACTTTCGTAACCGGCGAGTGTCTTGCAGACGAAAGTATCGGATGTTTTTTAGTCATTCATTACTTTGAATTGTCAACACTGATTTATTTGACAACCGATTTAACAGCTGATAGTTGCCTTTTGTTAAGTTTAGTTTGAAATTTCATTATGGATAGACTTACACCAGTGCAACGCTTGTAAAAAGTTGACATTTTTTAACAAAATAAAGATGCTGTTCGTCAAACTTCAAAATTCAAAATGTTGTTCTCCGATCAAGCCCATTTTTGAATGAATGGATACATAAATAAGTACACTTGTCAGATTTAAAGTGATAATAATCCATAAGTTTTTATCGAAACACCATTATATCCACAGAAACTTAATGTTTTACGGTTTTCGTGGTTTGGCAGAGACACTGGTTTATATGTCTTAGAAGATGATGGTCAGAATGTTACATGATTAGACATTGTTTTGTATCTTAATTGGCTGGCAATTCATTTACTAAGAAACTTTTGATGACAAAGAGTAATTTCACCTAATGATCCAATTAATTGGTCACCAAGATCGTGTCATTCTACCCAATTGTTTTATTTTCTTTGAAAATTTTACAGAGCGAGTCGTCAAAGGATTTTGTGGCCTGGCATAGCACTAATGCAATGCAATAGTTTTTCATTTTGAAAATTCTAATGCTTATTTCATGGCTGCTTCGTTTAAAGCTTCGAGTTTTGAGCAAAGGAATTAGAAATTTGCCAGTGGTACCGTCCCGAGTCACTTGAATGCTTCTTTCGACACTCGACATATGTGCTCGTTTCAACGAACGTCACAGTTAATTGTCATAACATAAAGAGCATCTGATTCCATTCTGATTACATTACCTACAGATACAGATGACAACACACCACCACGTCTGTGTGTCAGAAAACAACATTGGGTCTTGCACACGATAAAGTCGACCCTGTTTGCGCGACCACACTCAGAGATTTTCGCCAGGTCACTTGTAAGTAAGCGTGTCGTTCATATTCTGCCTTTTCGCCCCAATCTCCAAAAGGCTGAGCATACGATCAAAAGAATATGAGTGACAAATATTGCTGTCATCTGCAAAAGAGTAAATAGGATTTGAAGTGAGAAAAAGAAAGTCGTTAAGAAATATCAGAAATAGAGTTGGAAAAAGAACAGAGCCTTGCGGTATTCCTGAATTTATTGTGAAATCGTCGGATGAGATCCCAGCTATAACCACTCTTATAGTGCGATTTCTAAGAATGCTCGATATGAATCGAGAGAAGTACTATCGACACCAAAAGCAATAAGTTTGGATATGAGAGCCTCGTGCCAAACTCTGTCAAACTCCTTGGAAATATCCAGTGCCACAACTTTACTCTCACCAAATCCATGAATGGACCTATTCCACCTTTCAAAGAGTAGCGCCGCAGATCACCAGCAGAGCGACCCTTACGGAAACTGTATTGACGATCGCTTAGCAAATTGTTGGACTCTAAATACTTCACAAGGTGATGATTAATCATACTCTCCATAACTTTGGAAAGTGCCGTACAAACTGCTATTGGGCGGTAGTGTTCAGGGTTACTAGCCTCACCCTTTTTAGGGATTGACGTTACATTAGCAATCTTCCAGCAAAATGGAAAAATACTCGCACGATAAGATGCACTGAAAAGATTAGCCAATGGATGCGCAAGCGTCCATGAGCACTGCTTCAGGACCAGCGCTGGAATGCCATCCGGCCCAAAAGAATTATTAACGTCGAGATTTGTAAGAACCTTTATTACTGCACGGGCTCGAAAGAATATACTAGGCAGTCTCTGATACTCTTTCAAGTTTGGGAAGTGGTTGAACGCTCTCCGGCAAGTTCGAATTACCTAAAAATATTTCAGCCAGAAAGTTTGCCTTATCAACCGCGTTAGTGAATGTTTGATCATCGTTTATAAGGACTGGAACAAAACTAGCGCTGTTTTTAAGCCTCTTAATGAATGACCAAAAGCTGTTCGTATAGAGTCTTTTGGCGCTTAAGTACTGCGGCACATGAAGATCTCGCCTGTTTGCGTAGCGAATCAGTATGATCGCATTTGTTATTACGCCAATTTCTAAATGCTTCTTCTCTGGATCTGACTGCAAGCTTGCACGTTTGATTAAACCAAGATTTATTTCTTGATTTAATCGGAAGCTTTCTGCCAGTCACGTTTGAATCAAGGAAACAAAGTTTCCAATTGAAATGCCCATAGAAATCGTTAAGCTCAAACGTAATTGAAGACCAAGCACTTCGTAGCTGTATGTGGAGCGTTGTGAATGGTGGAGAACGGGAAAGAGGCAGAAATGTTACAGTGATCCGAATTTCCGAGAGGTGCAAGGACCTCGACTACCTACTTTTCAGGGTGTGTAGTGAAGAAAAGTTCAAGGGTGTTGTTTTGATGCCCATATACACACGATATGTGAGTAGGGTCATTCACTAATTGTGCAAAGTGGTTGAGCGCGGCAAATAGCCCTACGTATTGGCCTTCTGGAGTTGTGTGGCCTGAATTGCGTAGCCAAGGCGAATTATGAACATTGAAATCAGCAGCAACAACAATTTCCCTGCTCGGGTAATTCGCAAGGATACTCGATATGAAATCGGAAAGGGAGTCAAAGCCAGATATGGAAACCTCTCTTTCCACGTTTGGGTTTTTATACAGGAACTGAAATGCAAAAAATGTGCCCTGATTTTGAATTTAACCAAAAGACAGTTAAATTCTGCATCATACATGCCAAGTGGTTGCTGCCACTGGTACACAATTTCATCGCGAATGTACATTGCAAGACCCCTATGAAAATTAAAAAGGGATAAAAGGTGATACCCAGAGGTGATCCTGTGGATCAGCATTTTCCGAAACCTGGGTCTCACATAAGGCGAAAACATCCAGCCTATAGAGACAAATGTGCGCCCGTAGCCCGCGCACATTGCAGAAATCAATCCTAAAGCGTCTTGCCATTATGTAAATTGAACAAGGAAGACACAAAAATACAATAAATAAGAAACCATAAGCAAATAAAAAATCTTAAACTTGATAAAAGGAAATGTATGTTCTGATTTCTTAATTAATAATGTATCTCATAGTGTTCCCTCTCGTCCTACACTTCATTTTTGTTTTCTTTCAATTAATGTTTTTAGAACAAATTATGCCAATTCAGATCCGCTAACGAGAATTTGTACTGAATTTAATAAACCTTATTCTCATATTGACTTCTTTCATAATGATAATACTATTCAATGGAATTTAATTTCTTATTTAAATAATTGATACTGTATTTTTCTAGTCTGTAAGGATATTATATCTATAGACTCAAATAAATCAATAAAATAAAATAAAATACTTTGTGGAAAGGCAATATGCTCGCTAAAAGAGTGACGGAGAAAAACAAAAAATAAAATTCGTAAATGGCATACCTTTCACTAAATAAATTACACTTCAGCCGACAGATACTTAACAGCTGACAGCCTTGCCAGACTGGCTTTTCTGAAACCACTTAATGAATAACGTGAGAATTTCAAAGAAGGCAGAATTGCAAAGAATTCTTATTATTCTCTAGAAACTCTGCTGACTTCAGCTGATGTTACTTCATCGAAGGAATTCATAACAACCATTGAAAAAAATTCAAAAATTTTTTCTCTGCACAGAACGGTAAGTTCTGATCTAATGACTGATTGATTGATTAAATAATAAAAATTATTTTTTTATTACTTTCAATTATTTTTTCTTTACTGTGTTTTTTTTTAAATTTTTTATTGTTACGATTTCAAAATCATAATCTGATAAGAAAAAATTTTCCGCCGTGCATTGATGATGACAATTGTAATGACAACAATGATGATTTTAATGATTTCAACGGTAATGATGACTAGTGTGTAAGTGAACTGGCCCCTGATGACAACTATGATTATACACCAGTGCGGTATTACAAATACCACAAGAATTTTGAAAACATTTTGTGTTTTTTAAAGATAAAAATCTTAAAAAAATGAAAAATTTTCAACAAAACGAAATACATGCTGCTGTAACAAGATTAATAGGAAAAAATCTATTCAAAAGTTGTGGAACAACCAACAATTTTTACGAAAACAAAACCGAAATCCTGGCACAGGTATCACCAACACAAAGCAAAAGCAAACGCCACTCAAAATCAGGATATGGAAAATGATTGTCTTCCTTTCTCTTCCTCATCGTGTAATAACAATAAAAATAAATGGAAATTGAAATTGTGTATGAAATGAAACAAAATGTTGACAAATGTTTGTAATTGTAAAGAGAAATTAAATAAAGAAAAAAAAAGTTGTTGCTGCACTAAAAACAGTGTTCTCAAGGAAATTGTAAAGCTTTGTTGTTGTTTTTTTTTTTTAAATTATGAAAATAATATTCGCAACAATAGTTATAAGGGTTGGTGGCAATATAATATGTTGCGCTACTTAATAATAGAAATTCAAACTGAGCTAAACCAACATAGTGGCTGGATAATATATAAGACAGCGATTTTGAATTTCTAAATATGTTCCACTGAATTCCAAAGAAAATTTTGGACTTGAGCACATCTAAAAACTTTAGCTGGTTAGCGTATACCAAGAACTGAATTGGCTAAAATTTAAAATAAAATATACGAGGGCGGATTGACATTGAAGCTACCTAGCGCTAGATGGCAACACAAACACAAAAACTTTTTCTTTCTTAGAAATTACGATCTGTCAAACGTCAGCTGTTAAAGTTTTAGCCAAATTCATCGATTAGTTTATATGTTGTAGTCGTTTGAAAAAAGTGAATTTCGTGTAGTGATTAAACACTATTATTTGAAAGGCCAAACGGCGAGAGACAAAAGAAAAGCTTGATAAACATTACGGCGAATCTGCTCCGTCAGATTATATGGTAAAATACTGGATTGCTGAATTTAAACGGGGCCGAACAAGCACTGCAACAATACCATCAACAGGAAGGCCAAAAAAGGTGGTTACTGAAGAAAATATCAAGAAAATCCTCGATATCAAGTATGAATGATCGCCGGGTCAAAATACGTGAGATAGCTGAAATGATAAACATACGAGTATCCTATGAACGTGTGTTCAACATTTTGCATAAACAGATCACTTCACAGCGGTGTTTGCACATAATAAAACATAATCCTGCTGATTTTTGGCATAGATTAATAACTGTTGATTAAACGTGGGTCCACCACTACACACCTGAAACCAAAAATCAATCGAAGCAATGGGTGGAAGCTGGTGGAAGTGCTCCGAAGAAGGCGAAGACAGCGAAATCGGCTGGCAGGGTTATGGCCACTGTATTTTGGGATGCACACCGAATATTGCTCATCGATTATCTTGAAAAGGGATCCACAATCACAGGAGAGTATTATCGTGCCATATTGGATCAATTGATTGATGCAATCAAAGAAAAACGTCCACATTTAAACAAGAAAAATGTGCTCTTTCTTCAAGACAACGCACTGGTTCACACAGCATTAGATACGATGCTAAAACTACGACAAATCCACTTTGAATTGGTTGATCATCCCTAGTGACTTTTTCCTGTTTCCAAACTTGAAAAAATGGCTCGCAGAAAAAAGATCTCAAACGAAGAAGTGATTGCCGAAATTAATGCGTATTTTGGGGAGTTCCCAAAATCGTATTATTCAGATGGTATAAAAAAGTTGGGAAATTGTCTTACTAAGAGTATTAAACTAAAAGGAGACTATGTTGAGAAATGAATAGTTTTTGAAAAAAAAAATTTTTTTCCTACTTAGGTAGCTTCAATATCAATCCGCCCTTGTATATATCATTTCTCTTGTCAGACCTCTCCAGTAAAATTTTTTTAGCTTAAATTTGTTTTAAACGTTTCTATATTGTCTTTTGACCTAAAATGCAGTATTTTTTGAAATCACAGCAACAACTAAAATATCGTCTTACATTCTCTTTATCTTTATCGAAAAACATGAGTGTAATCTGATGCCCTTTAATCATTCCCAAGAAAATAGTGAGAAGTACAAGACATAAGAAGAAAGTAAATATCATAGCTGAGGAATATACACTTAGCCCATAAGTCTGCGTACGCCTTAATTTTTTTTACATTATAAATGTTGAGTTTTAATAAAAATTCTTTGATACATGTTTTATTAGAAGTCTGTACTTAAAAAATTACCAAAAATGTTTCTCCATTTTTACGATAAGGGACTTTAAATATCGCGACAATTACATATAACCATCAAGAAGTCTGCTTTTAGTCTTAAAAAAAAATATGATAAAAGTTCTAAGGAATATAAAAATAATGCTCAATTTAATACTTTGCTGTTTTGAAACTTCTCTCGTCTATTTGACATTAAATTTACTAGCTTCTCTGTTTTATCTGCAGTTATCTTCTCCCATTCTGCCAGCATAACACTTTTGAAAATCACTTTGCTGGTAATTACACACTGGCCAATTCTTTTCTCTAATAGATCCCAAATAAAGGGTCCGTCATATAATGCATTTTCTTCAACTAGTGCTTACTTCGTTAACGGTAGTACTTAGCTCATGTCTGATTTGACAGATAATTAGTTTTATCCTTCCGCTGAACGAATATGGTTGTGTATATGCTTGAACAACTTCGCTAAGTGGGCCTGCGATCGACTTACAGAAGATGCCGATTTTGCCAAAAAAAAAAAAAAAAATCATCTTTTCAGATGAAGCTCATTTTGATCTTGGCGGGTATGTAGACAAGCAAAATTGTCGCATTTATGGCACAGAAAAACCGCACGCATACTTTGAAAAACCGATACACCCAAGACGAGTCACTGTTTGGTGCGGATTTTGGTCCAGAGGCATAATTGGGCCATTTTTCTTCGAATATGAGCAAGGAGTGGCCGTTACAGTCCATACCGATCGTTATCGGGCCATGTGGAACAAATGTTTGTTCACAAAAATTGAAGAGAACGATATTAGCAACATTTGGTTTCAACAGGACGGCGCTACGTGCCACACAGCCGAAGCTACACTTGATGTTTTGCGCCCTGTTTTTGAAGATTGCATTATCAGCCGCAAAACTGATGTCGTTTGGCCACCTTGGAGCTGCGATGTTACACCGTTGGGCTGTTATTTGTGGGGTGCCGTTAAAGATAAGTGTTACGCCAACAAGCCAGAGACAATTAACGCTTTAAAGGACAATATTCGTCAAGCCATTGGCGAAATACAGCTGCCCACAATCGATAATATACTTAAAAATTGGACCGATCGTGTAGGCTACTGCATGGCCAGCCAAGGCAGCCATTTGAATGAAATTATTTTCCGTTATTAACCGGAAGGATTCAGTAGTTTTTTTTAATGGCATTTTCAAAAAAAATTATATAGCGGACTCTTTATGTTCAATGGGATTAAGGTCAGGCAATTGGGGGTGTTTTAAGTTGTTTCGGCATATTACACAAAAAAATAAAGTCTGACGATCTCCACTGTATGCTTGGGATCATTATCGTGTTGGAACCAAAACGACGTTGGCAAATTAAGTTTTGCTGTCATATATACTTATTTATTGTAGATTCGATAAATTGTAGTTGACCCACCCCGCCACGCATCCCCACACCATCACCACGCTCTACTGTAAAAATAAGATTTTGTTTTCCAAGGGCGGTTACTGCTTTTCGCCACACACAAAAAAAATAGGTTTAATTTTCGTATTGGGAGTAAAAAAATAATTCGGTCCTTTTTTAGTTCAATTTCCGAACTCCGTTTCAGAAGAACTCTTATCTTTTGAGGCGATTTTATTCAAAAGAAGTGATTCGGTGACATGTCATAACATATTGTATCTCTGCGGGTACAACAGCTAACAATCAAGGAAGTAATGTTCGGAGAAAACTGCGGGTTCGGTTTTCGATCGCTTCTGAGGCCGAGCTTTGTTATGCAATAAAAATAACTTAATCATGTCTGTCTTTGTATTTCGGCTGCTTTCCTCATAATACACTGTTCAAATGAATTGCAGTATGCTTTAGCAGCCCATAGTATACAACGCCACGTAGATTCGTAGTGTAAAATTGCTTCGAAAATACTAAAACGATGTAATTTTAAAAAACAAATAAAAAATATTGTTTAATTGACCAAAATTAGGAAGCAATTATAAAACCCGATAAAGCCCGTTGGATTAGGCCGTTTTGAGAAAACCCGGGTTTTTATCAACCCTCATCTATGCACACACTATTGCACTGAGCAATGAAAAATCTACCTGCTAACGCCATGATTACATAGATTACTTTTTTGGTCAACCCTACCACTATCTTTAGAAATTTCTAAAACAGCTCCTGAAATAGAATAAATATTGGGCATCCTTTAGCATTTCACCGCATTAAAGTGTAAGACTGTGTAAAGATTATTAAATGCCCAATGTAGAGTGTCTATTTATAATCAAAATCTAACATTGATTGCCTAACATTACTTTTTAGAATTTTTAAACCAAAAAATACTTTTCAAATACTTTTTCAGCAAGAGCACTAATAAATGTTGCTGCTAATGCTGTTGCTGTGACTGCTGTTAATAATCATTAAAGCGTAAAAATTAATTGGTTACAAAATAATCATCACAATAATAATTATGCAACATCTCTCTCTCTTTTATCTTTTATATCATCCTTTTTAACTTACTTGGAAATGTGTTTTTTTTTTGGTTTTGCATTATCCTTTTCTACATAAAAAATCCTCCAAATGCAGTCCGTTAAGCAAAAATACAAAAGAAACGGATTATGACTAAACAAACAATAACAAATGTAATAAAAAAAAAATACAAAAATAATAATTACTTCCGTTATCATTTGAAACAAAACTAAATGGTCCTCTACATCCTGTATATCATTTTCACAATTTTATTTGGACTCTTCATCCGTACGCAGTACATATTTAAGGCAATGAAAGAAAGAATTTCTTTTAAAGAAATTAAAAGAATGTTCGTTTGTTCAAGCTTTAAGTATATAAAGTTTGTCATTTAACTCTCAATAGTGGACGTGGCATATACTATATAATGCAATTATTAACCATCATTCATAACATTAGGATGGTACTGCCATGAAACCGGATTTATTGTCGTATCTCTAAGCGGCTGGTCGCATATGGTATGTATAGTATATATTGTTACGTTTTAACCTTTTTAAAACGTTTGAGTTCTTTTTAATTGCGTCAAAATAAAATAAATACCACGTTGTTGTTTTCAGTTTTTAACTCCTCACTTTTGTGGTTTAAATTTATTACTATACAGTCTGCAACTTATTTATCTTGCACTTAATATTTGTTTATACAACACTTTTACTTACGCCTAATCGCGACTTTACTTTATGACTGCAAAATGATAACTATATCGACGTAGGCTAAGCTGCCTCCTTATATACCTAATTGCCTACAGTGTGGAAGGTTATGGAAATGTCTTACACGCTCTAAAATTATTTCCGTTATTTTCTATTTTCTGTCTATTTTATATCCGTTAATTTTAAAGATGTAAGATTGTGTTACCCAAAGACGGTCGAATTGCCAATGCCGTCAAATACACAAATCAGTACGGCATTACCGGGTGTGTTGAGGTATGCCAACACAAACCAATAGACTAAAATCCCACAATAAAGTCCCTGATATGGTATATTTCTTTTTAGGCATTTTTATTTTTGTAACAATACGTACATCCTACGGAGTGATTGTATGGTAAGCCCGTCTCCCAGTTATGAATTCCGAGGCTCTACTCCCTCAAAGAGGCTTTTTGTGACGTTGAACTGGTAACCACTTAAGATAATGTCGTAGCATATAACTTGGGCAAATCTCAAAAGCAGGAGCAACACGCAGCCTGCCGGGCTGCGAATTATAATATTTGTACGTCCATTCTTATATGGAGAAGCCCCTTTCATTCTACTCCAAAGGAGTGTAAGGACACTATTTATGTTTATATGACTTCTAATGTGTGTTGTTAGCACTTATGAAACGAACAAAAAAAAACCAACCGAGAAAATATTAAAAAAAGAAGAAATAAGCGACAGAAGGAACATAATTTTGTTAGAATTATGACAGTTTTTCTTAAACATTTCATCGTGCTAATGTTGTTGCCCTTCTCTTATTATCTTTGCAACATATTACCATTATCCTTATGCATATGATTTCAAGCTACACTCTTAACTTTCTTTCTTATTTTCATATGGTTTTGGCCACAATGCAATTTTTAGAAGCAAAAAGTGTGTAGGGAGGCAGGCATGCAAAGCATTAGCAGTCAGGCTACTTAACGATTTGAGTTTTTTTTTTCCTTTGTTTTCTCATTGAGGAGAGTTATTTTGTTGTTTGTTATAGTATATGTTGCAAATGTTACATGTTTGCCAAATTGCCTTAATTTGTTATAATTTTTGTAAGAGCTCGTAAAATTCTTTAAAAAAAAGAGAAGTTCTTATATGAGGAGATCTTGTGAATGTTTATTGAAGACAATGTCACTTCATATTCCCAGTTTTATTGAAAAAGAAAATATCCTTTTAAAAGTGTAATTGCTTGTATTTACAGTAAATTATTATGTTACGACCACAATAAATCATCTCAAATAGCAAATTATTACAAGAAGTTACGCAAAATGGAAATTATCTTAAAATGGCATTAGGAAATTATGAGAAGCATTGTTAATGTACTCGAATATGCCTAAAAATACATAGAAACGCAGTGCAAATTATTCATTTATCCTTTTTAATTTAGTAAAATTAGTAACAGAATTGTCATACCGCAATTAATGTTCAATTTTATGCTCATCACTTTCCTTTTCTTTTGCTAAAATTTACGACTTTTTTATTTTTCTAGAAAACTTCAATGCCTTTCAGCAAGATTAAGGCCTTGCTAATTACTTAACAATGACATAATTAATGGGCAGTTGAAAATGACCATATTTACCAATTATATGTAAGCTTTAATTGATAGTTTTTATTTTTTTAATTGTCAAGTACCAATTTTTATTTTTTTGTTATCCACTACATGTAATTAGTAATTACCAATTAATTATACCTTCCAGCCAAACTTAGGCACTGCCAATTACTTGGGAATGAGCAGTTGAGAATGACCAATTATATATAACATTTGATTGGCAGTTTCAATTTTTGTAATTGGCTAGTCTCTTTTATAAACTCATTGGAAATTGTTACTTTTCAGCTACGTACTACATGTAATTAGTAATTCACTATGTCTTCCAGTAGATCTTACGCGTTGCTAATTACTTAACAATTACATTATACTTAATGGGCAGTTGAAAATGACCAATTACCAGTTATATGTAAGTTTAAGTTGGCAATTTCAATTTTTAAAATTGGCAAGTCTCTATTATAAACTGAATTGAAACTGTTATTTTTCAGTTAACCATTACATATAATTAGTAAATATCATTAATCGTAATTATGCCTTCCAGCAAAACTTAGGCCTTGCCAATTACAATACAATTAGTGGACAGTTTAAACTCACCAATTACCAATTATATGTAACTTTTAATTGGCAATTTTAATTCTTGTAATTAGTAAGTTTCAATTATTATTTTTTCAGTTACCCACTACATGCCAGTAGTAGCCACCAAATTATTATGCCTTCCAGCAAGACCTAGGCATTACCACTTGCTTACGAATGAGTAGTTGAAAAAGGCCAATTATATGTAAGTTTCAATTGACGATTTCAATTTTTGTAATTGATAAGTCTCAGTCGGCAAGTTATTGAAGAGGGTGATACATTGGCAAACATTTGTTTGCAAACATCGCAAATAGCCAATCGCATACATGGATAACTAATTTTTCCTTGAATGCGATTGGCTATTTGCGATGTTTGCAAACATATGTTTGCCAATGTCTCATCCCCTTTAATAACTAATTGTAAATTATTATTTATCAATTACCGACTACATTTAATTTGTAATTATCATATACATAATTATTCCTAGCGCTTTAAACTCAAATTTAGTTATCGATTTTAATTATCACTTAAGGGCTATGCAATTGGTAATTCGCAATTATAAACTACCAATTATTATATTGATATGTAATTGTTTTTTGTCAGTCAGCAATTACAATTAGAGTAATTTGCAATAAATTACTATTTATTGGCAATGACCAATTACAAATTGCATATAATTGATAACTGGCTATTGCCATCTTATATATAATTGGTAATTGGTGGTTGACAACTCTTAAATAAACGTAATTGGTTACCGGTCATGTAATTAATTGCAAAATGTAATTGGTAACGCATAGGTCTGATTGCGGTTAGTCAAAAGCCTTCTACAAATTCGTGCTTGGTAACACCGAGAAGCTGAGTGGTTACGGCTTTTCAATCTGTACGCCCCAAATTAAACATACCATGATAACAGGTAGGGTTTTTCACCTCGTTGGTACCCTAAAAAAATAAGAACTATGAACAGCCAGTCTGAGGGATTAGGTGATAGACCCATCATCGCTGAGTCGAGTTTCCATGATTAACGAAACCTCAAACAATACATTGGTCTTCTGCTCCTTGTACTCTCTCTTGTACATGAAAATTGATACTTCTAAGACATGATATTCCTCATACATGGGCACACTGTATTATATTTTTAATGCATTATTTGTAGCAGTAACCAGTAAAAATTTACTCGTTACTTTTTTTGTAAGCAGTAAATTTCAAATTTTTTATGCAGTATTTATATAATGCAATATGCCCATGTATGATATCCCTAAATACGGTAGTACTGCGCAGCTTTGCAATTTGAAAACATTTTTTAATCTAAACCTTAAAAGATGGTTCAATCACTAAGCTTTTTCGTGAAGCGTTTTTCAAAATGCACCGCTCCGAACGCACTAACGTAATTCAATTTTTCAGTAAATTCCTTAAATACTTTAGCGGTCTGCCTACATATTTGTAAATCCTTTGAGCCATTTAATTATGGAATTCAGAAAAGGTTGCAGGACTTCAAGCCGATTGAATATGCCAGCTGAAGTTATGGTGATGTTGTTTTTGACCAGGACTATTTTCCAGCATTATTTTCAAGCAAAATCAATGAAATTTCATCGATGATAGCATATCTTTAGTACGCGTTGCCTCTACTGTGCTCTTAAATGGAGTTTATTTGTGGTGTTGAATTATTGATCTCATCTTTATGATTCGTCACCAGTCATATTATATTTCCACATCCAAATTAAAGGTAAAAATCGAATATCTAGCCTTCTTCTCGAGAGATGACCGGCATTCATGACATATGTTCAATATACTGGCTTGTGATTGGCCACTTTTAGTACCTTTCTTTTTCCATCACTCCTCTTTGATTAAGCCACTGTAGCTTCCATCCATATGATTGAGTAGTGGTGAAGATCCTTACTAAGTGGTGGTGGTGATCTTTACTTACGATTGTAATTTTTCTACCAGTAGGTGGCGCTTTATCCTGATCATTCATCTGATGTTTGTCATCATCGCCAGCTGAATGGTCAGGCAGGCTTCTTCTTTATTTCAAAGATGAAATTGTATAGAGGGAAATGGCAGTCTCTTTATCAAACACTGCTGAAGCTCGAACTGCAGCCGCTTGTGTTGTTATGCGTTCGCCCTAACGGCTACACTTCGCACATCCTCACTTTTAGTAGATACTTTTTACTACCAAAATCATGACAGAAATTCTTATAGCCATAATCATGGCTTCCATGAAGCTACTGTATCCTTGGAGCTTTCGAGGCTTAACTGTTTCGAGAAAAAGCTACAAAGCCTACAATTTAACGTTTTTTCGACCCATCAGTTTAAATATCAATAGCTTTCTCATTTTGGCTTTATTTACAATATTTCTAGAAATAATTAGAAAGTCACATGTTGTCATTAATTGCACTTACAAAGACCAATTAAGTGTAATTTGTAATTTGCAATCATCATTATAACCCATCACAAGGTGATTATCAATTTCATATATTTTTTTTCTCCGTCACTCCTCTAGGGAGCATCTATTGCTTTGTTTCAGTTTCTTTAATCAATTTGATATTTCAAGCTAAGTAAGTAGATGATTAATCCGCTGTAGCTTCCTCCATATAATTTTTTTTTTGTGTAGTGGTAAAGATCCTTGCTAATTGGTGGTGATCTTTACTTTAGCATTGTAATTTTTTCCCAGTAGGTGGCGTGGTTTTCCATCATTCGTCTGATGTTGTTTGTCATCGTCGCCAGAGGTATGCGAGAAGGATCAGGAGGGCTTTTTTCTTTATTTTTTAGATGGAGTTGTCTGGAGGGAAGAAATTGAAGCCTTTTTTATTATTAATTAAACATGCGAAACCACAATTAAATTTTTTCTGCGTCATGTCCTCTCTGCTGGCGCTCGAACCTGGGTCGTTTGTGTTGTTATGCGTGCGCTCTAATCACTACACTACGCCACGATACCAATTTCATATAATTGGTAATTATTAATAGAATTTATTTAAAAATTATATGAATTACTTGTAGATAAATACCAATTGCCATTATGTAATTAGTAATTGATGAGAATCACTTACAAATTACATACAGTGAGTAATTGCAGAATAAGTAATTAATAAAATTCATTTACTAAGTACATATATAATAGCTAAATGAAAAATATTATTAACTAGCAATGTTAATTACTTTTAATTGGTCATTGCGAGTTGCTAATTACAAAATGAGATTAGGTTTGTAAATAAAGAAATTCAATTACAAATTACATTGAATTGATCATTGGAGTTTATGCATTGAAATATAGATACCAAGGACTATAGGATTTGATTTTATACAGACTTACTGAGATCACCATTACATTAAAATGGTTGTCCTCGCTGATTTTCAAAAAAAAAAAAAAAATAATAAATTTTTAATATTAAGAGAGAAAAATTTAAAAGATTTCTTAAATGAAACACAAAATTTCATAAAATCTTATGAAAAAGTATAAAAATCTAACGTTTTTTTTCAACTAGTGCTTACTTCGTGAATGGTAACACTTAGCTCATGTCTGATTTGACAGATAATTAGTTTTATCCTTCTGCTGAATGAATATGGTTGTGTATACGCTTCAACAACGCTGGGAATCTGGGCCTCCGATCAACTTACAGAAGATGCAGATTTTTTTTTTATATAAGACCAGCACCCAGGGGTTGGCCCCTACTCATGCAGTGCATTGTGCTGGTACTAGGAAAATAGGTTATTGGAAGGAGGACAGAAGAAGTAGTTTTTATGGACGTTAGATTTAAATTTACTCATGTCGTAAGTGGCAGGAAATACTTTCGCAGGAAGATTATTCCACAACCGAACAGTGCGACCAAAGAACGAATTCTCCCTATAATGCGATGTGCGATTTACTGGACAATCAACTACAAAGGGATGCGCTCTACGAGAAATACGAGTACTACGTAAAAATATATAATTTTTGGGAATTAATTCCTTAATTTCGTTAGAACACATTCCGTTATAGTACCGATAGAACAATGAAATTTTGCCAAAAAAATCATCTTTTCAGATGAAACTCATTTTGATCTTGGCGGGTATGTAAACAAGCAAAATTGTCGCATTTGGGGCACAGAAAACCCGCACTCATATATTGAAAAGCCGATACACTCAAGACGAGTTACTGTTTGGTGCGGATTTTGGTCCAGAGGCATAATCGAGCCAGTTTTCTTCGAAAATGATCAAGGAGTGGCCGTTACAATCAATGGCGATCGTTATCGGGCCATGTTGAACGAATTTTTGTTTACAAAAATTGAAGAGGAGGATATTAGCAACATTTGGTTTCAACAGGACGGCGCTACGTGCCACACAGCCGAAGCTACACTCGATGTGTTGCGCCCTGTTTTTGAAGATCGCATTATTAGCCACAGAGCTTATGTCGTTTGGCCACCTCGGAGCTGCGATTTGACACCGTTGGACTATTATTTGTGGGGTGCCGTCAAAGATAAGTGTTACGCTAACAAGCCAGAGTCAACTGACGCTTTAAAGGACAATATTCGTGAAGCTATTGGTGAAATGCAGCTGCACACAATCGATAATGTGCTTAAAAATTAGACCGATCGTGTAGGCTACTGCATGGCCAGCCGAGGCAGCCATTTGAATGAAATTATTTTCCATTATTAACCGGAAGGATTATACTTTCAAATAAAAAAAGAAATTGAAGAAAATATTCAGTAGTTTTTTCTTTATAGCATTTTCAGAAAAAAAAAAATTATTTGGCGGACCCTTTACTTAAGTCATTTACGAATTATAAATAATTCTTGAATACCGCGGCTTATCATCACAGTACCCCTATGTTAACAACAGAAGAAAAAAAATGTTCCTTTCAGATAAGCGACCCCTGAAAATTAATGTTAATCTTAAACCTCACCTACAGTAATACAATGAAAAGAAAAAGAATTTCTGTTTAGGTGATTAACGGCAAAGTACAATTAAAAATTGTTGTTATCACCGAATCCACAAATCCAAATACAACTCAGAAGTTTATCAAAAATTTTTTAAAAGAAAATAATTTGACACTCTACTCATAATAGAAGAAAAGTAAACAGAAATTAAAAAAATAAAAATAAAAAAAAAATTCAGAGAATTAAACTTTCATCAGGCATAGCCTAGACTATTGCTAGTGGCGATAAGAAACTCATCTTATCAATTTCTAGTATTCGTGTCATCGTACAGGTCATCCAGCGAGAAAAACTCTACACATTCAACAAAAAAGAAAAGAGAAAAAAAACTCGTCAATCAGCGCTATTTAAACATTCTCATCGTTATCATATAAGCAAGCGCTACCTCCCCAGAGTATTATACCATAAATTTGAAATCATTTCGTTGTTTTAGAGGCCGCAGTACAGACGTGTTTCGCCATTTCATAATGTATTCCTTGTTAAAAATTTTGGTACTTTTTGCTTTACTTGGTTGTGTCTTATCCGAAGCCGTACATTTTAGCACCTGCAATGTCAATGATTGTGATATTACCGAGGTACGTGTAGATCCCTGTAACAGAGATAGTGCCAATGCCGCGTGCAAGTTGAGACGCCGTAAGCCTACTAAAATGGATTTCACTTTTACACCCAACTTTGATGCTGACACCTTGGAATCAAGTCTGGTTTGGGTTAAAGATGCTGACAATGAATTGCCTTTAATTACTATGGACCGAGAAGCCTGCAAATATACTACATGCCCAGTGAAGAGTGGTGTAAGTCAAAATTATGCTATTGATATACCCATCGAAAGCAAATTCCCCTTGGGCACCTATAACATTAAGTGGACCTTTAAGGCACCCAGTGGCAAACAGTGCTGTTTCATGCATGAAATTAAATTGGTTCGTTAAAGGAACGTTTCTATTTTAATTTCTCGCTTTTTTTGTGCCTATTTTATGTGATTTATTGTGTGTTAGAGTTTATTTAATACAGAAGCGAAAATAAACTTGGAAATAATAAAAAAACAAAAACAAAAATAAAAAAAATTAGAAAAAGTGTTTTAATTTTTAATTAATCTCCAGTGTAAAACTTTAAATGGAAATAATTGGGAAATAAAAATACAAAATAAGAATGTCACTGTCAGCCAACAACTGCAAAGTACTTTTTGGCATAATTTTTTTTATAAATTTCAAAAGACAGTTCTGAACTGATCTCCAAAATAATGTTCGAGGGTTATTTATATTTAATAAGTAAGTAATTTTGTATATCGCCTTGAACCCACGCCGGAACCGCCCTTATGGTGATTTAATTCCTTTAAATTTGTTTTTTTTCCACTAAGTAATATTGATACTAAACCCATGACCCATGGTCAGGACTAGTTATTTTAAAATAAAGGGTGTTTTTTGTAGAGGTATAGAACTTTAAGTTGCAATAAAAAAACGATGGATTATTCGATTGACATGAATTTTATTCATCCGAACGATAATCTTGTGGCATTACATTTTATGTATGATTTCTAGCATATGACCGTCACGGCTGGCGCGGATGTAGTCCAATCTGGACGTCCAATTTTCGATGACTTTTTCAAACATTTGTGGCCGTATATCGGCAACAATACGGGAAATGTTGTTTTCCAAATGGTCAAGCGTTTGTGGCTTTACGCATAGACCAATGACTTTATATAGCCCCACAGAAGTAGCCTAGCGGTGTTAAATCACAAGATCTTGGAGGCCAATTCACAGGTCCAAAACGTAAAATTAGGCGGTCACCAAACGTGTATTTCAATAAATCTATTGTGGCACGAGCTGTGTGACATGTTGCGCCTTCTTGTTGAAACCACATCTCCTGGACATCATGGTTATTCAATTCATGAATGAAAAAGTTAGTAGTCATGGCTCCATGGTAAGGTTCTGGCCACCATCGTTTTTGAAAAAGTACGGACCAATGATTCCGCCAGCCTATAAAGCGCACCAAAGAGTCAGTTTTTCTGGATGTAACGGTGCTTTCACATGCCCTTGAGGATTACCTTCACTCCAAATGCGGCAGTTTTGCTTGTTGACGTAGCCATTTAACCAGAAGTGTGCTTCATCGCTAAATAAAAAAATTCACTTATGAAAAATGAAAATTGCACTATTTGCAAGCGTTGTTCAGGCGTGAGTCTATTCATGATGAATTTCCAAATCAAACTGAGAATAAATCACTTGACAGCTGTTAAATCGGTCGCCATCTTGAAAAGTAATGCCAACTTAAAATTCTATGCCTTTATAAAAGACACGCTTTATTATTATGAAATGTTTCGATTGGCTGCAAAAGAACGACGACTAGTGACTTTTTCGCTGGAATACCACTATGTCGGCACTTAGATAAAATTGTGTATGCCAGCTTAGGTCTTATACAATATGAAATGTGTTAATATTTGTATGGAAAATGAAGCTTTTGTTTGTGAATTATGAGCTAAGCTTTGGCGATTCTGGATTGTCATCACCTTTTCCCCCTATCTGGTATCTATTCTACTTTAAGGCGCTGCTGTTTGGTAGATGGTCTGCAAGTTTCAGTGTCATTGCAGGCTGATAGCAGGCAGCTCTCTTAAGCACCAGTGCACTTTGCTCCGCTCCAACAAAAGCCTTATATGCTATACTTAACTAGTTTCCCATCGATATTCTTTTGAAGCAGAGAGCTAAATGTAGTCAACCCTTGGCCTAGTCCTTGAGAACCACAGATATATTACAGTCGACTACATGATTAAAAATAATTTTCTCGACAGGAGATTAGACTTCGAGACACTTACTAGACAATTCTGATTTTACAGAGGTTTATACCGACAAAGAGAGCAAGCATTAGGCGGTCTTATAGGCTGCCTGACTACTGCAGTGTATTTTAGGCGTAAGTCATGATCATACTGAGGGCTGTGCAATGCTTGTTATATGTTATGGTTTTCCCTGAAAATGTTCCGATTTACTCGGATAGCCAAGTTGCGATAAGGTCCCTCACAAGCAGGGTTGGCAGCAGGGTTGGAAGCAGGGTTGGCAGCAGGGTTAGTTCGACAGCGGTATCATCTCATAACATTAGCTAGTAACTGCTTATGAGTATACTACTACTGAAAACTTCTCTAAATGCATTTGCCGTTCGGAGCCGGCGTTAAACTGTAGATCCCTTTCAATAAGTTTAAAAATAGAATCGGGTGCAGTGCTCATTGACTGAGAGAAGTGCTCATGTTCCTTCATGGAATGTTATGGGAATTAATATTCTCGAACCTACCCTTGTCGTCTGCATAGTCCTGCCAGTCAAAGCTCGCTCTCGTTCAGAGATGTCCAGCATTCAAACACCAGTTGTGATGTCGTGTAGACAACGGCGAGTACCCTGATCGCAGCCTGACTGTCCGTACAGATCCGGATACCACAATCATATACCCTATAGTACATCAACCAGTCAACTGCTCTCTTTATCGCCGAGACCTCAGCCTGTAAGATACTGTAGTGGTCCGGCCGTTTAAAGGATACTCTCACCCCAAATGAAAGAATAAAGATACCGCCCCTAAGCCCTTCTGAGGATTTCGATCCATCCGTGTATACCTTAACAGAGCCGGTAATTGAATCCCATCAGGGATAGTATCCAAGATCATCATGGTATACATCCAGCCTCGCGATTCCTCTGAAAGCCTTCTGCACACCATAAACGCATGCGTAGCTTTTCTTGAGACAGACTCCACTTGAATACTATCCAGTATTGTTCTTAGATATTTAACCTCATTCCTTGGTGCTACTTATCCTCACAGGAGTTGAATATTCTTCCACTTAGGAAGTTTTTTTTTTCCTAGTGAATGGTACTATCATGGTTTTGCCCGGGTTAATGTGTAACCCCGTCCTCTCGCACCATCAATTCACTATTCTAAGTCCCCTCTGTATGATTTCATATAAGGTATACTCGAACCTGTGTGCCGCTGTGGTATGGTAGGTAAGACACCCGCCTTACAACCAGAAGGTCCTCGGTTCAATACCAGGAAAAAGTTTTTCGACAGCGGTATCACCTCATAACATTTGCTAGTAACTGCTTATGAGTATTACTACCATTGAAAACTTCTCTAAATGCATTTGCCGTTCGGAGCCGGCTTTAAACTGTAGATTGCTTTCAATAAGTTTAAAAATAGAATCGGGTGCAGCTCATTGACTGAGAGAAGTCTCCGTGTTGCTTCATGGAAAGTTATGAGAATTAATATAATGCTTACATTAGAAAAACAGTACTTAAAACTACTACGATTGTCATAACTAAGTATTTTAGAGTCTTTTTCTTTACATATCCGGGTGTGCAACTGTTACTGCAATGATTAAAAATCGATATCTCAAGGCTTGGATAGCTAATTGCAGTTACATATGTTGCAGTTAATTTAGCGGTTAATTTTGTTGTTGACAAAAGCGATTTTTTTCAGATTTAAAACCAAAAATTTAGTACCTATTTCATTCCTTTAAAATTAATATTTATTTACCGAAATGAAAAGTATAATGACCATTACTAAACCATTACATAAATAGTAATTTAATGCCAGAATTAATTTTCAATTAAAAAGAAATGGTTTTAAAATAAACCCAAAGCGAAAATATCATAAACTTTCTGTATCGGGTATCATAAAATAAGAACACAAAATCTTTTTATTAATCATTAGGGTATTGAAACAATTAAAAATATTGGATTTTCCTTGTTTTTCTTTAAAAAACCAAAAATTTTAAAAGAAAACACCCTTATTTGTGTCTTTGGTTACCGGCATAATTTTTTTTATCACAAATCGTGATTTTTTTACGACCACTTTTAATTTCGTTTTTTTTTTCTCATATTCAGAAAAACCACTTGAAAATGATTATTTTCTTTTCATTTTCTATTATTTATTATTTACTTTGTATCAGAAACAGCAACAACAACCACAAAATCATTTAAAATAACAAGTGACCTATTGATTGACAATTTTTAGTGTTTTTTTTTTCGTATTTTATTCCAATTTTGTTTTTTATTTAGCGATTATTACTGTTATTTTTTTAAGGTTCAATGACTTACAAGTTTTTATAAAAATTTTTCTCTTTTCTCTTTTTTATTGTTAAAATTTTAATAGATTTTAAGACAAAAATGTCTATTTATAGTGCTGGTATTGCTTTAAGGACACACTTTAAAGATTAACCGCCATATTCATAAAAAAATAAAATGTTTTTGAAATCTATTTTAGTATGAAAAAATTTGGTATGAAAAATTTGAAACAATTTTTTTTTTAATTTTATGAATATGGGGGTTAAAATATTTTATTTAAAAAAAAAATCTAGAATATTGGTTATACTTAGATATCGATTTTATTTCAATAACTACAGGAACTTACCTAAAACAAAAGAGAACAAATTTTAATAATTTGTTTAAAAAAATATAAAGGGCCCGCCAAATAATTTTTTTTTTTTTAAATGCTATAAAAAAAAACTACTGAATATTTTCTCAAATTTCTTATTTGAAAGTACAATCTTTCCGGTTAATAATGGAAAATAATTTCAGTCAAATGGCTGCCTCGGCTGGCCATGCAGTAGACTACACGATCGGTCCAATTTTTAAGCACATTATCGATTGTGTGCAGCTGTATTTCACCAATGGCTTCACGAATATTGTCCTTTAAAGCGTCAATTGTCTCTGGCTTTTTGACGTAACACTTATCTTTGGCGGCACCCCACAAATAATAGTCCAACGGCGTCAAATCGCAGCTCCGAGGTGGCCAAACGACATCAGCTCTGCGCAAAACATCGAGTGTAGCTTCGGCTGTGTGGAACGTAGCGCCGTCCTGTTGAAACCAAATGTTGCTAATATCCTCCTCTTCAATTTTTGTGAACAAAAATTTTTTC
This sequence comes from Wohlfahrtia magnifica, assembly GCA_023159175.1. Lineage (NCBI taxonomy): Eukaryota > Metazoa > Arthropoda > Insecta > Diptera > Sarcophagidae > Wohlfahrtia > Wohlfahrtia magnifica. Next base: position 3,494,965 of record JAKWBJ010000538.1, read on the forward strand.
AACATGGCCCGATAACGATCGCCATTGATTGTAACGGCCACTCCTTGCTCATTTTCGAAGAAAAATGGTCCAATTATGCCTCTGGAGCAAAATCCGCACCAAACAGTGACTCGTCTTGGGTGTATCTGCTTTTTAATGTATGCGTGCGGGTCTTCTGTGCCCCAAATGCGATAATTTTGCTTGTTTACATACCCGCCAAGATCAAAATTAGCTTCATCTAAAAAGATGATTTTTTTTGGCAAAATCGGCATCTTCTGTAAGTCGATCGCAGGCCCACTTAGCGAAGCGAAAACAGCGTAGTATATAATTAAAAGTCCGAGGGTAGTTCGAAGTGTTCTTAGCCTACTAATGAAAAATAAGAACTAAATTTCCAAAACTAATTAATTTTAAAATATAATTTGCTTAAACTTTAATACACCTAGTCTTACGTTTTTCTAGCAATTCTATCCTTCGATTAAAATAATTTTCCTGGAGCTTCTCAAAATAATCATTTACAGCTGCCATTGTATCTTCATTCGAGGTGAAATGTTTGCCAGCATGGAAATTTGGCAACAAGTAAACGTCAAAGGGTGCTAAATCAGGAGAATAAGGTGGCTGGTAAGCTCATACGTACTTCAATTCGTTGAATTTGTCCATTGTGGGATTGTGCATTGTCTGAATGAAAAATTATTTTTTTATATTGTAAATCAAGTTGGTTTTCTCGAATTTTCAAATTCAATTGATCCAAAATGTCACAATAATATTCTGAGTTCATTGCTTAAGCTTTTTGAAGATAGTCGATCAATAAAACACCTTTGTAATCCTAGAAACCCGTTGACATGATCTCACCAGCCGACTAAACACAGTTCTTGAATTATTTGGCGTACTTTCAGCAGCTTCAGTCCATTGTTTGGATTGTTCTTTTGTCTCTGGTGTATAGTGATGGATGCATGTTTCATCGACTGTTATAAAACGACGCTTAAAATCCATTATATTTCGCTTCAATCGATACAAACAAGCTTGAGAAATATTCATTTGAATGCGTTCTTGGTCAACTGCTAACAAATGCGGTACCCATTTTGCAGAAAACTCTTACATCTGTAATTTTTAATGCAGTCAATCACTTGAAAAGACTATGGCATTACCTATTTCACGCACTCTCACTTGTCGATCTTCTAATACTATATATCATGTACTTAAGCTTTGATTCAATGTTTGTACGACCACGCTCAAATTCCGCAACCCATTTACTGTTATATATGAAGGAGTACTTTCACTTAACACAATCAGCATTTTATGCAGAATTTCTTACCACGATAAGCCTTTCTTAAGTAAATATTAAATCACACCTCGAATTTCTAAATTTTTCATTACAAGAAAATCACTTATGCGCCTTTTTTAAACACCTGTAACTAGACGAATGAGTTGAGAGAACTAAACGAAATTTAAATGAATATTGTTACGTTTTAACCTTTTTAAAACGTGTGAGTTCGTTTAAATTGCGTTAAAATAATATAAACACCGCTTAATTTTGTTGTTTTACAGTTTTTATTTATTCCACTATAACTTTTGTACTGTTTGTCTTAATACAACACTTTTATTTCTGCTTTAACACGTCCTTATCTGACGACAGCCAAACGATAACTAACTGGCTGGTAGGTAAAGCAGCCCTTTATATACCGAATTGCCTACAGTTTAGAAGGTTCAGAATATATCGACCGTCTTCTATTTCCATAACCGTTAATTCAAATACAACCAAAAGATTGTCGATGCGGCAGTGCTGCAAAATTGACAGGGTGACACAAAATATACCAAAATCCCACAATGCAGTGTTGTATTTATATTTTCGTAACAATACTATACAAAGCTTTTTCTGTTTATATCGCTAAGAAAAATTTCGAACGGTCATCGTATGTGCCGAAAGCATAGGGTAGGCCATTTAAAAGGTTGGAAATATTGACAAGTTTAATTTGTTGTTGCGAAGTACAATTGGTACGGTTAGAAATAAAATACTATTTCATTCATATGGCTGCCGCGTCTGGGCTCACAGTACCTCATTCGATCGGACCATTTGCGAGAACTTTTTCGAGTGTATGGGTCGTATCTCGGCAATGTAGGCCTTCAAATGCTCAATTATTCCTGGTTTGTCAGCTTAATACTTTTCTTTAACGGCGTCACAAAGAAAACAGTCCAACGATGTTAAATCGCAGCTTCTAGGCGGTCAACTGACATCACCCTTATGAGATGTGAGGCATGAGATGTGTGGCTAGTTGCAGCATCCTGTTGAAACCAAATATCGTTCATATTAATATCATAAAGAACAGCACAAAAAATCGGTTATCATGGTACGATAGGTGTCTCCATTGACCGTAATGGTTGTGAAATATAAAATATGGGCCAATGAAGCCTCCGCTTCGCTTCTGTAAGATTACGTTTGTGATTTCTGAGCCCCAAACAGGGCAATTTGCCTTATTGACGTACCCACCAAGATGAAAAGGAGCCTAATCGGAAGAGATAATTTTAAATGATGATAAATTTCAAATAAATCGTAACGTTGCTCAAGCGTAAATCGATACATATCGTTCAGTGGAGATAATATATTGAATTTGGTGATAGAATAAAATGACATATGTATTGCCAGATTCGAAATAAACGCTGGTTGAAATTTAAACCGATAGATGGCCGATTCCGACACTACAGAATATTCCAACAAGACGTTTCGTTTCTAATGGACTGTCTTAAGTGAGTAAAACTGTAACTAAAGGGTGTCTAAAATTGAGATATTATTTTAATTTAAAAAAAATAATTTTTTTTTTTTAGATATTAAAAATATTTTTATTTCACTTTATAACAAATAGGTTCGGTTTAAAAATGAAAAATTGTGTCGTTCAAGTGACCCACCTGTTGGCTCGGCACGCTTCTAATCTTTTACCAATGGTTGATATCTGCTCGGTAATGTTGGTTTTTAGATCTTGAACAGTTACGGGATTATTGCTGTACACTTTCGATTGCAAAAAACCGAAGAGAAGGCAAAAGAAGAAAGAAGCTGTTTGGACAATAAAAGGGATCTCTTTAAATAGTATTGGCATATGGGAGGCGACTATTTCACCTGACTTGGACACCAACTATTAAGTGGATATCATAACATTATTGTTGTTTTATTTAAATATGTTTTCATGTTGGGCATATCTGGTGAAATTTTACTAAAATATTTAAAAAAAAAATTTTAATTTTTATACAAATTTTTTAATAATGTGACCCAGTGAGAGATAAGTAAAGGGTCCGCCATCTAACGTTTTTTTTCAACTAGTGCTTATTTTGTGAATGGAAATACTTAGCTCATATCTGATTTGACAGATAATTAGTTTTATACTTCCGCTGAACGAATAAAATTGTGTATATGCTTGAACAACGCTGGGAAATATTCCGACATTACTTTGAAAATCATGGTAATGTTGCAGAATCAAAAATCATCTTTTCAGATTAAGCTCATTTTGATCTTGGCGGGTACAGAAAACCCGCACGCATACATTGAAAAGCCGATACATCCAAAACGAGTCACTGTTTGGTGCGGATTTGGGTCCAGAGGCATAATTGGGCCAATTTTCTTCGAAAATGAGCGAGGTATGACCGCTACAGTCAATTGCGATCGTTATCGGGCCATATTGAACGAATTTTTGTTCACAAAAATTGAAGAGGATGATATTAGCAAAATTTGGTTTCATCAGGATGGCGCTACGTGCCACACAGCCGAAGCTACACTCGATGTTTTGCGCCCTGTTTTTGAAATTCACATTATCAGACGCAGAGCTGATGTCGTTTGGACACCTCGGAGCTGCGATTTGACACCGTTGGACTATTATTTGTGTGGTGCCGTCAAAGATAAGTGTTACGCCAACAAGCCGAGGCAGCCATTTGAATGAAATTATTTTCCAATATTAACCGGAAGGATTGTAATTTCAAATAAGAAAAGGAATTTGAGAAAATATTCAGTAGTTTTTTTTTATAGCATTTTCAAAAAAAAAAAAAAAATTTATTTAGGTCCGCCCATACTGATTTGATAGTAATTAAACATGTTTTCGTTGAAAAAAAAAATTATAAAATTTCAAAGCAAGTCCGTTGCAACAGCCCATATTCTAATGTAATTAATATTTAAATAACCAGTTGTAAACTAAGCAAACTCCACATAGAAATAAAGAAATGAGAGAAAACGAAAAGAAACCCCTTCTTTCTTTTTTATATAAAATTATAAAACTAAACTTTTAATTACTTAATTAATGGCAACCAGAAAATAAAAACCTGATTATAGAAAAACAACTCAAAAGACTCATAAAAAATGACACGTTTTTTAGCCAAAAAATTTCAATGATACACACGATCAGCAGCATCATTACTAAACACAAAACAAAACCGCCGTTGAATTACTTTTATAGGACCCAAAGGACTAAATTAAAATATAAAAATAAGCTGATTTTAATAAAAAACGAGAAAAATCGTGTATTTTTATATGCAAAACATGTATTTTTTTTTAAACTTCACCCCATGAAAAAATGCTATAAAATACCACCAAAAGAACAAAATTGATAGAAAATTAACACTCTGGACTTAATTAAAAATGCAGCAACAACAACCACATAAAATAAATTCATACTTTTTTACAACTTTATTGCTGACGAAGATGATTTTGGGGGTAAAAAAATTGTGAATAAATTTATTATTAAAAAATATAAAAAATTAAAAAAAAAATTTTTGGCATAAATTATGTGAGTTTTTCACTAAGAAAAGAACAAGAAAATATTGTAGAAATAAAAAAAACTTAATTAATTCATTAAATTATAATTTGTTGATAATTTTTTGTTTCTCTTTCTTCTGTTTACAGTCTACAGAGATGGGATGATTTAATTACAATAAAAGCATGTTGTGAGAAGAGAATAATAAAAAAAAGCAAATAAATCTTAGTAAAGAAAATATGTTTTATTACTTAATGAACTTAACACAACGTTAAAAATAATAAAGGGTAGTGCAACCAATATGCACGATATTAATTGTAAATAAAACATAAAGTTTTCAGAGAATAGAAGGATGATCTATGACAATTATGTGTGAAACAAAATATCGGCCAAATGTTCAAATTTTCAATGACTCTGAGGTTCAATGTCGTTAATGTGCCGAATTATCTCATACCTTAGCTCTTGAATTGCTCTTGACGGATTGACATACACTTTTTCTTTCAAATATCTCCAAAGAAAGTAGTCCAACGGTGTCAAATCACATGATCGTGGCGACCAATTAACACCGCCACGACATGAGATGACACGGCCATTGAATTTCTCGCGCAAAGAAGCCACTGTTTCATTGGCTATGTGGCAAGTGGCATCATCTTGTTGGAGTAAAATATCGTCCAGGTTCATGACCTCAATTTCACACTGTCACGAATAAGAACAATGTTTTCCGCAGAACGAACTTGGCGAGCATGCACAGGTGTCTCCACATTTCCTACAGAGCCGATGTGGACACTTTTGGTCGATTTTGCCGATCAAAAAAAATCACGAAATGTACGAAATAAATTTCGATTAGAACGCTTTCTTGAAGAAATTGACAAAAAAAAGTTGCCTCCTACTTAAATAAGCAATCTCTGAAGCTTCTTTTAATTTTCTGGAGTGATTGCATCCATGATATCTTCGTTCAAAATATTATCCAAATATCCATCTAATCTTCATTTAGTTTCATTTGTTTTTAAAAATAAGAACGAATGTAAGAAATAAAATTATTTTGATGTTTTGCACAGTAAAATCAAATGAAAGGAAAAGAGGATTTCTTACAAAGCTTTTCTTTATCCCATACGCTTGGATACCTTTCGGTTCATTCTTTGCATTGGTTAAGAAGATTGGTGGGTACTCTTTACTTGTTTAATGATAACAAAACAAAGAAGAAGACTTCATCAGTATCATCAAGGATTTTGAAAAAAAAAATGCAAAAAAAGTATAACGAAGTTAAGGATAACAAAGGATGAGACATGGGTGGCCTGTTTTAATTTTGTGTTTTTTTTTCGTATGAATCTTAATTTGATTTTAAGTTGATGGCGAAAATAAAGACAACAAAATACAACAACATTAACTAAGAAAAAAAAATGTGTATGAAACCAACAACAATTGAGATTACAACCTTAACACTTGGCAACGTAAGAATGAAAGAAATTTTTATGCACAAATTTTTGTGCACAATGGGCATGAAAGTGAAAAAGAAAGACCGTTACATAGGCGAAGGCATTGTTAGCATTGTTGGCTACTCATAACTAAATAGCTATAAACCATTTGAAGAGCTCGTTACATAAAGAAATTTGATGTTTCTTGATGGAGCGAATTTCTATTTTGGATTCACTGATAAAACAAAACGAAATCGAACCACTGCTGAAGCGATTGATTACGAGCAACGAAAAATGGATCATGTACGGCCATAATGTGAGAAAAAATTGTATAGACGACTAAAGGTGAAGCTTCGCAGACGGTGGCAAAAACAGGATTGCTTGTTAGAATAGGAAGAAATTTGTTCCTTATGAGCTTCTACAACTGCTGTCAACAGTTACTGAAACTGAAGCAGCAATTCAATCGAAACAGCCAGAGTTAATCAACAGAAAAGATGTTGTGTTCCATCATGAAAACGATAGACCACATACATCTTTAATGGCCTGATAGAAACAGAGAGCTTGGCTGGGAAGTTTTGATGCATCCACCATATAGCCGGGACCTTGTCAATATAAATATCAACACTACTAGAGGTTGCCCACAAGGTGGAATCCTATTGCCCATAATGAGGAGTCTAGTTGGTTATAAACTTTTAAAAACCCTATCTATAGCGGGTATTAACTGCCAGGACTCTATAGACGTCAAAGGTAGGTTCGAGAATGTTAATTCCCATTACATTCCATGAATGAACATGGGGACTTCTCTCAGTCAATGAGCTGCATCCGATTTTGTCTTTAGACTCATTGAAAGGGACTTTTCTATATGCATTTGCCGTTGGGAGCCGGCGTTAAACTGTAGGGCTCCCAACGGCAAATGCATTTGAAGAAGTTTTCAATAGTAGTAATACTCATAACCAGTTACTAGCTAACGCAACTGGTGTGTGAATGCTGGACATCCCTGAACGAGATGGCGAGACATTTAAACCTGGGGGTCATCAGGGTAAGGGGTCGCTCTGACACCCGAGGGAACTGTGTGGCAGACGAACTGGCGAAGGCGAGCTCTCTCCTCGATAACGAAGAGATTGACTTGGTTGGGATGCAACTTTCTTCTTGCAGACTTCTAATTCTGCGGTACATGTTGGGCATGACACAATTACGGTGAGATGATGAACCCACGTGCTTTGTATCAAGACAAATCTGGCCCCTGTACGATCGGGCATGCTCGGAGTCCATTATGGGGATGCCACGACATAGGCTACGAATTCTGGTGGCTGTTGCGCACTCTAGGAGCTTAGGTCTACCGTTCAATGACTACTGTAGGTGTTGTCAGGATGAAGAAGAGACTGTCGAATATTTCTTGTGCCAGTGAGCAAAACTTTCGGTTATCCGGACTGCTTTCCTTGGCAGTTCGTTTCTGCATGCCATGTCGGACCTGACTGATGTGAGTATCAGTAGGATCTGTTCTTTTGTGCATGCGTCTGGTTGGTTCAGTTCGGACCGGATTTACGGATATGGGCAACACAAGGGGATCAATATTGGACCCAAGTGAGCTACACGGTGGCTGGCTAACCATCGTAACTAACTAACTACCATACCATGATAGTCAGACCAATTGTGGCATATGGGGCCTATGCATGGGCGGTAAGAAAAAGTTTGGGAACAACCTAGGCAGAGCTAAATAAGGTACAGAGATTAGCGTGCTTAAGCATTACTGGGGTAATGAGAACTTGTCCTACAGCTGTTTAAGAGGTTCTATTCGACCTTAGTCCGCTGCGCTTAGCAGTAAGAAGTAGAGCCATAGATACCATGAAAAGGATAATGAGAGATGAGTCCTGTGGACAGGATCATAGCAAATACTTCAGGACAAGACTGACTGACTGAGTGAGTAAGAGTGAGAGGCAAGGTTTAGAGACTGCCTACTCCTTTACAGAAGTGACTATTTGGTAGAACTCGGATGGGTCAAAGGCGTAAAGTAGTATGTAGTAGGCGCGAGATTGCCCTAAGAAGGAATATTCACAACCTATGGGGAAAACTCACCACATATTCCAGGTGGAAGTCTATGCACTTAAGAAACGTGCTCATGTTAACCTGAAGAGAAAATATAGGGTACAGGACATAGCCATACTATCTGATAGTCAGGCAGCCATTCGAGCAAGGCTATTTTGAGAATATCTTTGTAAACTGAACCACTTGGGCTGTGCCTGCTCAGGATCAGTTTTTGCTTGGGAAGGGATCTTCCACTCCACTGCTGGATGGGAATATCCAGAAACAACCTCAGGATACTGACCGGGCTTTTAACCGGTCATTGCAAGCTAAATGGATATCTGAGCAAAATGGGATTTGTCTCCAGTCCGATGTGCAGAGCGCATATTGGGTAAATGTGAGGCATTGATGTACTCTAGAAGGAAGTATCCAGATGTCTATCACATACTAGGTAGGGAGTTATCGCGGTTGGTACTAACCGACATCCTGAATTTCGTAAGGTATACGAAGTTAGGGGAGATATTATAGGGAAACCCTATATAGATGGAGCGCTGTACAATAGATCAAGAGGTCGCAGTACTTTTGTACCTTAATGAAAATAATAATAAGAATAGCCCGGACCTTGCACCTTTGGATTATTATTTGTCTCGATCTCTGTATGGTGTAAAACCTGCAAAACACAAATGGACCACACAATTGGTTTTTCACTCATAAAACTTAGAAGTTCTACTCGTATTTTAATAGAATAATGACTTTACCCAAAAAATGGCAAGTGGGTTTTAATCAAATATAAAAAAGTTGTTTCAATTTGGGTTAAATTATGAAATGAACTTAATCAAGTACCCAAATTGGACAAATTTGAGGTTAGGAAGTAAATTTGCTTAAAAACACATTTTTTTGACAAATTCAGTTTTATTCATACCAATGCAAAATAGAGATATGCGAATTCAAAATGGAATATGATGTCGGGCAAATGTCTACCTCTAGCACGTCGGCAGACGTCCGCTCTTTCTACAAGATTTTGAACCACATTTTGCAACAAATCTTCGCTTATCTCGTCAATGCAGCGCCGAATTTTATCTTTCACGGTATCATTTACATATGAATTTTTTCAGACAATGGCAACTAAGATCTACTATGCGCTCTACTGAGATGCTAATTACTAAGTTATTGATTCGCTTAAACTAAAAAAGGTTGCAATCTGATTAATTTTTTTTTTTAACAAAAAAATTTCGTCTTTAGCCCATTGTGCACTTTTGCTATTTATTCTTCCATAGCATTTAAATGAAAAAGAAATGAAAAAACAGAAATAAGAAGTGATAAAAAGAAAAACCCGATTAAATAGAAACCCATAAATAAGATGAAGTAAAAAAGTGAAAAATAAAATTACAAATGAAAAGAAAAGAAACAAAAATTGAAATGAAAATACCAACAGATTTTGAATTGAAAATAAAAAACTCACAGAGAAAAATCGTCATAAAATTAATCCGTTTCACTTAAGCAACGTGTGGCAGCATTGTGACAAGGACTTATAAAGAGAAGCGAAACATTTGCATGTAAACGAGGGAAACAAACAAAAAAAAAAACAAAGCGAAATAAGTGATAGAAAAAAAGCGGCACCTTAAAGGATATGCAAAGAAATCTGACTGTCAAGCATGTGGCAATTATGTGTAGCACACCAGCTATACTCCCATACTCTACAGTTTTTTATTTGCTTTTTATTTAATTTTCAATTTCTTTATTTTATTTTTTTCTTTTAAAGCAATTGTATGTGTGCTGGCATTTGCTTTCATTATTTTTTGATTTTGATTTTCTTTTGCTTTCTAGTCTATCTTCTTAGCGTAGATCTTAACTTTTTTTCTAACGGGCGCGTCTTTGTTATCCTGTATTATCCTTAACATGTGTAGTAGCTACCATAGATATATTCTTACGATTTCTTGTCTTTTTTTCATTTTCATTCGTTTCTTTAATTGAAAGTTTATTTAGCGTAATAATTAACCAAAAACAAATAAACAAACAAAAAACGTTGACAATGTTTTTCATTTTTTTTTTTTTTTTTTGGTTTTAATTTTCATTTAAGCACACGTTGATTTATTTTTATGGTTGACCTTAAGACCCAACTCAACGAAATCCTTCAATAATGACTTTTAATGAACCTGCTGCCTGCGATGTTCGCTTGTCTTAAGAGCTATTGCCAGAGAAAATGAAATGGGGTAGAGTGAGGGAATTTTAGCAAATATGTTATAGAGCGTACGAGTAGGAATAACTTTTGTAGGGCAATTTAATTGCAATCTCAGATTAATTTAATTTCTTTTTTCCAGATTTAATATATCATTATGGATTGTATATAAATGGCTAAAAAGAAAAAAAAAAAAACAAATAAGTATGTACTCGCAATAGTCGGTTAAACTCGACAATCTGATATTCTACACAATAGCATACCGTTTTCAAAAACGATTTTTAGTGCAGGGCCAACTACTGATTGATTAAATTCTCTAAAATGGCATTTCATTAGGTTCTAGAAATTACATAAGAGTGTTTGCCTTGTTGCCAGACAATTCAGGCTTTGAATTGTGCACAGTGTTACTGGCCTTTATTTTTGTTAAATAACATATTCTGGTATTTAACTCCTATTTCTTCACCCTTAATGCTCTGCTTAGAGCTGCAAAACTATCGATAGTTTCGATACTATCGGATTCCTTTAAGTGCTGTTGGTGGCAATAATATTAAAATTTAAGTGAAAGGGCAAGAATAATAATAAATATACAGCGTTGACACAAAAAATAGTTAAACTTAATTTTTTTCCAGTAGTAATAACATTCTATATAATGAAGTTTTTTGTTGGAAGATTAATCCTTATAAAGGGTCCGCCATCTAGCGTTTTTTTTCTACTAGTGCTTATTTCCTGAATGGTAACACTTAGCTCATATCTGATTTGACAGATAATTAGTTTTATCCTTCCGCTGAACGAATATGGTTGTGTATACGCTTGAACAACGCTGGGAATCTGGGCCTGCGATCGACTTACAGAAGATGCCGATTTTGCCAAAAAAAAATCATCTTTTCAGATGAAGCTCATTTTGGTCTTGGCGGGTATGTAAACAAGCAAAATTGTCGCATTTGGGGCACAGAAAACCCGCACGCATACATTGAAAAGCCGATACACACAAGACGAGTCACTGTTTGGTGCGCATTTTGCTCCAGAGGCATAATTGGGCCATTTTTCTTCGAAAATGAGCAAGTAGTGACCGTTACAGTCAATGGTGATCGTTATCGGGCCATGTTGAACGAATTTTTGTTCACAAAATTTGAAGAGGAGGATATTAGCAATATTTGGTTTCAACAGGACGGCGCTACGTGCCACATAGCCGAAGCTACACTCGATGTTTTGCGCCCTGTTTTTGAAGAACGCATTATCAGCCGCAGAGTTGATGTCGTTTGGACTATTATTTTTGGGATGCCGTCAAAGATAAGCGTTACGTCAACAAGCCAGAGACAATTAACGCTTTAAAGGACAATATTCACAATCGATAATGTGCTTCAAAATTGGACCGATCGTATAGGCTACTGCATGGCCAGCCGAGGCAGGCATTTGAATGAAATTATTTTCCATTATTAACCGGAAGGATTGTACTTTCAAATAAAAAAGAAATTTGAGAAAAAAAAATTATTTGGCGGACCCTATATATAGCGAAAATTGTTCAGACTATAAAGTGCTCCAAGACTAAAGTAATTAATAAGATCCAGTGAAATAAAACTGCAGAGACTATGGGAAGAAAGCTTAGAACAACTGTCAAAGATTAATCTCTTCAAGTCGTCAAAAAGCCTCAAAAATGAACTTATTCTCCTGTTTCAAGTCGCACAATAAGCAAAAAAACTTACGGAAGCTAGACTTATGGTAAGAGTCCTCGAAATGTATCATTTCCCAGCAAACGGAAGCAGTACCTGCACCGTAATTGTTAGAACAATATGCTATGGTCTGATGAAATGAAGATTACTCCTTGATCAAAAAGTTGCCGGAATAACACCAGTGTGGCGGTCCCATCGCTCCGATTTGAGTTTATTTATTTATTTATTTTTTAAGTTGGTACATCTGCTGTCGCATATTCTCGCGAAATCTTAGCGTCATAGCTTGACGAAACCCACGTCTCGTCTCCAGTAATGATCCTTTTGATGAACAACAACACTGTCAACACGGTCAAAATTGTAAAAAATCGCCAACACAGAGATAGATGTACTTTTGGCTAGGTAGCTATGACGGTAAAATCGCCACACGGGGGTTACCCCTCGAACTTTTTGATAAAGGTAGTAATTTGTTTGGGTCAAATGCAAAATCATATGTACGAACATATTTTAGTTAAAATTCATACTGTTCGTTTAAACTGCGTTAAAATAAAATAAACTCCACATTTGTTGTTCTTTTACAGTTTTCTTTTTTATTTACTGCACTATAACTTTTATACACCTTGTCTTAATACAGCAAGTTACTTTATGACAGCCAAATGATAACTAACTCCCCAACCACAATGCGCCATTTTTTACAGCATTTCACTATTATTTTCGAATGATCTAGTACAGACTCAAATCTTCGATTTATCTAGAATTTGCGATAGTATCCAAAGTGAAAAAAACTATCGATGGTCAGTCAAAAACGAAACTATCGATTGTTTTGAAGCTCTAGCTCTGCTTCGTAGCATTTTATATCATGCTCAAACGAGACTTCGAATTACATTGTTCAAAATTTAAATTACTTATACGAATTACCAATTATGATTTTGAGTACTGAAGTACTACAATACGGATCTCAAATCACGACAGGCATTCATTATTTGTACATATTTACTGAAAAAAAATAATGTCCAAAAAATAATGTCCAAAACGAATGGGTGAATGCGGCTTCAGACAACCAAACTGAGTTGAGTTAAGAATGACAATAAGGGCAGAAGGACTTTGTAAGGTTCCTTTTTGGTATTGTCTTGAGCTCCTCTTGAGATCTGGTTTTTACTCCATTAATAATTGTAAAGCTCTATTCTTCATGAAGCACCTCAGTGTTACGAACAGGAAAAAATCGACTGAGACATGTTTGTGGTATTATTTTTTGACTAAAACAATAATCACAAGCAACAACAACAAAATGGTTTTTTTACAATGTCGATTGTTTTTCGTATTGCTCTTTGCAAACGGCGCATAACTTTAAGGTGAGCACTTTTCTCTGATAATTTAAAAATATGTTTGCAAATCCGGAATAGACAGACTTGGTTTTTTCTGTCTAGACTACTATGTCATCATTCGTTGCTCACTCATACGCTAACGCACGCTTTAAGGCATAAACGTGGCTGTCAAGTAAAATAAAAATGGCTGCCATGTTGCTGCGTTTAAAGCGTGTATCAGCGTATGAGTCGCATCGCTTTGAAACTCGAAAATAATGTTAATGATGACAAAAGTGCCAAAACTGGTGAGAAATCATGATCAATATATTGAAACCGAAGCGGTCTGTCCGAGAAGTAAAAACAGCCTGTAAGTATTATAATAAATTTATTTTCAAAACAAATCTCATTAAAAGTGATGCCTAAAACTATCATTTGTACAAACCTACTGTCAAAATCTTCCAAACAAACCATCTTACGATGACAAATTTCAAAAAGTAACTTTAATGAGGCATTTAAGGCATCTATCAGTCTCCTTCTTTGGTGATATGAGAACATTCACATCATTTCACTCAACTAATCAATGTAAACAAATGCATGAAACATTGTCAGACGCTTAAATGAAAGACAGTTTCATAAAAAACCTTATTATTGTTTGAATGCAGCTCAAATATCATAGAAGAGTTTCAACATTAAATGTATGTTCCATATACGTCTGCTGTATCTTGTATTGTACTCCACTAAGGCTTATACTGACATTAGGGAGATCGATTATTCGACTTTTCAAAAAACCGGTTTTCGGTTTTTAAAAAACCGGTTCTTTCATTTCAATAAAATTCTTTTCAATTCATATACTTTATTAAATAGAAGTAATCATTTTTGTCCGATGTTGTAATTTCTAGTTAGTAAGTATACATTCCGCTTTTTAGGGCTTTAAGGGATAACATAACGTTCTCGACAACAGCCGGAGCTAATATTTCACCCAGTAATTGATTATTGCAAGAGCGTTATTTTATGGCGCCTCGGAAATACTTAGTATAGAAAAAAGAGTTCTTGCTGCACAATTACGTCAATCTTATGGACATATTTCAGGTGGTTAATAAGTATTACTCTCGGAAAACTTTAGTATGGCCGTGAATTTAGGACGAAGTCTCTCAGAATTCTACTAGGCTTTCTGTGTATTATGCGTTAAGGGCGAAAATCAGGCTGAGGGCAAGTCTTTGCCGTAGTCATTGAAAATTCAGACTCAAGCTATTGAGACGTGACATTTTCAGTGACCTTAGTGAGATTGCGTTTGCCAGTTAGTTGATGGGTAGACTCTTTACATTTATCCTGCCCTTCCTTTTCCACCTTTGATCTCTTGTCGTATTTTTTTTAATTCTTTTATTTCATTTCTTGCTTTCGTGGTTATTGGTTATTGGTTCAACATGAACCTCTTTTGGTCTTTCGCGCCAGTGGTATTTAATTAAACAGAATACGTTTGAGTCATATTTCCAAAGCTATTACCATGAATCTCCAGTTCATTAGGTGTTTTAAAAAGTCACCATCGTTATTGAAATCGAGATGTAAAATGAGTATTTTAGGATAATTATTGCATCTAGACAATCATTTTTGCTTTTTGAATTGCGATCGTTTACATTTATGTATGTAAACGGTTCAAAGGCCAAATTTGACAGCTGATCACCATTCTACATACATAAAAATTAATATCCATCTGCAGAAAATGAATAAAAGTTATTCTTTTTCAAATGTGGTTTTGACGTTCTTTGTGATACGTTCAAGGTTTGCTTATATTGCCTTACGAAAATAAAATTTTGTGCTACCCTGTCAATTTGGCAGCACTGCCATATCGACCATCTATACGTTACATTTGAATGAACGGATATGGAAATATAAGATGGGCGATAATTTCGGAACCTTCTAAACTGTAGGTAATTAAGTATATAAAGGGCTGTTTTACCTACACGTTAGTCAGTTATCATTTTGCTGTCGTGTAAAGACGTGTTATAGCGGAAATAAAAGTGTTATATAAGCGAATATTAAGTTGTTGTAAACTGTATAAAAGTTATTGTAGAGTAAATAAAAATATAACTGTAAAACAACAAAATAAAGCGGTGTTTATTTTATTTTAATGCAATTTAAACTTGAAAGAATTCCTTAATTATCAGCACATTTGCAATAAAGCAAAAATAAATAAAACGTATAAATAGTATACTTTGTAAAATAACCGGTTATTCGTGTTAAAATAACTGGTTTATATGGTATTCGAAATATGAACATTTTAAGTAAACAGTATTCGTCAAAACCAGAAAAACCGGGTAAAACCGGTTGAATAATAACCGTTCGATCTCCCTTATTTACATATTTTCAAGAGAATTATCATATATTTATTACGTATAACGATAATATGGCTGTTCGCTTGACTTGGTGATTGACGACTGACTGATTTGTTTGCTTGCTCTGTGAATGGGTTTGCTTGTTGAGTGAATGAAATCTTTAAAAAATTTGTCTTTCTAAGATTACTTTCGTTCTGTTCTACATTTTAAGTACTTGTGTTTATTTTAAGTGTATTTTGTGTTTTATTTTGTTGTCAATATTTCTCCAATAGCTTTTCATACAAATTTGTTTAGTCCTTTCTAAGGATCTCATG
The DNA here is from genome assembly GCA_023159175.1 of Wohlfahrtia magnifica. Lineage (NCBI taxonomy): Eukaryota > Metazoa > Arthropoda > Insecta > Diptera > Sarcophagidae > Wohlfahrtia > Wohlfahrtia magnifica. Next base: position 3,510,908 of record JAKWBJ010000538.1, read on the forward strand.
TCAAAGTGTCATCACTTGACAGAAGTGCAATTGTTTTGGAGAAAAGCAAAAAATAAATGTTTTTTTAAGAGTTGAAATAAATAATTAAAGAACTTTTTTAATATTATAAGCAAAGTAATAAAGGGTCCGCCAGATATTTTTTTTTTTTTTTTTTTTGAAAATGCTATAGGAAAAAAAACTACTGAATATTTTCTTAAATTTCTTTTTTTATTTTAAAGTACAATCCTTCCGGTTAATAATGGAAAATAATTTCATTCAAATAGCTGCCTCGGCTGACCATGCAGTAGCCTACATGTTCGGTCCAATTTTTAAGCACATTATCGATTGTGTGCAACTTTCACCAATGGCTTCACGAATATTGTCCTTTAAAGCGTCAATTGTCTCTGGCTTGTTGGCGTAACATTTATCTTTGACGGCACCCTACAAATAATAGTTCAACGGTGTCACATCGCAGCTCCGAGGTGGCCAAACGACATCAGCTCTGCGGCTGATAATGCGATCTTCAAAAACTGGGCGAAAAACATCGAGTGTAACACGGCTGTGTGGCACATAGCGCCATCCTGTTGAAACCAAATGTTGCTAATATCCTCCTCTTCAATTTTTGTGAACAAAAATTCGTCCAACATGGCGCGATAACGATCGCCATTGACTGTAACGGCCACTCCTTGCTCATTTTCGAAGAAAAATGGCCCAATTATGCCCCTGCACCAAACAGTGACACGTCTTGGGTGTATCGGCTTTTCAATGTATGCGTGCGGGTTTTCTGTGCCCCAAATGCAACAATTTTGCTTGTTTACATACCCGCCAAAATCAAAATGAGCTTCATCTGAAAAGATGATTTTTTTTTTACAAAATCGGCATCTTTTGTAAGTCGATCGCAAGCCCACTTAGCGAAGCGTTGTTCAAGCGTATTCACAACCATATTCGTTTAGCGGAAGGATAAAACTAATTATCTGTCAAATCAGACATGAGCTAATGTTACCATTCACGAAATAAACACCAGTTGAAGAAAAAAACGTTAGAAGTTTATAACAACAGTTTGGGTTAATTTAAAAATAATTTTTATCGTATTTAGTTGCTAAACACAAGTTTTCTTAATTTATTAAAAATTTCGTTATTATTTAACACAAAATTAGAGTGTGTTTCGAGTTATTCTAAATGTAAGTGCCAACTAAGAACATAGAGGATATTTTCAATAATGACGAACCATCATAAAAGCTAAGAATTGATAGTCGGTATCTCCGATTTTTTGTAGACTACAACCTGGGCGTCTCATACATATATTCCGAAAGTGAAGTGAAGACTGCTCTGTAATGTCAATACGGTGTTGCTAGAGTGTTGTTAGAGCCTTGCAAAGATATTATTGAAAAAAGAGTTTGGGGGTGGTGCGGTTTAGTGGTAAGATCTCAAGCGGCCTAGGTTTGTATCCCCAGCAGAAGCCATTGCGAAAAAATTTAATTTTGGTTTCGAGTGTTTAATCAAGAGACGGCAACCCTCTTCCAAACAAATCCATCTAAAAAGAAGCTTCACTGACCTTCTTCTAGTGATAATGACAAAACATAAGAAGAATGATTAGGAGAAAACGCCACCTACAGGGAAAAAATTACAATGCTAAGTGAGGATCAGCACCACCACTTAGCAAATATCGTCACCACAACACAATCATATGGAGGCGAGCTAGAAAAGATTAATCATGTGCTTAGCTTGAAAATCAACTTGATCAATGAAACTGTAACAAAACAATGAAGTGATGAAAAAAAAACCAGATGGCTTGGACACTTGTGAAACTAAAACACTAATTTTTAGTGGGGAAGAAAAACATTTTATTCCCAGTATTGGCCATTTCTGGCTATACATTATTCCCATATTTCAGGCAATTTGTGGATTCCATGCCCATAAAAGTGTTCGTCTTTTGAAGCAAACCGATTTGTTACACAATTTTCAACTTCCTCGTAGGAATCAAAGTGCTGCTCAACCAATATGTATTCCATCGACTAAAACAAATAGTAGACATAAGGAACCAAGTCTCGTGAATACGGCGGATCGGGTAGCAGCTCCCAGCATAATGCTTTAGTTGTATCTTGAACCAGTTTTGCTTTCTTTTGTTACAAAATTAACTTGCCGTGTCTTGTAGCCCATTCTTTTCGTTTTTCGATCAATTCATAGTTCAAATAGATAATTTGTAGTCGGTGGCGTTCTTGGTTAACAGTTTCACCAGGTTTTAGCAGCTCGTTGTATACCACACCTTTCTGGTCCGACCAGACACACAGCATTGTCTTCCTGCCGAATCAATTTGGTTTTACAGATGAAGTTGATGGTTGTCCTGGATTAACCAAATTTTTTTTTTTTTTTTGCGTTTGTCGCATGATCACCATATACCTCGACAAACATTTGATGCTACTCTGCAGCACCTTTCTTCAAATGAAAACAAAAAAGTAATAGTCTCCGCAAATCATCATTTTCGGGTACAAAATTCGCCATGTTTCACACGATGAAAAAATATGATGTTGTTTGACAGATGTCATGGCCAACACAAAAAAAATTAAGGCTCGTTCACAGTAAATGTTTCCTATGGAGACATTTGTGTCTTGACAATCACTTCATACCGGTAGACCTGCTATAATGGGTCTAGAAAAACTGAAAATTTAGAAGAAAAAACTGCACATACTTAAAAAAAAATATTCGTATGTATATCTGTGTCGGGTGTGTTTTGTAAACCGGAAACGAGTGAAATTGAGTAAATTTTTAAAGACAAATAAAACTTAAATGCGCCAATTATTTCAAACTTTTAATAACCTACGAAGTTAAATGTAAATAATGAAATTGAATCAATAAGAAAAAATATTAGAATCTTGTCTGATTTGAAAACTACAGCAATTTAAATTTCCATTCGATTACAATTTCACTCGATTAGGGCTTAGAGAACATACCCGCTAATTCATTTCATAGTGTATTTTGATTCACAACAAATTAAATCGTACTTTTTAATAACCGCATATCTAAAGAACTATATCAGCCAGAGTCATAAAACTTTGACTCAATTACTTTCCTATGAAACTAATTTATTGGAATAAATGTAGGGCGGATATAAATAGAGCGAGGGGTACACACCATACAAAGCAAATTTTAATTATCGTATATCTAGAAAACTATTATAGCGACAGTCTTCAAATTTTTTTCCAATGCAAATCAGAAGTCAAAATGTGGACGGAATTGGACTAATGGGCGTGGTATCTCCCATACAAAGCAAATATTAATTTTTGTAAAAGTTTCTAAATTAGTTTCAAGCAATTTCATGAACAATACACATCATCAGTCAGCAACTGGGCGAGATTGGATAAATTGGAATGTGAATGTGGAGAACGACAACTTTTATGTATGCAAATCAGCCAAAGAGCGAGAATGGCAGAAATTACGCCGGCTAAAAGCAATGTGTGTGAATTAGAATGTCTATTTGTTTATAGTATATATGTAGTTAAAAAGTAGAAACACCTACAGTGTCTTTCTGACAGGAAGATATTGTCGGATCTTGTCCGGAAGGAAACAAAGATTTATGATAACAACTATGGTGGGTAGCGAAGCGCGCCGGGCTTTAGGTGGTGTGATATACAAAAATGATATGTGTTCGAATTAAAACTTTTTCCCACAAGTGGGTATACCGAATTCGAGTTCGCTGAATCTAAAGGTGCTAACCGTTTTTTAGGTTAGCCCTTGTTCTCAAAATATATCCCGTTATTTCGAAAACGGTGTGGTTACACAACATATTGTCAGTTACGGGAACTCACAATCGGTTTAGTTTATTGCATAATCTAAAATATCCGCAATAAAATAACCTTTAGGCAAAGCTAAAACATTTGTTAAGCTGCGTAGTCGTTTGAAAAATATAAATTTGTTTTGACAAAAGAACAATGGTATCGCACTATTGAGTAAATACGTACAAATGAGTGATATTTTATTAGTTTTATTTACATAGTAAGTAATGTGATTCCACTGTTCTTTTGCAAAAAATAAAACGAAACTTTCTTAGGCCTAAATGTGAGTATCACACACTATATGAATTGAATTGTCTTTTTCTTTATGATCAGTACCGCATTAAAAAAGGTATGAGTAAGCCTTACCACAGTTATATTAAGGAAATGTGTTGAAATTCCTACTTTAGAAATTGTATTTAGAATAACAAAACTGAAGATAAAAAACTAAAATATTGTTACGTTTTAAACTTTTTTTAAAATGCTTGAGTTCGTTTATATTGCGTTAAAATAAAACTCTATTTTTTATTTCATTTGTTTTACAATCTATCTCTTTTTAACGAATTTCACTGTACTTTAATACACTATGTCTTAATACACCAAATTCGCTTTTACAACACTTTTTATTTGGGCCTGAAACAGACTCTACTACTACTACTACTTTTTGACAGCCAGTTGATAACTAACTAACTCACCAGCCGCAATTAGCCGCCTTTTGTAGTATTTCATCTTAGTTTAGAATTTTCTAGCACGGACATGAATCTTCGATTTTTCGATGTTAATTCAAAATGATCTAAAATAACCTTATAAACACAAAAAGAAACCGATCCATGCAAATGGCAGCACTCTTAATTAGTACAGTTAATTTTAGAATTTCTTAAACCTTGACACAAGCCATTAAATTTTTAGCTAAAAGCTCATAATAAGCTCTGACGTGGTGAATTTTGTCTTTAGCATTTACATTATCGTAACAATGTTAAAAATGATTTCTTAAACAAAAAACTTCAAAACTGCTCAATGCTTTTGAAAAACTGCAAAATACAGATAAATCTGCACATTTGGCAACGCTGGCTGCAGATAGGAGTGAGTCAGAGATACTATCAGACTGTCTCAAATGACCCCATTTCTAATGATACATTTTTTAAGTCCCCTTTAAAACATACGTTTTCTTTTCATTACAATGCTTTTATAAAATTCGTTACACCTCTTTAATATTATTTTATTAAAAACAAATAAAAATAAAAAAAATATTTTTTCTTTTTTGTTTTTAAAAATTCGTGACAAAGTCACGGTTAATGTATTTCATCTTTTTGTAAAAAATAGGTTTTAAGCATGTGTTCATGGTCAAAACTAATATATCATAAGCACATGTACATATGCAACGTTAATAAATAAATAAATAAATTTTCTAATATGGTTTTATGCTGAATAATTAAAAAAAAGGCTAATAAGTAATAAAAAAAATAAATAAAAAACAAATAAACTAATGAAAGACATTTAAATCTTTCAAACTAAGCAAAGATTTACAAAAATTTGAAAAACAAAAAAAAAAAATATTTTTAAAAATAATTTTCTAAATGAGCCGTATTAGAGGAAATGACTACAAATTTTAGAATATTTGTCGAAAAACATAATTACAAACAAATTTATCAAAATCAATGGCGACTGAAAGGCAGCATAAGCACATTTGTGTCTGCTGTGGAAAAATAAAGCCCAATTTTATTAGGGGTAAAGAAAAAAAACATTAAAAGCTGAATTTAAAATAAGCTTCATAATATGGTACTTTTTACTAAGCTTAATAGTACTTCTCCTCTAGAGAAGTCTTGTCTAGCAACTTGTAATTTCATATTCATTCATCAAACTTTTTTCGTAATTCGCTGACTCATTCATAATTCAATCCTTAATTACTCAAAAAACTAACAAAGCCCAATACACTGATGCACTGATTTAATTTGTTTTAGTCCTTTAATTTTATTGTGAAAAAAATTTCAGTTGAAATCCCCACCCTGTTCTTCAAACTTAAAAAAAAAAAAACAAAAAAAAAATGACAAAATTAATAAATTAAAGCGTATTTAACACAATTTCTTAAAACCAATTAGCAGGTTGTCGTCTGAACAGGGTAATTCGGTATTTTATGTAGTTTAAATGTGTTTTCTCATAAGTCTCTCTCAAGTCACAAACGAAAAAATTAGGTTCGCTACTGGTCAAAGAGAAAAAAGATATCGAGTGCTTTTTTTGAAATGCATAACTTTGAGTTGGCAGCACTGCTTTATTTGACAACCGATTTAACAGGGTCCGCCAAATATTTTTTTTTTTTTAAACAGGCGCAAAACATCGAGTGTAGCTTAGGCTGTGTGGCACGAAACGCCCTCCTGTTGAAACCAATATATTGCTAATATCCTCCTCTTCAATTCTTGTGAACAAAAATTCGTTCAACCTGGGCCGATAACGATCGCCATTGACTGTAACGGCCACTCCTTGCTCATTTTCGAAGAAAAATGGCCAATTATGCCTCTGGATCAAATTCCGCACCAAACAGTGACACGTCTTGGGTTTTTTGTGCCCCAAATGCGACAACTTTGCTTCTTTACATACCCGCCAAGATCAAAATGAGCTTCATCTGAAAAGATGATTTTTTTTTTGGCAAAATCGGCATCTTCTGTAAGCCGATCGCAGGCCCACTTAGCGAAGCGAAAAAAGCGTATACACAACCATATTCGTTCAGCGGAAGGATAAAACTAATTATCTGTCAAATCAGGCATGAGCTAAGTATTACCATTCACGAAATAAGCACTAGTTGAAAAAAAACGTTAGATGGCGGACCCTATAATAGCTTTTTGTTAAGTTCGATTTGACATTTCGTTAAAGATAGACTTAATCCAGAGAAACGCTTGGAAATTGTTGCAATTTTTGAATTGAATTTCCATTCAATATTTTGTTCTCCGATGAAGCGCATTTTTGATTGAAATGGTAAATAAATAAGACGTATTCTTGTATTTGGAGTGAGGATAATTCACAGTCTTTTGTCGAAACAGCATTACATTCACAGAAAACTATTGTTTGGTGCGCTTTATGGACTAGCTGAGTCTTTGGTCCATATGTCTTCAAAAACGATGATGGTCAGAATGTTACTGTCAATGGTGAACGGTATAGATGCACCTCGCTCTGGTCGAACAATTTTAAAAAAATGCGATTAGTAGCGTGGACACTGCTAGTGAACTAGACATTCATTACCAAACACTTATCAACCATTTGCAGGAAGCTGGATACATAAAGAAGCTCGATGTTTAGGTGCCACATGAATTAACAGCGAAAAATTTGACGAAACGAATTTCTATTTTGATTTACTGTTAAAACGGAACGAAATCGACCATTTCTGAAGCAAGTGATTACGGGCGATGAAAACTAGATGACGTACAATAATAATGTGGGAAAAATAGCTTGGGCGAAACAAGATTAAGCTTCGCAAACGGTGGCAAAGCCAGTATTGATACTAATAAAGATGCAATACTGTGCATCTTATGGGATTAGAAGAGAATTGTTCATTATGAGCTTCTATAAACTGTTCAAGCGACTGATTTCTATCTCTACTGTGAACAAGGTTTTGTGATGCATTATGAAAACGACAGACGATACATATGGTATCTTTGCTGACTCGGCAAAAACTGAAAGAGTTTGGCTGGGAAGTTTTTAAGTCTTTACCATAAACAATGCACCTTCAGATTCAGATTGTTTCGTTTGCTGCAAAACTCTCTTAATAGTGTAAATTTATATTCCGTAGAGGTGTCTAAAACGCAATTTGATCAGTTTGTCTCTCCGAAAACCCAGAAGTTCTGCCCTGATTGGATAGTAATTATTATTATCATTATTCTGAGCAGACACTATTTGCAGGACACTGCGGCCCATGAGATCTACTGCCTTCCGAATAAACACCAACGGACTTGAAACTATAATAGTAGATGTGTCTTTCATTGAGACCCTATGTCTCTCTAAACATTCCCATCCCCTTTGTGCATTCTAAGCATCTGGCAATTTTTCAATTACCGATTAGATTGAGGATGGTGTAAGTGGTGCTGCACAGTAAGGTTCCGGACCGAGATAGGGTGTATGATATCTTTTAAAGGCAATGCGTCCGCCGTTTCAACCTTATTTCTAAGCAAAAGCAACTAGTGCTTATTTCGTGAATGGTAACACTTAGCTCATGTCTGATTTGACAGATAGTTAGTTTTATCCTTCCGCTGAACGAATATGGTTGTGTATATGCTTGAACAATGCTGGGAAAGTGGGCTTGCGATCGACTTATAGAAGAAGCCGATTTTGCCAAAAAAAAAAAAAAAATTATTTTTTCAGATGAAGCTCATTTTGATCTTGGCGGGTATGTAAACAAGCAAAGTTGTCGCATTTGGTGCGGATTTTGGTCCAGAGATATAATTGGGCCATTTTTCTTCGAAAATGTGCAAGGAGTGGCCGTTGCAGTCAATGGTGATCGTTATCGGGCCATGTTGATCGAATTTTTGTCCACAAGTAGGAGGAAGGGAAGAGGAGGATATTAGCAACATTTGGTTTCAACAGGACGGCGCTACGTGCCACACAGTCGAAGCTACACTCGATGTTTTGCGCTCTGTTTTTGAAGATCGCATTATCAGCCGCAGAGCTGATGTCGTTTGGCCACCTCGGAGCTGCGATTTGACACCGTTAGACTATTATTTGTGGGGTGCCGTCAAAGATAAGTGTTACGCCAACAAGCCGGAGACAATTGACGCTTTAAAGGACAATATTCGTGAAGCCATTGGTGAAAAATAGCTGCACACAATCGATAATGTGCTTAAAAATTGGACCGATCGTGTAGGCTACTGCATGGCCAGCCGAGGCAGCCATTTGAATGAAATTATTTTCCATTATTAACCGGAAGGATTGTACTTTAAAATAAAAAAAGAAATTTGAGAAAATATTCATTTTCATAACAAAAAAAATTTATTTGGCGGACCCTTTCTAAACAAAACATTGTTTAAATTTTGGTCAAATTTATAATCGAACTTTTTATTCCTGGAATTAGGTCTTCAGTTCTTCACCATCAAGCCGCTCCAATCAGCCTCAAACGGTATGTCATCTATTGTGAATGAAATTCGTCACTCTTGCCTTCCCGCCTTTCTTAAAAGAGCATGTACGACTAGTAAGCATTACAACATTCAAAGTAACTTATTTATGTAACACTACTTACCCTCTTTAACTCATTTTTATTATCGTATGTATACTTTTACGTTTAAGTGTTTAATTTTAAATGGAAATTTTTCTTTAAATAACCCTTTCAATTTAAAGCTGCCTCTTCAGTAACATTTAAGAAAATATTTCATAATGTTTTATTGCCTTAAAGTAAGTTAGGCCATATAGAGCGAGGGGGAGTAGTCAAACGGTAGACAAAATTAAAATTACAGCAACAACAACAACAACAACAACAACAACAACATTAATAACAATAATAACAAATTAAAGAATTGTCCAAATCTATAAAACTATTTAATGATAAAAGTCATTCATTTAATAATTAATCCATTCAATTTAAAATGTGCGCAGCAATAGCTGCTGCTCTACGCAGACATTAGATTTCATTTTGACTCTTAAAGTTTAGTTTCAAAAAACTATTGCTTTAGAAGAGAACTTTACTAAAGGGTTAGTTTGTGGTGGGCTAAAGGGGTTTAGGTGTCATGCTGCTGCTGGTGGCCAATTTATTTTAATAATTTTCTTTATTTTATTTCTTTTAAAATTGTTTGTCATTCTCATTTGCTCATTTGCTTAATAGACAAGAAAAATATTAAAAGATTCATCACAATTAAACACGAGGATGAGGGGAGGGGGTGCAGATGATTAAAAACTATTCATTTCAAAAAGACAACATCAGCAGCAACTGTCTTCATCTGTACCTTTTACAGGAGGTAGCATTTGTGTTTGTTAAGAGTTTCCCTTACCTTTTAAGCCAAGACATTTGTTTTGGGCTATAAAAATAAAAACAAAAATACTAGTGAGTCGTCTTATTTAAATTTTTTGAAGGACAAAAGAAAAAACCCTTTTTTGTCTTTTCTTTTTTGTTGTTGTTGAAAAACAAACGATAACTTAGTTTATGTTAAGTTTGAAAGGACAAAAAGGATGAGAGAATGTTAATTCACACAAGACCCATTCATACTCTTATACAGGAGCCATATTGCATCATCTTTACAAATATGTTGCATATACGAGTATGTGTCCTGTCCATACGTCCTGTCCTTTACACGTTCTGATTATTTCTAAACTTTAGAATCCTTACTTGTACGAGTATATGCATATGTGTATGTGTTTGTATTTTTATTATTCAAGGATATGACACTGATACACTTGTCGCCTGTCAAATTGTTGTAGTTATTGTTGTTGTTCATTTTCTTAATATTATCCTGTTTTAAGTTTTTACCTCGCTGTTTACTATTTTTCTTTTTTAACTTTTCTCTGTCCATGAGCTATGTTTCATATGTAGTTGTATCCCCCTATTGTAAAAACAGTTGTTGCTACTAAAGTTAGGGATGTCAACTACTTAAAGAAAAAAGTTTTATTTTTGTTCTTACACTTGTGCACATGATTTGCTTTAAGATCTTTCATCTTTTATATGGAAATGTAGCACAGAAAGGTATGTAAGCAGGTGTTCATTTAAAAAAGGGGCCTTAAGAGTTTGCATCTGTTCAGTGCTACTTCAGTGCACTCAAATCAGCTGTACTCTATCTTCATTGATTAGTGTACCTATTTTAAAGAACAGTGTACAGTGCTCTGTAGTATGTAGAAAACACTGTACTCTGTTTTCACTTTAAACATACTAATCAGCATTTTCAAAATTATATTTCAAAATTACACACAAAGAAATGCATATGAACGAATCTCTTATTACATATACCACCTGGATCAGAAAGTTTTCGGAATATATTCAGAAAATTACAAATACAAGTTTCTTCATCAAGGTAATCCTCATCGACTGCAATACACGTATGCCAGCGTTGATCCAATCCTCGACGCATTTTTTATACTCGGTTTTCGGTATGTCCATCAGTGCTTTCTGCGATTTTTACATTATTTCCTCTCGGTTGCTGAAACGCGTTACCCTTAAAGGTTTTTTAACTCGATTAAACAGAAAGAACTCATTTCAACGAAAAGTGAGTTTGGTGTGCATTAAAGTGATATGTGATGTAGAAGTACCATTGCAATTGAAGATTATGAACTGGGCAATATGTGGTTTCAACATGACGGCACCATGAGCCAGACAACACAACCGCTTTTAGCTTTATTGCATTAGAATTTTCGATCAAGTGATTTCTCGATTTGACGCCGTTAGATTTTTTTGTGGGACTATGTCAAATATCATGTCCTCGCGGACAATCCCCGAAGGTTTTGGCATTTGCAAATCACCATACGTCAAGTTCCCAGCCGAAATGTGCGAAAAATTAGTCAAGAACTACCTCGAAATGATTGTCTGTTGCTACCAATCTAGAAGCGGTCATTGTGGCTCTGGATATTTCCAAAGCGTTTGATAGAGTTTGACCTGAGGTGCCCATGCCGAAACTTACTACTTTTGTGTCGGTAATCATTTCTCTTGATTTATATCCACCTTTCTCAGAGATTGCTCTATAAGAGTTGTTATAGATGAGATCTCATCCGACCAGGCTTTTTTTCCGCTTACAATATAGGTAAATTCAAAACAAATGTGCGTAAATACTACCTCTACTATCCTCCTTTTTTCCACAACCTATTTGCCTAGTAGCGCTGCATATGTAAAGGTTGTGCCCTGAGTACTACATTCAAATGGAAAAATAGCAAGATCACAGGTAAAAAACCACCTGAAAGGATAACGAAAGGGATAAGGTAGTAATACCCACCTTAAGCTGCTTATGAAGTGGAGAAAAACAAGGAATTTCAGACTTGCGCACTGCGCCAAGCCAGGATCCGAACACTCACACAGAAAGTGAAAGACTGTCTTTCTCTCAGAGGTGCTTTTGCAGCTTCAGCACTGAAGGTTAAACAAAAAAACCTATTTTCCACGCGTACCTTCCGATCATCCAATGACTTGTATACACCGCTATGTGATTTGAAATAGAGTGGCAGGGAGTTCTTAATAGTTACAGTGTACCGCCACTGTTATACTGAGGCCACAACGTCTTCGATATAAAGAAAAGAGGAGAAAAATTTCCACCCGTTTTCTACCCTCTCACGTAAGAAACAATAGATTTCATGACTATAACAGGTCATTCAATAATAAGTAAGTAAGAGAAAAATAAAATTTTGACAAAATTTGATATAATTTTTCAACATAACTGCCTTCGAGGACGATACGACGAGTATAGCGATTTTGCAACTTTTCGATACCACTTTTATAGTACGATTTCTCTTTCTCTCAGTTTCAGCGATTACTTTATCATTGGACTTAAATTTATTTCCTGCAAGCATTCTCTTGAGATCTGAAAACATAAAAAAGTCGCTGGGGGCTAAATCTGAGGTATACAATGGGTGGGTAAGCAATTCAAGGCCAAATTCATTCAATTTTGCCATCGTTTGTATGGATTTGTTACATGATTTGTGAGCTTACGCGGCACCCACTTTGAACAGAGCTTTCGCATACCCGCATGTTCGTGCAAAATGAAAGAAAAACACTACCATTTGATATCTTTACTATATCAGTTAGCTCGTGCACTTTCAATTCGCGATCGTTCATAACCAATTTGTGGATTTTCATTTGGGCGTGCACTGTGCTTTGTATTATTTGTGCTGATACGGCCACGTTTAAATTCAGCAATTCACTTCTCTACCATTTGTCTCGATGGAGCAGAGTTCGGATAATGTTTATCAAGCCATTGTTTGATCTCCACTGTATATTTTTCATCAAAGAGCAAAGCTTTATCCAAACTCGAAATTCACTTTTTTCCATTTTTTTCACACAAAATACTATAACTCACGAATCAATAATCAGATTGCTGTCAAATTTATGCACGTAAGACTCATATGGACAAAATTCAAGTAACGCCATCTATGTGTCATGCTACGAACTTATTGAATGATCTTTTAGTCATAGGACAGCAGGTGCCAGAGTAGAAGGTGATAGATTCCACATCCATTAAGGCCCTCCTAGCAATTTCATTATACTTTTTACTAACAAAGGTGTTCCTGTGGCCAGGAACCCATATTAAGGAAATGGGACATGTACTTAACTAAGACCGAGTTGCTACTAGGCGACATTAAGGGCCAGATAGTGGGCTGACTATCACTGCAAATTCCTCTTCGGAGCATACATATTTAAGTTTCTTTGTAAGCGTTAGTCGGTCCACTGTAGTAGGGTTTTACTGAATGATGGTCGACTAGAAACAACGCCCAGTGTAAATGTGGTGTAATGGTGACAAATCTTTGCTTATCATAGATTCTTACCTTTCTGTGAGGTTTTTTGTAGTTGATGTTGTCCTCTATAGGTTTTGTACGCGAACACTTTAACTTTTGTGTACCGAACGCTGCATTTGAAAGATTTTCATTGCTTAATGGCTTCTTACTGCATTTATCAGCAAAACTATAAGTTTTTTTTTCTATTGCTTGCTGGAGGCCCTTGTAAAGGCCTTTGAAATTCTTTTCGCCGTTTCAATAAAAGTATGGTAAGTGATAAGCGATAAAGACTTTTTTCGCCAAATATACAACATTTTTCTGTTCAAAAATTTCTTCATAAAAATTAAAAAGAAAATTATTGTGAATCAAAGAAATAAAGAGGTACGAGTAGAGTAGCAAAGAGATTTAAACAAAAATTTTAAAGAAGTTTTATGAGTTCTGTGAGCACTTCAAAAATAAAAATAAAATAAAAAACAAATATTTCCAACAAAAAATAAAGCAGGTCCTTTCCATAATTCTTATCAAAATAAAACAGTTCAGAATGAAGGTGTACGTATGGGTTTCATGATAGTGTCCTTAAGAAAAAAGGAGTAAAAACAAGGATACACATGTAAGTAGTTTTCTGTTATCCTTAACAAATCAACAACACATGTGTGAGAGTTACTTTAAAAGTAGGCAAAAACACAAACTACCCCTTTGCATACGTAAACGTCTGGATAAAGTCCTTGAAAATCTTTATAATTTTTTAAAGGATAATAAAATTAAAAAACATTCTGAAATGTTGAGGTAATTTTGCTAAACACGTTGTATATGAAGATAAATTTCTATTTTCTTGTCTTGTCTTTAAATGTTTAAGCATCTTGGGACAGACTGACAGAAGGAAAGACAGACAGCATAGTTTTTAATAAGGATAACATTAAAATCAACAACAACTACAACAACAATTATGATATTAAAATGAAAAACTTTGTATAGACTTGAGTCTCTTATAAAATCCTTAAATTGTAAATATTTTTGTTTTTTATTTTTTTTTTTTTTTCAAACATGTGTGTCTTGGCAGAGAGACAGACAGAAGACTGACCTTTAAGTCCACAATTAATAAATATTTTCATCAGAAGGTGTATAGAGAGTTGGGGAAAAAGGAAAGTGTGTTTGGATTAATTTGGTCTTCCCCATGTTGTTGTTTAATTGCTGATACCAAAGTTATAAAAAAAGGATTTCTTAGAGTACGTGGAGTGTAATAAATTTTAATTTCATTTTAAAAGTTTCCCTTCTGGTCCCTCTTCTTTTTGCGTTTAAATTCAAGGTGTTACAAGACTTTTTGACTTTAAGAACCTGCCTGTACAACTTTCTAACCACATGTGGCTGGTCTGCTTCAGTAAAGGAAATGGTGGGGTGGGTATTTGATAGTTTTATCTATTTTATTGCAAGTTTTCTAATGTGTAAGAACGACGACGACCACATTAATGTGGAAAACTTTGAAAATTAAAATTAATTTTAATTAAAGGATTCAAAAAGCTCCTTTTTTTGGTTTCTTCGGAGAAAGAAAAACAAGGCATTGTAAGGGATGAACGAAAACTAAGAATTTTTAATTAAAAACAGTCATAGGATTTTTTTTTTTTTTTTTTTTTTTTGTTGACGTACTATGTGTTATCTGATTTATTATCTCACCTGTCTTGATAGGCTTATGGTATAGCCATCACTACATCGTAATACCTAAATCTTGCTGGACTTATTTTGAGGTCTATCTAAGCCTCAGCTATATCATTGATCTTAATGGTTACAGTGCAACTTCAAATCTAGATAATAACCACCAACTGCGATTTAGATCTACTACGCAATTACTACAAATACTTCTTGAAATTCCTCACTCTTGGTCAGACCGAAAAAATGTTTTTTAGGCTTCCGGTTTCTTAATAAATAAAGTCTATGTTTTGATCTTAAAGATCCTTTTCTTTCCAATGTCATCGACAATCATTAGTACCTTATTTATTAACAGGGGCGTGCAGCAGACAAAACTTTCCATCGTTCAAAATGTAGTCGACTCATAACAGACAATGTAGCTAAATTTCACCATGGAGACGACTCTTAATTGACAATGTCACTATGTAGTAGACTAATAAGAGATGAGCAGGTAGTCGACTGATAACAGATAATGTCGCTAAATTCCAGCATGTAGTCGATTCAAAACAGACAATGTCGCCAAATTCCAGCATGTAGTCAACTCATAACAAACAATGTCGCTAAATTTTGAGAATGTGGTCCACTTATAACAGACAATGTCGCCAAATTTCACCATGTAGACAATGTCACTAAATATATTTATATAGTCACTAAATATGTTTATATAGCTAATAAGAGACAATATCACTAAATTTGAGCATGTAGTGCACTGATAACAGACAATGTCGCTAAATTTCAGCGTGTATTCGTCTGACAAAAAATAATGTCGCTAAATTTCGGCAAGTAGTCAACTCATAATAGACAAAGTCGCAAAATTTCAGCATGTAGTCGACCCATAACAGACAATGTCGCTAAATTTCAGCATGAATCGACTCATAACAATGTCGCTTAATTTTGAGCATGTAGTCCACTAATAACAGATAATGTCGCTAAGCTTCAGCATGTAGTAGACTGATAACAGATAATGTCGGTAAACTTCAGCATGTAGTGGACTGATAACAGATAATGTCGCTAAATTTCAGCATATAGTCAATTCATAATAGACAATGTCGCTAAATTTCAGCGTGTATTCGACTAACAAAAAAAAATGTCGCTAAATTTCAGCAAGTAGTCAACTCATAATAGAGAAAGTCGCAAAATTTCAGCATGTAGTCGACTCATAACAAACAATGTCGCTAAATTTCACCATGTGTCTCATTACTGACAATGTCACTAAAAATCTGTATACAGTCAGCTAATAAGAGATAATATCACTAAATTTGAGCATGTAGTCCACTGATAACAGATAATGTCGCTAAATTTCAGCATGTAGTGGACTGATAACAGATAATGTCGCTAAATTTCAGCATGTAGTCAACTCACAACAGATAACGTCGCTAAATTTCGGCGTGTATTCGACTGACAACAATTAATGTCGCCAAAATTCAGCAAATAGTCAACTCATAATAGACAAAGTCGCTAAATTTCAGTAGACTCATAATAGACAATGTCGCTAAATTCCAGCATGAATCCGACTCATAACAATGTCGCTATATTTTGAGCATGGGGTCGACTTATAACAGACAATGTCGCAAAATTTCACCATGTAGACGACTCATAACAGACAATGTCACTAATGTCACTCTCTATGTAGTCGACTGATAACAGATAGTGTCACTAAATTTCAGCATGTGGTCGACTCATAATAGACAATATCGTTAAATTGCAACATTTTTTAGTATGATGACATTACTATAAAGTTATCATACAAAACTCCCTTTACTTGAGTAATTGGCGAGAGGATTCATCAATGAAATTTTGCATAATTTTAATACATATGTACACCATAGCGACAAATACGCCAACGAGATTGGTTTAATACAAATTTATGTTGCCATCTTTCTGGCTACATATGCACTCCATACCAACAGAACGTTTTATTTATTTATTTTGCGGCCCCTACTCATCTTTGTGTAGTAATATGCTGTGCTTTGATGATGCAAATACGACTCGGTGTGGCGAAAAGGGTTATACTTTACTGGGTTCTAGGTCATTCTGGAATCACTGTCAATAAAATTGCTAAAAAAAAGACAGGCAATGACAAGGACCGCAGCCTTTATTGGCCCAGAAATACTTCATAGGTATAACTGGCAGATTCCAGGTCGATGGTGGAATGGTAGGAACACTTTCTCAGGGCCGTATATTACGAGCGCGACGCGTCTGGTGGTGCTTTTCTTCTATAGATAAGGATTGTATGGTTTACGAAGAGCAAACATTAGCGGGTTTCCTATTGGAACACTACTACCTGGCCGTCTGAAGAATGAAAATGAAACCATGGAGTATATTATGTGCTATTTTGGTGCGATGACCAGTACCAGATTGCATATTTACAACTGGGGTAAATTGGATACGGAGGAGATCAGACCTGCTTTTATCAGGAACTTACTGGACTTCATTCAGAGGACGAAGAAATTGCAGTGTGGATATCGCTTTTGCCCTAAGTGGGATGGTTTCAGCGGACGATAGTGGTTAACTGGACATCATATACGGGGCGGGTCCCACTGATGATTGTGTGGAGATGATCATATAGATCATCTTTCGTAATTATGGTAAAACACAAAAAAAATCTTTTAGGTTAGACTACCTACTGATATAATAACAATATTAAGCAATTTCCTTGCTTTTAGAGGAGTCTTATCGTTTGCTAAAGTTGTGAAATTGCTGCTTAAGATAAAACAATGCCTTTAAATCATCATCATTGAACTTTGTTATTCTTGAAGAAGCAAAATCCTTTGTTTTTCACATATTTGTGTTTAATGACTAAGTGAGAATAATTGACAGATATTTACCCTCCAAAATGTGATATAAGTTATTGAAAACGTAATTTACTTGTAATAATTCAATTACTTAATGCCCATAAAGGTTTCACTGTTGCCTTGATTAGCATATTTTTATAAAAATTTATTGATTCTTCATGGAGTTTTAAATTTTTTTACCAGATTTTGATTGGAGTTGCTTACAATTTCCAATGGCTTTTTAACATTGGCGTGTTTTGACATTTTGTTCAATAACCCACACTAAGAACTAAAGCTAAAACTGAAAATATTTATAAAAATAAATTTCAAATATTTGTTACGGATATTCAATAAAATTTGCCATCATTTGAAGGAAATTTATAGTTTTGTTTTCTTAAGAAAACTCATCCTGTACATCCTTTTCCTATCATTCATAGAACAGAAATAAAAACAAAAGGGGAGACAGAGAAAATGTTGCAAATTTTTGTTGATTTAGCACGTTAACGATTTGTGAATTTGTTTAACAAAAGTTTTATCTGAAGAACGAATACTTTGAAAAACTTTCATTACATTCTTCTCTGCTCAACACACTGCACAAATGCAAATGCACTTCATGTATGAAGATAAAAAGGAGCATCGAAAGCAAGGGTGTTCAGTTCGTCATGTTTTAAGTCAACATTAAGTAGAAAAATACAAATAAATTCTATTGATATTTAAAATAAACTTTTTCTTATTTCGTTTTCTTATTTTTTTATTTGTCAATTGTTGCTGTGTTGCATGTGTTATCATATGAATTTCCGTTGCAAAGGATGCAATATCATACTTCTTATTACTTCTTATGCAATCATATCCGTATAAAAGAAAGTTTCAGTTTCAATTTATTTGAATTCGAATTCAAAATTTTAAATTTGTTTAAGAGTAGAAAGAAAAACTTTATCATTTAGCATATCGGCAAATGCAAATATGTACTCGTATTCAACAGCAACTTTACTAAAAGTTTAAGACAAGAGCAATGGGTGTCGTATAAACACCCGCTTGTGAAATACTAATTCAGTTCATATTTTTAAAAATTTATTGCAATAAACCGACGATATTGCTGAGGAATGGAGTGGATAAGGTGGTTACCTATTGTCCATGTTTTTTTTTTTATTTATTCCATGTTGGTCTTGTACCCATTAAATAAATGCACTTCCAATTATCATTGAACAGGAATACGTTGACCTTTAGACATGTTGCTTGCCGATTATGAGAAGGCTTTTGACCTAATGAACGTCGAGTGTATTTGGACTGAATTGCGTAAAATTGCGCTGTAAACCAATAGGTAAACGAATTCAACTCAGCGGGGTTTTAATGGATATTATATTCAAAAAAAGCCGGGTGGTTTATTTTATTTAAAGAAGTTTTTAGTTTATTTGCAACAAAAATAGGTATAAATATAACCGACTAAATTGGATTTATTGGGTGTTAGCTCAGGCTGGCTTGAATCGTATTTACAATATAGTTTACAATAGTACATCCAAATACATTTGTGTTCCTTCGGGAGTTCCCCAAGGCAGTCATTTGGGGCCTCTCCTATTTTCTCTTTTAATTAATGAATGTTATCTACTTCACCCATATATTGATGTATGCTGATGATGTAAAAATAACTTTTTTTTATGGCATAAACACAACATGTTAGAGCTGAATTTAAAAAAATGTAAACGCTTGCGTTTCTCTAGGAGTAGGTGGTCACCAATTACAGTTAGTGGATTCATTTGTTGATCTCGGCGTTTTACTCGACGGTAAATTACATTTTATTGATCATATTGTTACGTTTTTACCTTTTTAAAAACGTATTTTTATGAGTTCGTAGATTGTAGTTAAAATAGAATAAATCTTGTGTTTGGTTTTTATTAAAAATCCTTTATTCAACACAGTTATGTGCACCACTGCTTGTAATCTTTTTACAGGCAATAACAATTTTTATTCTTAATTACTCTGTCTGTTTACAACTTTGTTAACAACAACAATTACTCGACAGATCTTTCTACTTAAAGATCTTCCAACCCGATCGTAGTTATAACTTAGGTTCGATCACAATCTTTTCAATCAGAGGTTATCCACACCTAACTCTCTTTACTGAGTTAACTCCAGCTAAGCTGGTTTGTTACTTCACTATTCACTTCACGAGTTTACTCCTTATAAACTCTCTTCACACAAACTGCACTCTCTGGGTTTACTTTACTTAAACTCCACTCGCTGAGTTTACGACACATAAACTGATTGCTGTTCGCATCGATGTGCTTTTTATATGGCTGAGTAAACAACACATCGAAAGCTCACGAACCTCTCGATATTTCAGGTAGATTCCATTTCTTTCTTTTATTTTCTTTTTAGTTCTTATGTAGCCATGCGTATGTGACATCTACCTCTTTCAGCTCTTAGTATTTGTTGTTGCTTGTTTATTGTCTGTTATTCGTTCTCTTTGCTGTTTTATTATTGTTGTTGCCGTGTTATCGTTGCTAATGATTGTTGTTGTAGATTTGGTTATTTGTTAACAGCACGTACAGAGTTGTTCTTGCAGCTTTTGTTTACTTATTTTGGCGATGTAATAAAAGCAGGGATGCCCAACCTTATTTTTGTAACAATAATAATTTGACTGTGAACAAAGCTAGAGGTGTTCTTGCGTTTCTGATCCTTACATTACGAGACTAGTTTGGATTACGGATCAGTTGTATGGGATTCTTATTATAATATTCATATCACCCGCATGGAATCTGTTCAGAAACAATTTTAATTGTTTTGTTTGCGTCACCTGGGTTGAAATTATGCCTTCTTACTCTTGCAGACTATCTTTAATTAAACTGCCTACTCTGAAAAGTCCTCATGTCCATGGTAAATGTATCGCTTTTTATGAATCCTATCAATGGGAATATTTGTTGTGAGTTTCTTTTGGAATCTGTTAAATTTAATGTTCCTTGTCGATATTCACGTCATTGTAAACCTTTATATGCTTAGTCATATCGGCGTAGGAATGGAAAGGAGTTATAGTATGCTTCGCAACCTTTGGGTTGTCAAAGATTCAACACCATTTGCCATACGAATGCTTCTGGCAAAAACTTACCTTATTCCTACTCTTATATACGGTTGTGAAATCTTTGCGAATTGCGATAGTGTAGATCTTCGCAAACTTAAGGCTGCATACAACAACACAGCTAGGCATGTTTTTCTGAAGAGTCGTCGGGAACACATATCCTTTTATGTTGACCAAACTTACCATATGACCTTTGAAAACTTATTGAGACTTAGGTGCCTGATTTGCTTACATAGAATTATCATATCGCATCAATCTCCATATTGATATGAGAGAATTGCATTCACTAGGTCTAATCGTGGAAGAAGGATAACTCAGCAAAGGTTTGGAAGCCTCCTGTCACAGCGATAGTTTTTCATTTATACAACAAGTCTTTGGAACTCTTTACCAACTCATATCTTAATAAGTTTCTAATGATGCTTCGGCTTAAATTTTGTTAGTTTCTATTTTTAAGTTTTAAGACTACTATATACTAAAGGGTTCTCCATCTAACGTTTTTTTTTTCAACTAGTGCTTATTTCGTGAATGGTGACACTTAGCTCATGTTTGATTTGACAGATAATTAGTTTTATCCTTCCGCTGAACGAATATGGTTGTGTATACGCTTGAACAACGCTGGGAAATATTGCGACATTACTTTGAAAATCATGGTAATGTTGCAGATGAAGCTCATTTTGATCTTGGCGGTTATGTAAACAAGCAAAATTGTCGCATTTGGGGCACACAAAATCCGCACGCATACTTTGAAAAGCCGATAAACCCAAGACGAGTCACTGTTTGCTGCGGATTTTGGTCCAGAGGTATAATTGGGCCATTTTTCTTCGAAAATGAGCAAGGAGTGGCCATGTTGAGCGAATTTTGTTCACAAAAATTGAAGAGGAGGATATTAGCAACATTTGGTTTCAACAGGACGGCGCTACGTGCAACACAGCCGAAGCTGCACTCGATGTTTTGCGCCCTGTTTTTGAAGATCGCATTATCAGCCGCAGAGCTAATGTCGTTTGGCCACCTCGGAGCTGCGATTTGACACCGTTGGACTATTATTTGTGGGGCGCCGCCAAAGATAAGTGTTACGCCAACAAGCCAGAGACAATTGACGCTTTAAAGGACAATATTCGTGAAGCCATTGGTGAAATACAGCTGCACACAATCGATAATGTTCTTAAAAATTGGACCGATGGTGTAGGCTACTGCATGGCCAGCCGAGACAGCCATTTGAATGAAATTATTTTCCATTATTAACCGGAAGGATTGTACTTTTAAATAAAAAAAGAAATTTGAGAAAATATTCAGCAGTTTTTTTTATAGCATTTTCAGAAAAAAAAATTTATTTGGCGGACCCTTTATAAGGTTCATAAGACCAAAATTGGGGCTAATTGAGTTGCTTCTTTTGCGAATATTAGCACTAGATTTGCCGGATGACCTAAGAACGCTACTGGGACAGCTATTTGAAACTTTAATTACATCCTGCCTTGCATGTGATAATATCTCTGTTCTAGACGACAGTGTTATCTTGAGGTCTTACTTCTTGATTAATCTCATATTGCTAGAGGCTTAATTAGTTTAGCAAGCAATCCCTTCGTTTATGTCTGTACTTCTGAAACCTTTTCTTATTCTATATCATAAATTTTTAAACGGTTTGCTTACATACGAGTATATCTCCTGCCTAAAATGTTTTTCTTAAAATTTAAAAAAAGGGAAGCATTTAAATGAATTATAATTTTTCAAATTTTAATTTTTTTTTTTCATTTTGTTTTTTAAACAACAAACGAATATTTTTAGCAACAAAAAAAGACGAAATCATTTCCTGGTATTTTGCAAGTTTTTTTTTAAGTTTTGTTCATCGTTTTTTCCAGTCAGCAGAAAAACTGTTTGTCTGAATATGAAATTTTGTTGAATTTTATAAAAACAAACATTTTAACAAAATTTGTTTCTGTTTCTATTGTTGCTGTTGTTGTTGCTGTTGTTGTTTACTTTTTTATTTTTGTCTGATTTCATTTCTGACCACCCAAATGATGTTTTCATTTAGCCAACGCTAACAAACTAAACAAGAGTAACATGAAGGAAGATTAACAGCAAGTTAGGCCAGGTCGAAACAGGTATAATACTACGAAGCTACTACACTGAATTTTAATTTTTTTTTTTTAAATGCTATAGGAAAAAAAACTACCGAATATTTTCTCAAATTTCCTTTTTATTTGAAAGTACAATCCTTCCGGTTAATAATGGAAAATAATTTCATTCAAATGGCTGCCTCGACTGGCCATGCAGTAGCCTACACGATCGGTCCAATTTTTAAGCACATTATCGATTGTGTGCAGCTGTATTTCACCAATGGCTTTACGAATATTGTCCTTTAAAGCGTCAATTGTCTCTAGCTTGTTGGCGTAACACTTATCTTTGACGGCATCCCACAACTCTGCGGCTGATAATGCGATCTTCAAAAACAGGGCGCAAAACACCGAATGTAGCTTCGGCTGTGTGGCACGTAGCGCCGTCCTGTTGCAATCAAATGCTGCTAATATCCTCCTCTTCAATTTTTATGAACAAAAATTCGTTCAACATGGCCCGATAACGATCGCCATTGACTGCAACGACCACTCCTTGCTCATTTTCGAAGAAAAATGACCCAATTATGCCTCTGGACCAAAATCCGCACCAAACAGTGACTCGTCTTGGGTGTATCGGCTTTTCAATGTATGCGTGCGGGTTTTCTGTGCCCCAAATGCGACAATTTTGCTTGTTTACATACCCGCCAAGATCAAAATGAGCTTCATCTGAACACTTCGCACACATTCTGCAACATTACCATGATTTTCAAAGTAATGTCGCAATATTTCCCAGCGTTGTTCAAGCGTATACACAACCGCATTCGTTCAGCGGAAGAATAAAACTAATTAACTGTCAAATCAGACATGAGCTAAGTGTTACCATTCACGAAATAAGCACTAGTTGAAAAAAAACGTTAGATGGCGGACCCTTTACATACTATAGTGCGATTAGGCATCATCGTAAGTAGTAAAGTGAATTTCGATGCCTATTTAAATACTATAAATGGTAGACAGAAATAGGCTTATAGCAGCATTACCTGACAGTTTAATTGAAATAAAGGATAGCAGCGTTCTATAAAATAATGAAGCCGGAAAGACAGAGACCCTTACAGCTATACGAATAGACTAAACCGACAGCTAGCGATCTCAAAAGTAAAATCTTTTATTTGCAAAGCCATTTGTGTTTTACGTGTTTCTCTGAAGGGGCATTTCCAAACTTTTTTTAACACAATGCCTCTAACCAATGCGTCTATAGACTTTGCAAAAGACATCCGAGTTACAATTTAAGGCTTAACTGTTTCGTACAGACAATAGCCTGTCCAAACAACAAATCTTAGTCATCATGAAAACACCGAGAAATTCTTCATTCAATTGCCGAGCACTTAAATTCCCAAGAATTGGAATAAAGTCTCCGGCTAGACTTTGAAGCTGCTTCTCTTACCTCTACCGAGACTATTGTTGTCCAACAGTCCAAATTCAGAACTGCGCATTATGTACATACCGAATTTTAGTGGAAGAATTGTTAATATTCCAGTAATTAAAGTAAAACAAGGAAATGCAGCGAAATCGAAAAATGTGGACATTTACGAAGCTATCGAAGTTGAGTTAAGAAATTGGGCTCGAAGGGTAATGAATTGGCAAACTATATAGCGAAATGAGAAAAAAAATTCACTAACTGGGCCCGAAATGACACCCTAAAGAACTCGCAAAAGAGGAAATATGTTACACCTTGGCAATACTGTGCCGGCCAGCGTAAGGCCAAATGATTCTTAATTCGTAAAAGTGGAATTTCAGACAAGCTGCTTTCGATACTTTGCCGATCATTGCAGCTTGAAGAACCAGTAAAACAAAACTGGTCTACCCAAGACCAACGTCAACTGATTTTATGAAAGTGACACTGAGAGTTTGCTGACATTTTTGTCCCTCTTCATAAACTGTGAAATACCAAATAGTACTTAAATACCCTTAAAGCTTTAATATGGACACTCAATGTACAACCACATTTCTTGTTTCGAAAGGATGGACTTTTGGAAATTAAGGGTTATCCAGTAAGGGCTTTCAAAACTGCCGATCTGGCAAGGCTGTCAGCTGTCAAACATCTGACACTTAAAATGTCATTTGATTAATGAAAAGTTCTCTGCTACGGAAGAACGCGTAAAAGTAGTTAAAATTTAGTACAAAACTGGTAATTTAAATGTGAACACTGATTTTTGATTTTTTGAACACCAGTTTCTTCTCTCTCTTGGTGATTACGTCAGCAAGCAAAATTATGCCATATGGAGCTCGGAGAATCCAGAAGCGATTGTGGAAGAGCTATTGCACCCGGAAAAACTTACTGTTTGGTGCGCATTAAGGTCTGAAAGTAACGCTTGGCCGTATTTTTTCGAAAATGACACTAGAACAACCCCTATTATAAGTTAAGAGCGTTATGGCCATATAGTAAGCGACTTTTTTAACCTAAAATTGAAGATTACGAACTGGACGATATGTGGTTTCAATAAGACGCCACGAGCCACACAACACACCCGATTTTACCTTTATAGCATGAGATATTTCAAAGTCAAGTAATTTCTGATGATGCGATTTGACGCCGTTACACTTCTTTTTTTGTGAGACTACATCAAAGACTGTGTCTACGTGGATAATCCCTTAAGGTTGCAGAACTTAAAAACCGGCATTCGTCAAATTATCGCTGAGATATCTACCGAATTGTGCAAAAAAGTGGTCGAGAACTGCTTCAAAAGTATTGTTTGCTGCAACCAATCCAGAAGGGGTCATTTTAGTGACATTGTATTTCGTATATAATAGAAGTTCCCAAGCTTTATAACGAAAGAGTAGTTTTAATGAAATCATAGCTTTATGTGTGTTTTGTTTAAATTAAACAGATTATTACGATTGCGGAGCAAAGGGAAAACCTTCCATTTCGGAGAAATAAACTATGGAACTATTAAAGTGGAATTAAGTCCGAATAATCCTTCATGGGATTGTCTTACATCATAAAAAGAAAGCAAGGTCAAGTGATATGTAATATGCAGAATACGAGGCAAAAATTTATTAATTAATCCGTTTAAACCAATATAACTGATGGAAACGCCACAATACCCAAAACGGAAATTGGTTTAACACATAATACTTGATAAATAGGCCCGTTATCAAAAAAGTTAGTATACATTGTTCTTAATAAAAAAAGTTAACCTTTTTCTAAACACTTAACTTTCCTCAAATAGAGTGAAATTTTGCAATAAATTCTTAAGTATTCTTATTTCAAGTGTTGCACACCATAACTGCAACTCATAGTACCTTTAATATTCCTGTAGCTTCACTTACCGTACCAAATCATGCAGAATAACAAATAATTCATTAGATTTCAGGCGAATAGATGTGGTTGGTCCGGTTATTTCATTGGTACGTGCTTCATTTTAATGCAATTGTTTCACATGGCACATGGACTTATTCGTGTTGCTGCAGGTTTGGTTTGTGTACTCGAAAATCATGATTATTGTTGTGGTTAGTGATGCCACTGTTTTTGAAAAAACAAGAACAAAAACAACAAAAATGCAACAAGTTGTTGTTGCTGATATTATTTAAATACCTTGATGTCTAACAAGAAAAAAAATCATTCCTTCACCGCTCTGCTGCAGCGCTCAGATTTATTTGAATTCATTTTTAATTTTTTTTATTTACAATATGAGGCATGAAGTCATACTATCAAATAAACACCCACATAGACTTGCTATAAAGAAAAGAAAAAATGTTCTCAAGTGTACTCACGTTTGTTTCTTTGTTTGGCGGCATTTCGAAAATCGTGTAGCATAGTAATTTGATGCTCATACAAGTCTCGCTAGCAAGTCATTATGAGTTGGAAGAAAAATTGTAAAAATATAGTACCGATACACTACTTGGACACTTACCTAAAATGAAAAGAAGAAGAAAACAAAATACAAATTTTAGTTGCCATCAAATTGCTGCAATTAAAGTAAATGGAGCAAATGCTGTTACAGGGCTTGCTCTTGAGTGACTTTAAACCTACTTTCAAGGTCGAGCACTAAAACTTAAGCTAAGTTCCACTATATAAAGAGTAAACAGATAAGAACGAAAACAATACATCCATGTTAGGCCGTCACAGTAGATGTGTAAATTCACCAAAAGATAAATAGACGTTCAGATTAATTCCGCAAAAATATATGATTGATTACGGAGAAAGGAAAGTGAGACAAACAATTGTAACTGGGTCGGAGAGTTACAATCGGTCATGGCACTGTGACCTAGAAAGATCTGTTGTACCAAGAGACAAACAGTAGGCTCACCCAGTTTCTAGCGGACCATGGAATTTATAAGAATTATCTATTCCAATATGGACACGAAAAGTCTTCAAAATATCCACCCTGTGAAGAAGACGAAAGCTCAGAACACATTGTATTCAACTGTCATGTTTTGCCAGGTACCGTTGCCACGTTTAGGTCGAAACTGCCCTCAGAAGTTTTCTCTGTATCAAAAAAAAAAAAAAAATTGTTGAAAATTCCCCAGATTGCATCAGGAGAAGACGTTTCGCATGCTGTCAGAACAAAATAAACGGCACAGCAATCTCTGATGAAATTTGCCTAAAATTTTCCAAACTGTTTTCTTTTTTTGCTACAAAGAAGATCTATGGTGATGTAGGCAGATGCGGCACGCCTTCTCGAAATACGGAGATGATTTCTGGCGCACCCTACTGGTACACGGTGAATTAATTTATCGAAAAACTGAATTACATGTTACACGAAGCCAAAACGCAGCAAATATCTGCCTAGAATAACAGTTCAAATAATGAATAACCATTAAAGACTTATTACCTTCAAGAAGGCATATCCATAGGCAGTCGCGTATTGTCTAAGTATACAGTACGAGCTGTAGTTATTTAATCAGATACAGCAAGACACTAGTCAAGCTCACTTAGGTTCAATACTGATCCCACTGTGTTGTTCATAGAAGGTAGCGACCAAACCTACTAATGAACCTACATGTCCGCACCCCAGCCTTAAACAAACCAATCAGACGCATGTAAAAAGTAAAAGAACTTGCTAACATATACACCAGCCAGATCGGATATGACATGCGAACATTGACATGGGAAATATTCGACAGTCTCCTCCTCTCCTCCTAACAACTCCCACAGTAGTCGTTAAACACTATAGCCAGTCTTCTAGCATGCGCACCAGCCACACAGTGTCCAGTGACAACAGCCAGCAGGATTCGCAGCCTGTGTCGCGGCATCCCCACGGCAGCCAGATTGGTCTTGGTACAGAGCAAGTGGGTTAATTCCATCACCGTTTCTGTGCCTTGCTCAACATGTATCACAGAACCAGAAGTTTGCAAGAGAAAAGTGGCATCCTACCAGCTAACTACCAGCTGAGTAGACAACAGAGAGCCCCTGGATCGCAGCCTGACTGTCCATATCCGGATATCAACATCAACCAGTTACCTGCCCTCTTTCTCGCTAGCGAGACGCTGCAGTGGTTCGAAAGTCTACTCTCAGCCAATATGGGGGTAAAACACAACCCACGAAAGCTGTCTAGGGGACATCATCCAAATGGCCTTTTCGTTTGTAGTGTTTTAAGTAGAATTTCGACTGTTGCCCCCAGGCCCTAGCAAAGTATAGGCTTGTATACACTCAGAACTAGGTATAGGCTACGAGAAAATAGTCAAAAGCTGTTAAGTCACATGAAGGGAAACCGTAAAAAGAAACTTTGCTTTATACAGTTGGCGTGTGAATTAATTTTGTTGGAACTATATCGTGTTCTGTTCTTAGCACAAGCGTCGGTGGTTCAGATAGGACTAAATTCCTCCTTGGGTTTGAGTTATCTACCCAGTGAGAAGGAAATGGAGACGATCGGAAATTTATTGTGTCACTGCCCTAAGAGTTTTGGCAGTAGACATAAATTTTTGGTGTGCATACGCTTCGAGCTCTTATCTCCCTTTCGGGCATGGAGCCTAATAGTATCCTCCACTTTATCAATATCATTATCACCATATCGACTGGGCACTATTCCGGGACACTTTGATCCATGGGATTTATTGTGCCTCTTCCAGTCTATAGTTTGTTCAACAGATCTGATTACTTCCTAATGAACACCAGCAGATCTAAAACTATAAAGTCACCCAGTGGGACCCTATGTCTACCTAAGCATTTCGTCCTAAGCCTATCGACAACTCCACATTCACACAATATTTGTGTGGCTATCTCTGATGCTTGTGAGTGAGCACAGTTTACAAACATCAACATCTGTGACCGCCATCCTCTTTAAATGCGTTCTTAGTCTACAGCGGCCCGTAAGAAACTTCGTTAAGATTTTCAAGTACGGCCTGACATATATCAGAACCTTAGAACAAAACTCAAATTGCGGAGTGATTGTCACCCTAGAATCGCGAAATCCCTTTTGAGTATTCCAGTGTTCCAAGCATCTGGTAATTACCCAATCCTTGATTAGAGTGAGAATGGTATTCATTGCTGCTTCACAGCATGGTTCCGCACCGAAATATGGATTCTTCAATTTGCTCCTAAAATGACTTCGGCATGGGTGTTAAGCCGAACCCGGGTGGCTCTTGCTGAATTGACTCCATCTTGTCGGCTGTTCCCTCTCTCTGTCTTTCTGTCGTTCTTTCTTCCTACTTTTCCCACTGATCTTCTATCCTCTCTGTTTTCTAAAGATTCTTCTTATGTCTGCACATCCTCTAACCTAAACTACGGTAATAAAGGTAGTGATCGGTTGCGCTTTGAACCCAAACGCTAAAAGAGGCTTATGTTTACATGTTGAGCTGTATTGCAGTCCCAACCGCTGAGCAATTAATGGGTCTTTACACTCAGATGGCCTAGCCTTAAATTCCTAGTCGTCTCTTTAAAAACAAACGCATTAAATTCATGGCCAATATCGATCATAAGCATACCATATCATATCCAGAAACAATGCGCTTGGCTTGGATAGACCCTTAGTGAGCGGTAATACCTTAAATTTGATCTACCGCGTTAAAATAGCTGCTACGGTGCCGGAATAAGAATAAAAATACCTTCGTGGCCTGATTAGAGACTAAATTCTGGTACCGCAAGTACTTCGAACCCCGGAAGTATAGGTTTCTGGCTTTTAAAGAAATAGAAATTGTGGCCAGGAAATTGCATTGCACTTTTAAGCAAAATAAAAATAGCAGCCCTCGTGTAATAAAAATTAGTTATTATTCAGTCTGTTCCCGATTAGGCATAAGATGCCAGACAGAACTAAAACAGATTTTTTTCTTAAATTCTCTGAAATAAAATGTTTAAAAAGGTATCAAAAAACACAAATCGAATCCCTGTTTATTGTCGGCAAAAGGCCACAAAAATCAAATTCACAACAACAATAAAAAATTTGCACCAAAAAGTTACGGTCTGTGAAACACACGTTGTTACTGCTATTGAATTCTGTCTCATAGTAACACGTTTTTTTCACTTAAGCAGCAGCAGCAGCCACCACATTCCGATTAGAGTCAAAGTCGCCGTGATGTTGTCGTTGGCTTGCATGTCTGCATTTTGTGAACATGTGTTTGCCAAATGGTCGCTGGCTCTCTCTCTGAGTGATGAATGTTATCATTTGGCAAAAGTATACTCAAGCGCTTTTACAACAACAACAAAAGAATATTTATTCTTCAACATCAAACTGTTAACAACACCCGAACACGATCGTTTTTAAAAACCTCCTGACTTTTTGTGTGTGTACATGGAAAGAAAGCCATTTGCTAAACAAAGACGACGAGGTGTGAATTGATTTTTACAGGCATTTTATGAATTTTGTTGTTGCCTTTTTTATAGTTTTCTTTTGCTTTATTTTCCTTAAACAAATAAAAAGTTATTCTCTTATAAGTGTGTATATATGCCCAGGGCTTGAACACAAATCAAGAATGAAAGAAAAACTCACCATTAATTAGGCTCTCATGCTGTATTTTATAATCACACAGCAATACGTGCACACATGTGTTAAAATCGGACGTTTTTTTCTTCGTTTACCTCCTTGCAGGATATTTTAATGATATTTTTGTTCATATTATCGTATTAAATTGATTATTTAGGTAAATAGTTAGTCCTGTTAAAAGGGGCTACTCCCTTCTTTACACCATAGTTTTATTTTTTATTTATTTTATTGATTTATGTATGTATGTATTGAGCCCTAAAATCAAGATAACGCCATAGGGTTTTAAGCAAAAACATATGAGCGCAGGCGCATAGTTTAAACAGGCGTTATCAGGGGTTAAACTACTGATTGTTTAGGGCTCTTTTGAGATGATAATTTAAAAAAAAAAAGATGTTTTGTTTTGTTGTATGTGACATTATGTTATATTTGAATAAAGAGGCAGTTATTTGAACGTTACTATGCCACAGTAGAAGATACCTGAGCAGTGACAGTCATTTTCCAAGGGACAGGGACATTGCTGGGTATTAATGGTCTGATAAACTTGCCAGAAGTGCAATTCTCATGTTCTCACTAACACAACTATGAACGCTATAGGATACGCAAATGACCACCGTCGTTGGCAAGTACGATGTTGTATTGTCGGATGTCTTGCAGATATCCCTTAACCTTATATCTGCGTGGTGTGATGTATAGGTGTTTGTCGATCAATCCAAATAAGACAACAACTGTTTCTTTCACTAGGGGATTGAAATTGAGCCAAGGGCCTATTTAACTGAAGAAACTAAATTGTCGAAAGAGGTGACATAGTTGGGGGTTACTCTCGACTGGAGACTTATCTTACTTATCATGATTGTTAGACCAATAGTTTATTGGGCATTGATTGTATGGTGACCAAAAGATGAACAAAAGCTTTACATATATTATAGATCCGTGAAACTTCAGAGACAAGCCTGTGTCACCTTAACGAATGCAATGGTAACTTATCCCACTAAGGCCATCGAAGCTTTTATCGGGCTAGGTTAGGTTAAGAGAAAGTTGCAGCCTCGTTGTGTTAAGGCACACTTGAACACACATAGAAGCCCGTTATGATATCACTCATGAAACCCGGTACTGGACGCCAAGTTCTGATTAACTGGTCTTGATGATCATCCAGAGGTCTCACATAAAAGCACATTTCCGCAAATCACGTTGGAAACCAGTCCGAAAGTCTTATTTATTTGGCTATACGCCTGACATAAATGAACGATAGTTCCGATAGACTATCGAGAAAGTGAGAGCCAATTGTAATTAATCTACGTCTAGCTAGAGACTGACACTGGCAGATAAAGTGGACCACACATGCCTCTTCCTCAAACAATCTACAACCTCAACAGAAAACTTTGGCCAGTAGACGCAGCCTTTGCGCTTTTATACCCATAATGCAGTCTCGCAATGATGCTAGACTCACTATCTGCCCAGGATCTATCAGCGTCTAATAAGTAATTCTGTCTAATAGACAGAATAACGGAGAACAGAGAAAGGAGTGTGCTCACTTTAGCAAGCTCATCAGCTAAACAATTAACCGGAATACCCCTGTTACCCTTATCGGGTTCAAGATGCTGACGCGAGGCTGTCCCAACTCAGTGAATTACAGGGGTCACCTGTGGCATATCCCCGACTTTAAGCTACTGTAGATCAGCAACGACGTGTGCGCCGGAGACTTAAACTTCGGCTGCAATTTTGATGTTTTTATACATGATCATAAGAAGTGGTACCATGGAGTTCTTAGTGTCATCCCCAACTGTTTAACGTAGGGATCTAAAATGGATGGTAACGTGGGCGCAGAAGTTTTCCGGCCCAATACCAAAGTCTAGTAACCCATGAGCAAGTAGCCCAGCATGTTCCTAGCTGAGATCCAGGCAATTTCCATTTTTGCGTGCATTAAGATAGAGCAAGGGATAAGGGGCACTTCTATTAATAAATATCTGTTAGTCAAGTGGCACTAAGGGCCTTTTCTTCGGAGTATACAGACTCGAGACTTGTACGCAAGTGCTACAATAACATGAACTCACTAATGTGTGTGAAACGAGATCGCTGATGAACTGCCAAGGCGGAGCTTGGCCACTGGTCTTGTGGGACCAAAACCGTACTGTGTTTGGTATTGGCTGGTCCACCGCCAGAAGAAAGATCAATTAATACGTACAGTGCCCAGGTTTGAGACAGCAAAATGGTATCTTTACCTATAATACGGAGTTTCGCCACTTGAGCAAGGCAACTTAAAGGCTTCCTGGCGGGCCAATACTGTGTTAAATAGCACCTATTCAAACTCAGTGTGGTAGTTGAATCGGAGAGTCGTCTGTTCACGGAAAAAGAGAAGTCGACGGAGCATACTCTCTGTGAATGTGTTTCTTGGACTAACATTCAAAGACGAACTTTTATGGAGACTTTAATTGGATCTGTAAAAATTCTTTGGCTAACCATTGGGGATATTAAGGTGTTTATACATAAAGTAGAGGGTATTCTTCTGGAAACTGTTGCTATAGATGCTTCCAACAGTTCGTTCAATCATCCGTCAATGGGACTTTACTACCTCTTATTTTGCTATTGCGCTGTGTACCGCTGTGGTATGGTATGTGCCACCCACCCACCAACAGGTACTCGATTCAATACGAGGCCAAACCATCTGAAAAACAAAAAAGTTTTTTCAACAGCGGTACCACTCATAACATTAGTCAGTAACTGGTTATGATTATTATTGTTTGCCGTTCGGAGCCGGCGTTAAACTGTAGGTTTTTTTCAATGACTCTAAGAATAGAATCGGGTGCATCTCATCGACTGAGAGAAGTCCCTGTGTTCCTTTATGGAATATTATGGAAATAAATGTATATATAAAGGGTCCGCAAAATAAATTTTTTTTAAATGCTATTAAAAAAACTACTGAATATTTTCTCAAATTTCTTTTTTATATCAAAGTACAATCCTTAAGGTTAATAATGGAAAATAATTTCATTCAATTGGCTGCCTCGTCTGGCCATGCAGTAGCCTACACGATCGGTTCAATTTTTAAGAACACTATCGATTTTGTGCAGCTGTATTTCACGAATGACTTCACGAATATTGTCCTTTAAAGCGTCAATTGTCTCTGGCCTGTTGGCGTAACACTTATTTTTGACGGCACCCCACAAATAATAGTCCAACGGTGTCAAGTCGCAGCTCCGAGATGGCCAAACGACATCAGCTCTGCGGCTGATAATGCGATCTTCAAAAACAGGGCACAAAACATCGAGTGTAGCTCCGCCTGTGTGGCACGTAGCGCCGTCCTGTTGAAACCAAATGTTGCTAATATCCTCCTCTATAATTTTTGTGAACAAAAATTCGCTCAACATGGCCCGAAAACGATCGCCATTGACTGTAACGGCCACTCCTTGCTCATTTTCGAAGAAAAATGGCCCAATTATGCTAAAATCCGCACCAAACAGTGACCCGTCTTGGGTGTATCGGCTTTTCAATGTATGCGTGCGGGTTTTCTGTGCCCCAAATGCGACCATTTTGCTTGTTTACGTACCCGCCAAGATCATAATGAGCTTTATCTGAAAAGATGATTTTTTTGGCTAAATCGGCATCTTCTGTAAGTCGATCTCAGGCCCACTAGATCGCAGTGTCATGACCAGTTGGTTCTTTTCGATTCAACTAATTGATTAATCAATTAATTAATAGCTTGTCAGGAGGACCTCGATGAATGCAGAACTTATATCATCTCCTACTCTGACATTTGTTCTTCTACGACTGTCGTAAAAGGAGAAATATATAGTTTTTACCGTAGGGGTAAAGAATAAGTGCTGTTCCATCTCCTCCTGTGCTATTTCGAGGAAGTCGTAAAAGGTGAAATATATAGTTTTTACCGTAGGGGTAAAGAATAAGTGCTGTTCCATCGCCTCCTGTGCTATTTCGAGGAAGTCTGGAAGTCAGGAAAATACCTGCTGCAACGCCATATTATAAGCACGGGTGGTATAAACGTTTATTGTTTGTAGGTATAGACATTGTTTCAAACTTCCTATCCAGACTGAAGCAGTAGCTGTTAGCAACAATAGTTCGAGTCTGTTAGCTTCGTTTTTGGTCATTCTCTGTATATCTTATCTCTAGACTTATATGCGGTTTTTGGTGTGAATTTTGCCAACAAAATTCTGGAAAGATCTCAAGATACCTTGTTTTGGAGAAGTCTTCCATAATTTCAAACAAAAATGTTTTGATTGAAATTTGGCTGAAATAAGTTAAACTTGTACTTTTATATACCTCAAGAAAGTTACGAAAAGAGGCCGACCGGAACTTTTATTTTCTTATTTTTTCTATTAATATTGGCTCTTAAAATTATATATAAAATGTGTACATATGTATGTATATAAAGTATATTTTTTACAAAATTTTGTTACAAAGTTTCAAGTCGTAAAATTTTTTACATTTTAATTTTACTTCTTCACTTAATTAGTTGATTGTCGTAATTACACGAGTCTAATTATGAACAAACACGACTGAACTGTGTATGAGTATTTCCTTAAATTCTCTAAAAGTCAATACGCAAATATGTGTACGTATTAAAGCAATTAAAAATCCGGGTTTCATAACCTCAACTCTTCCACAACACTCCACTAACCCCCTTGCATTAAAGCAAACAAATGGATTGCCTTACTTGACACTTGTGTGAATGATCACTTTTTTCAAATGGTGCTTTAAAGAAAGGAAAAAAAAATGAAATAAAATTAAATGCAATAATTTGTTGTAACATTTAATGTGTCTATTTAACAATTACTTGCATTACAAATGAAAAATAAAAAATAAAAAACAAGAATTTATTTATTTTTATTACACTACTACGGTCTGCTATAACAATTTGACTATTTTTAGCCTGTAACGTCATCGTCAACAATAATTTTATAGACAACGACAACAAGAACAACAAAAATATTGAAATCGAAATAAATTTTTTTTTTCTTCATCATATATTCATAACTCTTATGAACTTCATTCATTCCTTACAAAAAAAGAAAAAAAATAATTTTATTCACACACCAACTTCATTAATATTATTAAACAGACAGACGGACAGATAAACACAACAAAACCATGAAATCGTACACATGTAATGCAATCTCATATGTGATGGTGGAGTAATGGAGCACAGCAAGTGTAACACATTCAGCTTTATTCGGTGGGGGAAAAAGTTAAAAATTAATCATTATATTAGCGGGCAACTGTCCTCGTAAGCGATTACTACCTGGCCCAGCTCTAAGAGCTGGTGCCACTGGGCTTTGTCTTATAGACCCAGACCAGGCATTCCAAAATGACTGTTTGATATCACAAAGCAGATGCCATATCTTTCATAATTTGGGCTGTTTCATTCTCGCGTCTTCTGCGGATTCTTGCGACAGCGACCACAGAATCCCTTCTATTAGTAAGTGAACTAGCAGTAAAGCTTTTACGTCGATGGGGTCTGGAGGCAGCGGTGCCCCTACCTCTGCCAGCATCGTCACCATTTCCCGCTGGCAGAAGTAGAAAATTCGCCCGAGGTGGTATGAAGCTGAAGTTTATCCCAGACGACGCTGGGTAAGAATCGTGTGCGTGTCTGTTGAGCACCGCCTCTACTTTTGCCAGCATCGCCACCATTTTCTCCTATGTTAGCGATGTTTGGCCACCGCTTACAGAAGTAGAAAATACTCCCGAGGTGGTATGAAGCCGAAATTCATCCCGGACGACACTGGGTAAGATTCGAATTCATGTCTGTTGAGCACCGCCTCTACTTCTGGCAGCATGGTCACCATTTCCTCCTGTGTTAGCGATGTGTTGCCCACCGCATGCAGAAGTAGAAAATTCGCCCGAGGTGATATGAAGCTAAAGTTCATCACGGGCGACACTGCGTGGGATCTGAGAGCGTGTCGACTCCTGTCGAAAGTTTGCTGTAGATTCTCCAGGGCGCAGTTGGCTCCCACGAAGTTCATCGCATTGTCTGATAGTACCTCTTTTGGAAGACTTCTCCTGTCTGCGAACCTTTAGATAAAAGTCGACAAGTCGGACATAAAGTCGACAAATCGGACATTAATTATAATTTTCTTTGATATAGCGAACGCATGCCCTCTCCTATTAGAAAGTGAGCTGTAGTTAGAGCTTCTCTATTGTTGAGGTCTGGAGACAGCGGTACCCCTACTACTGCAAGCGCCGTCAGCATTTCCTCCTGTGTTAGCGATGTGTTGCCCACCGCTTGCTGAAGTAGAAAATACGCTGGAGGTGGTATGAAGCTGAAGTTCATCCGGGCGACACTGCGTAGGATCCGAGAAGTGTCGCCTCCAGCCAAGCGTTGTTGTAGACCCTCTAAGACGCTGTTTGATAGTACCTTTCTCTGAAAACTTCTCCCGCCTGCGAACCTTTTAAAAGATAAAAGTCGACAAATCGGACATTGATTCTAATTTTCTTTGATATATCGAACGCAGGCCCTCTCCTATTAGAAAGTGAGCTGAAGTTAGAGCTTCTCTGTCGCTGGGGTCTGGAGACAGCGGTGCCCCTACCTCTGCCAGCATCGTCACCATTTCCTCCCGTGTTAGCGATGGGTTGCCCACCGCTTGTAGAAATAGAAAATACGCCCGAGGTGGTATGAAGCTGAAGTTTATACCGGACGAAGCTGGGTAAGATTCGTGTGCGTATCTGTTAAGCACCGCCTCTACTTCTGCCAGCATCGTGTCCATTTCCTCCTGTGTTAGCGATGTGTTGCCCACCGATTGCAGAAGTAGAAAATTCGCCCGAGGTGATATGAAGCTAAAGTTCATCACGGGCGGCACTGCGTAGGATCTGAGAGCGTGTCGACTCCTGTCGAAAGTTTGCTGTAGATTCTCCAGGGCGCAGTTGGCTCCCACGAAGTTCATCGCATTGTCTGATAGTACCTCTTTCGGAAGACTTCTCCTGTCTGCTAACCTTTAGATAAAAGTCGACAAGTCGGACATAAGGTCGACAAATCGGACATTAATTCTAATTTTCCTTGATATAGCGAACGCATGCCCTCTCCTATTAGAAAGTGAGCTGTAGTTAGAGCTTCTCTATTGTTGAGGTCTGGAGACAGCGGTGCCCCTACTACTGCAAGCGCCGTCAGCATTTCCTCCTGTGTTAGCGATGTGTTGCCCACCGCTTGCAGAAGTAGAAAATACGCTGGAGGTGGTATGAAGCTGAAGTTCATCCGGGCGACACTGCATAGGATCCGAGAAGTGTCGCCTCCAGCCAAGCGTTTGTTGTAGACCCTCTAAGACGCTGTTTGATAGTACCTTTTTCTGAAAACTTCTCCCGCCTGCGAACCTTTTAAAAGATAAAAGTCGACAAATCGGACATTAATTCTAATTTTCTTTGATATATCGAACGCAGGCCCTCTCCTATTAGAAAATGAGCTGAAGTTAGAGCTTCTCTGTCGCTGGGGTCTGGAGACAGCGGTGCCCCTACTTCTGCCAGCATCGTCACCATTTCCTCCCGTGTTAGCGATGTGTTGCCCACCACTCGTAGAAGTAGAAAATACGCCCGAGGTGGTATAAAGCAGATGTTCATCCCGGGCGACACTGCGTAGGATCTGAGAGCGTGTCGACTCTTGTCGAACGTTTGCTGTAGATTCTCCAGGGCGCAGTTGGCTCCCACGAAGTTCATCGCATTGTCTGATAGTACCTCTTTCGGAAGACTTCTCCTGTCTGCGAACCTTTAGATAAAAGTCGACAAGTCGGACATAAGGTCGACAAATCGGACATTAATTCTAATTTTCCTTGATATAGCGAACGCATGCCCTCTCCTATTAGAAAGTGAGCTGTAGTTAGAGCTTCTCTATTGTTGAGGTCTGGAGACAGCGGTGCCCCTACTTCTACAAGCGCCGTCACCATTTCCTTCTGTGTTAGCGATTTGTTGCCCACCGCTTGCAGAAGTATAAAATACGCTGGAGGTGGTATGAAGCTGAAGTTCATCCGGGCGACACTGCGTAGGATCCGAAGACGTGTCGCCTCTAGTCAAGCGTTTGTTGTAGACCCTCTAAGACGCTGTTTGATAGTATCTTTTTCTGAAAACTTCTCCCGCCTGCGAACCTTTTAAAAGATAAAAGGAAAACCGGACATTAATTATAATTTTATTGATATTTCTCCGATTAGAAAGTGAGCTGGAGTTAGAGCTTCTCCGTCGTTGTGGTCTGTAAACAGTGGTGCATTGGGCCGACTGCTGAGCACTACTACTACTACTTCTTCTACTTCTACAAGCATCGTCACCATTTTCTTTTGTGTTTACGATGTGTTGCCCACCGCTCGCAGAAGTAGCAAATTGACCCGAAATGGTATGAAGCTGAACTTCAACCCGGACGAGGCTAGGTAAGATTTGAATGCGTGTCGACCTCTGTCCAACTCTTGTTGAAGATCCTTCAGGACGCTGCTGGCTTCCACGAACTTCGTCGCGTCATCACGTAGTACCTCTTGCGAAAGCCCTTTCCCTACAGCAAACCTTTCAAAAGATAAAAGAATGAGTCGAAAAATCTAACACTTATTCTAAATAAACCGCCTTCGATCTGAAACACACGGAATCAACTACATACATTGCCTATGGTAGACGACCCTGAATTCTTAATTAAACGTTTACGGGACCACAAAGGTCTTCACCGACTATAAGAAATGGTCGTGTAGTTCTCACTCTATTAGTGGGTAAGTTTCCCATAATTTGGAACATCAGACGAGGCTTAAAGCGAAAAAAATTTACAGACTCGCGAAACAATTCTACTGTACTCTTCCATGGCGTGGATCAAGCAGATTTGCTCTCTACGGAGAACGATAAGTGCCTTTGTGCCAGCATGGAAATTCTCAAAATGAAGATTTCGCAAATATTGTGTAACAAAGTCATTTTTTTTTTTGGTAATAAGAGTGGGAATTTTGCATCATATGGCAAATTAACATCAAAGAATCACCCACTTACCCTGAAAAGTGAGAAAGTTCTTCCTTCCACAATAAATGTATAAATGAAAGGTGTGAGTTTTTGTAAGTTCGATGGCATTTCCGTTGCAATAAGTATAGTAACATTATCTATTCTAGTATGTTTCTTCAGACTATCGATAAACCTGAGTACATTGCAAACGAGTGGCGCGAGTAATAATTGAGCAAGAGGAGTTTTAGGTAGGATTCTTTCCCCACCAGGATAGAGTTTATGTTTAAATCGTATCATAACTAAGCTTTGGCTTTGAATTACTTTCTGATTACTCGCATTACTTGCAGTACTGGCCAGCTATTTAGAGAAAACAATTGTTTGTATTCTGTATGAATCCAGGTTATGGTCATGCCACTGTACAAACAAATTTTGTTCCTAAATAACTTGCAACCATTGTATATTTGAAACTATAAGACACCAGAGACTGCTCCGTCATTTATTGTTTTTATTATAAGCGAGTTTCATGATGTCTTTACACCAGTGAAGTGCAAAAGTAATATGTATTTGTGTTAGTGAGAACATGGAAATTACTCGCTCAGAGAGAGTAAAGTGGATGTTTTAAAAACATTTAAAAAAAAATCAATATGCATCCGCCACACATGTCAATTCGTCGCTGCCCCATTGACGACTAAAAGCAAGAGCATAAGAATACGTCTAAATTGAAGGTGAGCAATTATTCTACGAAAAGCTCATGCCTGCTTTAGACCAAACAAGGTCTCAAACAGTGATGTGCAAAAGTAAAGACGTTGTTGTGTTAATGAGAACATGGAAATTACTCTCTCAGAAAGAGTAAAGTTGATGTGTTAAAAAAATTAAAAAAGATCAACATACATCCGCAGCACATGTGCACTTATAGCTCTTTCAGTGACAACTAAAAGCAAAAGCGTAAAAGGGGTGATACATTGGCAAACATTTGTTTGCAAACAAACATTGGCAAACATCGCAAATAGCCAAACGCATTCAAGGAAATGTAAGTTATCCATGTATGCGATTGGCTATTTGCGATGTTTGCCAATGTATTAGACCCTTAAGAATACGTGTGAGTTGATCATGGACAAAAGTCCCATGAAAAACTCATGACTGGTCTAAAACTAATCAATTTACTAAAGTGGGAGTAATGACAAAAAAACTATAAAAAGATTTTCTAAGCATTTCCCTTTTAGTCCAAAAATTTTAAATTTCTAGGCTTTCAAACTTAATAAAAAAAAAATTCTTTCTTACTTCCCTCCAACTCTCACATATTATATAATTCCGAAAAGATCTAATGCCACATACCGAATAATTAAAGGCGCTGTAGTGGTGTTCGGGAAAAAAGTGTCAAATGTTTCGTTTGGTTTAATTAAAGTTTTTTCTTTTAATTCTTGTTGCAGCGGAAAAAAATTTGAAATGAAATCCAAGTGAAACTGAAAAAAAGGACATTGACTCGAAATGAACCTATGCAGAGTGTTAAGCTGAGTACTCAGTTCAGTTCATTTCAGTAAAGCAGAGCTGGTATATTGCACTTTGAGTTCTTTGTTTTGTGTGTAGTTCTGGTGACAATACAGAAAAAGAACGCAACGATTAATAACCGCAAAGTACAAGTATTTTGTGTGGTACTTTTTTTTAATAATGTGGTTCACTTTTTATGATAAATACGGGCGAAAAATGAAAACAAAAATGGGTATTTTGTTAGCTAAGATCGACGATTTGATACTTTACAGCAACATCAGCTCGTAGTTTCCTCTTTTTATTACGGTTTCTACTTATTGCGTTAAGTAACATACATACACGAAAGTTCTTTACATAGCAGCCAGACAATGTTTAGAAAACTTCCCAAAATCTGACGGACGCTATTGGGTATTCTGTCACTTATACAACTACGCCTATCTGGATAGAATCTCCTTAATCGCGGTCACAGAATCGTCGTCAGGGTTTAAATTTTCGTTGCGCGCCCTCGAAATCGTTTATGATCAGGATCTTGTTCGTTTAGTTATGCGCTACCCACTGATACTTACAGTAGTACAGTAGTCCTGTACTTCAACACAATAAAAGTGGAGGACTTGGGGCCAACTGAAAACGCTTGTCATGCTTGTTATCTGAGTTATTTTGTTTGGGAAATATCCACAATTTCAGCAAATTTTAATGACAATTACTGGACTTTCTTCTTTGGTATACAAGTTAATAAAGTCGATTTGGACAACATATGACAAATATGTCAATAATAACAAATATGGTATTTTGGAGGGTAAACATCTGTCATTATATTTCAGTTTTTGACAGATTTCACAGTGTAAACACACAATTTTGTGCCTAAAAAAGATATTTTGAGGGGAAGTTTAATAACCTTCCTTCGTTTGAAGAAAACGGCTGCCAAGCACC
Source organism: Wohlfahrtia magnifica (assembly GCA_023159175.1). Lineage (NCBI taxonomy): Eukaryota > Metazoa > Arthropoda > Insecta > Diptera > Sarcophagidae > Wohlfahrtia > Wohlfahrtia magnifica. The sequence continues at coordinate 3,552,854 of JAKWBJ010000538.1, forward strand.
AACGGTCGCCAAGCGCCGACTCAAATCTTGAGAATGATGGTTGGCACGATTCAAAAGTGGTGATTTCGACACAGAAGACCAGGAGAGGCCTGGTGAAACGAAAAAAGTTTGAAGATGACGAATTGGAAGCATTAATCGACGAAGATTGTTGTCAAACGCAAAAAGAAACTGTATTATCATTGAGAGTCACACAACAAGCCATTTCCCTACGTTTAAAAGTATTGAGATTCTTCATTCAAAAGCAAGGAAATCGGGTCCCATATGAATTGAAGTTGAGAGACGTTGAAAGGTGATTTTACATGGCGGCAAGAAGTCCTTTATGCCTCGTATTGTTACTGGTGATGAAAAATTGATACATTGCGTTAATCAGCAATACATCAACCAGCCAAATAAACGCCGAAGCTGAATATCCATGATGCCAAGATTATTCTCTGTATTTGGTGGGATCAGAAGAGTGTTTTGTACTACGAAATCGTGTCAGACCACCACAGTGGACTTGTAACGTACGCAATTGATTCGTTTGAAGAGAGCAATCAACGAAAAACGACCAGACACGAGGCCATAATCTTCCATCATGACAACGCTCGGCCACATTATGCAAGACGGGTCTAAAACTATTCGGAAAACAGTGGATGGAAAGTTTTGGTTTACCAGCCTTATAGCCCGGATCTTGATGCTTCTGACTCGATTGTTGCATAACGCTTTTACGCTTCACTTCAGAACAGGGTATCGGAAATTGGGTTGGTTAATTCTTTACCTCAAAACCGGAGCAGTTCTTTTGGTGCGGAAGCCATATGCTACCTACCAGAAAGATGGGACATTACACTGAATAATGTATCAATTCATTTTGTTATTAAAATAAATGAATTTTCGTATACCCAATGTGATGTCAAAAAGATTTTCTTAAATTTAATTGCATGGTTTATATGCGCAGATGGATTCAAAACATTTCTCTAAGTTGATCGTTACAAACATCAGAATAAACCACATTAGCCGCAACCACCTACGGTAGGGTAAGGTACTAAATAAAATAAAAATTTCCTATTTAACACGACGACAGAGACAATTAAAGTAAAAAAGTTTCAGTTTTTTTCAGTCGGTTATCGCAGTTTCAAAAATATTTGCGAATGACTCATTTGTTTTACTACCCCCACCGCTCTTCTTCGTCTGTAGCAAAGTAAATACTCGTGTTTAAGTGTTTTATTTGAATTTTTTTTTTTCATAATTTAATGCCATTTAATAGCAACATTTATGTGTATGAAGAAGAAAACAAAGTGTGACTTTAAATATATGATCAGTTGAGCTCATTTTTAAATACCAAAAAAGGGTTGCGTAGGAGTAGGGGGAGGAGGATATTTGAAAGATTAGTTGTACGGCGTCGTATTGGTAAATTTTAAATTAAACGGTTTGACAACTATTTTCTTTATTATTAAAATGCCTGGGAAAACAATGAACTGGAATTACAAATAAAATATTTTTTCAACGAATTTTGAAATAAATTTAGAAACTTCCAGTTAAAAATTATTGTCGAAAAATTCCATCCAAGGCGAATCTGAATACTAAGATCATTTGCGCTAGTGAAAAATGTTCAGCTGCACTCTTGACCGTTTTATCGAACTGATAATATTCTCATCCGTATGCACTTATTCTAATGGTTGTGGTCTAATGGTAGAAGATACCTCCGAACCAATTGTAGATAATGGTATTGAATGTGCACCAATCAATTCAGATGGGATCAGAACAGCAATATCACAGCTTAAAAATAACAAAACTACTGGTGGCGACGGATTGCCGGCTGAACTATTTAAGATGGAAGGCGATGTAGTAGTTGGTAGTTGGTGTTGCATGCAACAGCTCATTAGCACTATCTGGTTGGAGGACACATGCCCAATGATTTGAGCTTTAGTGTGCTATGCCCTGTACAAAACTGTATGTGCCAATTATAGGGATACAAACCTCCTTCCCATCGGGTACAAAATTCTGTCGAGCGTTCTGTGTGAAGGATTAAAGCCTAAGGTTAATGATATACACTGCTGCACTCGCGATAATATGAATTAATTAAAACAAGGCCAGTTCACTTATGCAGGGCTGTTCATATCGGTGACTGACATGTAATTCTCCTTTACAAACGTTGTTCTCATAAAAATACAAGTTTTTTATTTAAGATTTTTTATTTATTGTTTATTGGATTTAAAAAAGCAGCAATTTATTTTGAAAGAAAAAGTGTTCCTACTGTAGGGTGTTCATATAATCGCAAGTGCACTATAATTGGTCCACCGACACTTTACTAAATCCTGCAAGACTTCTTAATAAAGCAAATCGACACATTTCATTTATTCGTCGATTAAAAGGCTGCTTTTTATAGTTCGATTCGTGCTTGATTAATGCCATGTCTGAATTTGATATTCCTGCAAAACCGATAAGACTTTGCAAAATGAAGTTTATGCTTTAAACACATAGACGACGGCAGGCTACCGCCTACAAACTACAAAAAATAAAATACACACATTTATACGAATAAGCTTATTTTGAAAGCAGCACAGCTACACGGCCACACAACTACTCTTGCTGCTGTAGCCAACTTAGGCTTACAGCTACGAAATTTTAAAAATTTTGAATATTTATATACGATTTAAATGTGGAACATTTCTTGACCTTGTATAACCACTATATTTTTTTAATGCGCTATGGTCACCTAACTTTTAAAATCATTAGCGTTTCAAATTCTATGAATAAATTTTTTTTTATTGTTTTTCTAAAATGTGAGATTGTTGAATAGACTGCTTCGTAGATGTTACAATAACTTTAAAATGACTTATTCGATTTCGTTATATGTAAAGTTATATGTTTGTTTTTGCCTTAAAGGCAGCTAAACGGCTGAACTGATTTCCTTGAATTTCTTACTGTATCGTGTAATCATGTATGGAATGAGCTGTAGGCTACAGAATATTCAAAAATTCTAACTTCGCGGTGCCACGCCCTTACAAAGGTAATATTTATTTGTCTATAACTTCAAAATGGTACCAGAGAGTCTCTAAATTTGCCCAAACTATATTCATAGTCAAACTGTGTGCCGCTGTGGTATGGTAGGTAAGACAACCGCCTACCAACCAGAAGGTCGTCGGTTCAATACCAGGCCACAGACCATCTTAAAAAAGAGAAAAGTTTTTCGACAGCGGTATCACCACATAACATTAGCTAGTAACTGGTTATGAGTATCACTACTATTGAAAACTTCTCCAAATGCATTTGCCGTTCGGAGCCGGCGTTAAATTGTAGGTCCCTTTCAACGAGTTTAAAAAATAGAATCGGGTGCCGCTCATTGACTGAGAGAAGTCCACCCATGTTCCTTTATGGAATGTTATGGGAATTAATATATTAGTTTGGATTAGACTTTCAAATTTTTCTTTCCCAACAAGAGTTTCTAATACATTCAGAGACTTAAGTGAAGGTTCGAATTACGTAAATTGATAAAAGAAAAAACGCCTTCTAATGTGGATAACATCTTAGTGACATCTGTCACTAAGCATCTAGGATTTTTGGCCTTTCTTATAACAAGCGGATTTAGTTTCTCCGAACCTGTCATATCGCTCGCTACTAGAATTGTTATTCTCTCTTTGCTTCGTTTTTCCACCAAAGCATTTCACATTTTTGAATGCTAGTGTTTTATTGGGTAAACATTAAAAAAATAAGCCAATTTCATGATCAATAATTCAATGTCTATTTGAACATATTTTTTTGTATCAGTCTCGGTAAAATGTTCATTATCCAATCATCACGATCTTTTATGCTGGCATCAGCACGTTCCCCACGAAGGGTGAACTCTTTAGCTTTTTGATTTATTAATGGTTCAGAGATGTGAAGACTTTTACTACGTGCGGCGGTAAGCCATTTCAGCATTGCTTTATCAATATTCTCAAAAAGACAGGTCCGAAATTTTTTACGCTTAGTATTTAATTGCCCGTCTACTACTTTTCTTAAAATTACGATCTTGGTTTTTTTTAAATATTTTAGATAAAGTGGTGGGAAGAATTTCAAATTGTTTAGCTAAGTATTGCATTTTCGTTCACTAACCACGGGCTACTACTGTTGAAATGTTTTTTTCTAGTATGCACGTTCATTTTGTTTTTATTTTTTGTTCTTATTTTAGGAATTCCCTAATTATGTTTTATTCCCTTCCCGGCAAACAGAGTTGTTAGTATGCGTAACAGAAAATTGTTTAAAATAATTCATTATAAGGAGATAAAAATGCATCAGAATGAAATTTACATCCGTAACATTTTTTCATTGTAAGGAAAAATTCACTTTATGAAAATTCACTATAAGGAGATTAAAATACACTAACATTAGCACCAAAAACCGGTGTACTTTAAAGGAATTCATAATAGAGAAAACTTCATTGTATAGAAGTTCACTATAGATCGTTCTGCCGACTCAAATAAAGATTTTTCTGAATACATTTCTCTAAATTTTAAGTGTTTTTTTTAATCACATCATACATAAGACACGCAAAACTATCAAAGTACAACTCCAGAAGGCCAATACGTTGAGTTATTTGCCGCGCACAATCACATTGCATAATTAGTGAATTAACTAACACATTTATCGTGTGTAGATGGGCACCAGAACAATATCCTCGACCTTTTCCTCACTACACACCCTGAAAAGTATGTAGTTGAGGTTCTTGCACCTCTCGGAAATTCGGATCATTGCACAGTTTCTGCCTCATTCTCGTCCACAGCTCTTTGCGAGGTTCCACCCATGGCTACGGAACGCTCTATTTTTAACTACGAGGATGCTCGTTGGGCTGAGTTCAACGATTTTTTTGGCCATTTTAATTGGAAACTTTGTTTCCCTGAATCAAACGTCGATGCCATGGCAGAAATGGTAGTGAATATAATAAGGCTAGGGATGGATATTTTCATCCCATCAAAAAAGCTTTCGACTAAACCCAGAAACAAATCTTGGTTTAATCTGACGTGTAAATTGGCAGTGAGATCCAGAGAGGAAGCATTCAGGAATTGGCGCAATAACAAATGTGCCCATACTGATTTGCTTCGCAAACAGGTGAGATTTTCATGTGCCGCAGTACTTAGACGCGAAAAGGCTTTACACGAGCAGCGCCTTGGTGCTAAAGTGCTTACTTTTCCGCGGGGAAGTAAAAACTTTGGTCATTCGTCAAAAGGCTGAGGAACAACCCTAGTTCGGTTCCCGCTCTTATAAAGAATGACCACCCATTCACGAACCCGGTTGAAAAGGCAAACCTTTTGGCCGAAATTCTCCCTTGCCGGAGAGCGCTCAACCTCTGCCCGAACTTGAAAGAGTATCAGTAACTATGTGTAGTATATTTTTTTTGCCAGTGCTGTAAAAAGGGTCCTTGCAAATCTCAACGTTAACAAATTTTCTGGGCCGGATGGCATAGCACTGGTCCTGAAGCAGTGCTCTTCGACGCTTGCGCGTCCATTAGGTCACCTTTTCAGTACGTCATATCGCACCGGTATTTTTCCATCTTGCTGGAAGATTGCTAATGTAACGCCAATTACCAAAAACGGCGAGGCTAGTAACCCTGAGAACTACCGCCAATAGCAGTTTGTTCCGCACTCTCCAAGGTTATGGAGAGTATGTTTAATCACCACCTTGTGGGATATCTGGAGTCCAACGATTTACTTAGCGATCGTCAGTACGGGGTCCGAAAGGGCCGTTCTACTCTGGTGAAACTTAATGCTTTTGGTGTCGGTAGTCACTTCTCTCGATTTATATCGAGTTTTCTCAGAGATCGCTCTATGGGGTCTCATCCGACGAGTTCAGGGTAAACTTTTGATCGTAGACCGAGCCTTTTGGAGGTTGGGGCAAGAAGGATGACTATGAACGTCACACAGACGTGGTGGTGTGCTGTCATCTGTGTCAATGGGTAATGTGGCTATTGAGGAATCAGATGCTCTTGCTGTTCTGGGCATGAGAATTCATTGTGACGTTCGTTGGAATGATCACACATTTCAAGTGTCGAAAGAAGCATTCAAGTGCCTTGGTTTTTTGAGACGGTGCAAGAAATACTTCACTCCATCAGATCTCCTTAATATTTACAAGACCTATATCCGACCCAAAATAGAATAGAACTCTCATGTGTGGGCCGGTGCTTCATAGTCTATTCCGGAGCTTCTCGACCGCGTACAGGAGAGGGCGAAGATGCTCATCAATGACGGTAGGGTAGCCAACTCTATCGATTCATTGGAGCACCGTCGCAATAGGTACTATAACGAAATGTGTTCTAACGAAATTAAGGAATTAATTCCTAAATAACATATATTTTTACGTAGTACTCGTATTTCTCGTAAAACGCATCCCTTTGTAGTTCATTGTCCAGTAAATCGCACAACGCATTATAGTCCCCCTATAGTCTTTTTATAAAAAAAAACTATAAAAATATATGTAAGAAAACTATTGTCTATGAATGGTTTTAGTTAAGTTCGTCTTGATTTTTGGATTGGACTTCGAACGTTCTGGCTAGATCCTAGTTAAACTTAGATGAGGCAATACTTTAGTGGCCTTTACGTGTAGGTTAGATTATCATTTTCGATTTTGTTGCAATTTGTTTCGTGAATACCATTTTGTAGCATTCCATTCATGTGAATAGACTTACTGACACTTGAATTAAATGAAAAGAAAAGCTATAAATTTGCCATTATTTTGGAAGCATAGAAAATTGTTCATGACTGACTTATACGACTAATTTCTTTAAAATTGATTTTAATTTTGTTATTTTCGCTATTGTTGCATTAACACATTCGGAGGAAAAGGGTTGATTTTTTTACTTAAACTCTTCATTATGCAATGCTGAGTGCTCGCTGGCTGTGTGCGCTTAAGTTTGTTACTTTTAACAGCTTAATTTCAAATTCACCCTGATTTTGCAACAACGACAACAGCAAAAAAGTAGTAGCCAACCAACCAAACCGGTGAAGTATTAATTCCATTCAACCATCGCACATTTAATAATACTTAAGAACGCTTGATCAACCTGGAATGGAAATTAAAAAGAACGAGAGAGAATGACTGAAAAGTGATTATGCATAATCGTTTCCACTTGTGTCGAAGACAACTGGAATTACACAATAAATGTAACGGGGAATGTGAATAAAATAAAATAACCTGATGATGATGATGCTGATGAGATTATAGGATTTACTTGAAGATGAACAGTAGCACAAAGCTGCAGTTGTTGCACATCCTTTAATAGTAGTAAACACCACGAAAGGAATGATGAATGAATGAATGGATTTTTTTCGTTTTTATTTGTTACCAGGAGTGGCTTTGATAACAAAAATAACAAAAATGGGGGAAAAAGTGAACTTTTATTCTGTTTTGAATTTAAATTAAATTAATTGATTGAAATACTGTTTCAGTTGCAAGCAACAATAAGACTGCTACATAGTATTTTTTATATTGCAAGCTTTTCTTCGCCGCCTCTCTTCACTGTCATCATCGTCATTAGCACCCTGTTTAAAAAATGGTGTATGTGTGTGTGTTTTTTCTCTGAAAGAAAAAAATTCATATGATGATTGACGCTTTTAAAAGGTATTCGTCATTCATACCCCATTCATTTTTTTACATACAGTTCGTCATCATCATCATCATCATCATCATCATCATCGGTGTTCGTCCTTTCTGTGTGTTGTTCATTAATTCCTTTTACAACACCATTTAGGCTATGGCAGCAGTATTAGCTGCGAAGATTTCTTTTTCTTTCTTTATAACGTCATTAATGATAATGATGACCAGGGAAACCAGAAATATGCATTTGCATGTTTTTTCTCACGCAACCAAGCCAGTCATATATGAGGTATTTATGCGTTTAATTTATTTTCATAACTTTCAGCGTAGTTTTTGTTAGTGCATATTTTTGCATATTCTGCTCATAACAGCATTTTTTGCATATTTCAGTTTTAAGAGCATGTTTTCGACACTTTTCAAATTTAAAAAGAATTTTAAGTCTTCTTAGCGCGTATTTAGGTTCTTTGGTGATTTAAAATATCTTTACAAAGAAAACAAAATTTTTGTTTTGAATTCTGACCAAGCCAAGGCATTTTTGAATTATCTGTTAATTGGAACTTATCTCAGTTGAATTTTTTACTACTTAATAGGACCTTAAGCAATTTTTAAAGAATTTGCAATCTAAACAGCATTTAACGTTTAAAAAATGTTTTATATCAAACACATTTATCAAAAATGCTTAGATGGCATATGCAATATATGAACTAAAAAATTTTAGCACAAAAACTGAACTGATTTCTATTGCGGCAAACTTCAGTTGCATTGAAAAGTTACTTCAAAAACTGCAAACCAATGGAACGAAAGTTTTGTTTTTTCTTAGAACATATTTTAAAATTATTTTCGCATTTTTACTGCATATTTTATGCGCATAAGACACTTTCAAGAGCATATTTCTGGTTTCTCTGATGATGACGTTTATGATATTGTTGTTATTGTTGTTGGTGGTGGTGGCAATAGTACTGATGTTTCTATTATTTTGTCATTATTTTTTATTTGTTTTGTAATGGTTTTTCAAATTCAAAAATTCTACAATGACATTGTGTCACATTTTTCATTTTTCTCGCGTCTTTTTTTATTTCTCTCTTGTCGTTATTAAAATTTCAAAAAAAAAGATAAAAAAATTAAATCTCATTTGTTGAAGGTGTGAATAATCGGGGAATTAGTTAAATGAAGTGGAATCTAAACGAGTCTCTTCGTCTATTTAGATGAGTTCTTGTCAATCTGTCCTCACTTTGGTACAGCGTGGTACAGCGAGTGCAATAGAAATGTGAGTGTTGTTGATAGAGGAACCATTATCGTCATCATAATCCAGCATAACACTTTGTTTAAAGGTGTTGATGGCTAAGTGTGGGAAGTTCAGTTTGTCTAGTGAAAATATTAACAAAAAGCTTTTAATGCAAAACTACAATTTTAGATCAAGAGATTATTCTGATTTTAGAAAAGCAGACATAAATTGAAAACAAAAATCCCAAAGAAGCAAGTGGTTAAGAATTTATTAATTTCACCAGAAGAGAAGAAAGGCCCTCAGCCGTTAGTTGCTTACTGCCTGGAGAAGAGTAATTATCTTGCCCGGTAGAGATTAAAACAAGGCCCTTTGGCAGAAGTGCCCTGTAGACGGGTGGCAGACACGATGGACGAACATTGGCAATGGGGGGGTGACACATAGGTTTGTGCCGAACGTGACAATCGTACAGGAAGACCCAGACTTTGGCATTGGCTTAAGCCTGGGTTTCATACTTTTTCATTCATTTTTGCATTGTGTTGGCCAGACAGAGTCTGCGGACTGCCGGTGTGGGATTGGTACTGAGGACTGGAGTATACTAACATTACAGACTTAGATAGTATGGGTATTACTCATACTAACGCATTGTACTCACTCGTGTTTTGACACCGTGAGATAAATTCCTATGTCTGACTTTATACCTTTACACCTAAGCTCTGACTGTTCGTGAACCAATATTGTTCTATTAAGAGTGTTAAGAGTTGGGCGCTACTGGTTATGTTAAACGTGAAAACTTTTGTTGAGACATTGAGACATCCAGGTCAGGTTGTTTGTTGTTGTTTAAGACCCTTCATTGTATTTGCAACTTAGTTAATGTCGGTATATCACTATGTTTTTCTTACTACAACCCAATAGTATTTTGTTCGAAACTCACCAAGTTCTGATTTATCACTAGCTTGTGGATATCTGAAACCATAATGGTGGATTTGTCACCCAGAGAAACCCTATGCCTACCTTAACATTTCCATCTAAACCCCAACTTCACACAAATGTGTTCCGATGTCTCTGACGGCTGAGAGCACACGAAATAAACTCTGCTTGGAGTTTCAAATCTGGCCTGCCATACTTGAGAAACTCAGAGCGAAAACCAAATTGTGGACTGATCGCCGCCTTAAAGTGGCGAAGTTCCATTTGAGCAATCCAGTATTCCGAACATTTGGCTATTTCTTAATCTTTTATTATACCGGAGACGGTAGTAAGTGGTGCGGCACAGCAAAACCGATATAGGGTGGCATGGAACCTTATCTGGCCAATGCATCATCTATCACACAGTGTCCAAGTACACAAAACAACTGGACCTTATTTCCAAACGAAAGCTTTTGTAATTTATTTTACGTAGCGATATTGGACGAGCTTAGATATCATACGTTTCGAGCGAAATGCCTTTAAGGCAGCTTGTCAGTCAGAAAACATATTGATAGTCTTACCCTTGAAACCACTCTCCAAGTTGATCTCCCCACATATAGTCAGTGATCTTTTCAGTGGGTTTAACAAGTCTCAGTTGGCTCCATGAATACCAGCAACGACATCATTCGTTCTTGAGCCATCGGGTTACCAGCTTAGATCAAACTCACTCAGAACTAAGGCCCCATTAGACTAACAATCCTGGTCCGGGAATTTAACCCTAAATCTTCTGCCAAAGCACAGGTCCAAAGACATAACATCCCGAATGAAGATGGTTCTCCGAACGCCCTGCGTAGAATGGACCGACTTCCCGATACATTTTAGGACTCTTTGGCGAAAAACTTTGACGCCGAACATGCCGCCATCCTCATCACATAGATTTAGAAATGGTGTCAAACCAATTAAGGCCTCCAAAGCCGCTGTTGTACAAGTCCTCATTGCCTTAGGCATACCAAGGCAGGCAAGTCTCTGTACCCTGCCAGTGATATGTGAAGAGTTAAAATAGAATAATTTGCTGTACCATCTACTAGCATTGCTCTCTCAGAAGTAAATTAAACAGAATATATTTTGACTTGATTTTCTAGCACGGGCATGACTACGAGTTATCCCCTGAGTGCTGGCTTCATGACGTTCACTGACAGCATTTTAACCGAATACATATTTTTCGGTAGGTTTATGCAGCGGTTTTTCTTTTTTTGTAGTAAAAAAGCATCTTTTCAAATCAGTAACTCTTTATACGGCCTTTCATTTTTTACAGCCTGTGTGATTAACGGAACACCTTTGCGTTACAGCACTAAGTTCTTCATTATACCGCTAAAAATCGGGGATTCACCGTTTTTTAAGAAATAGTGTAAGGCCAGCAAAAGCAACCCACTTTACGGAATTTCGATTTACGGCCTGAATTTTCCGCTATTTAAACCGTATAAAGAAGTATGAGTGTATAACTTTTTTCGTAAGTAACGAATTAAAGACCAAAAACGTAACTTAATGTTAACTTTTAAACAAGCACTCCTTTGACGCAATCGAATTAGTGTTGAGCAACGCTATATGAGCATTTACATCATCTAGTGATAAAAAAAACCGCGTATGGTTTCTTTTAGAAACTTTTCATCTCTTCAATCTAATCTCGTTAAAGCCATTAAATTTAGATTTTTTTCAGTGTCTAAAAACAAAACACCTTTAAAGATTAGAAATGATTTTTTTGAAAGCCATTATTACCAGAGTTTGATTGCCTAGAAAAAAGTTATTTTATTTCGTATGTAAATGAAAAATTCGCCCATAAATGTAAATAAAAAATTCAACTTCAGATTTTATTTTATTTTTTTTTTTTTTTTTTTTTTTTTTTGTAATCTACCTTCCAAATTCCAAACGTTTATTTCCCAGAAGTGCAGAAAAACCAAAACTAAAACGTTAAGCAACAAAATGTAATTTTAGTTTTACCCCCCGCCATAAAAATTTCGTTACAAAAGTCAGAAAAAAATTTGTTAATTTTTTTCGAACCAACAATTTTCAATTCATATCAACAGTTTTTATTGCACTTTTTTGTTTTGAAGCCTCCAATTGGACATGTAAAAACGAGCAATTTTAGCAGTTACGGTAGATACAGTTCAGGCCGTTTTTTATTTCCTGTTTTCACTTTCACGTATTTTTTACGAACTTCAACTTGTTTGCATTTGACTATGAAATCCAATCTTTAGCAGCCATTATCCTGTTATGAGAGCAAACAAAAAAATTGTTGTAAAAAATAGGATTTTTTTCCTACCACTCAAGGTAGGTAGCAAGCACCAGCAGCAGCATCTACAAAATGCAACGTGTGCCAAATTGGTTTGAGCTGCTGGCTTTTTTTTAATATTTTTCAGCTTCATCTCGTGTGTATTTGTTGTTTGTTAATCGACAACCAGAAGGGAAACATAACGTAACTGGTATTTCAAGTTCAAGCCTTAGACATGCCAGCTGTCAGTATTGAAATTGCCACAGGATATGCCTCGTATTCGTACTTTAATGCTGCCATTTATTTTTGTGACTTTTTGTCTATTTTTCTTTTGCTAAAATATGAGATGCCATTGAAATAAAGGGTTTAAAATAAGCGGTGTTAGGTTGGCTGGTTTGCAGTGGAACAGACGCTGTGAGTGACAGATAAACAGATAGTTTTACACGACATCTAAGACAGGGTGTCATTTAGTCAGACAAACAGACATTTGATATGTATTAGAAAAAAAGAAAAACAAAAACAAAAATAAAAAGGAAAATATTGTAAAACTAAAAATGAGGTAAACATTTTAGATATACCAGGAGTACGAAAGGCCATCAATATATAACGGTTGCAGATGTAAGATGTCGACAACAGGCCTTTTAACCAAATTTGAAATATGGGATGAATTTTTTAAAGTTACAAAGGTTTAAATCATAATAAAACAAGGATATAACACCTTGATTAAAAAAACAAGTTTATTCATCTAAATCTATAGTGTCGCCTTCAAAGTAATCCCCATCGACTGCAACACACTTATGCCAGCGTTTGAACAAATACGCGAAGCATTTTTTATATTCGATTTTTTCACGTTGAAACACGTTCCCCATAATGGTTTTTTTAAGTCAATGAACAGAAAGAAGTCACAGGGATCCAAGTCACGTGAATTCGGTGGCTGTTAGATGATATTTGTTGCATTTTTCGTCCAAAAATTTCGGTGCACTGTGCACTGTGCGACGGTGTATTATCATGGTGCAAAATACACATGTTTTCTGCCCACAATTCTGGTCTCTTTCAACGAATTGCTTCGCGCAAACGTCTCATAACGCTCAACTAATACTCTTTGTTTACATCATGATGCAATACATCATTGTAATCCATGAAAACGCTGAGCATTGTCTTCTTTTTTTACAGAAAACGATGTCGTTTTCTTGGTCTCGGCTCTTATCTCTAGTAATGATCCTTTTGATGAATGTGGGATCGGATTCAGCCTCGCAAATCATATCTCACGGTCTCTTTTTTGTATGAAATTGAGGTCTTTTTGACGGACTGCCTCGGACGGATCCATAGGCAATATTCAAGTCCTGCGCTATCTCTCTGATGGTTAATTTGCGGTTATTGACTTTATCAATGTTTTCGTCGGTTTTCGATGTCGATAGTCTGCCACTGCGTTCATAATCTGCGATTGACTCATGATCACTTTTGAACAGCTCATGTTGCTGGTAAACGACCACTTTATTTAGAGAATCGATGCCAAATCACATCTTCAGCATTTTCGACGTTCGCGCACCATCGAATCCGTTGTTACAAATTTAAGTTCATTTCTAAAATTATAAGAAATCGCCAAAACATATAGAGATAGATGTACTGCTAGCTACGTAGCTTTTGCAAATGTCAAGCTATGACGCTAAGATTTGGCGGGAATATCAACAACAGATGTACCAACTTAGCAAAAAAAAAAAACTTATATCGGAGGGTATTTCGGGAACTTTTTGTTGAAGGTGTTACCTTGTATGTAAACTTTGCAACACTGCTCAGTAAAGTCGAATATCTGTGCCTTGTTATTGCTGATTAGTTTGTAAGTAGATTTTTAAGTTCATTCTTAAGATAAAGTGTGTTTTTTATAAAGGTATAGAACTTTAAGTTGCAATAAAACAACGATGGATTGATTATTCGATTGACATGAATTTTATTTATCCGAAAGATAACCTTGTGGCATTACATTTTAAATATGATTTCTGGCATATGACCGCCACGGCTGGCGCGGATGTAGTCCAATTTGGACGTCCAATTTTCGATGACTTTTTCCAACATTTGTGTCTTTACCGGATCGACCATTAACTTTACATAGCTCCACAGAAAGTAGTCTAGTGGTGTTAAATCACAAGATCTTGGAGGCCAATTCACAGGTCCAAAACGTGAAATTAGTCGGTCACTAAACGTATCTTTCAATAAATCTATTGTGGCACGAGCTGTGTGATATTTTGCACCGTCTTGTTGAAACCACATCTCTTGGACATCATGGTTATTCAATTCAGGAATGAAAAAGTTAGTAATCATGGCTCCATGGTAAGGTTCTGGCCACCATCGTTTTTATAAAAGGACGGACCAATGATTCCACCAGCCTATAAAGCGCACCAAACAGTCAGTTTTTCTGGATGTAACGGTGTTTCCACATACACTTGAGGATTACCTTCACTCCAAATGCGGCAGTTTTGTTTGTTGACGTAGTCATTCAACCAGAAGTGCGCTTCATTGCTAAACGAAATTCGCTTATGAAAATCGGGAACAACGGTAATCTCGTTTTGGTCCCATTAGACGAATCTACGTCTTACTTGATGATCGTTTGGCTTCAATTCTTGCACGAGTTGGATTTTGTATGCACGCAAACCAAGATCCTTCCGCAAAATCTTCCATAAAGTGGATGGACACATCCAATTCCTGTGGTCCATGGCGGATGGACTCATTCGGGTCTTCCTTAACGCTACGCTCTACAGCAGCAATAGCACGCACCGTACAGCATTTCTGGGGATGCGAGTTATCAATAAGAGTAAACGTGGTGCGAAAACGTTCCATGGTTAATCGAATTAACTGCTCTGATGGACGATTTATCGACGATAAAATGGACGTAGTGCGCGATACGTTTTCCGCACAGAAACATTATCTTCGAATGTTGTTCAGGCGTGAGTCTATTCATGATGAATTGCCAAATCAAACCGAGAATAAATCTCTTGACAGCTTTTAAATCGGTCGCCATCTTGAAAAGTAATGCCAACCTAAAGTTCTATACCTCTATAAAAAAACACGCATATTAAGTGTTTGCGCTTTTTCTTTTTTTCGGAATATAATCTGAGGGTTATGTTTTGATGATGGATTGCAGCTCTTCTGCAGTATTTTAAGTTTTTAGTTGATAAGTCTATGAAAAGTGTCTTGTACGCATAGAGTAAGTATACCCAGAATTAATAAGTTTAAGAGACACTTTGTAAGGGAGTTTGGGATGAATAAAGTCAAAGCCAACGTTGTAAAACATCTTTAAACTGAAAATGCTATAAAAAAACTACTGAATATTTGCTCAAATATCTTTTTTTATTTGAAAGTACAATCCTTCCGGTTAATAATGGAAAATAATTTCATTCAAATGGCTGCCTCAGCTGGCCATGCAGTAGCCTACACGATCGGTCCAATTTTTAAGCACATTATCGATTGTGTGCAGCTGTATTTCACCAATGGCTTCACGAATATTGTCCTTTAAAGCGTCAATTGTCTCTGGCTTGTTGGCGTAAAACTTATCTTTGACGGTACCCCACAAATAATAGTCCAACGGTGTCAAATCGCAGCTCCGAGGTGGCCAAACGACATCCGCTCTGCGGCTGATAATGCGATCTTCAAAAACAGGGCGCAATACATTGAGTGTAGCTTCGGCTGTGTGGCACGTAGCGCCGTCCTGTTGAAACCAAGTGTTGCTAATATCCTCCTCTTCAATTTTTGTGAACAAAAATGCGTTCAACATGGCACGATAACGATCGCCATTGACTGTAACGGCCACTCCTTGCTCATTTTCGAAGAAAAATGGCCCAATTATGCCTCTGGACCTAAATCCGCACCAAACAGTGACTCGTCTTGGGTGTATCGGCTTTTCAATGTATGCGTGCAGGTTTTCCGTGCCCCAAATGCGACAGTTTTACTTGTCTACATACCCGCTAAGATCAAAATGAGCTTCATTTGCAACATTACCATGATTTTCAAAGTAATTTCGCAATATTTCCCAGCGTTGTTCAAGCGTATACACAACCATATTCGTTCAGCGGAAGGATAAAACTAATTATCTGTCAAATCAGACATAAGCTAAGTGTTACCATTCACGAAATAAGCACTAGTAAAAAAAAACTTTAGATGGCGGACCCTTTATTAAACAAAACCTCACAAAAATAGTGGTGTGAAGCTATATTTTAAGAGGATTTTTGAGTAAAAAGTCAATTATTCAGTTTAAACAGAATATTTTTTTTTGTTTTTTTTTTTTTTTTTTTTTTTGTTAAAACTACAGCTGAAGTATTTTTCATTTTTTTTTTTTTTTTTTTTCTAAAAAAAAAGTATCCTTTACTATATCAAACCAAAATTAACTTAATTTTTTTACAAAATTTTTCGTCCTTATTTGTTTCTTGTTCTGTTTTTTATTTATTCAGCTGCTTTCAATGATTTAACAGTTAAATGGCCTTCAAAAACAGCACAAATTTTATTTTAATTTCTGTTGCAGCGGTTTCGATATTTGATTCTTAGACGGTTACCGCTACTGCAACCACTAAATAAACAAGGAAAATATTGAATTTCAATACAATTTAACTCAAATTTATTCAATATTTTCTTCTACAATTTTTCTTCATTTCTGTTTCCAAGTTTTTGCCATGTGCCATCAAATACACAAATTTTTAATAGTTTCCTGTCTCTCTCTATCGCTCTGCCATCTAAAGGATTCATTTCATTGGCAAACACAAACTGCTTTTAAAATATGTTTCATTTGTTTAAATAAGAAGAGAAGCGAACTATGGTTTTGTTAAGGACTTTTGTTAGGGTTAAAAAAAAAACATACAAAAAAAGGATTTCAATGGTTGTGTTATATGTGATAAGCAAATACTCTAAATGGAAGCTACTTTTAGGAAAGAAAGTTGGTAAATAAACGTAATAATTGATCTTCAACTGGCCTAGAAATTCATACTTGAGCTTCTGTTACATTTGCTTATTATTGTAGGCTTTAAACAAATGCTGAAGAGACGATAATGCTGTTGATATAAAAGCATAACTGAGTGTACAAACAAATTCGTTACATGTGGCAATACCAAAACTGCCCAGTAAGATTTACCATCTCACCGCGAATAGACTAACAAACGAACCATTGAATTTTATTATCAAAATTCGTGCTGTATGAGAAATCAGTTTCGTCAATTACGGCCAGTCCATTGGCTGGCAAGATCATGAAACATGAGAGCACTAGAACATTTTTTGTGAGGTTATGTGAAGCCCCTCGTGTACAGGAAAGAAGCTAGTCACAGTTTCAGCCCTGGAAGACAACATTACAAATGACACTTGGTAAGCTAACGGCTGAAATGCTGAAAAAAGTATGTCAAAATTGGAGCGTCTTACGATATAGTCGCGGACAACATTTACATGAAATAATGCCAAAATTGGAGCTTACGGCTGGACTACCTACTTGTAGCCGCGGGCTATACTTACATGAAACAATCTTTAGAAACAAAATGGCCTCCTAAATAAATGTTCCTTCACTTTTGCCAATTTACTCTGTTTTTTTTTTAATTTTAAAATCGAAGAGATATCATATATCAGGCAGCAGCGTTCTACAGTCCGATATCAAAGCCGTCAAAATGACCTCGCATTATAACCAGTATTACGGAATATTCAGCAGGTATTATTTATTATTTTATTAATTCCCATAACATTCCATGAAGGAGCATGGGGACTTCTCTCAGTCAATGAGCAGCACCTACTTTTAAACTCCTTGAAAGGGACCTCCAGTTTAAGGCCGGCTCTGAACGGCAAATGCATTTAGAGAAGTTTTCAACAGTAGTAATACTCATAACCAGTTACTAGCTAATGTTATGAGATGATACCGCTGTCGAAAAACTTTTTTTCATTTTTAAGATGGCCTGGCCTGGTATTGAACCGACGACCTTCTGGTTGGTAGACGGGTATCTTACCTACCATACCACAGCGGCAGGTATATCTTCATATTTACTGATAGCAATGCAGCCTTAAGATACCAGAAGGCAAGTTCACACATTTGTTATGATATTTCGAAAATCTGGCCACATTTAATGATCAAAGAAAAAGACAAGAATCCTTATAAAACCTATAACCTGCAATTGGGCGTTTGGCAAAAACCACCTAAAGGCTGACATCATAAAGAATAATTTTGGAAGCTGCAACTTTAAAACAGAGAAGTCTGATATAACGCAGACTCTTTACCATTTCTCAAAATTTGACAACATGGGTCTTGGTTTGCTTGAAGAAGGTTGCACGACAAAATATGTTTCCAGTAACGCGGGATTTAGGCAAAATCCATACCAACATTAAATCAGCTGTGTAGATAGGACAGTGAACACAACGGGGCCTACTTTTAGAGTCCATGTCAACTGAACTTAACTTATTTAAGGAATCGGACTGCTTGACTACTTAAAACCTCAAATACAAATACGCAGTTACATTAGTGCTCCTAGATATTTACAAGAACTTCTACAGAAATTTATGGCTTTAGAACAGAATTCTAAGATCACAAGTGATCGCCAAGTAAATAGCATTTAGGGGTGTTAGACGCATGAATACCTTGTCCAAGCTCGTTCATAAATGCTGGCCGGTACTACAGTGTGTATTTTGGAACTTCTCGGCCGCGCACAGGAGAGAACGAGCAATGTGGCGATGTGGCATGTATTTCGTTGTTCTGCCGGTACTATAACGCGGAGTGTATTCTGATGAAATAAAAGAATTAATTCCTAATAATCACTTATTCTTACGCAGAAACCATAATTCTCGTAGAGCGTATCGCTTTATAGTTGATTGTCCAGCGAATCACACAACGCATTGTAGGCAAAATTGGCACTTTTGTAGCACTGTCCGTTTCTAAATGAATCTTCCCGCGAAAGACCTTTCTGCCACTTACGACCTGAATAAATTTAAATCGAGCGCCCATGAACACCACTACTTTTTAGGGCTACCCCTTCTCATAAGTACATGGCAAAATGAAAGGTAATACTATACGTTTGAAGTCTTAGTTTTTTCAGGGCGCATGCAGGTGGTCTGTGACATACGACATTGTGGTAAAGTAAGTAAAATAAAACAGTCATTGGCTCCTTAAGATCGTTAAAGTGTATCAAGTCCAGTAACGTATAGACAGAACAATTTGAAACTATAGCTTGCATAAGCTAAACGGGATAACATAAGCCACCGCTCTAAGAGTAATGGCAATACTTCCCTAATATCCTTTTCTTCGCATGGTTAATGCCCAAAGCGTGGTTCAACATAGAAAATGCTTCAGTCGGTTGATATTTTAATTATTTTCTGGCATCACACAAAACTTGTACGAGTACAACTTTTGGCCCTGTGTTTTGGGCTGTTGTTGTTGTAATGTTTTTATTTCCAATACACTTACATTACCTGATAACAACTGTAACACAAAAACCGAATTTCCATTTATTTTTATTTTTTAATCAAATATTCGGATCATCAAAGGAAACGCAAGAGATTTACAAACATAATCAACGATTACCTTCGTTGTACTCTATTCTACGTTCGTGGCAAAAAAATCAAATAAATTGCAGAATAAACAACAACAACAATAAAATGTTATAATTGTACTCTAATGACCATAACGTCGTGTGTGTTGATTTCAGCCCGAAAAACGGTGGTTAGAAAAACAAAACAACAAAAAATAAAAACAAATCGCAATTTTTAAAGTCACATTAACCTGACGTCTGAACTGATGCCAGCCAGCGGCAGCAAATAACGACCGTGAGTCACAATGACGTCAACAACAATAATATGATGGATGAATGTGTGTTAGTATGCGATAAAGAGAGAAAAAAAGCTGATTACACACAGGCAGACACACACATTTACAAAGGAACTAATGAGATCTGGTAACACAAAAAGAAATTAAAACAAAAAAGGTAAGCAAAGTATAAAGAATACAATGAAAAGAGACCAAAAAAAAAAACAACAAAAAAAGTAAACTACCCCCAGCAGTGTGTTAAAAATCAAAGGATTTCTTTGCCATCATCGTTATCATCATCATTTGTACGTGGGTTTAAGTGTGTGTGCGTGTATGAGCAAGTAATGCAATTGAGGTGAGTTGTTACAAGCGCTGGTGGATATGAGTACGTTTGAGCATCAAGCTAAGGGTTCGTTGTTTTATTTTTCTTTCCCTTTAATGTGTGCAAATCTCCGAAAGGTGTATAAAGCCGCATATGTCTCATACTCGTATGTGCAATTTATTTTGTTTGTGAGAGTTTTATGGATTATTACAGATATTCAGCCACTGCCAAAAACTAAGCTTTGTGTTCGTTGACTGGTATTATGCTGTATGTACTGGCACATGTTCATTTCATTTCATCATTTCACTCGATTGCATTATTATGCTAAAAATTGTAATACAAGTAGAAGAGTACGAGGAGTTTGGGAAAGAAGTAACCAAAAAACTAAATAACGTTTGAAATCAAGGTAAATAGTGAGAGGGCTACAAGCGAAATATAAAAATTTGTAAAACAAAGCAAACAAAAAGTAGTATGAGGGGTAGCTCATATTGAATAGTCGCGTGCCATAGAAAAATATTGAAAAGGTTTTGTGTTTTTTATTCATTTTATCTCAAAAGGTTTGTACATTTTAAACAAACATTCGATGTTAAATTTATTCGTTATTTCACTAGTTTTTTTCTTAACAAAGTTGTTATTTTGCTTTCAAATCGCTTTTATTGGTTTTTTCTGTTATTTTTTTTAAGTTTGTTTGTTAAGGTCTGCTAATTTTTTATTATAATTTTTTTCTGTTTTTTTTCTATTGACAATGATGTTTTATTATGTCTCGCGGCCATAGTTGTTATTTCTGAAATTTTTCAAAAAGAAAATCAAATTTTTTTTCGCACCGTTTCTACTAATTTGCGTCACGCGCTTTAAGAAAATATTATGATTTTAAGACCATTTTTTAAGGAAATAATGTCTAAGAAAATTAAATTTTTTACTTTTAAAATGATTGGCATACCCCGATTACGAAAGCATTCAAAATCTTTAATCGGGCTTTTTAATTTCGTAAAAATTGTTGTTACGCTAACTTCCGCTAAGATTTCCTAATACACTTAAAGACACTGAGAATAAAACAAAGAAATCTGAAGAGGTATGACGTCTATAGACGTCATTAAACTTTATGCTTAAAGAACTTAATCTATTTTGTTGAAATTTGGAGCAAAGATATAAAGAACCAGCAATAGGACGTTTTTTTTAGAATTGGATTCGGGAACGTGAAAATCGGGAAAAAACGGTCAAAATTAATGAGTTTTCTGCTAAAATGACACATAATTTTTTTCTTCTTAAAGGATTGGTAAACTTAAAAATTATCTTGCTAACATATAGCTTTTCTGTAGGTACACGTGGACTCATACTTACATAGTACTGATGTTTCCCAAGCATGTTGTTTAAAAAAGTTCTTGTTTTTTCTAAACTGCTTCTCTAGTTCTGATACCAATTTTAGAGCATTGGAATGAGGATTTTTCTTGGTTGTTTGCAGTAACCAACGTTCGTCTGACTCTAAAAAATAGAGGTTTTCCTTTCAAATATTTCGGCTAAAATGTACTGCTAGGTGGCAGCACAGACACAAAAACTTTTCCTTTCTTAAAAATTACGATCTGTCAGACGTCAGCTGTTAAAATTTTAGCCAAATTCATCGATTAGTTTATTTGTTGTAGTCGTTTGAAGTAAGCAACATTTGCGTTTCTTGGAAAATGGAAAAAAGGTAATTTCGTGTAGTGATTAAACACTATTGTTGGAAAGGCAAATGGCGAAAGAGACAAACGAATCTGCTGCGTCAGATTATATGGTAAAATACTGGATTGCTGAATTTAAACGGGGCCGAACAAGCACTGCAACAATACCATCAACAGGAAGGCCAAAAGAGGTGATTACTGAAGAAAATATCAAGAAAATCCTCGATATCGTATGAATAATCGCCGGGTCAAAATACGTGAGATTGCTGAAATGGTAAGCATACGAGTATCATATGAACGTGTGTTCAACATTTTGCATGAACATTTGCATATGAAAAAACTATCGGCAAGATGGGTGCCGCGTTTGCTCAGTGTTGAACAATAACGAGTTCGACAGATCACTTCACAGCGGTGTTTGGACATGATAAAGCATAATCCTGCTGATTTTTGGCGTAGATTAATAACTGTTGATGAAACGTGGGTCCACCACTACACACCTGAAACCAAAAATCAATCGAAGCAATGGGTGAAAGCTGGTGGAAGTGCTCCGAAAAAGGCGAAGACAGCGAAATCGGCTGGCAAGGTTATGGCCACTGTATATTGCTCATCGATTATCTTGAAAAGGGATCCACAATCACAGGAGAGTATTAGCGTGCATTATTGGATCAAATGGTTGATGCAATCAAGGAAAAACGACCACATTTAAACAAGAACAAAGTGCTCTTTCTTCAAGACAACGCACCGGTTCATACAGCATTAGATACGATGCTAAAACTACGAGAAATCCACTTCGAATTGGTTGATCATCCACCTTATAGTCCAGATTTAGCCCCTAGTGACTTTTTCCTGTTTCCAAACTTGAAAAAATGGCTCGCAGGAAAAAGATCTCAAACGAAGAAGTGATTACCGAAATTAATGCGTATTCTGGGGAGTTCCCAAAATCGTATTATTCAGATGGTATAAAAAAGTTGGATAATCGTTTTACTAAGTGTATTGAGCTAAAAGGAGACTATGTTGAGAAATGATTGGTTTTTGAACAAAAAAAAATGTTTTTTTCCTACTTAGGTAGCTTCAATATCAATCCGCCCTCGTACTTAAACTTTTATACACACTTGAGTTTAACATAGACATGTCGTGTATACACGTCATTAAGTTTTTAATGTACAACATAGAAAAGGAACTCACATTTGTGCTTTATACATCTGTATTTATTGATTTCTTGCGCGACATATATAGCCGTCGCATTAAAATTAGATATTGTTATAGTCTACTCCAACTTCAGCCTGTACTTTGTTCAAATGGACCTTACAGGGAATGGTGTTCGCTTTCCTGAGATGATAACGGACTTTTTGTAGCCAGAAATTGAGCATATGGTCCTGAACAATATATGGCTTTAACAGGATGGTACCACTTGCCACACAACCAACGAAACAACGGCTCTTTTGCGCGATAAATTCAATAGCATTGTTAACTCATGTCGTTGTTAATTGGCTGCCACGGTCATGTGATTTGACACCGTTGATAGGGTGCTTTAGGTATATTTAAAAGAAAAAGTGTAAGCCAAGAAGAATTCAAGAGATAAAGGATGAGATAATTCGCCATATTAAAAGCATTGAACCTCATTTATGTCTCAGAGTCATCGAAAATATGAACCAACGTATGCCACCGAAGCCATGGCGAGCATTTGGCCGACATTTTGTTTCACACATAATTGCCATAGACCCTTCTATAACAATAAAAAATATTAAGATAATTCTCTGAAAACTTTTTGTTTTATTTAAAATTAACTTCGTGCGTTTTGGTTGGACCACTCTTTCCTTCTAGACGAAACATCTGTGCTGATTGTCAAGACCGATTATTCTGGTTTTGCTAGTCACCAAAACCAGTTGCGTCGTATCATGTGATAACACAACAGGCCGCTACGTATGCTAAAGTGTGCCTGACCTCAACGAGGCTACCGCTAATTACGTGTTTACATGTCATAACGTTTTTGGAATTAAAGCATAACAAATGAACTTAAAATTTTTGCAATACACAACTGTTGTTGCTGATTTCTCATATGCCGTATATAGCCGTCATATTAAAAATGAGGTTTTACAAACAAGCCGCAAAAAGTTTAGAAAACCCTTATTTAAATAATAGTCAGAAAATCATTTTTTACCTCATAAATGACATCTTAATTGTATTTTTATGAAAGGGTTCTTGACTAACATTTTGTTATACCGATTGATTCTGAAGCATTATATACATGCAATCCACAAGAGTTAAAAGATAATTTGATGATAAGTAGCAGATTAGTTATCTTTGGCTAATGAATTTAGTGACTTCCTCAAATCTACACTGTCTGAGTATGTTATCCACTTATCTGCTGTACCATTGGTAACACTATTGCGATTTCCGTTCAAGCTATGACTGTGGTTAAAAAGGATATACACCACATTAGTGCCTTTGGGACTGTATTGTGGCATTTTTGTTTATTGGTTTCTGTTTGAAGGAACATGGGGACTTCTCTCAGTCAATGAGCTGCACCCGATTCTATTTTTAGACTCATTGAAAGGGACCTACAGTTTTAAGCCGGCTCCGAACGGCAAATGCATTAGAGAAGTTTTCAATAGTAGTAATGCTCATAACCAGTTACCAGCTAATGTTATGAGGTGATACCTTTTTTTTCAGATGGTCTGGCCTGGTATTGAACTGAGGATCTTCTGGTTGGTAGGCGGGTGTCTTACCTACCATAACACAGCGGCACATAAGGTTGATTTTGTATTCCCTAGTATTGCCGTACTGATTTGTATATTTGACGGCATTGCCAATTAAACCATTGTTGGGAAAGACAATCTCACATGTTTAAAATTAACGGATATAAAATAAAGGATATGAGAGTGTTTGAGACATTTCCAGAACTTTCCAAACTGTAGGAAATTAGGTTTATAAGGAGAGTGCTTTGCCTACATCAATATTGTTATAGTTTTGCAGTCATAAAGTAAAGTCGTGTTCAGGCTTAAATAAAAGTGTTGTATAAAGGTAAAGTGAGGAAATAAAAACTGTAAAACAACAACAAGGTGGTGTTTATTTTATTTTGACGCAATTAAAAAGAACTTCGACGTTTTAAAAAGGTTAAAACGTAACAATATGTAGGTTTATGCGGATCTTACTGTTCTTTTCCATTCTCATAGGGTATTAAACTACCACGGTTTCTACTAAATTAAAAGATCAAATTCAAAGTGTGATAGTTGACCTAGCGGCTGTTTTTGGTTATATTATAACCAAATTAATTCATAAAAGATTTTTCAAAATTCATCCTTAGATCAACATTCGGGTGTAGGTAATTTGAATTAAACGTTTACGCATTATTTTACAACTTAACCTTACTTAGTGAAGATCTAGCCTTAGCTGAAACAAGTATTACAAAACCTTACAAAAAATTTAATAAAAAATTAACAACTTTTTGGTTAGAATAGTTAGAATAACTAGGCAACCGTAGTTATTATAAAAATATTGAGCAAATAACAGTAAACATTTCTATTTTTTTTTTTAATTTAAGTACTAATTTGCATTTTCACTGATTTTTATAAGACTTGGTGGTACAGTTATAAAAGATATTCGAAAAACTTATCACAATTGAGTTTGATGTTGTGAAATGTTTTTATAGGAAACACAGCCTCCCGAATCGGAATCACAAATGGTAGTGTGTGTTTTTTGACTATAATTTGTTTTCTTTTTTTATTTGTTACAAAATTTTAATTTGCAGTTTGATTCCTTATAAGACTAAAGTGGAACTAATTGGCATAATATCAGAAAAGTAAAATTTTTATATTTTATTTTAGATTATTTACGGTATAAATTATTATTTTGTTAATGTTAAACAGTTTGCAAAGATAAGAGTTATTTTAAACCACTTCTCTGTTGCTTACATTGCTGTGAAGCCCATTAATTGAAATTTGTATGCTTAGTATGAATTGCAATAATAAACAGCCAGTGTACCACTTAAGAATTTGTCTATGTATGTGTATGAAATACAGCAAGAGAAAGGGAGTACGAGTAGTTGCTAGTATGTAAGCAATTGTTTTTAACTCACCATTCACTTATGCATTTATTCACCTTTATTACACTCGTATGACTTAAACAATAGAAACGATGATTAATAATTCAAAAACAAAAAGCAAAACAAATAATACCTTCACGTGTGTGGATAAGTGCATGTGTGTGACGAAATATTTTGCCTTTTTTGCCGACGGTAATCGGTCACACGAACTCAAAGGTAAAATTTAATTGAGATTTTTAAGGGATGATCTTTCACTTTCTGTTAATGCAATAAAAGCAACAACGAAAACCAAAATAAAGCCTATTTATTATCGAAAATTGTATTCCGATAAAAGGTAAAAACAAAAGAAAGAATAAAAAAGAAATCAAAGCCAAACTCGTTTACAAAAACACAAATGCACGGAGAGACAGGCACAGAAAAAAAAATATAAAATAAAAGTGCGTATGGCACGAGTCCTATATTTAGGAAAACTAACTGCTGGAAATAAATAAGCGAGAGAAAGAGGAAGGAAGACAAAAGAGTAAAAGGGAGTAAAAAATTATGCTGATTTATACCGTTAGAAAATTGTAAACAAAACAACAGAAATAAGCACGAGCCATATGAACAATAAAAGCAACAATACTAAAACAACACAAGGTGACTTCATTGCAGCAACAAAATAAACCTGTATTGTCAAATGAATTCATAACACACGCACACAATATAAACACAGCTGATGCTTCAAAATTAAACAACAACTAGTCGTATGCCCGTTACTAAAAAGTTATGAAAATCAAAGAAAGAGAAAAAAGGATCTCTTCTTCTATTTGCATTAGCATTTGTTGGTTTGTTTATTTTAGTTGTTGCAGTAGTTTTAGTAAAACTCACAGCGTACACACAGAGTACAGAGAGCAGCATCATCATACTTATTTAGGGGTGTCAGTGTGTTGAGAATTTACTTGTGCGGTGGGATTGGAAACAAACGCGTTTACATAAAAATTTGTCTTCTTTTTTAATTTAAATTTTTGTTACCGGATTTGACTTTTTTTTAGAAATTATTCAAATGAACAAGAGGTGGTCATATAATTATGTTGTTTTTCCTGTAATAAATACATCAAAAACAACAACAATTTTATGTGAATGTTGACTTTATGAATTTAATTTTTTGTTTTATACTTTGGGGGAAGAAAATTGATTTTTTTTTTTTTTTTTTTTTTTGAAAACGAGTTAGACTTGTCACATTTTTTTTTAGAAATTGGTTAACAACTGAACAGGTAAACTGATGAACTACCAAGATGAGGAACTTTTAATAAATTTTTAATTCTTATCTCAAATGTGACTCGATGAGTTTGTTTACTGCATAAAATAATCGAAACAACTTCGTTTACAACTACAACATGACCTGTTATATGTTATTTTCTAAGGTGGTTTCGATAGGAGCAGTATCTTACAAAGTAGCAGCTGTTGGCAAGAGTGACACTCCGTTTGATCTCCAGGCTGACGTCGCGCATGATATTAAAATATCAAGAAAGACAAACTCCCTCACCACTTCTCAAAGCTGCAGTCGCCAACAGTGACGTTCTGTCGAAGACTTTTTGCTTGATGACAAAAAATATTTAGTCTTGTTCTCATTCATCATGATACCCACTTTGGATGCAGCTTCTCTCTCCAGACTGGAACAAGCAGAAGATTTAGCATTCTTTACGATTCTATAATATCACAGCTGGTTTTATTAGCGTCTACTTTTTGAAAAACCAAATACTAGTTGATGTTCACTTTTGCCCAGACTACGCTCAATATAAGCGAACAACCGTAAAGGTTGGTTTCTTTTAAAAGTGACACATTTCTTAAGTTATAAGTAAGTAAAGGGTTCGCCAAATAAACTTTTTTTTAAATTCTATAAAAAAAAACTGAATATTTTCTCAAATTTCTTTTTTTATTTGAAAGTACAATCCTTTCGGTTAATAATGGAAAATAATTTCATTCAAATGGCTGCCTCGGCTGGCCATGCAGTAGCCTAAACGATCGGTCCAATTTTTAAGCACAGTATCGATTGTGTGCAGCTGTATTTCACCAATGGCTTCACGAATATTGTTCTTTAAAGCGTCAATTGTCTCTGGCTTGTTGGCGTAACACTTATCTTTGATGGCATCCCACAAATAATAGTCCAACGGTGTCAAATCGCAGCTCCGAGGTGGCCAAACGACATCAGCTCTGCGGCTGATAATGCGATCTTCAAAAACAGGGCGCAAAACATCGAGTGTAGCTTCGGCTGTGTGGCACGTAGCGCCGTCCTGTTGAAACCAAATGTTGCTAATATCCTCCTCTTCAATTTTTGTAAACAAAAATTCGTTCAACATGGCCCGATAACGATCGCCATTGACTGTAACGGCCACTCCTTGCTCATTTTCGAAGAAAAATGGCCCAATTATGCCTCTGGACCAAAATCCGCACCAAACAGTGACTCGTCTTGGTTGTATCGGCTTTTCAATGTATGTGTGCGGGTTTTCTGTGCCACAAATGCGACAATTTTGCTTGTTTACATACCCGCCAAGATCAAAATGAGTTTCATCTGAAAAGAGGATTTTTTGGCAAAATCGGCATCTTCTGTAAGTCGATTGCAGGCCCACTTAGCGAAGCGAAAAAAGCGTATACACAACCATATTCGTTCAGCGGAAGGATAGAACTAATTATCTGTCAAATCAGTCACGAAATAAGCACTAGTTGAAAAAACGTTAGATGGCGGACCCTTTATGTAAGGATATGTTTAAATAGACATTCTTATGCTTATGAATGAAAGAGTAACTAAACGAATGATTGACTGAATGAGTTTCTAAAAGTGAATGCAAATGCCACATGCAAGGATAATAACATTTCTGTGGTAAATTCAAATAAAATTGGTAAAGATAAATAAAAGGAAACGAAATGACATACAAATATTTCTGTCACATACATACATTTGTATGTCAGACAGTCATTCATTCAATAACAATGCTTACCATCATTTTTCCTGCTCTATTTCATTTCGTTGTGTGTTTTTCGCGTTGAAAAGAATTTAAGGAGATTGAAGTGCAAAAGGCAATAGAAATATTGACACGCTTTAAAAGAAATCAGGGCTGGATATTATGCACCTTTAGATTTGTTCCGTTACTATATTAAAAATATTTCATTTTCCTTTTATTGTAACATTTTGAGGATCTTTAATAAACGGATTGACTTTTATTATTTTCGAGTTGAACGCTTGAAAACATATGGCACGAGATACGACAGCATAATAAGCGACAGACAAAAGGTGGTTTATTTATGAAATGTAGTCGGAAATAAAGTTGTATTTAATGAAATACGAATACCATGCATCCCTCCCAATCTGTAAATAAAGCAGGCAAGATGGACTACCAGTGGAAATTCTACGGGTTGATATCCAAACCATGACTGAACTTCTACTGCCTCATCAGTATGGGAGGAGGAGAGGCTGCCTCCTACGTGGAAGAAGGGCATCATTGTAAGCTTACCAAAAAGTGGCGACTTGAAAGACCGTAATAATTGGAGAGGAATTATTCTACTTAACACCATATACGAGTATAAGATAATTGCAGTTATAATATAGGGGAGGCTTCAGTCCGAATAGAAGCTGCGTAAATCAGGCCAACACTTTACGAATAATCATTGAACAGTCCATAGAATGGCGTGCCCCCGGTATCTACTGTTCGCCGATTTCAAGAAAGCGTTTGATACCATCCGGCGAACGGCTATATGGAAAGCACTAAGAACAAAAGGAGTACCACAGGAGATAATTTGAATAATAAGAGCGATGTATGAGGATGCAAAACTTTCAGTTCTGATTTCCAATATGCAGTTGAAACTGGAGACCTGTAAAGATTGGCTCGTAGTGTTGGACTTGAGATAAATATCAAGAACACTAAGCACGGAAATCATCATGCTACAGGCTCAAAAGGTTGAGTATGTAGATAGAATAGAAAATATACTGCGAGACGAACAAGCTGGCTAATCGGAACAATTGTACTTCACAAAAAAAAGAAAAATTTGGCAAAATTTCAAACCGTTTTTTTTATTGCATTTTAAAATGTTAACTTTTAAATGGTCCACCCGATACATACATACAAGTGGTATCGTCTAACCGTTTGCGAAGCACTTCTCGTCTGCATTTGTCTTTTTATTTGCGAACTTAAGATTTATCCATAAGCAAGTTTCGCCATGCCGATCTCTCATTTCGAAATATTGGAAAAGAGCGGTCCCAATGCTGATGCTACGCTATCAGGCACACCAAATAAAAAAACTCCAATACAAAACAAACATGGCCATTCACTATTGTTTCATGTAAAGTGCCAAAAATGGTGATTTTTTGAAAGTTTTGTTAAGGGACCACCCACAGGGAGGTACCAGATATTGTGTCACTAGCATGGGTGGGTCGACCCTCTAAAGTTAGTGGGAGTCGATCACACATTTAGATTCGATTGGGGCACTTTAAATCGATCAAAGTGGGATTTTTCAAAGTTTGACTTTTGGGTCAAAATAAGGAACATCAGAGTGTCAGTTGTTTGTTCACATAAGCCCAGTCTTTCAAATGGCCCCAGAGAAAATAATCTAACGGCGTTAAATCACAAGAACGAGGCGGCCAATTGACATCGCTAAATCGAGAAAATACGCGACCGGGAAATTTCTTATGCAATAACTCAATTGTTTGGCCGGCTGTGTGGCTTGAGGCGCCATCCTGCTGAAACCAAAGGTCACTGATGTCAACATTAGCCAAATGTGGCCACTAAAAATTGATCATCATGGTTTGGTAGCGCAGAGAGTTCACGGTGCCGCCTTGCCACAAACTACACCACACACACGGTCACTTTCTTTGGATGTAATGGGTTTTCGAGAATGGTTTGTGGATTTTGTGAGCCACATATGCGATAATTTTGGTTGTTTACATAACCGTATAACTGAAAATGGGCCTCATCACTAAAGATGATTAATTTGTTGAAAAATGCAATGTTTTCTTTCAGTTTTTCAAACTGTAAATTATCACAATTAAAATTCTTTGTTCAAGAGTGTAGCGTTCCACAGTTAAAATTTCCCAATTTTTTACTAAATAAGTGTCAAAGGTTAACTGCTTAATTTTTGAACATTTCAGCATTTGACAGCCAATTTACTTTCTAACCTAAAATTTGCGCACCCTGTACATATGGTACGATCTTTGCCGAAATGTCGTTGTTTTAGTGAGAGAGGTGGCATATATCGTTTGCAACGAGATCCTATATCCCCAATAAATACCTCTATTCTCACGGGTTGCACCTTAATGCAACACCCTACAACAACACCCTGCAATCTGAATTAACGTAGAGAACCCTTTCCTACGAGGGCATTCTAAATAGGCGAGTATAAGAGGTTGTCAAACTTTTTCTTAAAGTCTATGAAGACTACAGAGGCGTTTTCCACTTAACTGATTGTTTTATTATGATCCGCAGACTGTTGGTATATGATCTTTGCATGTAGTGTAGTTGAGTGCCTCTTGTTTACGATTTGTGCTGTAACTTTGTTCGCTATGTTGGCGAGTGTGATGCCACGCAAGTTCGTACAGTTCTACTTTTTTCGAGATGTTAACATCCAATCATCGGTAAGACGATTATAGCGACTGCAAAACATGCGAAGCGAGCGGAACAGGACAATCATTTTCATAAAACAAACATCTTGTTGAACGCTATAAGCATCAACAATAATATGCGTAAGCTAGCTTAAATGACATAATTATATATGTACAACCATAATGTACTTAACAAAATTTTCGTCAAGTTTCGTTTAGTTTCATTTGAGTATATTTATAGGGCGAACCCAATCACACTTTACATACTTAAACAGCTGTATGTGTGTTATACGGAAAACAATAACGAAAGAAGCATGTTATGCAATGCTCTTGCTTTTAGCCGTCACTGAAACAGCGACGATTGAACATGTGTGAACATCGGGTGTATGCAGATTTTTATTTTTTTTTTTTTTGAAATTTCTATTTAAACTGTATTCGTTTTTCTGATTATACTTAAGTTTTTACACAAAATGCGTGTTTTTTATAGAGGTATAGAACTTTAAGTTGGCATTACTTTTCAAGGTAGCGACCGATTTAACAGCTGTCAAGTGATTTATTCTCAGTTTGGTTTGGCAATTCATCATGAATAGATTCACGCCTGAACAACGCTGGCAAATAGTGTAATTTTCATTTTTCATAAGTGAATATTTTTTTTCAATTTTTCAATTTTCATAAGCGAATTTTGTTTAGCGATGAAGCGCACTTCTGGTTGAATGGCTACGTCAACAAACAAAACTGCCGCATTTGGAGTGAAGGTAATCCTCAAGTGTATGTGGAAACACCGTTACATCCAGAAAAACTGACTGTTCGGTGCGCTTTATGGGCTGGTGGAATCATTGGTCCGTACTTTTTTAAACGATGGTGGCCAGAACCTTACAATCAATGGTGATCGGTATAGAGCCATGATTACTAACATTTTCGTTCCTGAATTGAATAACCATGATGTCCAGGAGATGTGGTTTCAACAAGACGGCGCAACATGTCACACAGCTCGTGCCACAATAGATTTATTGAAAGACACGTTTGGTGACCGCCTAATTTCACTTTTTGGACCTGTGAATTAGACTCCAAGATCTTGTGATTTAACACCGCTAGACTACTTTCTGTGGAGCTATGTAAAGTTAATGGTCGATGCGGTAAAGACACAAACGCTTGACCATTTGGAAGACAACATTCGCCGTGTTACGGCCACAAATGTTGGAAAAAGTCTTCGAAAATTGGACGTTCAGATTGGATTACATCCGCGCCAGCCCGGACGGTCATAAGCCAGAAATCATATTTAAAATGTTATGCCACAAGATTATCTTTCGGATAAATAAAATTCATGTCAATCGAATAATCAATCCATCGTTGTTTTATTGCAACTTAAAGTTCTATACCTCTATAAAAAACACCCGTTATTAAAATTTTTATATTTTTAATAAAAATGAATTCATCCAGACACTAATAATGGTAATTGTCCGCTCAACTGAACTCCCAGATAGCAATTTTCATGTTCTTACTAACACAACTACATTATAGCCACCAATAAGTTGATTAAGTAAGTATATGACAGACTTTTCGTTAAGTTTTTGACAGTAGCTTAAGTAAGCAAATGTTATGTTATGTTGGGGCTATATCTGGCCATGGTGATTTAGTAAAACAAAATTCGATTGAGAAGCAATTTACTTGTAACATTGTATTGTAATCTCCATATACTACGTACGAGTATATAAAAATGACGTGTATCTTCGTGATCGCTAAACTTAAAAACTGCTGCACCGATTTGGACCAAACTGTATATACATGCTCTATGGGGCGTGAGGAGTGTTTCTGTGTAGTTTGAAGTTCGTCCGACAGATGGCGCAATATTTTTTTTGCGTTTTTACACCGTAACTCAAGAACTACTGCACTATGCTGTGTTTCGTTGAAGGCGTTGGTTCGTTAATCAGCGTGTAGTAGCATTAATTAGCCTGGTACCGACTGAAAACTAACATCTCTTTGTGAAAAAAATATATTAAAAAAAAGGTAAATAAATATCTATCACTCTTTTTTAAACTCTATTTGCGCAATAGGCCTATTTTATGTTTTGCTGAAGGCGTTAGGTGCTTGATCGGCGTGTGGCGGCGTGTAGCGGCACATAACCTCTTTTCGTGAAAAGTTCGTGGGTGTCAAACGAAAGAAAGAACTTATCAAATTGAAGATTAATTTATTTAAATTAAATACTACATACTCGTACGTTTTAATAAATTCACCCAAAGTGTTAGTGAAAGTAAATTAATGGTATTATTGAAAGCGCTATTGAAAAAGTAAATAAGCAACAGGTAAGACAATAAAGGGCAGCCTTTCTACCCCAACAATAACAAAAAAAAAAAAATATATATCATAAGAAACGTATATTGCAGTACAAAATGTCACGCTCACGTGCAAATATTGGTCGCCGTACACTACACACAAATTATATGAGAGTGCTGCGCTCACAGCAGACACAAGAGGAGCGCGCAAAAGACAACGAACTAGCCAGGAATCGAATGTTAGTTTTATACCAAAATTATTCACAAGAAAATCGCAAATACGCATCGAACAACAACGTGCTGCGAGAAGAGCCTCCGTCTTGCATTTAGTTATGATCCGACAATTGATTAGAACGTACATCCCAGTATTAATATCGGTAGCATGGATCAGTTATTCGTATGTGTCCATTGCAAAGCATTTAAATATAAAAAGGAAGCACCCGGCTTATGTTGCGCAAATATCAATCAGCCATGACTTTGCAAGCAAACCAGACTTACAGTGAAAATAAAATTCGACGGCAAAACAACGTTTGCCCGGGTCTGCTAGTAAAAAATAAAAAAAATAAAATAAAATTCTTCTAAGCATTTTAGTTGAAATAGTTTTTTTTTTTTTTCTTTTATGAGTGATTGTTAAGGCCCTTATGACATATTGTGCCCGTATGTGAGTTTGCGGTTGCCATTCTCTCGAGAAAAACAAGCAACTAATTTGACACGCTTTTTAATTTCATAAAACACCAAAGAACACGCCAAACATGCAGTGTTTACCTCACTGACTGACCTACTATCTACTACCTACAGGGCTTTGTATGTCTAACTGTCAGAGATATCTACTCTTCTATTAAAAATGTATTAATGAGAGAACCCTAAGAGTGTGAAAACGTATAATTTACCTGTAGAGATCTGCCTGCTGTGTTTCTATGTTTTGCTTTCTCACATCTTGAAACAGCAAATCAAGATTTCGTCTTTTCATTCATCCATGCCAGTCCAATAATCATTCATTCGCTTGTGCAATTCGATTTTAAAAGCAGGCGTTAGCGTTTGTGTGTGAGTGTATGAGTGCGAGAGGGTTTATGCCTTTGAAATATATCACGTGCTACGAGTATTATTTCGTTTTTGTATTTTATTGCTGTTTTTGTTTTCCACTTTTGATTGTTGTTGTCGTAGTTCTA
The DNA here is from genome assembly GCA_023159175.1 of Wohlfahrtia magnifica. NCBI lineage: Eukaryota > Metazoa > Arthropoda > Insecta > Diptera > Sarcophagidae > Wohlfahrtia > Wohlfahrtia magnifica. Next base: position 3,587,594 of record JAKWBJ010000538.1, read on the forward strand.
CCTTTTCCAAACAGAGAATGCGCTGTGCAACATCACACACCATTCCCTTATTTCTACACATGTGTTTGCTCGGTATTGTTTTGCTGAATTGCACTGCATTGAAAAGTCCTTTGACTGGCATTGAATGCAGCAATTTGGGGTTGGAAAATAATTTAAAAAAAAAAAACACTTTTACACTCACACACATACATACATGCATACTTATAATGAATCCTTTTATTGTTGTTTGTGTTGTTTATTGGCATTTCTTCCCTATTGTTTTATAAGTTCTTTTGTGTAACACCTTTGAAAAGGTATGAATGAACAAGCGTTAGCGTACCAGATTAAACGGCGTTAGAAAAATTAAGCGCCAGCATTTCTTTCATGCGAATGAGTTTCGTCAATTACTGCTGCATTATTGTGAAGGGTATTTAATTGTAGGTTTGGTTTTTAGAAAAGATTAGAATTTCAGTATATATTCTGTACATTTTGTGTATTTTAAAACGTTACGTTAGCGGGATTCATCTCAAACAAATTATTAATTTTCAATTATATTTCGGGAATAGCGAATAATAACAAATATTCTTGAAGGAGCATGGCTTTATTGTTTTTCAAAATATTCTCCTTGATGATCACTACAGTTTTGCATTCGTTCACCACCATTTCTGAAAGTAGTTTTTCCATTCCTCTTTAGACACCTCCAAAACGTGGATTTAAAACGCTTCAACTGCTTCTTTGGCGTTTGCAAATTGTTGACCGCGCAGTTTATCTTTGATTTTCGGGTGCCAAATCAGGACTGTAAAGAGGATGAGATATCAGTTCGTTGTTTTGACTGCTCAAAAATTCACCTGTTTAACGAGATGTGTGAGAGCACGGCTTGTCGGTATATTTGACTGAATTATCACATTGTCAGGGGTGCTCAGCCAATTTTGTTACTGTACCTGGTCAAAAAAATATTGGTAAACAAAATTAATTTTTTCGGTGTATTTGGCTTAAAAACCACGCTGTCAAGTGTTCACACTCATTTTTTCGCACTACCTATTCACAAATGTATAGAAAAGTTATGTTTTTTTCACTTTTTTTCCGTGTATAGAAGTAATATGTTTTATATTTTAATTTTTTTCCGTGTATCAAAGTAAAATGTTGTATTTTAGCATTTTTTTCAATGTATTATACTGAATTATCACATTGTCAAGGGTGCTCAGCCAATTTTGTTACTGTACCTGGTCAAAAATGTATGGGTCAAAAAAATTTTGTTTTTAATTTTTTCGGTGTATTTGGCTTAAAAACCACGATGTCAAGTGTTCACAGTCATTTTTTTGGCACTACTTATTGATAAATGTATAGAAATGGTATGTTTTTTCCACTTTTTTTCCACATACAGAAGTAATATGTTTTATATATTCAATTTTTTTCCGTGTATCGAAGTAAAATGTTGGATTTTGGTATTTTTTCAGTGTATTAGACTGAGTTATCACATTGTCAGGGGTTCTCAGACAATTTTGTTACTGTACCTGGTCAAAAATGTATGGGTAAAAAAAATTTTTTTTTTCATTTTTTCGGTGTATTTGACTTAAAGACCACGATGTCAAGTACAGAAGTAATATGTTTATATTTTCAATTTTTTTTCCGTGTATCGAAGTAAAATGTTGTAATTTGACAGGTTTTCAGTGTATTAGACCGAATTATCACATTGTCAGGGATTTTCAGCCAATTTTGTTACCGTACCTGATCAATACTATATTGGTAAAAAAAAGAAAGAATTTCAAAGTTTTTTCGGTGTATATGGCTTAAAAACCACGATGTCAAGTGTTCACAGTCTTTTTTTTCGCACTACCTATTCATAAATATATAGAAATGGTGTGTCTTTTTTCACTTTTTTTCCGTGTATCGAAGTAAGCTGTTGTTTCCTTCTCCAAGGTATCTTTGCTAAATTTTCAGTGTCCACACCAAACTCCTCCAGTTACTTTTTTTACTAAATTTACCCAAGACACGCAGCAAATCGTACAATTACCTAATATTGCTAATTCTCTCGTCTTCGGCGGTTGGTTTTACGAATTTCTCCGAAGACTTCCGGCAAACAAATGGTCGTTTCCACTCACAATAGGCCGTCTTAGTTTGTTCAAGTGGAACAGTGGACCAGTGGACCAGTGGACCAGTGGCCCCATGACCCATTCGGCCGAAGAAACAGACGACCATTTGCTTCGCTGTGCTTTTCTCACGACCAACTTTTGTTGGATTTAGCTCGTCTTGGAGTACTGACATGTTCGATTGCATCACCTGTCACGATTTTATACACGTCTTTTGAAGCACAAGGGTCGAAATTTTCAATCATTTCCTTACGCCAATCGATGAGAGCCTTTATTTGAGCGATTGATTTCGGAAAAATTTTTTTTACAACTAAGTGTTCAAGCAAAATAGTATGTATTGAAGGGGAACTAATGTGCAAGGATGCCTCTATCTCACAATATGTCACATGACGATCTTGCAATATCAGTTCAAGCACTGCATCGATGTTTTGTGGCACAACAATTGATTTTTGACAAACTTCATGGTATTCGTCGGTGACTGAACTTTAACCACAATTGAATTCACTATACCAGCGACATACTGTAGTTTTTGACGGTGCTTTATCGCCGCAAGAAGAACTGAGCTCATCGACACATTCCTGTCGAGATAATCCACGTCGACGGTTGTGAAAAATAATCCAACGAAAACCTTCTCTTGAAATTTCCATATTTTTGGCCAAATTGATTTTCTTAACTCAGCGTAAACAAAACAAATAGCACTTGTACATCAAAACGCTGTGATTACGTTTATGCTAAAAAAAATGTCAAATTTTATTAAGGTGTTGCCAGATTTTAGCTATTGACATTAGTGTTGCCAGTATCCGAAATATAAATAGTACCCCTCTTAACTTAAAAACATGAAATAGAAAATAAACTCGTAACGAAACAAGAAATTTAATAAAATATAAAAATCTTTTCAAGTTTCTGAACATAATCCTAAGCTGGTCCTGCTTGAGTCAGTGTTTATTAGCGCTGAAGACTTAAATTCATAATTTTCTACATTTAGTTGAAATAGCACACACATTCTTTGCATGTTATATTGTTTATTTAAGTGAAAACTACGGGATTCACAATAGATCCTTCATATGATTTGTGCTTTTAACAAATTATATGGAACTTAGAGGCTAAATATCTGTCAGTTAAACTCACTTGATCATTCAACGAAGCAGTGTAAACAATAAAGTTCTCTTTTCTGCCTCGAAAATGTTGAAAATGTTGTCTTGTGTTTCCTTCTTAGTAAATTTTGCTTTACTTATACAATTTGAAAAGAAATGTGCAGCTGGAACACATCGATTGCTTACCTAAGTTTATGCTGTATGTGTTCGGTCTATTTAAATAAACGAAAGCTATTTTGTGTAGCTTAAAAGTGGTGACTTTGACGCATAAGACAAAGACCTAAACTTCGAAGAATATTTTTCAAATTCAAGAATTTGCAAAATCGTTGGCAGCTATTGCTTAAGCAACAATTTCAAAATACATGCACCTGAAAGAAAGGTTATTACTTAAATGCCATAAAAAATTAATTTTTTATTAAATTATCACTATCGATTAATCGATTACTAGCCGAATCAATGCTAAAACCATGGAGCTAAGACAATACTCTGTATCGGGTTATGCATTTAGTGCTTACAACATCACTGGTCTGACAGGGCTGTCAGCTTTTAAATATCTGTCATTATTTTATTATTATCATTATAGAGGTATGAAGGCACTGTGACCTTCCGATCGACTGTAAAGCCTTCCATCTATATAGGGTTTCCTAAAACATCTGCTCCAATCTTGCCGATCTGACGACGTTCAGGATGTCGGTTGATACCAACCGCTATAACTCAGTATCTGATAGGCAGCCAGATACTTTCTCCTAAAGTGCATCAATGCCCCACCTGTAACCAGTATGTATTCTGGTGATTTGATTTACTTATCTAATTCCATTTTACTCTTATGTCCATTTAGCCTGCAGTGACCGGTCAAAAGACCGTTCCTCAGACTATCTCTGGACATCCTTATGCAGGATTCAAATCTTCTCCTCTCATATTTACCCACAAAAAGTGGGTAGACTGTTTCAGACTTGTACGGCCAAAGAAAAGTACCCAGAGTACCCAGTATCCTCATATCCATTCTAAGCCCAGTTTCCAGTCCACAAAAGTGTTCTGGCGCCAAAAGTGGAATGGAAGCTCCCTTTCTGGCCAGTTCATCGGTCCTTTCATTCTCTGAAATTCCTTCCTTTTCCGGTACCCTTACCCAGCTGGTTTAGTTTACTAAGACATTCCCGAACTGGTCATGAGTCAATCTCATAGCAACCAAGTTCTCGTATGGCGTCCTGACTATCTAGTATGGCTATGTCCTATCCTCTATATTTCCTCTCCAGGTTAAATAGAGCACATTTCTTCAATTACATAAACTTGAAACATGCTTACGAGTTTTCCCAAAGGTTCGGAATATTCCCTCCTATGGCCAAACACTTCCGCGACTGTAACACTTTCTCTCCTTGACCTATCCGTATACCACAGAATGGTCCCTTCTCTGAAGAAGTATGCATATAAAGTGTCCTTTCTTTAGTATGAAAGGTTTGCACTTAATATTGATCGTTTGACTTGCTTCCCTACAAATGTGGTGATTCAAACGTGGCTGAACTTTGGAACAATATTTGCTTCAGCGATGACGCTTATTTCTCCCTCGGTGGTTACATCAACAAGCAAAATTTTGGCACCAAGGCTTAGAAAAACCAGAAGTGGTTGTGCAATCCATTAGATACGCAAAAAGTAACTGTTTGGTGGGCATTACACTCATCATCTTTGACGCACTGTGCGCTTTATGAACTTTAAGTTTAATATGATGATTTTTACACGATTTTCATATTTTGTTCTCCTGTTGGATTATTACGTATTAGCAAAACGGAATCGATAAATTTAAGAAATTAACTATACAATTAGTATATAAATACGATTTGAATATGATATGATATATTGATAATGGTCCTTCGAACTGAAATCTTTTAGCAGTGTTACGAAAGCTCATTTTGGCAATTAGTTATGCTAAGATTTTAAAACCTGATCTTGCCAGTCTTTTTATCCTTTCTCATATAAACAACTTACTTTGCACTGAAAAGCATTTTGAGGAAGTTTAGTTTTGTAAACGCAGCTTTAAATCAAGCCGACAAATTCACAGTGAATCCCAATTGCGATAAATATTGAATAAAAAATGAGTAAAAAAGATGCATTAAGCAAGATTTCAAAGGTGGCGTGGCGTAGTAGTTAGGGCTCCTGCATACAACACAAAGGGCTCAGGTTCTAATCTTCAGCAAAGAACGTGACGAAAAAAATTAAATCGCGGTTTCTCGAGTATTTAATAAAGAGACTTCAACTTCTCTCCAGATAAATGTATCTAAAACAAGCCCCCTGACCATCCAGCTAAACTCTGGCCATGATGACAAACATCAGACGAATGACCAGGAGCAAACACCACCTGCTGGAAAAAAAATTATAATGCTAAAGTAGGGATCGGGGGTGGCGTGGTGTAGTGGTGGGAGCGCACGCATAACAACACAAGCGATTCAGGTTCGAGCTCCAGCAGAGGACATGACGAAGAAAATATTTAATTGTGGTTTCGAATGTTTAATAATAAAAAAGGCTTCAACTTCTTCCCTCCAGACAACTCCATCTAAAAAAAAATAAAGAAAAAAGCCCCCCTGACCCTTCTCGCATACCACTGGCGATGATGACAAACATCAGACGAATGATCAGGAAAGACACGCCACCTACTGGGAAAAAATTGCAATGCTAAAGTAAAGATCATCACCAATTAGCAAGGATCTTCACCACTACACACACGAAAATCATATGGAGGAAGCTACAGCGGATTAATCATCTACTTACTTAGCTTGAAATATCAAATTGATTAAAGAAACTGAAACAAAACAATAGATGCCTTGCGGAAAGCCAATATGCTGCTTAGAGGAGTGACGGAGAAAAAAAAGTAGGGATCACTTAGCTGCTGTATTTCCTCAACCGGTTGCTGTGACCCATATCACGGCAGGAGTTTAGATAGTCTCCGATTCCCCACCAAGTTGTGAAAGTTATGAGTGTACTAACAACACACCTACGAATTGGTACTCACTTGTGATATTTACTCGTGCCATTTGGATACCGTACACCCAGATGACACCATAACTTAGCAAGGATCTTCACCACTACACAAGATCGTCTACTTCCTTTAAAATCAACGTGATTACTGAAACTGGAACAAAGTAATTGCTGATTTTTGGAAAGCCAATAGGAGTGACGAATGGAAATGATGCAAAAAATGAAAAGATAAGGAACCTCTACAAACGCTTCAAAGCCTGGTTATGTCAAATATGAAGTACTGTGTCGAAGTGTTACGTTAGATAAGCCACCGACTACCATCCATGAGCTTCTTGGTTCAATACCAGACCAGACCAGATAAGACCATCAGATAATTTTCAACAGCGGTGTGATCTCATACCACTGCTAGCTTTTAGTTGTGAGTCGTTACGCTACGAAAATAAATAATGTACGGAATGTAAAAAACGCAAAGCTCTCGCACGGTTCATAACGGAACTAACAAATAAATAAGGTTTTTTAATGCCCAACTCTAGTTCATAGAAATTTCTATGTAATATTAGATTTTCCTTCTTTTTAAACAAAGCCAAACCATTCGACCATATTCTCAACGAATAACACACATCTGGTTAATAACTTATCACCCAGTTTTTTTGTTCTTCTCAAATAATTTCCCTATAAATGTTTAGAAAGTAATAAAATTGAAGACAATGAAACAACTTGTCGTTGGTTTTCCCCCTCTTTCAACCCCATCACAGCAACAAATAAATATCCAAAGTCAATAATTTTAAAACCGCAGAAAATAGAAAAAATCTTCCCACACTTGTAACTCTTCGAACAAAAAAAAAAAAATAATTTTTTCTCCCAATTTGTGTCTTTTTTGTTCCGGATTTTAATTGGAAATCATACATCTTTTACCACTTGATAAGGGAGAAAGGGAAGAATACCAACAAACTCTTTATACCACATTCCACTGCTGCAACATCACTCAACAACGTAAAAGCCACTAAAAAGCCAATGAAATTAAAACGACAAAGATTTTCTTCTTTTTTTTCTAAATAAAACGGCATAAAGCGTTAAAAATGTTTAAAATTGAAAAAAATAAAGTACAAAAGTTGTAGTCCGACTACACCAATACCCTACAGTACAAAGTATTCAAAGAATTAAGGAAATTAATGATTAAATTCGCTATGGAGATCAAATTGTCTTTGACGCTTGCTTTGAGATCGTCTTCTCATCAAATTTTAGGTGAAAATTTTTTAGCAGTGTATTACGAAATCCCATAAAGACTTTTAAATGAGTTCCATACCTAACATGGAACCACAACAAGCACTCCTCAGAAAAGTCTTCTCAAAAAACTACCTCGACACACCATACGCAGAAACCATATTAATAAGAAGTGTCATGCCATGTTTGTCATGTCTCAGCAGTAATTTATTGCTCTAACCTTGTAAGGGCGGTGAATAGAGGAACCCCACAAGGGAGGTTCTATCGCCTTTGCTGTGAGCGGATCTGCAGCAATGTGGTTTTAGGGTCTTTAATTAAGCGGATGATTCAGCCATTTTAGTACCAGATATTGATCCGCACACCCTTTCCTCGAGGTGTACTGTCTTGCAGTTTTAACGTCAACTCTCATAAAATGGAGTTGATGCTCTTTTCTAGACGATACAAAATACCCGTATTTTATATGCCGAGACTTAGTGGCATTCAACTCTCTTTGTCCCCAAAGGCGAAGTATCCGGGCGTTATCCTTGACCTCAAGCTCACCAGGAGGAAAAACATAGTCGATTGGGCGAAGAAGACGATCATTGCACTTTACAGCTCTAAGATGGCCGTATACATGATTTGGGATTTCAACTCTGCCATCACCTATTGGCTCTATCAGGCCGTAGTAGAACCTACTCTACTTTACGTTTTATTATATGTGATAGACGGTGTATAAGTCTCAGAGTCATTGTAGGCGGCATACTCTGCTCCACTCCAACTAAAGCCTTATTTGCTATACTTAACTGGCTCCCCACCGATCGTCTTTTGAAGCAGAGCGCTAAGCTGGTGGCAGTAAGGCTAACTGCAGTCAACTTCTGACCCGATCACAGACATACTCAGGTCGATTACATAGTTCCTCATAATTTTCTCGGTAGGAGAATTGACTTTGATATACCCACGAGAGTCTAAAAAACAGTAGTTTATTCAAAATGGGCGTGGGGTCCATACCATCGGCTGGGCAGAATGAGTCGTGATAAATACCTAGAGGGTTCTGACATTAGACTGTCATAGGTTGCCTAACCACTACAGGGTGTTGACGCTGAATTGGCTTGTTGAGTGGCGGAATTTTCCCTGAAAATCATCCAATTTACTCGGACAGTCAAGCTGAGACCAAGTCCCTTGTGAGCGTCACCTCGACGTCTGACCTTATCCATGAATGCCGCGGGTTTATCATGGAAATCTCGGCTCATTCGAAAGTAACTCTTATATTGTTAGTCGGCAATTGGATCGCTGATGAACTGGCTATGGCGGGTACTGAACTCAATATTTTCGTACAAGAGCCTACCTTTGGTGTCCCGATTGCCTCCTGTCGATGTATGGCGAGGCTCAATCTTGTTGGCGTCACGAAAAGCTTTACTGAATGGACATCGATAAAAAGAGGACTAAATGTCTTCTTTTCCTAAGTCACATGGCCATCCATCGCAAAATTGTGGTCTTCACGGGTCATTGTCTGATTAGGAGGCATGCTGATAGACTCCGCATCCACTCGCATGATTTTTGCAGGAGTTGTGGTTCTGAAGAGGAGGAGGATACTGTCTTTCAGCTGATGTGTCAGTATCCAGCCCTTGTTATCAGACAACGGAAGTCTTTGCCTTTGACTAAAATTTTGAAAATGAAGGCCACCGATAGAGAAGATAGGGGTATTACCTGGTGACAGATGCTTATTGTCACATAACTTAACGGATGAGGAAGAAAAGCTAAATCCTCTTGTTATTCGGCAGCTACTCTGGGTAAATGTGGGTAAATTCCGAGGTAATATATAGATTCAGAATTAAGAACAGCGAAATTTAAGATGTTGACAGTGTTTTTACAAAGTCTTAAGGGTCTGCTCGGGCATTGAGAGATTCAAAACGGCAAAGCAAGTGTTTGGTCGTATTAGCATTTTTCGGAATGAAAGAATAACGATATTCAACGTCGATGTCAAATAACGATTATGCTCTATGGCTGTGAGTCATGGAACGCAGCTGCTTCTGATGCAAGTTTTTGTGAACAAAAATGTCTGGCAGTGACTGATGAGAGTTCGCTTGAAAAATGTCAATCCAGCAGGAAATTTGTCCTGTCCACTCATGGAACTTTCAAGTGGGGAAGCAAGCAGATCTTGGCCAAGATCAAAACATTAGAAAATTTGTGAAATAGGAACCATGTTGCAGACATCATTATCCACCACTTGTGATAGAGTGTAGGGTATTCAAATAAGAAAATTTTAGAAAACAACTGAAAATAGTCCCACAATTTTAAAATCTAACACAATCTGTGTATGCAACTTTTAAGGGGCATGCAACATATGGATAGGGTTGCGCTCTTATAAAAACAACAACAATAACGTTTCCAAAACTTAATATTTAAAACACTTGAAATGTTTCTGTTTTGAATTGAATCCCAACCCATTCATTCCATTTCATAATCCATTTTCAAAACGCAAATGAACAAAATTTAAGCAAATGATGTAAAAAACTTAACCAACAGACAGATGGACAGACTGAAAGTCACAACAAGAGTGACAAAATAAATGTGTTAGAAAATGCTTAGATACTACGATATGGCTTGGCATCAGGAGAAAAAAAGTTCTCTTATTAATTGCTAATTAAAAAATTGCTTTCTTTACGAAAAAAATATAAGAAAATAATTTTGAAAACCAATGACAACGAAGCGATCTCCTTGTGGTCAGAGTTTATATAGAAGATAAGTTAATAAAAGTAACAAAGTAAAGAAGCTATCCATAGCTATAAATATATAGGTTTCTTATAGCATGATGGGGTAAGTAATATAGATCACAAGCCCTGCTTTGATTTACCCGAACAAGTTTAAGTAGAACATCCATGTAAATTTTTCCATGCAGTGACAATACCGAGTATTCGTAAAAACAGATTAAATAACTCCTTAGCAATAGTTAATAAGCTTTGCTTCAATTTGGTTAAAGACACGCAGCGAGTATGTGGACACCATTTTAATTTTGATAATGGTCCTTCGAACTGATATTTGTTGGCTGCTTACGCTCATTTTAGGAGTTAGTTTTTTTTGCTAAGCTCTTGGTAAAGGATGGTCCAACAATACTGCATGTTGCTAATTGTGAGTCACACCTTTATGTCAAGTTTTTTGCCCAACTTAATATGACTTTGCTTTGTTTTAGTGTTTGACTAACTCAACCATACAGAGCTACACAATTGAGCAGTGCGTTGATATTGTTAAAGCCTTTTTCTTGCATTTCGTTATTTTTTTGTTCAGCATAATCGATCAAATGTGCCCACAATCGGGAGAATTAAGCGCAAATTTCAGCAAACCGGTTCTATAGGAATTATAGAAACACCTATGCATGCCCACCCAGGTCATTCTGCGGAAAACATAGCTGTTGTTCGCGATAGTCGGCTCGTCGTCGTACCCAACAACTAAACATCTCAAGAACATCACTGATGCGAATTTTGTATGGAGATTTGAATTTACAGGCTCACGAGTTCAAGCCCACTGACCATTTCGAACATCGTCAATACGATGAGTGGTTAGTTAAACAGACAGAAGTGAAGCACACTTTCAACTCAGTGGATTCGTAAACAAGCAGAATTGCCGCATTTAGGCAACTAAGAATCCACGAGTGATCTTTGAAAATTCGATACTTCCGCAAAGAGTGACTGTTTGGTGCGGTTTATGGGCTGGTGGCATCATTGGGCTGTACTTCTTCGAAAATTAGGTCGGAAAGCAGTTACCGTGAACGGTATTCGCTATTGCAAGATAATAACAGACTTCTTTTAACCAGAAATTGATGATATGGAACTGGAGTGCCACTTGCCACACAGCTAATGAAACAATGGCTCTTTTGTGTGAGAAATACAATGGTCGCGTTATCTCATGTCGTGGCAATGTTAATTGGCCGCCACGATCATGTGATTTGACACCCTTAAGCTTCTTTCTCTTGGGAGATTTAACAGAAAAAGTGTACGGCAATAAACAATGAGCAATTCAAGAGCTTAAGGATGAGATAATTCGGCCCATTAAGGGAATTGCACCTCAATTATGTCTCAGAGGATAAATTGGTTAGTAGTAAAATATCGGCATAACGCGAATAGTGAAAGATTTTAAGACTCGATTGCCTTAACTATAGCATGACAGCATAGGTTATATATTTCGCTGTGATATCAAGTTGCCCGAAAACGACAAACACATTCAGACCCTTGGTGGGTGTTGTGTCTGCAATAACCCAAAGCCCCCAACCAAGGCAGATCGTTGAACCTTTTCCAACTTTTTCAGCACACAACTGTTTCTCAATGACATTCACCAAATCTATGCTGGTATCGTGTGGGCCATTTAAAAGATTAAATTTAAAAATGCAATAAAACCAAAACGGTTTGAAGCGTTGCCAATTGTCTCTGGTTTGACGCATAGCACTTGTCTTTAAGGGCGTCACACAGAAAACAGTCCAACGGTGTCAAATCGCAGCTTTTTGGCGGCTAACTAACATCACCGTTTTGACTAATTCAACGGCCATCAACGGCAAATCAATTGTGGCATGAGATTTGTGGTAAGTAGCACCATCCTTTTGAAACCAAACATCGTTCACATCCATAACATGAAGAGCGGGCACAAAAAAATCGGTTCATGGTGCGATAGGTGTCTCCATTAACCATAATGGTTGCTAAATCTGTAATATGGGCCAATAATGTCTCCGCTCCACTAGCCACACCAAACAGTTACTCGTAACGGATGCATTGGCTTCTGTAAGACTACGTTTGGGTGTTCTGAGCACCAAATACGGCAGTTTTGCTTATTAATTTACTCACCGAGATGAAAATGAGCATCAGTGCAGTTCGCGTTGCAAATCGAAAATGAAGCGACTGGTCATGCAGCTTCAACTCTTGGACCAATTCAACTTTGTAAGGCGTCATACCGCGATCTTTTCGCAAAATTCGACATAAACTGGTGTGTGAAAAATTCAATTCTTGAGAACGCATACTCTCAGCCACAGCTTCGATATTTTCGGGTGTACCCACTGTACGCTTACATCTTGGCGCATCAACAATAAAACCAGTTTCGCGAACTTTAGCAATAAGCTTGCGCATACCGGATCCTGTTGGTCCTTCCCTGCGACCAAATATTGTACGACATTTTCGTGCAATTTCCGACCAATTTTCTTTGCTTTCTTTGGTAATAAATTTCTAATAAATCCCAACGTTGCTCAAGCGTAAATCGATTCGTTTCGTTCAGTGGAGATGAATGATATAAGTGTTGCCAGATTCGAAATAAGCGCTAATTTAAATTTAAACCGATAGATGGCCCAACCGATACTTACTAGGCCTCCGCTATTAAGCAAAGTCTCTCTCATATGTAGATTTTCATAGGCAGGATGTTTCTTAACGTTCCAGCCATAATGCTATGGCTGCAAGACTGAACTGTCTTGCATAGCATAACTCTGCGATTTTACGAGTTACATTTATTAGCTTACCTTCTCCTATAGCTAACCTTCCCAGCTGTTAAGAGTACAAAAAGAGAGTGATAGCATAGAAACCGCAATTTTAATATCCACTTTATGCCAATCGATCTAGAAAAGCAATGAAATTCCAATAGCCAACCGCAACACATGATACTTTTTTCTCAAACGCATTTAAATCTTGCGTTATTTCAACCATGAGGTGAGGGAGTTCTAAAATTTATGTGTGAAAATGTCGAAAAAATTTAGAAAATTTTGACAACAACAAAAACAAAAAACCCTTTAAACAAACAGCATATGGAGCGGCTGTGAAATCTTCTATAAATAAGTGCAGGGGAATGCAATTAAAAATGTTGTAATAATAGAGTTTAGCTAAAAAACAACAACAATAGTGTTGTTATATTTGTAGTGCCCATTTCTGTTACAAAATCATTTCAGTCTTAAGAAAGTGTTAAGAAGTCAAAGGAGTACCAAATAGCAAATCTAGGGGTATAAGAGGGAGTAGTTTAGAATTTCTATGGAATTTTTTTTTTAATTTTTCTCAACACGAGTATGCTGGTGTTTTACTATTTCACACTTAAGATTTTTAATTAAAAGAATTTCTCTCTTCCTTATGTGAAAAACTAAAGCCCACCCAATACAATAAAACCCCTTTACTTTAACGAAATTCTCTTACAATTTTCACATGAAACCTTACAAGAGTAGCGTGGCAGAGGGTTTTTATTTTAATTGGAAATCCCGCCGTCTTTTAATTATTTGTGGCTGCTATAGAAAGAAATAGAAAAAAAAATGTTGATTGGGAATCAATCAATTTTTAAATACGAAAAAAAATACTGCCTACTACAGTCTGTGCATGATGGCCGGTCTGTCTGCCTGACTATTGATTGACTGTTTTCGTTTATGACTTCGTTAGTTTGTCAAAATGCTACTCGTGTTACGTTGATGCCGGTACCAGCATTACTTCTTACTTAAGAATTATTGAAACAGTAAATGTGTTCAACGTTATCGTTTGCCAATAATCGCGTTTTGTTACAAGTAATACCGTTAGATGACGAATGCTTACGGTTAAGTGTGCTATTATGCCCTCTTGATATGAAAAATTCAATTTGGGTCACAAGATTTTTGGTGCAACACGACAAACACCCACCGTCAGCAGCAAAGTAAACGTGGGAAAATTTCAATTTTAAGGATCGAAAGTCATATGTAAAGGTAAGCAAGCTGAACTGATATATCACTTAAGCCCACTTAAGTAGAACTCTTTTCTTTTTTTTAAACACAATTGCTAAAAACTGAAAATCGTTAACCACCTATAACTCATAAACAGGTCTCAATCGCATAATAATTTATGTAAAGGGTCTTTCATTAAGCTCTTCCGCTCTTTAAATGTAAGTTGAAGAAATCTTGTAATCGTTTGAAAATCGACAAACACCCACCGTCAGCAGCAAAGTAAACGTGGGAAAAATTCAATTTTAAGCATCGAAAGTCATATGTAAAGGTAAGCAAGCTGAGCTAAAATGTCACTTAAGCTCACTTAAGCAGAACTCTTTTCTTTTTTTTAAACACAATTGCTAAAAACTGAAAATCGTTAACCACCTATAACTCATAAACCTGTCTCAATCGCTTAATAATTTATGTAAAAGGTCTTTCATTAAGCTCTTCCGCTCTTTAAATGTAAACTGAAGAAAGTATATGTGAGTTATTATCGAAATCTTGAAATCGTTTGAAAAGCTTGCCAATACGGTTATGAATGGAATATAACATCGTTTATATGTCCAAAGTGGTTTCATTGGGTGAGGCGCATTAGAAGCGTCGAACTTTCGTGACTCTTGCTCAAAAATCAAGCTGAATGTTCGCATAGATCTGTGACCCCAACATTAATGAACCTCACCACACGATTTCTCTCAGGCTGCTAGACTGCACTGTACTCCAGGCAGAGGTTTTTGTCATAGACAGGGCCACAAGGCCCATTAAATCTAATGTCTCGTCCTCATGGTCTATTGAAATCTATGTGGACAGTCTTATGGCAATCTGGGTGCTCGGTCAAACTTGATAGGCAGATGAGCGCTGAGCACAATGTAACTTGTATAGGTGGGGCCATTTAAAAGTTTAAATTTAAAAAGGCAATAAAACAAAAACTGTTTGAAATTTTGCCAAATTTATTTGTTTGTTGTGGAGCACATTTGCTCCCGTTAGAAATGATATAATATTTTATTCATATGATTGCTGCGGCTGGCCTCACAGTACCACACTCGATGGGACCAATTTTCATTTAATTTTTTATCGAGTGTAGAGGGTCGTACTTCGGTCGTAATGGCATCACGAATGTTGGTCTTCAAATGCTCAATTGTCTCTGGTTTGGCGGCATAACACACATAGGTCCCACGGTGTCAAATCTCAGCTTCTTGATGGCCAACTGACATCACCATTTCGGCTAATTAAGCGGCCACTAAACCTTTCACGCAATAAATCGATTGTGGCATGAGATGTGCGACAAGTTGCACCATACTGTTGAAACCAAACATCGTTCACATCAATCCCAAGAAGAGCGGGCACAAAAAATCGATTATCATGGTGCGATAGGTGTCTCCACTGACCGTAATGTTTGCGCCGTCCTCATTTTCAAAGAAAGATGGGCCAATGATGCCTCCGCTCTACGAGCCGCACCAAACAGTCACTCGTAATGGATCGCAGCTTCTTGACGGCCAACTGACATCGCCATTTCGGCTAATTAAACGGCCACTAAACATTTCACGCAATAAATCGATTGTGGCATGAGATGTGTGACAGGTTGCACCATACTGTTGAAACCAAACATCGTTCACATCAATACCAAGAAGAGCGGGCACAAAAAAACGATCATCATGGTGCGAATGGTGTCTCCATTGACCGTAATGGTTGCGCCGTCCTAATCTTTAAAGAAATATGGGCCAATGATGCCTCCGCTCTACAAGCCGCACCAAACAGTCATTCGTAATGGATGCATTGGCTTCTGTAAGACCACGTTTGAGTTTTCTGAGCCCAAACATGGAAATTTTGCTTATTAACGTACTCAACGAGATGAAAATGAGCTTCATCAGAGAAGACATCATCATGTAGTTTCTCGTTGGCCCATCAAAAATGAAGCGGATGGTCATGCGGCTTCAAATCTTGAACCAATTGAACTTTATAAGGCAACATACCGAGATCTTTTCGCAAATTTCGATTCGACATAAATATGAAATATGAAATAGGGGCCAGTGATACCCCCGCTCCACCAGCTGCACCAAACAATCACTCATAATGGGTGCATTGGCTTCTGTCAAAACAGCTTCACGAACCCTAGCGATATAACCAGGCTAGAATAGTTGAATTATGCCGACTACAAATGGGCATAGCTCACGACAAATGGGCATAATCCTTATATAGCGTTCGTAGTCAAATACACATCTAGAGGACTTTTGTTCTTTACATACTACTCTATAGCTACTGTGGAAACTTTGTTTGTCACAAAGAAAATACGAACTAAGCTTTAGAGTTGTGTTAGCCGGTGCTGGCCTTACAACAGTTGTAACGAACAATTTTAGGTCAGAAACGGTGTTGGCGACATAAATATGGTAATAAGTTGGAGAAAATTTGGTTGGATTGGTCACAATCTTCATAAACCTCCTGATAAAGTAGGCAACTATGCCTTTATATGCAACCCCAGAGGTAGCAAAGGGAGGGAACGTCCAAAAACAACATGGAGACACTCTACACTCCAAGAGATAAAACCAATAACGGGCAACCTTTTTTTTTTTTTTTTGTTTGAGACCAGCACTCAGGGGTTAACCACTGCTCATGCAGTGCATTGCGCTGGTACTAGAAAAAAAAGTTTGTGTGAAGAAGGATAGAGGGAGTAGTGTTTATGGACGTTCGATTTGAATTTGCTCATGTCGTAAGTGGCAGGAAGACATTCGCAGGAAGATTGTTCCACAAACGAATAGCGCGACCAAAGAACGAATTCTCCCTATAATGCGATGTGCGATTTACTGGACAATCAACTACAAAGGGATGCGCTCTACGAGAAATACGAGTACTACGTAGGAATATATGATTTTTAGGAATTAATTCCTTAATTTCATTAGAACACATTCCGTTATAGTACCGATAGAACAATTAAACACACGCCACATTGCGACGGTGCTCCAATGAATCGATAGACTTGGCTACCCTACCGTCATTGATGAGCATCTTCGCCCTCCCCTGTACGCGGTCGAGAAGCTCCAAAATACTCTTTAAAGCACCGGCCCATACATGAGAGTTGTATTCCATTTTGGGACGGATATACGTTTTGTAAATATTAAGGAGTTCAGCTGGAGTGAAGTAATTCTTACACCGTCTTAAGAAGCCTATACACTTGAATGCTGCTTTCGACACTCGAAATATGTGCTCGTTCCAACGAACGTCACAGAGTGAATTCTCATGCCCAGAACATCAAGAGCATCTGATTCCTCAATATCCACATTACCCATTGACACAGATGACAGCATACCACCACGTCTGTGTGTTAAAAACCAACATTGAGTCTTACGTGCATTACAATCCACCCTGTTCGCACGACCCCACTCGAAGACCTTCACCAGGTCACTTATGAGTGTGACGTTCATATAAATCCTTTTTGCCCCAACCTCCAAAAGGCTCGGTCTACGATCGAAAGTTTACCATGAACTCGTCGGATGAGACCCCATCTATAACCACTCTTATAGAGCGATCTCTGAGAAAACTCGATATAAATCGAGAGAAGTGACTACCGACACCAAAAGCATTAAGTTTCGAAATGAGAATCTCGTGCCAAACTCTATCAAACGCCTTAGAGATATCCAGAGCCACAACCTTACTCTCGCCAAAACCATGAATGGACTTATTCCACTTTTCCGAGAGCAACGCCAGCAGGTCACCAGTAGAACGGCCCTTCCGAAATCCGTACTGACGATCGCTAAGTAAATCATTGGACTCCAGATATCCCACACGGTGGTGATAAACCATACTCTCCATAACCTTGGAGAGTGTGGAACAAACTGCTATTGGATGGTAGTTCTCAGGGTTACTAGCCTCTCCCTTTTTAGGAATTGGCGCTACATTGGCAACCTTCCAGCAAAATTTAAATATACCCGCACGATAAGACGCAAGCGTCGAAGAGCACTGCTTCAGGACCTGTGCTGGTATGCCATCAGAGATTTGCAAGGACCGAAGCATAGTCACTGATACTCTTTCAAGTTCGGGTAGTGGTTTGCTTTTCTAACCGGGTTAGTGAATATTTGGTCATCCTTTATAAGGACTGGAACCGAACTAGCGTTGTTTCTAAGCCTTTTAATAAATGACCAAAAGCTCTTACTTCCCCGCGGAAAAGTAAGAACTATAGCACGTAGTCGCTGTTCGTATAGAGTCTTCTCGCGTCTAAGCATTACGGATAAAAAGTGGTCAAAAACATCAATTGATGTCCTATGTCCAGTACAGAGACGCAAGACGATGAGCAAGACTGGTGATTTGCCAGGATAAACCGCATAAATAACAGTCTTTTTAAGAGATGTGGCTTCAGCTGCTATAAACTATTGATATATTGACGTCCATAATGCTTTCACCGATAAAAAATCGCAGCCGTATTCAACTGGAGAAAGCCTTTAACATGAGATCATACGATTTATTTTGTTTCTGGCTGTTAATTTTGCTTAATAACACCAACTAATTAATCAACGCAGCCATAGAAAAACACACCTTAAGTGCGTCTGCGTTAGTGTTGTAGTACACACACATAAAAAAGTAATGCACCATACCCCAGCTACTGCTAGAAACCTTCAGCACTAGTATCTAATGATTAAATAGGAGCAATTGCAACAATTGTATTCAAACAAAACTCACCTATACCTTTATGACAACCCATAGAAATTAACCACTAAATGCCTTACTCGCTCTTATAAAAAACCAAACAACAACCTGTATGTGCTCTTCTGATAAGTGCCAAAAAGAGACAAAATATAACACCAACACCTACATTAATAATAAAAAATTGTAAGTGTATTGGTGTGTCTCATTATATTTTTTGTTTGAGAAAAAGAAGCTCCACCTACCGCCAACTACGCTATAACAACAAAAACAACAACAACAAGACTACTAATAATAAGCAACACAACACTGGTATAGGCATTCTCATAATATAATATATGTAAAAAAAAGAAAACAAAACAAAAACACAAAATACTCATTAATATGTGTGGTTTTGGTTTTTTACGTTTGTTTTTTCTTTTTCCTCTCTTTAAAGGTTCTTGCTTGTTGTGTTTTTGTGTCTTTTTTTATTGTTGATATTAAAAAAACGAAAAATGAGTAAACGCACTCACCTAAATAAGTGTGTGTGCATGTGTGAATCAAAATATATGTGTGAAACGGTTTATTCTTTACACATATTTTGTTATTGTTATTTAAATACTTGTTTTTTTTTCTTATTAGCATTGTTGTTACTGTTTTAATTGAGTATTTCGTTTTGTTTTTAGGCTTCAAAATATGGTGAAATATTATACACTGTTAATATACTTCAACAGATCTGTAAAAGTATGAAATCTTTTGAAAAGAAAAATTATTATTTGCATTAGTGTGAGCAATTGGTTTATTTTTTTAAATTATAGAGAAACCTCTATACAGTGGTCAAGAAAACTATTCGGCAACTTTTATTATTTTCGCAAATCTTCTTGAAATGTTGATATACGAGGACGGATTGACATTGAAGCTACCTAAGTAGGAAAAACATTTTTTTTTTTCAAAAACCATTCATTTCTCAACATAGTCTCCTTTTAGCTCCATACACTTAGTAAGACATTTTCCAACCTTTTTATACCATCTGAGTAATACGATTTTGGAAACTCCTCAGAATACGCATTAGTTTCGGTAGTCACTTCTCCGTTTGAGATGAATCTTTTTCCTGCGAGCCATTTTTTCAAATTTGGAAACAGGAAAACGTCACTAGGGGCTAAATCTGGACTATAAAGTGGATGATCAACCAATTCGAAGTGGATTTCTCGTAGTTTTAGCATCGTATCTAATGCTGAGTGAACGGGTGCGTTGTCTTGAAGAAAGAGCACTTCTTTCTTGTTTAAATGTGGTCGTTTCTCCTCAATTGCATCAACCAATTGATCCAATAATGCACTATAATACTCTCCTGTGATTGTGGATCTCTTTTGAAGATAATCGATGAGCAATATTCCGTGTGCATCCCAAAATGCAGTGGCCATAACCTTGCCAGCCGATTTCGTTGTCTTCGCCTTCTTCGGAGCACTTCCACCAGCTTCCACCCATTGCTTCGATTGATTTTTGGTTTCAGGTGTGTAGTGGTGGACCCACGTTTCACCAACAGTTATTAATCTACGCCAAAAATCTGTGATGTGTCGAACTTTTCTTCAACACTGAGCAAACACGGCACCCATCTTGCCGATAGCTTTTTCATATGCAAATGTTCACGCAAAATGTTGAACACACACGTTCATATGATACTCGTATGTTTACCATTTCAGCAATCTCACGTATTTTTACCCGGCGATCATTCATAACGATATCGAGGATTTTCTTGATATTTTCTTCAGTAACCACCTCTTTTGGCCTTCCTGTTGGTGGTATTGTTGCAGTGCTTGTTCGGCCCCGTTTAAATTCAATCCAATATTTTACCATATAATCTGACGGAACAGATTCTTTTGTCCCTTTCGCGTTTTACCTTTCAAATAATAGTGTTTAATCACTAAACGAAATTCACTTTTTTCCATTTTCCAAGAAATACAAAAGTTGCTTACTTCAAACGACTACAACAAATAAACTAATCGATGAATTTGGCTAACTTTTTAACAGCTGACGTTTGACAGATCGTAGTTTCTAAGAAAGAAAAAGTATTTGAGTTTGTGCTGCCATCTAGCGCTAGGTAGCTTCAATGTCAATCAGCCCTCGTAGTTATGAATTTTGCATGCAATATCAATGTATTTAGTTACTGTTGTTTGATTTCCAGGTACAAAATTTATAAACATCGTGCCATTTAGAATTACTTGGCCAAATTTACAAAAAATACCGAATTTTAAACGCAAATAAAACTACTCGACAATCATTGTTCTTCTTCTTCTTCTTTTTTTGCTAATAGGTTTGTTTATAGTTAATATTTGTACTGTTATTAGTAGCGTTAGAGTTAGATGTACGGTTTTATCATTCATGTGCAAATGATAGTAAAAATGGGACGCCAAGGAAAAGAGACCTCTATTGATCTACGAAATTCAGTAGGTATTTCATCATTTGAAATTGAAAAAATCTGTAGACGTCATATCAAATACAGAAAAAAAATAACAACGTTCGTTACATGAATAAAAATAAATAAAAGTTAGAAAACTGTGGTAAGCAGATGAACGACGAATCGTGTGTGAAGTGAAAAAGAAGAGCACTTGGGCATTTTAGTTACACCCCAGACAAAAAGCGATGGAATATCAAAAAAAAAAAAAAAAACTCGATTTCTATGCTAGATTTGCCGAGATACCCCACAATGCTAAGAAATGAGGGAATATTAGATTAGATTTCGCTAAAGAGTACGTGTAATAAGCCTCCTGATTTCTGGACCGATGTTAGCTTTGCTGATGAAAGCAAATATAACCTTCTTAACTGTGTTGGAAGCGAGAAATATTGTACGAACTGCAAAACACGACTGAGGTGGTGTTAAGATCTAGGATCTTGGTCCGCCAAATAATTTTTTTTGTTTTTTTTTTTTGAAAATGCTATAGAAAAAAAAACTACTGAATATTTTCTCAAATTTCTTTTTTTATTTGAAAGTACAATCCTTCAGGTTAATAATGGAAAATAATTTCATTCAAATGGCTGCCTCGGCTGGCCATGCAGTAGCCTACACGATCGGTCCAATTTTTAAGCACATTATCAATTGTGTGCAGCTGTATTTCACCAATGGCTACACGAATATTGTCCTTTAAAGCGTCAATTGTCTCTGGCTTGTTGGCGTAATACTTATCTTTGACGGCACCCCACAAATAATAGTCCAACGGTGTCAAATCGCAGCTCCGAGGTGGCCAAACAACATCAGCTCTGCGGCTGATTTATGCGATCTTCAAAAACAGGGCGCTGTGTGGCACGTAGCGCCGTCCTGTTGAAACAAAATGTTGCTAATATTCTCCTCTTCCTCCTCCTTGTGAACAAAAATTCGTTCAACATGGCCCGATAACGATCGCCATTGACTGTAACGGCCACTACTTGCTCAAATTCGAAGAAAAATGGCCCAATTATGCCTCTGGACCAAAATCCGCACTAAACAGTGACTCGTCTTGGGTGTATCGGCTATTCAATGTGTGCGTGCGGGTTTTCTGTACCCCAAATGCGACAATTTTGCTTGTTTACATACCCGCCAAGATCACAATGAGCTTCATCTGAAAAGATGATTTTTTTTGGCAAAGTGGCATCTTCTGTAAGTCGATCGATCAAAGTAATGTCGCAATATTTCCCGGCATTGTTCAAGCGTATACACAACCATATTCGTTCAGCGGAAGGATAAAACTAATTATCTGTCAAATCAGACATGAGCTAAGTGTTACCAATCATGGAATACGAGAGCACTAATTGAAAAAAAACGTTAGATGGCGAACCCATTATCTTCACAAAACACAAAATTTACAATAGACCGCTAAAAAATTAAGACTTTCAGGTCAATTTCAGACCTACCAAGCTTTTGGCTTGGCTTCGGCCTAAAGATTTAAGCCGAATTCAATATTTGTGGATTCACTTGAAGAACAAAGTTAGATGACGTAACTTAACAAATAAAAATCAGTTGAAAGAAATCTTACAAGAAGAGTGGGGCAACCTTGATTCTGAATACAAAAAAATGAAAAAAAAGAAAATTGTTTAGATCTATGCCAGAACGTTTGAGAGGGGTTATGAGACGTAAAGAAAAAGCAAATGTTTTTTAGTTTAAGAATATTGTCCATTTGAGTATTGTAAGCTCAGGTCGAATAGTTTTTTCGGCCACTGTATATCGTGTATGCAGTATGTGCATTGCGTTATGTGGGCATGTACCCGTAGAACCGTCCTATTAGAACCTTATACTGAGTATACTTGTCGTGTCAAGGTCTAATACGCCTTAACTCCGAAAGAGTTAACTTATAAGCCACTATCTACCAAAGATTTTATTCGTTTAAGACTCAGCCTGATGATGAACATTTATTTCGTATGAATTCTTTGCACAAAAAGACAAAAACGATGTACGATTTGTATTTTGAATGGCTGACATACATACTTTGGCAAACGGTTCGTTATAAACTCAGGCTGCGTGCGAGTAAAAGTACTTTAGCGCGAACGAACCTTTAAAGAAAATTAAAATAAAAAAAATAATAAAAACAAAAATTGGCCATAACAAAAAGTTAAGAAATCGAAATACAAACTGAAACGAAACACAAATTCAAGGCGACTATTAAAGGAAAACGAATGAAATTAAGCAAAATTGCAACAAAAGGGGAAAAAAAATCCATTGATTGGCTAATAATTCTTAAGAACAGGCAGCGAAGCGTGAAGGTCTAGCTAGTGCTACTCAAAATTAAGCACAAAAAAGAAATAATTTTTTTTTGTTGTTGTTATTTAATAAAATATTTACAATTTTTTATATATAAAACGGTAATTCCGTCAACAATTATTTCTTTTAAGGGGTTTTAAGATTATTCCGGCATACCAATCTTTGCTGTATAAACTCTGGTCAGAAAAAACGACAAAAATTATGAAAAATCTATACTCATGTACATATGTACTCGTATGTATGTATGTACTTATGTACGTATGTATATAAAAAAGAATTGTGGTTTGTTCGGAAGCTTAAAATTTGAAAACGATTGGACAAAATCGGATACTTCCTTCAACGATTTTGTTTGTAATTACTACGCAAAGGTTTATGAAAAGGAAAAGTCGAACTATTCCCAACAGGTGGTGATGTAGACTGCCAATCTTTTACTCGTATCTTTGCTTCTGTTAAAGGTATTTGCATAAGATTTGACACATTGGTTCAATGCACATACTACCTTAATCCAAAAGTTTCCGGAATAATCCCATCGTTGCGATTGGTCTCTTTTTTTTTCTTTTTGTTAAGTTGGTACATCTGTTGTTGATATTCCCGCTAAATATGAGCCTCATAGCTTGATATTTGCAAAAGCTTATGTAGCCAAGAGTAAATCAATCTCTATGTGTGTTGGCGATTTTGTGTCTTAAAGACATGATTTGAGAGACTGAATTCGATCGCCTATTCATAAAAAGGATCATTACTGGAGAAGAGACGTGGGTTTATGTGTACCACACGCAATCCAGACATCAGGCAAGTGAATGGCGTTCACCAAATGAGCCGACACTACGTCGTTTTCAGTCAAAAAAAAAAAGGCAATGCTCACGGTTTTCTACTTTCGCTGCCCAAGACTACCTGCCTGCAGCCTGTATGACATGGACGCCCTTTCCTAAGGCCTTGTTGTGTGTTTCACTTAAAGGAGCTAATGGTTATGTCTTAATTGCGTCTGCGGAGGACATGTGCAAAATCCACCTTTATTTTCTCTTTACTATTCTCTTTGCAACAGGCATTTGTGCCGTTTCATGCCAAACAAAAGTTCGTTGCTTATTGTTCGTGACCGAAATATTCTCAGTATTTTGGGGATGCAACGGTATGAGGTACACATTGCTGCGTTCAACGAGTCGCTACTCTAGAGCGCAACTGCCTTAACGCCACCAGTTGATGTTTCGACATCTTCAATATACTGTTGGCGCAGTCTAAATGGCTCTACATCCGTCGTCTTTGGCCTCATAGATTTTGATTAGATTTTGATTTTGAGCCCGCATTTAGCTGCTTCGGCTGCGGCATCATCCAACTTATCTTACATACTGTTGTAGCAATTAAGAGCAGGCAAATGTCGTCCACGTACGGCAAGAATGCGAGCAAAAGATAATGGATCGAATAAAATGAAACTAAGCAGAGGTTGGCAAAGGTACATTTGACATCAAAAAAAGGTAATGCTGTGTGTGGCTGGACTGGAATTGATTTGTTCATTATGAGCTTCTACAGCCTGGTTAAACGGTTGATTCTGAACTCTACTGTCAGCAATTAGAGAGATGGCAGCAAGCAATTCAATTAAATCGGCCAGAATTGATCAACAGAAAAGGCGTTGTTTTCCCCAATGACAACGCTAGACCACACATATACGAGTACTTGATGAACCGATAGAATCTAGGAGAGCTTGGCTAGCATGTTTTGATACACCTATCCCTATATCCCGTATCTGACATCTTTAGATAATCATTTGTTTCGATCTTTGCAGAACTCTCTCAATCGATTGGTACATATTTGGTCTCATAAAGTTCGTTTCAAATATAAGAAAAATGTGATTCATTTTTGGTTAAAGTTGTAAACGAACTTTCTCAAACACCCAATACTATTCAGAGCTTTTGCTCCGACTCGAAATTGATTTAAAACAAAAGCCACACATAGCAAAGAAAAAATAGATATTAAGTCAAAACAATGCAGACTTACTCGTATACCACCTTGATTTAAAAGTTCCCGGAATCCATATAGAAAATTTAAAATACAAGTTTATGCATCAAAATCTACATTATCACCTTCAAGATAATCCCCATCAACTGCAAAAGACTAATGCCAGCGCTTGATCCAATCCCCGAAGCATTTTTTATATACGGTTTTCGGTATGTCAGTACTTCCCGTGATTATTTCATTATTTCCTCTCGGCTGCTGAAGAGCGTTCCCTGTAATGGTTTTTTAACTCAACTGAACAGAAGGAAGTCATAGGGAGCCAAATTAGGTGAATTCGCTGGCTGGTCGGATGGTATTTGTTGCATTTTTCGTCAAAAAATTTCGAATAATGATGGCACTGTGCGACGGTGCGTTATCATGGTGCCAAATTCACTAGTTTTCTGCCCACAATTTTTGTCTCTTCCGGCGAATAGCTTCACGCAAACGTCTCATAACGCCCAAATAATACCCTTTGTTTACTGTCTGGCCTTATGGTAAAATTCATGATACACTACACCGTTGTAATCCATGACAACCGAGAGCATTGCCTTCTTTTTTGACTGAAAGCGACGTAGATTTTTGTTTTTTGTTTTTCGGCTCATTTGTGAACGCCATTCACTTGCCTGATGTCCGGATTGCATATCGTACTCATAAGCCTCCAGTACTCTCTTCTCCAGTAATGATCCTTTTGATGAATGTGGGATCGAATTCAGCCTCGCAAATCATGTTTACAATACACTTAGTAAGACGATTTTCCAACTTTTTCATACCATTTGAATAATACGATTTTGGAACTCCTCAAAATACGCATTAGTTTCGGTAATCACTTCTTCGTTTGAGATGAATCTGTTTCCTGCGAGCCATTTGTTCAAGTTTGGAAACAGGAAAACGTCACTAGGAGCTAAATCTGGACTATAAGGTGGATGGTCAACCAATTCGAAGTGGATTTCTCGTAGTATTAGCATCGTATCTAATGCTGTGTGAACCGGTGCGTTGTCTTGAAGATAGTTTCTGCTTGATTGCATCAACCAATTGATCCAATAATGCACTATAATACTCTCCTGTGATTGTGGATCTCTTTTGAAGATAATCGATGAGCAATATTCCGTGTGCATCCCAAAATGCAGTGGCCATAACCTTGTCAGCCGATTTCGTTGTCTTCGCCTTCTTCGGAGCACTTCCACCAGCTTCCACCCATTGCTTGGATTGATTTTTGGTTTCAGGTGTGAGTGGTGGACCCACGTTTCATTAACAGTTATTAATCTACGCCAAAAATCTGTGATGTGTCAAACTCGTCTTTGTTCAACACTGAGCAAACGCGGCACCCATCTTGCCGATAGCTTTTTCATATGCAAATGTTCATGCAAAATGTTGAACACACACGTTCATATGATACTCGTATTTTGATCATTTCAGCACTCTCACGTATTTTGACCCGGCGATCATTCATAACGATATCGAGGATTTTCTTGATATTTTCTTCAGTAACAACCTCTTTTGGCCTTCCTGTTAATGGTATTGTTGCAGTACTTGTTCGGCCCCGTTTAAATTCAATCCAATATTTTACTATATAATCTGACGGAGCAGATTCTTTTGTCTCTTTCGCCGTTTTGCCTTCCAAATAATAGTGTTAAATCACTACACGTAATTCACTTTTTTCCATTTTCCAAGAAACACAAAAGTTGTTTAAGTCAAACGACCACAACAAATAAACTAATCGATGAATTTGGCTAAAATTTTAACAGCGGACGTTTGACAGATCGTAATTTCTAAGAAAGAAAAAGTTTTTGTGTAATACAGGGTAATAGAGGGTGTCCGCCGAGAAGGTATACTACTTTATTTTGCCGCCATTTTGGTAAACATTAGTCTTGACAGTTCAGATTTGGCAGGCGTGAAGTAGAGACGTGGCAAACTTATTATGGAAAAATATTCAGTAAAACCCAACGTGTTTCAATCGTTAAAATATTTTATCAAAATCAATCATCGATTTTCAGAAAAAATCATAATGAGTGACGAGGCACATTTTAATTTGAATGGAAAACCCTCAAAATATTCATCAGTCACCTTTGCGTCCATTAAAAGTTACAGTCTGGTGTGCAATTTGGTCAGGAGGATATGATTGAAAACTTTTTAACGTCACAACTACATGCTTTGGGCTTGACTAACATGTGGTTTCAACAAGACGGTACTACTTCGTATACAGCCACGATTACAATGGAATTACTGCAAGACCTCTTTCCACAACAAACTATTTCAAGGAATGGTGATGTTGATTGGCCTCCACAGTCACCTGATTTGAAAAGCAAGGTTTATGCAAACAAACCAGAAACGCTAGAGCAACTGAACCAAAATATTCGTGATGAAATTAATGAAATACCGCGTGAAATGTGTGAGAATGTAATGAAAAAAAGGTGCTCAAAAGCGCTCGCATTTGTAAGGCTAACAGAGGCGGGCATTTATCTGATATTGTATGTCCATACATAACTGCCGACATTAAATAAAACATTTATCAATAACGGGTCCGCCATCTAACGTTTTTTTTTTCAACTAGAGCTTATTTCATGAATGGTAACACTTAGCTCATGTCTGATTTGACAGATAATTAGTTTTATCCTTCCGCTGAACGAATATGGTTGTGTATACGCTTGAGCAGCGCTGGGAAATATTGCGACATTACTTTGAAAATCATGGTACTGTTGCAGAATGTGTGCGATGTGTTCAGATGAAGCTCATTTTGATCTTGGCGGGTATGTAAACAAGCTAAATTGTAGCATTTGGGGCACAGAAAACCCGCATGCATACATTGAAAAGCCGGTACACCCAAGACGAGTCACTGTTTGGTGCGAATTTTGGTCCAGAGGCATAAAAATGAGCAAAGAGTGGCCGTTACAGTCAGTGGCGATCGTTATCGGGACATGTTGAACGAAGTTTTGTTCACAAAAATTGAAGAGGAGGATATTAGCAACATTTGTTTTGAACAGGATGGCGCTACGTGCCACACAGCCGAAGCTACACTCGATGTTTTGCGCCCTGTTGATATTTGGCGGACCCTTTTTAAGATCCATTCTCTTTCATTTAATCAAAAATTAAAACAAACTAAGTAGTATACCTTCCCGGCGGACACCCTGTACTTAGTTGTGGCGTTTAATTAAAGGTGAGTCAAGAATATTTCTTGTGAGCAGTTATAACTACAGGAACGTACACGGTATCTATGTACGAGTATATTCCTTTTTTCAGTAAAAACTTTTTCAAAAACTTTAAAATTCTTTCTCAAGAACTTTTGTTCCGGTCCAGGTCTTTTCTTTTTGTAAATTTTTTTCATTTAAATTTCAATTAATGCCGTTATATTTTATAAATTTTTTTATTTCACATTCTTCCATATGTTTTATTGAAAAAAACACAATTTTTTTCCATGTTTGCTCCCTTGAATTTCATGTCAGTGGTTTGAACTACAATGAGTGGCAATTTTCTTTCAAAACCCTCATCTTTCGTTGACGATTTTCCACAGAATGCGTGTACTAAGGCAGAGGCTGTAAATTTTACGTTGTAACGTAACTTTAATGTCATTTACAAGTGGGGAATATAAACGAGAGCGCTTTAAAAAGGGTGGTAGAAATGGAACACATTTTCACCACCATATGAAAGAAAGTATTGCCAAAGGCACACTGTTAACAGTAACAGTAGAAAGTATTTCCCCTTTTATTTCTGCCATTACTCCGAAAGAAAATTAAAAAAAAAATTTTATTTAAAAGGAAAAAAGAAATTCGTTTATTAAGTAGTTTTTTTTAAATAAAATGTTGTTAAAATGGATAAAATAATGCATAAAACAATTTTGTTTGTGTATATAACCGCCTAATTGAAAATGGGTCTCATCACTAAAGACGATTTTGTTGAAAAATGTGTTTAAGAATTCTGTGCAAAGAACGGGCGTCCACCGATGTGCTAGAGGTGGACATTTGCCCAATATCATATTCCATTATTAATTCCCATACTTGTAGTTTATATTGCTATGAATAAAACTGAATTTGTCAGGAAATATACGTTTTTAAGCCAATTCACTTCCTAACCTCAAATTTGCCCACCTTTTATATAAAAACGCGATCTCGGACCTAAGGAAGGAGAAGAATTTCAAATTTTTAATTTATTATGAAAACATTTGAAAAAAGTTATAAAAAAACAAACAAAACTTGCATTTTCCTAGAGATCATTGTCATAAAACTGGACCATTAAATTACTTTTTTTTGTCAATTCATTTAAAGCTGATAGCGTTGTTTAACAACAATACGACTGATTGTCTTAAAAATGTTTGGAATTTGACGTGATTTTAACTTAAATTTAAAATTTATTTATAAAATCGCGTAGTTAGCAATGACAAACCTAGCTTTGGGCGTTTTAGAAAGTTAACGAAAGACATAGGCAGCTCAGTTCAAACAACAAAGTTCAAAGATAATAAATTGTAGGCCTTACGCCATGATGATTGTAAGATCATTGTTAGCCTATCAACAGACAACTCTAAGACGTTTGAAAGCAACACAGTTTATCCAACGTTAAGAAAATTGAGCACCGGAAGACTGTAACTGCTGCTTGAACGTTATAAAAAGTAGTAATTTCGTATCGAATACTACTACAAGTCAGGATATCGTATATAAGACCGAGTAACCAGGCAAAGCCGTTGGTGGAACATGAACGGTTCCATCTATTGTAAAATGCTGAAATCGGCTCAGGCGATTACAGGGCATATCATATATACTGTACAGAATACATTTGTTTGTAGTAATCATTGGCCAAAATAGCACCATCATGACAACACTGAGGCCGCATGTTGTAAGATCAGTTAAAAACTATTTAGAAGATAACAATGAGGAAGTTGCTGGGATGGGAATCACCACATTACCGAATGTCCCGATAACAGTAAAATATTTAAAAAGTAAATAATGATTTTCGTATATCTTGAGAATAGTTAGAGTGAAAGTTTCTGAATTTGGTCCAAGTGGCTCCGTGGTTAATGCAAATCATCAGAAAAAAATTAAGCAGAGTTTCACAAGTGTGCATGGTACCCTACTATACAAAGTAAATTTTGGAATTTGTATATCTTGAAAACGATTGTACAAGTCATCAGCTAAAACGTATCGCTAAAATATCGCCTTTCAACGTATCTCGGCTTCAATACATATGGGACCCAATTTCCTTGCTTTCGAATGAATCCCAATGCTTATAAACTTAAGGAAATGGCTTGTTGTGTAAATTCTTCCTGCATTTGGCAAAAATCTTTGTCGAGTAATGCTTCCAATTACTTATCTTCAAACTTTTTCGGCGGACCAGGCCTCTCCCTGTCTTCTATGTGGAAATCACCACTCTTGAATCACGCAAACCATCGTCCACAAGTTTTTTGAGTTGGTGCATTTAGATCGTAAGCTTCTACCAGCAGTCGATAACTTTCAGTAGCTATTTTCTTTAAATGAAAGAAGGTTATCGGACTTCTCCGCCAACATCTTCTTTAGGCGCAACTTTCGAGATTATTATAGCGATTAAAAAAATGTATGTTTACACTTCGGCATCCATCGTATACTGAATGATAATGACAGATGATTACCCTCCAAAATACCATATTTGTTATTATTGACACAAACCCTATATGATAGTTATGCCAATTGTTGTCCATATCGACATTATTAACTTGTATATCCAATATTTTAAACTTAAGCAATGTGGTTGACTGTTTCCTAATTTTCATAATTTAGACTGAATTACGAAAAATTGGGGTGATTCGCACTTAAAAATGTTGTGGGGGGAATTAAGTAAATCGCCTCAATGTTGGGCGTTGCATTGTGAGTTAGACAACGAATTAAGAAAAGATGTCGGGTGGACATAGCCTAACGGTACCATATATATTATAATAAAGTGTTTTTTATAGAGGTATAGAACTTTAAGTTGGCATTACTTTTCAAGATGGCAACCGATTTAACAGCTGTCAAGTGATTTAATCTCAGCTTAGTTTAGCAATTCATCATGAATAGACTCACGCCCGGCGAGATTACCGTTATTCCCGATTTTCATAAGCGAATTTTGTTTAGCTATGAAGCGCACTTCTGCTTGAGTGGCTACATCAACAAACTAAACTGCCACATTTGGAGTGAAGATAATCCTCAAGTGTATGTGGAAACACCGTTTCATCCAGAAAAACTGACTGTTTGGTGCGCTTTATGGGCTGGTGGAATCATTGGTCCGTACTTTTTCAAAAACTATGGTGGCCAGTGATGGTGGTGATCGGTATAGAGCCATGATTACTAACTCTTTCATTCCTGAATTGTATAACCATGATGTCCAGGAGATGTGGTTTCAACAAGACAGCGCAACATATCACACAGCTCATGCCACAATAGATTTATTGAAAGACACGTTTGGTGACCGCCTAAATTCACGTTTTGGACCTGTGATTTAACACTGCTAGACTACTTTCTGTGGGGCTATGTAAAGTCATTGCTCTATGCGGTAAAGCCACAAACGCTTGACCATTTGGAAGACAACATTCGCCGTGTTATTGCCTTGTGTTCGTCTACCCGATTTCAACAACTCATAATACAAAACACCCTTCTGTGCCCACGAAATTCAGAGCATTACCTTGGCGTCATGGATACTCGGCTACGGCGTTGATTTGACTAGTTGGCCGGGCTTTACATATAACTTTTTGTGCTTGGGATTATCGTAAAATATTCATTTTTCATCACCAGTAAGAATACGATGCAAAAATGACTCTTTTTTGTAGAGTTCAAGCATGATTTCCGACATGCCAATTCGCCTTTCAACTCGTCTCTCGGCTTCAATTCACATGGCACCCGATTTCCTTGTTTTTGAATGAATTCCAATGCTTTTAAACGTAGGAAAATGGCTTAGTGTGTGACTTCCAATGATAATGCAAGTTCTTCTTGCGTTTGGCAACAATCTTCGTCGTGTAATACTTCCAATATTTCATCTTCAAACTTGTTCGGCTAACTAGGTCTCTCCTTTTCTTCTGTATCGATTTAACCACTTTTGAATCTCGCAAACCATCGTCCACAAGTTTTTTTTGAGTTGGTGCATATTAACCGTAAGCTTATACCAACAATCGATAACTTTCAGCAGCCGGTTTCTTCAAATGAAAGAAGGTTATTTGTCTTCACCGCTAAACATCTTTTTTAGGCACAAAACTCGACTTTATTATAGCGATTGTAAGAAATATGTGTGTTTACACTTTGGCATCTAACGAATACTGCATTATAATAACAGATGTTTACCCTCCAAGATACCACATTTGTTATTATTGACATATGTTGTCCAAATCGACATTATTAACTTCTATATCCAATAATATACACACATATGGATTCCCGGTCAACACCGGATGGGTTAAGCTACTCTTATATAAAAATTAAGACTGTATACTGCTCTAAAGCAGATACTACAGTGTCTTTTTGGAAAGAACTATAGGCTTTTTTAAACGTTTTCATTTGAACCAGAAGGGGATAGAATGAGGAAAAAGTATAAAAATGTAAGGGGTGGCGAAGCACGCCGGGTCTTAGCTGCTATTACATATTTATTGATTTCGCTAGCTCCTTTGATAGCCTCCATCACCAGGCGATATGGAAAACATTGCAATGTCAGAGAGTTCCGGTGAAAAAGATCGATCGTGTCTTGCGAAGAGCTCACAAAGACGTAGTTAAGATGGCTATTGAATTAAATCCTCAAGACAGTAGAGGAAGATAAAGATCCCCTAACAACTGGAAGAAACAAGTTGATATCAAAGCAAGCCTGATGGGAAGAACCTGGTCCAAAGTGAAACTAATGGCATGGATCAGATCACAATGAAAGAATTGTGATAACTTTGTTCAACTGGGAACGTAGTGTATAATTAGGAAGTTGGGCTTAACACCCACCTGGCTATCATTTGTTTTAAACGATACAGAATGCTCACATTGGAAAACACTTCACTTCAGATCAGGGTATCTGAAATGGTCTTAAGTTTTTCTTGGTCTGAAAAAAATAGCAGTTTTTATATCGCAGAATGCTTATGTAGTTGCCAGAGCGATTAAAGATGACAAAAGATCATAGATATAGATGACCAATACTTCCCCAATTAACTCTAAGTTTAAGCGAAAGAGGAATACATATTGCTACGTTTTAACCTTTTTAAAACTTTGATTTCTTTTTAATTGCTTCTAAATAAATTCAACACCACCTTGTTGTTGTTTTACAGTTTTTATTTTCTCACTTTATCTTAATATAGTTTATCTTGCACTTAATATTCGTTTATACAACACTTTTATTTACGCC